>CM076582.1:370388862-370988862 GCA_034641835.2 Pinus albicaulis
TATCATGAGCACCATGCGGATTAGTCCTTAGGATTTATACCACACCTGTTTTTTGAGAGACATAGCGTCTCCGGATGTACTAAGATGACTATGTATATTTTTTGAGTTTTATGTGTCACACTCTATGTAAACATTTCGATATCTATATATATACATATCTATTTCTGGATGAGTCTTTCTTTACATGTGATGATGATTTATAAATTGCGCAAATCTCTGTCTAATACCAAATTTGCTACTGCATCTGTTAATGTATTCAAATGCCTGGGTATATGATGATATGTAATGTAGTAAAAATTCCTTTCCAGTAATCAAATACGCAAATACAGACGTAAGATGGATGGGTTCCTTACCGAATAGTGTCCGTTCAGCTGCAACACTACAAGTTGTGAATCTAGGTACACGAGCAACTCACGGATACCAAGGTTTACTGCCTCGGTTAATAATTCCAACACGGCACTATATTCCGTGATATTTTTCGTGGTACGTCCTAAACACACACCTTGCAGGTCAATCAACTCACCAGCAGGATCGTAGATTACCCAGGCTGCGGAAGACAGATTCCTGGTACTGCGGGAGGCACCATCCGCGAAACCAACAAATGGATGAATAGACATATGCACAACCAGGAAGACCCGATCAGCAGAAAGATGTTTACAAAGCACACCACACTATGCACACAAATGACAATCACACACTTATGTACACACACCACACCAAGAAATCACTTCAGGCATAGTACTTTTTAAGGTACAGCCCATTTCTGGGCTGCGCCAGCGGAACTCCTTCGTAATCTATAAGCTCATAGGCCCCATTTTTCAAAACGCATTTTACTATATAGGGTCCGTGCCACATAGGCTGGAGCTTACCGGCTCCAAGCTTATCATGTGCCTGATCGTACAAGAGGACGAGGTCTCCTTCGATGAAAGAACGGGGAGAAACAGATTGATAAAAATGAGTTTTGACCCTCTTCTTTTGTGCTTCGATGATCAAAGCAGCTAGACGACGGGTTTCATCCAATCGTTCGAGATACAGAAGACGTTCTTCCTCAGCAGAAGTATCCGGTAAGAGCTCCACAGCTAATTTTAGCGAAGGAATCTCGCATTCAACCGGCAGAGTAGCTTCCAGACCGTACACCAATTGGAATGGTGTGAATCCGATTGCACTCTTAGCAGATGTTCGGTATGCCCAGAGAGCTGAGAACAGTTGGAGATGCCAACTGGATTTATGAATCCCAACTGTTCGCTGAAGCATAGTGACCAAAACCTTGTTCACCGCTTCAACCTGACCATTCGCTTGAGGGTAGTATGGTGTTGAGATGTCGTGACGCAAGCCCAACGTTGAAGTCAGCTCCGCCATCATGTAATCGCGGAAATGAGTACCGTGATCAGTGACGATGGCTTGAGGAACCCCGAACCGTGCAATAACGTGGTTGAATATAAATGAAGCAGCCGTTTTCCCGTCAGCAGCTAGTGTAGGCATCGCCTCGGCCCACTTAGTGAAGTAGTCGACGGCGACAATGATGTACGCATGCCCCCCGGCCGAGTGAGGGTTACACGTCATAAAATCCACGCCCCATTTCGCAAAAGGGCCGACGGTAATAACGGGATGCAATGGCAACGGCGGCGCGCGCATCTTGCGCTGAAAAATCTGGCATGGATGACATTTACGGACTGTAGTGATACAATCCTTGAATATGGAAGGCCAGAAATAACCTGCCCGCAGAATCTTTTGGGCAGTAGCATACCCGGACATATGGCCGCCACAGGCGCCACTGTGACATTCATTTAGGACTTTCTCAGCCTCTTCCAAGGTTAGGCATCACCGGAGCACCGAATCTACTCCAATGCGATATAAGGTATCTCCTACTATACAGTAGGGTTGGGACTGGTGCCGAATCCAACGGCGGGCAGTTTTATCCAACTCAGACCGAAAAGTCGTGGTCTGAAGATACAATATGATGTCACCGTACCAAGGATCACGATTACTGATAAGAAAAAGCGTTTCGTCTGGTATATGGTCTTCAGAGTGTGAGGGAACAGAGTCTGTAGGGAGAGAACATATCAAATCCGTGAAGACCAGTGATTTAGTTGACTTGGCAGTGGTGAATTCCAAGTCAAACTCCTGCAGGATCACAATCCATTTGGAGTACTTGCCCCCTAGTAATTGTCTAGAAAGAATATACATCGTAGGGTTGCAGTCTGAAACCACTGTTATCGTGCGCAAAAGGATGTAATGGCGAAAGCGTTGTACGGCGTGTACTGCTGCTAAGGCAAACTTCTCGACATGCGCATAACGCGTTTCAGGGTCGAGAAGGTTCCGAGACAGGTAATAAATAACATGTTCATCACCGTTCTCGTCATCCTGCACCAAGACCATGGCGATGGTGCTAAATGCGGCGGCTAGATACAAAGTGAAGTCGCGGTGGTAGTCCGGAGGACGAAGCAACGGAGCATTGACTAACAATGTCTTCAGCTTCTCAAAGGATTCCTGAGCAATTTCGTCCCAGTGAAAGGGAACATTCTGCTTTAACAAACGAGTGAATCCTTTGGCCACCTCGGCATAATTCGAGATAAAGCGCCTAAGAAAATTCGCTTTCCCTTGCAGACTCTGTAACTGATACAGGGAGGAGGGTGATGGGAGATTTACGATGGCCTCGACCTTTAGAGGGTCAAGGCGAATTCCGTCTTTCGAGACTATAAAGCCTAAGAGACGGCCAGAATCAACGCAGAAGACGCACTTATGAGGATTGAGCCTGATGTTGTAGCGTCTGCAACGAAGAAAGATCTGGCGAAGATGCTCAGGATGGTCCTCTCGCTTACCCGAATGGGCTGGCAAGTCGTCCAGATAAGGCTGGACAATATGGCGAATGTCATGAAAAGCGTAGGACATCGCACGCTGAAACGTGGCGCCAACATTCTTTAAGCCGAACGGGAGTTTTTTGTACGCGAAAGTGCCCCACGGACAGATGAATGTGGTCTTATGTTGATCCTCAGGTGCAATATTGATTTGGTTATAGCCTGAGAAACCATCCATTAAGGAATAGATCTCACTCCCGGCACATTCGTCGATGATCTGGTCGATAAACGGAGTGGGATAATTATCCTTTGGACAGGCGCGATTGATATCGCGATAATCCACACAGACTCAAATTGTACCCTGCTTTTTATCGACAGGGACAATATTGGACACCCATTCTGTAAGGGGGATGGGATAAATAAAACCCGCGTTCAGAAGTTTTTCAACTTCTGCCTTGATAGCGGCGGCTTTCCGAGGATGCATGGGACATAAGCGTTGGCGCACGGGTTTCGCACCTGGATAGGTTGGAATCTCGTGTACGACAATACTAGGATCAATTCCCGGCATTTCCTCGTAAGACCATGCGAAAACATCTCTGAATTCTTTGAAAAGCTCAGTATAGACTTGAATCTCCTCGGGAGAACAAGTCACACCCACATGAATGTTCTCAACAATCCCCGGTTTGACGGAGATGTCGATTGGAACAGTCTGAGTAATGTTACTCAGATTACCTTCCGAAAAGACCTCGTGCATTAAGATCGGTGTTTGAAGAGGAGGGGAAGGAACCTGAGTAGCATAACGCTCCAGACAATCAGTCATTGCCCCCAAGCTGGGCATAAACGAGGAGCGATGATGTCCATCGCCCCAGGGCAGCTCCTCAAGAGACATAGTTTAAATGATAGCCTCATCTGAAGGAAAAGTCTCGCTAAGAGGATCAGGTGAATCGACGTAACCAAACGGGGGAGGATTGAGTGAGCCGTCCAGAAACCACGTGTATTGACATCTTTGAGAGGTGGAGGATGGGTGCGTGACAATCTGCGATGGCCGTCTCTAAAAATGAGCATGGATTCTCCCAAGCTCATGTACGCTCGGGGCATGGGAATAAGCCGGGGGGTCATCGGGTCTGGGACAACATGTTGACTTGAACGACGACGTTCGGTGGCGGTGCGGGAATATGCCCAGGGCCGGGTCTTTGAAGAAGCCCGGGTCCACTATACTGTACGGGGGATTCGAGTTTGATCACATTGTGTGCCGTTTCGCTGTAATTAGAGGTAAAAAATGACAACTGATCCACCGTGACAATCTTGCCCTCGTGAGGGAACTTAATGAATCGAAAGACGGTAGACGGCACACAGAGCATGGCATGGGTCCAGTTGCGGCCAAGAAGTATATTGTAGTTGAGCTTAGCGTCAACCACTTCCACTTCCACGTTGACAGTTTTTCCCTGTAATGTGATCGCAAGACTCTCGAGAACGCCCAGGGGTTTAGATTCCCGACCATCAAATGCCTCAAGGGCATTAGGAGATGACGACAAGGCTGGAGAGCCGATGGCCTTCCAGCAAGCGGAGGACATAACGCAGGTAGATGCACCCTCATCTACGACGGCCCTATGAATGTTCAGACCGTTAATCCCGACTTGAATGACCAAAGCGATTTGATGTGGAAGCCGGGGAGTAAAATTCTCCGGATCGAAGGTGAGAAGGCTCGAGTCGGCGGGATCGATGCCACCGATTGCAGACAGTAAAGCCTTCCGTTTTGAAGGACAACTTTGAAGAACCTCAAGTGCAGACATAGCACATAGCGCCTGTGCCAGATCCTCAACGATACTGTAATGTTGAGCGGCACGAGCATTTGGATTATAAAAGGATCTTCGAAGAACACCCTTGGGAGGTGGTTTCACAACGGGTTCGGGAGTCGGCTTCTCGATTTCCAATGGACCGGAGGCAGGTGGGGGAGGCGGCCCATCCGCAACGGCCTTCCCGGGTGCCTGCCGCGGTTCATTGTAATCCTTCGACCGCGTAGCGATAGTGATAGGTGCATTAGTCTTCATCATGAAAACCTGAGACCCAAATGGTGCAGATGGTGATGCCTGTTCGACCATCTGGGTCTGCTGAGATGGAAATGGCTCTTTTAAAACAGCCGGAGTCCCTTTTGACCCTTTAAGAAGTTGACTAACTTCGGACCGTCGTGGACAATCCTTAGTGTAATGGTCACCTTCACAGATGAGGCAAGGGAATTTCGGCTTACGTTGGGAGCCATCCTCAGTTCGAGATTTAGATTCTGGTTTCAGGGCATCAGATTTTGATTTGCCTTTGCCCTTCTTCTTCCCCTTGGAGGATTTGTCCGTAGGATTGGCCTGAACGGCATTTACCTCCGCGGTTTTACCAGAATCGGACGAGGCGGGATTAGCAGAGGTGTTGTTGGAAGAATTAGCCTTCTGCTTCCCATTCGAAGACTTCTTCGAATTTTGAGAAACGGAACCAATGACACCATCCACCGTGGGGGTAGGCAGAGCCTTAGTGGTTCCGGGCCGTGGAGCATCAGTCAAGATGTCATAAAGCGTGCCAGATTGCGAATAGACAAGATCCAGGTACTGGGCACGCGCGATAGCTTGTTCCTCTGTCACACACGCTCCCATCGCGATATCCTGAGCGATTTTATTCACAAAGGAGGTGGTGAACCAGTGAGTCAAAATCTGATTAGGTATGTAAAACTTGATCAGTCGACGACAGCGCCGCCACTCATGAATGTGATCTGAGATGTGAGTGGCCTTGTCCTGCTTCAGAGAAGTCAGGAGGTGCGTCCCGGCCTCATACCGGACCGGCAACTGGAAGTGCGTGAGGAAAGCCATAGCTAACGAGTTGAAATCTTGAAAAATACCACGGGGTAGCTCTATGTACCACTTAGCAGCAGCTCCTGTTAAAGTACGTTGGAAAAGACGCAAACGAATTGAATCGTCAACCCAAGAGTTAGACGAACACCAGAGGTGATACGTCATCACATGCGCCTGGGGGTCTTCGCCAGCTTTGCCCTCAAACTTGGGACAATCACCTGGTATCTTGGTGGGAACCGGAGGCCAATATGGATTATGTGAAATCGGATCATTGATCAACTTTGAAACGTCCGGTAGTTCCAAGGTAGCCGGGAACGGCAATGGAGGGTTAACTGCCATGCCAGTCCCAGGATGAGGTCCGGTACCCATGCTCCACGATGGTTGTGAATATCCCTGCCCCCACGGGTTCTGTCCCGAAGGATTTTGACCGTAGGGGGCATAGTTCGTATAACCAGAATGATTTGGATTTTGGTAACCATAGTGCGGGGCTTGATAACCAGGGTTCGGGCCCTGATTAGGCGTATGCCCTGTATAAGCAGCGTTTGGATTTGGCTGCTGAGTGTAGGTAGAACCGGGTGGAGGAGGATAATACTGAGAGCCTCCAGGGTGGTTATAGTTCGGTTGAGACTGACCATGAGGATAATAACCACTCTGAGGATGAGTAGAAAGTATTTGATAAGTGGAACGCGGCCGGAGGCACAGTACGTAGGGCGCCTAAAGGGAATTTGGGCTAGACATTGAATGAGCAATTCATTGAAAGCGAGTGAAGGAATGAGAGGCATACTGAATGAGCAGGTTGACCTTGATGAAAGTGCAGCCTAAATGACCGATTGGCTCGGATAAGCAATGACGCGATTGCGCGGAGTTATTTTAGTTGTAAGTGGAGCCCCGGGTTGTACCGGATGGGCCGGGCGGCACTGGAGCGGGACACGGTTGTGCGGATGGCCCGGTTGCTTTGAGTAGTGGGACGAGACAGTGCTTGCTGACCGATTTGACTGACAGAATATAGGAGTGGTCATTGATATCGCGATTAGAAACAACGGAATCTGCGGTTAAATCGGTAAAACCTTGTTGGAATTGCCCCCCAGGACCATAGGCCGGTCCCGGTTGATACCCCGGCTGAGGCTGAGCAGGTTGACCAGCAGGGCTATAATATGGTCCTTGCGGATTGTACAATGGCCCTTGCTGGCCCGCGGGGTAGCCTTGGATGGGCTGTCCCTGCGGGTCATACAGATAGCCAGGTTGGCCCGCAGGTTGGCCTTGGAAGGGCTGCCCCTGCGGGTTATAAGCCTGGTTGTACGGTAAACCTTGAGCATACAGATAAGCCTCAGGAGCAGGAAGGCGCAAAACCTCCCTGTGCTCGTCCAATTGACCTGGGAAAGCATACACGGGAGTGCCATCCTGCGCATAGTGCGAAAAGAAAGATCGGTAAGGATCTTGGGGGAATTGTCCAGCTTCGGCGTTCGGCTGTTGCAACGACAACCGATACTCCTCCGGAGAGATATTCTCCGGTATAGCAGTAGCTAGATAGACATCTTCGAGGTGTGACCCTGACCAGTGAACAACAAAGAAGACGACCACAAGCAGATGGGCAGGCAGGAGCAGTGACCCAGTGTCGAGGACACCTCGGGTGTAGTGACAGCTGGCCTCGAAGCAGGAGATGATATTCCCATAGAGGCTGCAGCTGAAATGATCTGACCCAGAGATCTGTATCCCTGTGGTAAAGAAGGACTGGCTGTCGAGATGGTAGCCAGCTCAGAGTCGTCTCCCTCAAACAATTTACGCGGGATGCGCTGATAGTCGTCACCAGACGTCGGAATTTCCTCACCAGAATCACTCATGGTTGATCCTGCCGTTAAATCACGCAAAAGACGACGAGGACTAGGAGGAAAAACAGCAGCAACAAACGGTGAACCCAATGTAAGAGAAAGGAAATCAACTCCTAATCTCAATTCAGACACAGGGTTCGAAAAGGGCCAATTGAACTCAACTGGTCCTCCAAAGGGTTGTTCGGCGAGAACCGGTCCCCCGTCAGGAAACTCAGAAACAACAGGCTGTTGTGGTTCAACAGAAGGCTGAGAAGCTTCTGAAGAATCGTCCGTGTAAGGACTACCAGTAGACGAAACCGAAGGTTCCGCCACTATGGAAAAAGACTAGAGAAAAAGAGCAAACACACACATGGGCTGAAAACGAGTTAAGACACACGATCAAACGGTCAACAAGCAATTTCTAAACGGGTGTGTAATCGTGGGCGATTAATTTTACCACATTAGAAAGTAAGAAATTCTACCGTTTCATATTTTAAGAGTCGAGAAACGATAAAAATATGACTCTATCTCTTTCAGAGTTGACACAGCGTGAAAGGACAAAGCGCTTGACGGTCTTTTCAAGTTTAGGGAGTCAGAGAAAGACCAAATGACGTTCGGGGAAAAACTAGGCACAAAGGGTGTACCAAATATCCGTGAGCTGCTTTATACACCTTGGTTTCAATAATGAAAGCAATCGACCAAGGACTTTCCGTACGTGCGGGTAGTCTCCCCGAACGCGTATTCGGTGTATCTTAATTATGGGGCCGAGCGGGACTTGGCTTTGTTTGTGGATAAAGTTAGAAAACTACAGGGTCTCCCTTCATATACGACGGTGCGGGACGCAAAGTCCGTGCTAAGCATTTGTCTAAAGCCAACGAGGCATGACCGGCTGCTGAGGTTTGCAGCTTATTTGGAACAATTATCTAGCCTAGACCTTCTAGATATGTTTCGTTAAGTTCCAATGCTACCTTAGGTTAATTGAATAAATTTTACAGTTGATCTTCAATTAAGTTTCAATTTTTAGGCCCTATCGTATGTAGTGTCTTAAAAGACTCCTAAATGCAAATCTATATGCCACAGTCCAACATTTCGTTCGATGAAAACTAGCTAGAGAAGAGTTGAGAGCTTTTACACAAACGAAATGAACGGAAGACAAACAATGAGATCCCTAATGCAACTAATGAAATTGAAAACTTTTCATTCAAAACACTAATCACTAGCAAGATGGAAAAGATCACAATTTGCACTAATCAACAAAAGCAAAAGAGATTTTTTTTTTTATTTTCAATGTTTAATAGCTAAGGTGCACTAAAAAAACTTGAAAACAAAAGGAACAACTTGAGAAACGATATTCAAGAGAGTGAAACAAACAAATTTCACTCAACAACACAAGCAATCAGATCCTCAAATCGACCAAAGTCTTTCAAAACAAAGAAAAGACTCAAAAGCTTCCAATGAACCGTGTGATCTAGGTCCAAAGCAAGACCAAACGAATTTCGAATGAAGGAATGAATAATCACCCAAAAAATCGCAACAAAACAATGAACAACTACTTAGAGGATGCGGAGAATCAATCAGATAGTTGATAGGACAATCAAAACACCAAAACTCCCAAGGAGGGCTCGATGCACTAAGCCATTAGATGCCCTAGGGCTTAAAACGTGAAATCGATAGATAAAAGCAAACAACCAGGGGACAGAGGTGAATTCCCAGTCAAACAGGACTCCAACACACTCAGGCAGTCGGAAAATCAAGAAGAAAAACACTGACCAAATCCAGAGAGCTCAAAAATGAGAAAACTCAAAAACTTTACAGGAGTGGCGCGACTGTAAGGATTAAACTGGCGCCAGAAAGCAATTGGCGCGGGCTAAACAAAAGCAACATGCGCCAATTGGCGCGACTGTCAGGTTAAAAACCGCGCCAGTCGAGTTTCTCAGTCAAAATTAAAAAAAAACTACTCCAGAAGCAGATCAATGTAAACTAAGCAAACCAAGAAGCAAAAACAGTGAAAGAACCCAACCCAGAAGGTTCATCAAGCAAGGAAAAACATAAAATAATCAAAGCGAGACAACACAAACGAGACAATGAAATTTGGACGTCTCCCCAGTGGAGTGGCCAAATTGTTGAGGAGGTAAATCCCCTCTGCAGACAGAGGCGATCCCTACTTACCCAGCAGGGGTCTAGCAACAATCAAACAATGTTATGACGCAAGTTCCTAGTTACGAATGAAAAGACTAGGGATAGAAGCCTACCTGGATTCCAACGCTATGATCTGAAGAAGAAGCGTCCCCGTTCCTCAGCCTCAACAGATCACAATCCCTCCACGATCTCCGCGGATGAACACCTGTACATGGAAGAAACAAACAGATACAAGCATAAAATCCGGCATACGTAACTAAACATCAGTCAGAAAGGATGTTACTCACATTAACATGATGGAAAACGGAGTGGAACCATACTCATAATCATCTATTAAATAACCAGCGAAGAAAGATTACAACCAAGTTCTGACGTCGCGGTCTCCTTCGGACGGGTTTCCAGTAGTCCACGTCTCGTAAAGCTCGCCAAGGAAAGGGAACACCTCTCCGGAGTCTCTTGACAATGGTCTCCTTACTTGAGTCAGCCTTAAGGGAAATAGGGGATTCTTTACAACACAAAGGCTCTTGGGAATATGGAGATTCAGAGCTTAGGCACTTCAAGACTAACTTGCCATGGGATTGAGCAGGCTTTTATAGATGGGGAAGGAGGGAGTTTGGATCCCTATTATTGTGGGATTGGCCCTATCAACAAGGAAGGTTCCATGGGAGGTGGCAAAACCACTTCCCCTCCATAGAACTCCCGCAGCCAAACCTCCCAACTCAAGATAGGCAATGGTTTGTGAGTTTGTTGGAACTCAATTTCCGCCATCTTTATTTAAAAAACAGTCCCTAATTTGGGTGGCGCGACTACTGCTCTATGACAGAGCGCCAATTGGCGCGACCTCTTTGCAGGATTTTCCCCATTGGCGCGAGTACTGAACCGACTGCCCGCACCAATGCCAAAAGAGATGTTTTTCATGATTTTTGCAAGGAGATGTCTCAAGGGCAAATGAAGCTCATGCTTAGAGGAATGCATTGATGGAGTTTTCAAGGCATGACAATGTTCACAGGTCACAAAATGGGTCCTCCATTGTGCGGGACGGGGAATGGTAGGGACAGTGACAAATTACTGTGTAACATCTACCAAGCTCCAAGAGGAACCAAATCTCTTTACACTGGAAAAGAGGTTTCCATCTCAAAAAATTTAATCTTTCTCCTTGAAAGATTTGGAATTAAGATGGATCTAAGCTAGTTTTATTATTAATTTTAAATATTATTTTTATTATTTATTATTATATTTGTATTCTTAGTTCATGTAATTTACCAAATCAAAATGTTTTATTGATAATTATAATTATTAATTTATTCTATTTTTTAATTTTAATTTTAATTTTTTAATTTTATTTTATTTTTTTAATATTTGATTTTGAAATGAGTTATGGCTTTTGGGCATGTGGTATTGATAAGTCATATTATGCTAACAAAGCCTATTTACAAGTTAATAATATCCATAGTAAAATAAAGATGAATTTGGTTAAAAATTTTATTCTAGTAAATTCTAAGTTTTATATATTTATTAATTAAATTTAAATATGGTTAGAAAATCATTATTTTACACAACAAATTTTTCTTTAAAATTTTATTTTAAAAATATTATAAAACTAAAATAAAATAAAATATTAAAAACAAAAAACTGACATACATCTCCCGGTACTAAACTGCAAAAGGCCTGCAATAAATCAATCTTTCCCTTTAAAGGTGGGCAATAAATCAATCTTTCCCTTTAAATTTGTTAATTCCTTTTCCTTTTTCATGTACATTTGCATCCACAGAAAAGCCACTAGCCAATTTTTCTGAGAAAGAGTGGATTGTGCCACGAATGAGAAACCATGTATATAAAAGATAATAAAGTACAATTCGGAATTAGACCGGTCTGCGCTTAGAAAAAGATGGATGAAATTCCGTCTACGTATACAATCTAGTTGGAAGAGTACAAGAATTCGATTTTAGCTTTTCAAAGAGATCTATGTTTCAAAAGAATTTGCATCGTACAAATCTTTCAGTGCAAATAAGCACAACATTATTGATGAATTCTGTACAATTAGAGAACTGAATAAAAGGATATCAGTGTTCAAATGCAGTTATATACAATTCTACAGAATTCTAATCTCCCAAAGAATTCCCTTGCAGTGCCTTGAAGCTGATGGAAAAAAACAGATTGATGGAATCTTGGTGGTGAAAAATGGCATTTCTTGTATTATTAATTGTCCCAAAAACTCCCCGCACCCTTTTCCTCTATAAGTGAGATGGGCTTTTGTGGGCTGCCTTTGGTTTTCTTTCTTTGTCTGCCTTTAACTTCAGATGGCTTCTGGGCATTGACTAGTCCATTATTTTGCCTCTTCTTGATGGTTGTTTTGACAGCAGTTGTGACCAACAAACCCTGAGGCACTGTGAAAGGTGGCTTCATCCCCGTAGCTGAAGGCAGTAATCCAGTCTGAGCATATCAACATCAAAGAATAAAACAATTATTATCACATTTCAGTCAACAGAAATAAAAGCTGTGTTAAATAGATAGATAAATATGTTTGCATGTAGTCTTACCATTTCAGGTGAGGTACAAGCATTTGATGACGAAAATAGCTGCAGCCCAGTCAATTCATGTCTTGCAGACCTGTCTTCAATAGGCAGTCCTTCAGTTGATTCTTTAGGTTTTCTGGAAATAGGAGTTTCAACACCACATTCTAGTGATACCACTGGAGCTGCTTTGATTTTCTTATTCCAGTTGTCTTTAACATTAGATGGCTTCTGAGAACCAGCTAGTCCATTATCTTCAAGAGGTCTCTTTTTGTTAGTTGGTTCAACACGTGTGACGAATGACCCAGGAGGTACTATGGGACCTCTCATTATCTTCATAGATGATGGCTGTAGTCCAGTCTAAACATCAACATAAGAGACTAAACAAGTTAGTATCCTATTCCAGTCAACAGACTTAAACGCTGTGAGCTGTGTTATACCGTTACAGAAAAATATTTGCATTATGCAATCATTGCATGAAATCTTACCATTACAGGCAAGGTACAGTTATCTGTTGACAGCGATGGCTGCATGCCAGTCAATTCATATCTTGCAGGTTCATCTTCAATAGCCAGTGCTTCAGTTAATTCTTTGGGTTTTGTGGGAATAGAAATGTTTTTAGCAGCAAATTCTGGTACTGATGGATCTGCTTTGACTTTCCTATTTCTACTATCTTTAACTTTAGGTGGCTTTTGAGTACCAGTTACTCCATTGTTAGCAAGACGTCTCCTCTTGTTGGCTGGTTCAACAGGAGGAGAGGAGTTGGCTGGTTCAACAGGAGGAGTGATCAATGTACTATGATGCGCTTTGAAACCTGGCATTCTCTGCATACCTGAAGGTTGTAGTCCAGTCTGCCCATATCCACATAAGGGCATAAAACAGTTATATCACATTTCAGTCAACAGAATTAAATGTTGTGTTGAACACGCAGATAAATATGTTGCTTAAAGTATTACCATTTTAGGTGCAGCGCAGTCATCTGTTGACAACAAGGGTTGCATCCCAATCAATTCATGTCTTGCAGACTGGTCTTCAATAGCCAGCACTTCAGTTGGTCCTTTGGGTCGTCTGGAAATGGAAATGATTTTAGCACTTGATTCTGGGGATACCAACGGATCTGCTTTGACTTTCTCATTTTGGCTGTCTACAACAGCAGGTGTGAAAAATGAACCTTGAGGAACTTTGAAACGTGGCATTATCCTCACAGGTGAAGGTTGTAGTCCACTCTACACATATAAAGATAAGAGAACAAAACAGTTAGCATTCCATCCCAGTCAACAGAATTAATAGTTACATGAACAATTACATAGATATGTTTTCATGAAATCTCACCATTTTAGGCAAGGAACAATCACTTGTCGAAGATAACATTTGCATCCCAGTTAATTCATGTCTTGCAGACTTGTCTTCAATAGCCGGTGCTTCAATTGGTCTTTTGGGTCCCCTGGAAATGGTAATGCTTTTAGCACTGTATTCTGGGGATATCAATAGGTCTTCTTTGATTTTCCTATTTTTCCCATTTTTAACTTTGGATGGCTTCTCAGCACGAACAAATCCATTTTTTTCAAGATCTCCCTTTTTGTTAGCTAGTTCATTAACAGATGTGACAAATGAACTATGAGGCACTCCAACAACTGGCATGATCCTCATAGGTGAAGGGTGTGGTCCAGTCTGAAAATCACGATGAGAGAATCTATTATCATCACATTCCAATCCATGGAAATAAAGGTTGTATTAAACAATTAGAAAAATAAGTTTAAATTAAGTCTTACCATTTCAGGGAAGGTACAGTGATCTGTTGACATCACTGACAATGCATGTAGCCTAGTCAATTCACGCCTTGCAGGCTCATCTTCAATAGGCAACACTTCAGTTGGTTTTTTGGGTCTTCTGTAAGCTGAATGAACATGAGCTCCAGATTCTGGGAGTACCAATGGATCTGTTGTTTCCTTGTGATTCTTTTCTGTAAGCATTTTGTATTTGCACCGCAAAAATCTGGGATTCAAGCATCATTTATCATTTGATTAGGAAACATCTGAAAAACCTTAAATCAATTGTCAAAAGCAACATCTGTGAAAGGTGAAAGAGTTTCACAAACACAAGAAACTTTGATCAAGTGTTGAAAAACATGATGTTCAAAGAGAATACTCAAGAAAATTTTATATTATACATCCAAGGAAGTTTAATAACAGAGGATATACAGAACTGTTGATGTTCAAAGAGAATACTCAAGAAACTTTTATACTATACATCCAAGGAAGTTTAATAACAGAGGATATACAGAACTATTGATGTTCAAAGAGAGTACTCAAGAAACTTTTATATTATACATCCAAGGATGTTTAATAACAGAGGATATACATAACTGTTATAAGTTGCATATAGTTGACTTTTATTTCACAGTTATTGCACAAAAGTATAAACTATATGAACACAATATTATAATTTACACTCCACCTAATTTTATTGCATAAAAGAACCTAAACCAATTGTTATGCATCCAACCTATTTCATTCTCATTAAAATCAATTCACAATTTGATATAAAATGTGTAGATTAACAATACTTAAAATTGTTCCTTTTTTCAAAAATACCAGAATCCAATCAAGATCACAGGTTTTGGGGTTATCAGGATATGAAAAAAGACTCAGTTATGCAAGGCAAATTGCACAGTGGAACATTCTTCCACAATAGGAAAAGTATAGAAACACATGCACACAACCAAACTCATACTTGCTGGAACCAATTTATACCGTGGTAGGAAGTACAAGCTTTAGATTGCACCAGTATACAAATATGAGGATAAAATCAAACATAGGGGTTTGAGGTTATTTGGGTATTAAAGAAGCCAAAAGCTGCAATGCATTTAGATTAACATTTTTTAGCAACAAAAAACTCCAACAATGCATTACCTATTTGAAAGTGTCATATCATTTAAGTGAGATTGGTGGCATAGGTTTAATCCGGGCATGAAAGGACCAAGTTTTTCAAATTAGATATGCATAGTGAAAACTAAACAATCTAGCTACATCAAAAGTTTTTTGAACTTAAGCTACATATGCTAAGGGCATAAACTTAACTTCATAACCATTAGCCACCTGCATTCTGGTTACTTTTGCGGTCTGGATTTGGCCTGTGAGGCATGGATTGATTACTTATGAATATTTGATTTTCACAGTCTATATACATATAAATTTGCTTATAGTGGTCCCAGTGCCATGTGACAAGGATTGAATCACAATATGCTGAAAAAGGCAACACACACCCACAATAAAGTGGATGCACCGGGTTGGGTAGCAAAAGCCCATCAATCCACCACTGCATACCTGCCCAAGCATTGCATAGAATGGTCACAACTGCTAGGGGCACTCTTAAATCACCCTCTTCTAAAAGATCCACCACAGTTACTCAAACAGAAGGGGTTTGACAAGGAGGGCAATGATAAAGAAGCTCGTTAGTCCATTTCTCCTTGCAAGCCTTAGATGTACAGGGTGATGGTAAAACCTAGAAGACTAAAAACCTATATACTCCAAAGCATAATGCTGCAAAATGAAACTAAAATTCAATCTGCATTCAACGCCTTACATTCACTGGAACACCATGACAATAACGGAAACCATATTTCCTAAAACTAAACAATGTTCAGTTACGTAGAAAACACGCGAAGAATACCACCAAAGGAAAAGACCCACAAACCTGACTTCTGCCTGCAACCGCTTCTGCTTATCCTTGCTTCTCGCTGATTTTTTCCTCAGTGCCCTAACATCCTGAAACACATTGAAAAGACCAAAACACAAACAAGTCACAAAATATTGCTTAAATCCAAAACATAAATGACATATTGCTGTTCTGGCTCTGCGACATTTGGTTTTTAGAGCGACACAATTGTTTAAATCCAAAATATACATACCTTTTGGAGCTTCACATAATCTTCTTTCAGAGAAGCATGCTTCATTTCCATTTTCTTCGCCTCTTCTACCCTTGTCATGCTGCCATTCTTACCCATGTGAGAATAGTGATAATAATACCCAACCGGTAATTGGGCACTCACGAAGGCAGGGAGAGCCTTGAACTGGATTGCTGCTGCCTTCTGAGAGCACCGGGCTCACAATTTACGCCGACCAGAAATATAAGAAAGCACAAGCTTGAATAAGCCGGAGAAATTAAAACGGTGCGATACCAGAAAAGCAGTTATGAGGCCCCTCCAATTATACAATCCTAGCATCCCATGGGAGGGTTTTATATCTGCGCCAATTGGCATTTGGTGCAGTAGGCCAAGGAAACCAGAGAATTTGAACATGGGTGGTTTCACCTTAGTGGTTATCGGATTATGTGTAAGCTTCGTGATTTCAATTATGGAAGGAAGGAGCCGAAGGATTGCAAGAACCCATGTTCCTCGGCAAGGATTAATTGCTGGAGCGAGGATCAATTTTGGGATTAGCACGTTGAATGACCTGGGCAGCTGGTCCGCGTGGGTATACATTAGTTGGCTTCCTCGAAGAATAAGGAGGATGGCCATTGTTGATGCCATGCAGGTGGTCATTGAACTTTTTAAAACAATCTCGCATACAATACCGAAGAAAAATTCAAGGGACCGACAGAGGTATTCAAGGCCAATTAGGCCATAATTAGGCCTCCTGCATTGAAATCTGGTAAGTTTTTTTTTGGGAATGGTGTCTCCACAACAATTCGATAGCTTTAGGGTCAGGATGATTTAGTCAGATCAGATAATTGAATGAGCAGGATGATTTATTTAAGATCAGATAATGGAAGGGGTGGGGATGACTGGGTTTTGTTGATTTTTCAGGCAAGTACATGCATCATTCCATTATCATGGATACAATAGATAATCCAAGGTCATAATGAATTAATTTTTATATTAATGCAGTCCATACATGTAATTTTTGCTTGACATCCATATAATTGGACACATGCATGATGCCATTACTCTAGAAATGAACCCAGGGCGTTGATTTAGTTTATTTTTATATTATTCCCAGTAACGCCTGTATAGTGGGACTGAAATGTAATTATAATGAAATAACGGTTTATAAACTGAAAAAACAGAAACACTTTTTCCGCACATCTTAGATTTAATAATTATTTTGATTAATATTTTAATCATTATTTAAAGATAAAATAATTTCCACCTAGTCTACTTAAAATGGATTATTTTCACAATATTTTTCAAGTTAATTTTAATCAAAATTTTGTGAAGTTTTTTTAAAACTTGAGTTTAAGTTGGTTAATTGTAGAATTTAAGTGTCTTAAATATTTTCATGGTGTTGAATTTATTTATGCATTCAAAAATATATTTTAAGCAACAAAAAATCACAATCTTACTTAAGTTTGCATAAGCTATAATGAAATGTCATTTTTGGTTTATAATTTAGACTAGGTTTTATTTTCTTTTTCAATTATCTCTTTGTTTTCTTTACCAGCAAAATGTTAATTGTTTTTTCATTTCCACTGCATTTAACAAAATAGTAAATTTTATTGAGTGAATTAATAATATAATATTTTCTTGTACTCTTGCTAAAATTTGGTTGCATTTTTGGTCTATAATTTAGACTAGGTTTTTTTTTTTCAATTATTTCTTTGTTTTCTTTACCTAACAAGCAAAATGTTAATTGTTTTTTCATTTTCATTGTATTTAACAAAATAGTAAATTTTATTGAGTGAATTAATAATATAATATTTTCTTGTACTCTTGCTAAAATTTGGTTGTGATCCATTATAATTGGGATGGAGGTAGTTTTGAAAACCTTTGTGGTGGCTAGGGTTTTTCCCTAGCTGAGCGATCTATGCTTAGATCGCATGGATCTCTTTGTAGATCTCTACTGTAGTTTGAACAATGTCGAATCTTAGTGATCTGACAAAGAAGAAACTATCTTTTGCACAAATGGTTGTTGGTCCAACAAACTCTTCTTCGATTTCATATAGTTCCATGTTGAAATTTAGATATGTTCTTCTAGTAGTTCATGAAGTTCTTTCCCTCGAAAAATATTTTTCAAAACAAGGTTTGGTCTGCAAGTTTAATGGGTTATGGCTGCGGTTGACGGACCTGCACAAATGGATCTCTGAGACACGAAAACCTCTCTTGACATATGATCTAAATATTTATCATATGGCATAAGGCTTTTTTTTTTTTTTTTGACAGTATTGAGGACAATAATCCATTTGTGAATTTGGGTTGTGGTTATGGGGTAGTGTTGGTCTCTTCATGCAACCCTGATCTCCCACCTTTGATATGGTTACAACATCAAACTCCACTACTCTAGTTTGGGTAAGGCTTATGAATCTTACCCTACATCTTTGGAATCTCCTATGGTTATCCTCTATTAGGAATGCATTAGGAAAGTTTTATTGTTACGACCGAGAAACTGAATTTTTTTTAAGAATAATTATGCTCGAATATGTGTGGAGATATACTTCAAAAAAGATTTTTCCATTGAGATTAATATGACGGCTCCAGACTATGTTTGGGTCCAAAAGCTCAACTATGAAAATGTTTTTGTCTGGTGTAGCACTTGTTATGAAAAAAGTCATGTGATAAAAAATTACTCCAAGTGTTTGCAAAACAACGGAGATCAGAAAAAATCTGAAGGCCCAAAGGGTGGGTAGGAGCTCAAAGTAATCACTATACAGTATACAAAGAAAAAAAGTCTCAATATAAGAAAGAATTGAAAGTTAAACAAGAAGTGGATATTGTCAAAGAAAATGATACACTAAACTAACGATAATGCGTTATTGTAGTGCACCAAGATCATTATGGAGTTCCAATCAATGGTATACCAAGCAACACATGACTAACACGAAAATAAAAACATAGTCCACATGTGTAACATGGAAACATTCATAGTCCATATGCGTGACACATAGAAACACACACATTATCGTCTAACTTCTAAGCCAAGTTATTTTATTTCCATTCACTATCCTAAGTTTATTATTGTGACCATGATAAATCAGTAACACGTTGGATTACTTTGGGTGAGGTCCAGGATTAAATCTTTCGGTAGCCAATATAAAATCTAGAGTATATATAACATATTTCTAGCTAAATATACCAATAGCTTATGACTTAACAAGAGTTGAGATGTCATGTGGTCGAGGACACCTGGGTGAATGCATGAAGATGTTGAGATTCAACAAGTTGATGAGCTTAGTGAAAATAAAGCACCTTCACTAAGTGGGGCTCGCGGGCTATTTTTATGTGTATGTCTATTTTTAGACATGGTGAGCATATTTTATAAGTTGCAAGATGCTATTTGTAGATGGTTGATCAAGTTGGAAAAATAGATGAAATTCTATTTTTAGAATATTGGGCGAAGTCTATTTATAGATCGCTAATCTAAAAATAGATGCATATCAATTATTATTAGCACGTAATAATAATCCGACAATAAATATCAACTTATTCTCTTGGAGCACTTTATTTCAGTCAACAGATTTGGAAAATCAGTGGGCTGAAGGAATTACACAATTCCTAGGGTGGTTGGTGACTCATGCATGGAGGACTCAGTTAGAACTGAAGTGTCAGAGTTGTGATAGAGTTGGAAGAGTAGTTATGGGAGTTGTTATTTAGTTTAACTCAGTTGTGCTAGTTGTATCTAGTTTTAACTGAAGATACGCTAGTGAGAGTTTAGTGAAGTAATTATTTAATTAATTCACAACTAGAGACTCACTTGCAACTGAACAAATACAACAGTTAACTACTTGCATGTCAGTTCTAGTGGAGACCCAGTGGAGAGATAGGTGAAAGGGTGAGATATACTATCTGTTGTGACTATAGTGATGCATTCAATGCATCTAACACACATTGGAGATGCCAGTGAGGATTGCACAGTCAAGGCAAGGCCAATCCAAATTCATTCAGTGGTCTTCTTCAGCAAGGATTACACAGTGGAGGCAGGCTGTTAGGAGGCAAGAAATTGGCACATAGATATGCAAATTTTTGCGTGACAGTGTGTAATGATTGTTGATTGTACTGAGAGCTTGATGTACTAAAATTTG
Organism: Pinus albicaulis; assembly: GCA_034641835.2. Taxonomy (NCBI): domain Eukaryota; kingdom Viridiplantae; phylum Streptophyta; class Pinopsida; order Pinales; family Pinaceae; genus Pinus; species Pinus albicaulis. The sequence goes on from CM076582.1 coordinate 370,408,971, forward strand.
TATGAGATTATTACATGATCCATTGATATACATAATATATGATAGTTGGGGTTTTTAGCTTTAAGATTTCCTGTTAAACAATTGTTTTTACGTGCGATTCATTTTGCTTCATATGTGTTTTGCAATTGGCGATTTAATTTCCGCAAAGAATTAGGTGGAAGGATTCTATATTTAACATAAGATAATTTGTTAGATCAGGGGAGTCTGGTAATCTATATGCATCTTGTATAATTTCTACAGAAGATGGGTTACACTTTTGGGCCAAATGTGGCAAAGAAATTTCAAGTTTTTCCTCTATTATTGAATTGAAGCCCTCAAAATTCATAAGAGAATTGTGAATTTTTTTGTTGTCCTAATGATATTTGTTGCAAAAAAAATTAGCGTCATATAATCTCTCAATTTTCCATTAAATACAATACTTGTGCTTGCAAATTTTTGAACATCTTAAGAGGTATGTGTGTGTTCACATAGCATAACTTAGTCTAAAATGTGCAATTTTTAATATATATATATAAGCATGATATACTTGGATAGAACTAAGTTTTTCATATTAAAAAATTATTTTTTTATGCAAAATTATATTTTTTACTATTTTTCGAAGTTGGCAAAGTAATATATCAATTGCATTTTGTAGACACATGTGTTCACATAATATTTTTTTTTAACTCTTTCAATAATTTGAAAAACCAATAGAACCCATATGAAGAGGACTTGTAAATGAATATAGTGGTATTTTTTGAAAATTTTTCATTGTGTATATTTTATGTTATTGATTTTTTATTCAGCCTCTTTGAAACTGTCCAAAAAAAAATTCAAGCATTATGTTTAAAAGAAATTAGATGAAAAATATAATATGAATTCAAAAGTATCAAACTCTTATGCCATTGGATAGAGGATTCTTTCACGAATCCAACATGATCAACTCCACCACTGAAGGACAAGTTTTACCCTAAACCCGCTAGAGTATAAAATGGGGTTGCAGAGAAATCTGCAGATGGGGTGCTAAAATAGTGATTTTTAGGACCTTAGGAACTTGATCGAGTGTAAAATAAACCCTTGATCGAGTCATGTAGGTGGTTAACTAGCAGCTCGATTGAGCCATTTAAAAGCTAACAACCCACCAACCCCTTACCAACTTTTATTAATGCCATTTATGTTAAATGCTACATATTAGCAACTCGATTGAGCATCTATTGTCAATCCAAAAAAAAGAAAAGTGTCTAAATTTGAAAGCAGGACAAAAAACAACAAACATTCATTCATAGAGAGATATCATAGCGTGATAATTACACAAGAATTCACAACAAACCTGGGAAATTGGAGATTTGGATATAGAAAAGGAAAGAAATTGTCAATAACATAGGAAATGCAAGAAACATCTAGAGAAATGATGAGGAAATTACGATAGACATTGAGAGGACAAGAAGATCATGTAATTCAAGAAATTCATGCAAATATAGGTAATTCAAGTTGTCTCACTTCTCATATTACTTGCTTCATATTGTATGCATTAGGAAATATGATTGAAAATAAGAAACAAATGGAGAATGAAACAATAAAACTAAGATAAAATAAGGATTGAAAGTAATACCATGTAGTTAAAAATTAAGATGTAACAACAACTAAAGAAAATCACTTGAAACCATGGTTTATTGGATTTTTCTGAAACCACTTGAATTCATACGAATTATGAACACCTTTAAATTGTAATGGTTTAGGATAACCCACAAAAACTAAGAATGTGATTTAACCAAAGAAAACCATTGTAACATAATTTCCATATATTATTTACATGAATTACAATTCATGGCAATTTATTTAGAAGAAAGATCAACAAAAATGGTTGTCACATAGGTGCTCTAAAGCCTATAAACATCAGTTTGATTGATGCTTGATATCCTTCTAGGAGTTAAAAGAGAGAAAATTTGTCAACATCTAGGAGCAAGAGTATTTGTGCTTCCAATGTGCATGTTGAGAAGACATTATTTGTTAAACATATATGACAACATTATATTTATGTTACATCCATCGTCATTTATAACATTTAATGGTTCCTTGAATCTTGAATGATGATCCCTACCTTTGAAAACCTCACAAGTTTCTTCTTTCAATTCTCACATGAAGGTTATGAGAATTTTTTAAAGAGAACAATTTTTTTAAAGAAATACGAAGTGTGGTGTAAATTCGTGCTTGCACAAAAATTAGTGTATCATTGCATATAACAATGTAAACTTTTAAATGGGAACTATAAACTGAAAATGCGAACTCTAGCCAAAAAACCACCAAAAAACATGAAAAACAACCCAAAAACGAAAAGTGTGTATTCCAGAATGAGGTTTTATTTTTTTCAGGGTTAATTTGCAACATTTTTTTAAAATGGCAGTAAAACCAATTTTCTTGTGCCCAATAAATAGAAAAACAAACTAATGTTGTTGCTAGAATACCATTTTTATTTTCCGGATACAATTTCAACATTTTTTAGTAATGACGTTAAATATAAAATAATGGGATTTTAAATACATTAAAATTCCAACAATTTTTATCCATGTCGTTTAACATATAATATCATGACACTAAAAATCCCTAAAATTCTAATGGTTTTCAACCATAATGTTAAAGAAAAGAAAAAATTCACAAATTTTCACCCATGGAGTTAAAAAAACATTATGTTTTCAACATATTTCAACCATGATAATATGAACAAATTATATGACTAAAATAACTCAATGAAACATAAATTATTTATCTAAGTTATTGTTGCATTGTGAATATTTTAAACAAATGAATTCATCCTAATTAAAACATATAATCCAACAAAAATAAAAATGACTCATAACTTCATGTAAGATCATATGGAAGTTAAAATATCATTTTCATTTCTCAATGCAAACATCATTTATATAAATTTTCTTACAAAATTATTCAAAATCACTCATTTTTTCTTGCACACCATCACTATTCACATCTTCCAATGAATGATTGGATGCAGATGAAGATGTTCCACATTCTTCTTTGTTATCAACTAGTTCCCCATCTGAGTCAACATGCATGCCCACCATTTGAGGTTTCGAAATTCTTCTAGATCTACAACTGAGTTCAACAAACTCTTATCTCAACATTGTTTCTTCTGGTAGCAACCTCTTCAAAATATCTATCGTCTATGAGAGAAGAGTTCATCTCTTTGTTAAATTGAATTAATAAACAAGTATGTCAACTTCCTCCAATTTTAAGAGGTCTGTGCGACGACGATTTATATTTATACCCTTTCTTTTTCTCTTTCCACCAATTTTTTATCAAATACCATCTTTGACGTGTACACAACAATGAATGGGTGTGTGTTATGAAACCAACTCCCAAAATAAAATAAAAGAGAGATCGACGCCTTAGAAATTAGTCACTTCAAGGGCGAAACCTCCTTTACTTTACATAAATGAACAATTCTTGGATGAGACAAATGAAAAAACCTCCTTTCTATATATAGGAGTCCATGGGGTCACAATATAATCCTAGACGACCTAACAATAATAATTTAAGGGAACAACAATAACAATAGTGGGCTATTATTGGGACAATAATAACAATATGGGGACTACATGGGTATAACAATAACAATAAGGGGGCTATACTAACAACAATAAGGGACTACACTAGTAATATACAGCCCTAACATGCCCCTCTCCTTCAAAAAAGTGTTGTCCTCAAAGCTTGAGTAGTTTTGGATGCTTCTGTATAAAATTCTCATCCTCCTATATGAAATCTTCAGTCGGTAAGTTCTTCCACTTGATGAGATACTCTGAAATCGATTGATTCCGTAGCTCTCGAGTTCTTATTTCAGTGACTGCTTCAGGTTCCAATATGATTTTTCCTTCCTCATTAAGTTCTAGAAATATTGTTTGAACCAAATTTTTTTCACCTATAACCATATTTAAGCATGAAACATGGAAAACTGGGTGCACTCGAGAAGATGCAGGAAGCTCCAATTTGTATGCCATAGTACCAATCTTTTACAACACCTTGTAAGGACCATAGTACTTTGGCGATAGTTTATTATCCTTCTTAGCTTTCTTGAGGCACATTTGTTTGTATGGTTGTCGTTGTCAAAATACCTAGTCGCCTACATCAAAACTTCACTCGCTGTAATGTTGATCTGCCTATTATTTCATTCGATTCTGTGCCAATTTAGGTTATCCTTTAAGAGTTGGAGAACTTGTTGTTGATTGATATTCCACTGCTTGAATCTTAGGATTTTTTCTTAAAGATGATGTGATGGACTGCGGATGATATCCATAAAGTGCCATAAATGGGGTCTTTTTTGCTTCAGTGTGGAAGGAAGTGTTATACCACCATTCAACCAGAGGTAACCAATTGACCCATTGTGTTTGTTTATTAGATACAAAGCAAAAAAATATCCTTCCAAACATTTTTTCACGATCTCAGTTTTCCCATCGGATTGAGGATAATAAGACGAGTTATGAGCTAGTTGAGTACCCAAACAAGAATAATTTTGTCCAAAAATTTCAAGTGAAAATAGGATCACTATCGCTTACAATAATCTTTGGGTTTCCATGTATCTTTTGAATAGTTTCCATAAATGCAGTAGTAATTGTACTCACTTTAAATGGATTAGATAATGCACAAAAGTATGCATACTTGGTAATTATATCAACTACCACCATGATGACCCTCTTTCCTTCAGACTTAGGTGAACTTGTGATAAAATCCAGTGAAACCTCCTCCCAACATTGATTTGGAATGGATTAAGCCTGTAGAAGACCCAAGGTCTTAATTGTTTCAAATTTATTTTGTTGGCAAACCAAACATTCCGCCACAAAATTTTGAATATCAAATTTAAGGCCATCCCCAAAAAAATCTTTCTTCACCCTGTGATAAGTTTTTAAAAATCCCGAGTGTCCTCCTAAGGGAGAGGTGTGCAATTCCAAAATAATATTTTGTTCTAGTTGGGAATTTACAAAGATATAAGCGATCTTTGTACCATAAGGAATCATTTTTCCAACTAAACGTATCAGATGCACCAGGGTATTGTTGCAACTTTTGAATGAGTGTCCATACTTCTTCGTCATTATTCTATTCCTCCCTTGCTTCAGTTATCCACTCAGGTTGGATAATAGAAATGGCACAAAGAAATGCTTCCACATCCTCATCCATTCTTGAGAGTGCATCTGCAACAACATTTAGCTTCCCTTTTTTCTAGATGATTTCAAAGTCGTAACCCAACATCTTTGGGACCCATTTTTGTTCCTCTTCTGAAGATAGTATTTGTTCCAAAAAGTATTTAAGAATATCATGAACAATTTTTACCTTGAAGTGTCTTCCCATTGGGTAAGATCGCCACTTATTTAGTGCATGTAGTATTGCCAACATTTCCTTCTCATAAATATATTTTTGTAAATACTTTCCTTTGATTGGATGACTTTCAAAAGTAATGGGTCTTCCTTATTGAATTAAAATAGCACCAATTCCATTTCTCGAGGCATCATATTCCACAATAAAGGTTTTTGTGAAGTCTGGCGTAGCTAATACTGGTGCTTGGCTCATTGCCTCTTTAATATTTTCAAAGGCCTTAGTTGCTTCAGGAGTCCATGAAAATGCATATTTCTTCAATAATGTTGTTAGAGATGTTGCTATTCTCCCATAATTCTTAACAAACTTGCGATAATACCCTGTTTACCCAAAAAATCCTCGCAACTTCTTTATGGTTGTGGGGACTTTCCATTCCTTAATGGATTTAATTTTGTTAGGCTCTACCTTAACACCATCCTAAGATACAATATGACCCAAATATTACACCTCTTTTACTCCAAAGAAACATTTGGAGGTTTTTGCATATAATTGTTTGTCCTCCAATAGTTTGAGCACCCTGTCAACATGTTGAACATGATCCTTCCAAGATCTGTTGTAGATTAGTATATCATCAAAAAATACTAAGGAAGGGTTTGAAAATGGAATTAATCAACCCTTGAAATGTAGAAGGTGCATTGGTAAGGCCAAAAGGCATGACAAAAAATTCACAATGACCCTCATGAGTTCGAAATGTTGTTTTCGGAATGTTTTCAGTATTCATTCTAATTTGATGATATCCCGAATGAATATCCAACTTGGTGAAATAAATTGCTCCATGTAATTCATCCAATAGTTCATCAATCACAGGAATGGGATATTTATCTTTAATAGTGAGCTTATATATTGTAATATCCCTTTTTCAGGAATTTCTGCAATATGGTTCATGGGGACGTTGTATAAGGAAGGAAATGAAAAAATAAGCTGTAAGGGGGCTTGGATCCCCTTTTTAACTCATTAAACACTTATTTTCCAGAAGTTGAGCCCAAAGAAATGACTCTAGATGGGTTATTCAGATCCCCCCAAATTAGATCCCTTAAAGAATGCTCAAAGAGAGAGCCTACAACAACATATGAGCATAATCATGAAACTCTGAAAATATATACATATCAATAAATGGAATATAATACAGCCATCATTTTTATTTATATATCAGCTACAATATACAGAAATATCTTGAGGGACAAGCCACTCAAGCTACCAGAATCAACCTCCAATGATCAAACTATGAAATACATGAGTTGTTGCAACTGCACAAAATGCCGGAGAGCAGTGATAGCACCGCCTATATTAGAGTAGCTGCTGCTATAGATGAATATACATGAAATATGGCTGAAATATACAATATATTCCCAAGAATAGAAGAATGGGCTCCAATACAAGATTTCTAGCCAATCTAGGAAAGATTGCTAGAAATGTCGGAAAATGTACAATGTGACAAATAACTTGTCACTGAAACTGAATCAAAATAAGAATGAGGCTATGGAAGATCTAAAATACTCATGTTCTCAAGCAAAGGGCTGATCCCTTTTTCTCAAAAACACTCCTCCTGAGAAGCTCAAAAGACCCTCCCAGCAACTGCCTACATAAAATAACGCAGCTCCAGCCCTAGACTGCACTATGAGAGATGGTGAATGATTGGCCTGGTGCCAAATATCTGAAATAATTCCCGAGAGTCTTCTCTGCTGCTCCTCCAAATAATGTGCAAGATATCCGCCAGAGAACAAGCCAAAGAATGACTCTATGATTTCCTCTCTTGTTGCCCCCAGCAACTCAACGTTTTCTACCCAACATAATAACACTATAGCTAAAGGAGTAAGCTTGGCCAAATGCCAGAATGAGGAAATGGAGCTCAAACCCTCTCCTTCCTTAAGGATGAGGTAGGGATTCTCGACCAGGAACACCCTTGGGTTCAAGAACACTACAACCTTGCTAAACAGCCCGGGGATGCAAGTATTTGCAGACCCAACGAAAATGATAAGCTAATGCATAATGAAAATGGGCTACCACCTCCTCCTTATAAAGCAAATGAACTCCTCTCACCATGGGTCCCATTCACACTTGCCCCCTAGCTCATGCAAGCGGAGCCTCCTCTAAAACTGCATTGTCCAAGAAGGTTCAATGTATCTAGACAACTTAGTTGACTTCGGTCAAAATAACTAGATCAAGCATGATCCAATCTTGTTCACACCATGTGGTGCTCAAATCAGCTGCTTTATTCTTCCTCCTTTCACATGAGGAGTGTTTATTCTTCCTTATAAAGGATTATGGGGCCTCCTTACCCATTTTATTTAACTAAATAAAATACTGCTAGCTATAATGTCCCTTTTAGCTTGAGGTTAAAAATTGGGAACATTACAGTCCCCCCCCTTCAAAATGTTTCTTGTCCTCAAGCAACTGCAGGTAGAGAAAAATTCCTCCTCCTTTTCTTATGGCCTTCTCATCAATAGGCCCCCACCATAGCTCATCATAGCAGGCAATAAATCTATCCTCCATGTATCTCTCCAAGTGTGTAAAACTAAAGTGTACATCATGAGATAATAGAAGATGCAAGTTGAAATCTCCTTGTTGTTCAATGGCCTCCTCAAGGTAGGAGTGATGAAAAACATGGGAAGTCTTATTCCCCATGAGTGACTCCTTCACCCATGAAATCATCCAAATGAAATGGGCCATCCTAGGTAGCTCAACAAAGCAGTCCTCAACCCTGGATCTATGCAACATGTTGGGGCTGAATGGAGAGTTTAGATTTTTCAATCCAAGTAGTTTCTCCCTCCATTTATGATAAGTATGAGGGGGTTGCTGATATTGGGCTGAAATTTCATGGCCTCAACAATTTTCCAAAGCCTCCCCACAAAATGAATCAACCATGGAATGCCTCCTCCAACAACGCATTTTCTCCCCATAGCTCCTCCTATATGAAGAGAAAAGTAGTGACATGGCAGTCATGGTGTGCCCATTGTTTCTCCTATAACATACAACATGTGAAAAGGGGAGATTCATACTCCCAATGGGAATCTTCAACTCTAAGCCCACTCTCCAAACAAAGCCTCCCATGAGTATACAAACATCGGTAACATATGGAAGCAAAATACAATGAAAACAAGCTGCCACATGGCAACTGGAGAGTGAATCATAGTTCCACATGAGGAACCAGCGCAGTGCATTCCATGCCTACCTCAAAACAAAAGATAGCAAGTGCCTTACCAGCCACTTTTTTTCTGCCACAAACATCTCATAAGGTGAAAACATGAAAGTACAAATTGGTGCCAATGGTGCACACCAAGAAGTATGTGGCTTCCCCCACAAACCATCATGAAAATAGCCATTCCCATTGCTGCAATGGGCCATAAGTACATCATAATAGGGATCATAAGGGGATGTGATCATCCTTATCCCATCAAGCTACATATAAAGTAAAGAAAGGAAAATCCAAATGAGTGTATATACCTCCTTTACCATGTACTCCGATCCTTGAGCTAAAATGGATCATCTGAATGCTCTCCCTCACCTCCAATGAGTAGGGAAATGGTTGTGCCAACCTCTATAAAATCATCTAGGCTATGCATCTGTCCACATGCTGATATAGATCATGCTGAATGCCCTCCCAAATGAACTCCTCTAGCAAAGCATAAGATGCATCAAAGTGCATAGCTAGAAAGTCCTCATGTGCTGCATGTAATAGTTTCTTCTTGAGACTAGAAGCCCTAGTCAAGAAGACTCTGTCATAGTAATAGATGACCATCTCATCCACCATGTACCTGTCATCTCTATCTGGGTCATCCAAAATCATGCATGCACCTAGATCCTTGGAGTACTCTACCAAGAGTTGAGACCTCCAAATTGGATCTATCCTCTTCAGAGACTGCGCTGGTAATCTACAATGTGGTGCTCCCCTCATGTTATTGCCTGCTACTTTGACATCACCCATGCCAAATTCATCCTCCAAAATTCTGCCATGCCCATCATGCAGCTGGTCATGCTCAAATAGTGATGGTGTCCTTTGGAATTTGGCCTCCCATGAGAAGCTGTCATCCAAAAGGAATCCCCCAAGCTGGGCCAAAGTAGGCATGAGTGGCCTCCATCCACTCCCATGTGTGAAAGAGTCCTTCCTCAAAGGAATTATCCTCTCCAAATCTGTGGAGCAGTCATCCTACATCATGAATATTCCATCCTCCATCCCTGCAACAAACTCTGTCAACGCAGTATAACTGATGAGAGTGGGTGATAATGAAAATGAGAGAATGTCTCCCTCCTCCTTGGGTTTACCCCAAAATCTCTACATTGTGTTGGACTCCTCCAATGTCTTCACCTCTCCGAAATCCAAGATTGGTGAACCAAACGAAAAGATGCCCCTCATCAACTCTAGATCAGGTGGAATGCCTTCGTATAGTGAGACATCAAGTTCAGAAGTGGACTGTATGTATAAGTGGACTGATTTTTCCCTCTCTTCACTTCGATGTACAGTCTCCTTCTCTTGTGCAAAGAATTTCTGGAATATATAAGGGTGTATCAACCCTTGATGCTGATCCTTCTCGTCCTCCTCCATCTCACAATCCTCCAATGCTACTATATGCTGCTCAGGATTTGTGACTGGGTCCCCAGATGTGGTACCTCTTTGAATCCCTTGCATAGAAACAAGGACTCCTCTGATGGAAGCAATTGCTCCCTTCTCATCTCCATGTGGCGATGGATCTTCCTCCAATGATACAGCGCTGTGGGTCCTTCTATGAACATTCTCTTCACCAATATGTGAGTATGCCTCCCCTTCAATGAGAGACCATGGATTTCAGTCTTCCTCTGAAAGAGGGATCTCCATGTCATCACAAATGGAAGAGGACCCTTCATACAATGGGGGTCTTGCCTCTAACAAGTCATCATCCCAGTTTCCTTCCCCTATAGAAATGTGGAGTGGAGTTTGTTTCATGTTTCCTTCCAATGCATGAAAAGTGTTTGAAGTTATGATACATGATGATTAACATTGAATTCCATCAAATTTATTCACCAAACCCTTAGTGAATTCATCATATGTTTTTACATTTGCATGACAATATGAAACAGAATTTTCAAGCCAACAATCATGAGCCATACCTTTGAGTTGTAGCGCTGCTCCTCCAATGGTCTCATCTTCTTCCACCATTCTCCCTGCAGTGAAAGTGGACAATGAACTGCGCTATGGATCTGCATGTGTGGTTGAATGCTCACACCCAACGTGGTCACAAATAGTGCTTGCTTCATCCACAAACCCTTTCAGAAAATCTCTCCAGTTTTTCATTTCTACCTCCCCAAGATCTTCAATGATACCCTCCATGGTTTGGAAAAGAAGAAGGGAGACCTCCTCTTCCGTCATTCATCTTTTCTTGTTTTCTCTCTACATCTCCTCTTCTAATTGAGTAGCTTCTCCTTCTAATGGCATATTATCTTGGGTTGCACAGGCTGAGCCAAGATTGATGCTCTGATACCACTGTAATTTTCCTTTTTCACGAATTTATGCAATATGGTCCTCAAGGATGCTGTATAAGTAAGGTAGTGTAAAGATAAGATGAAAGGGGGCTTGGATCCCCTTGCTAACTCATTAGATACTTCTCTTCCAGAATTTGAGCCCAAATAAATGACCCTAGATGGGTTATTCAGATCTCCCAAAACTGGGTCCTTTAGGAAACTGCTTAAATAGAGAGCCTACAACAATACATGAACACAGTCATGAAACTCTACAAATATGTACATATCAGTAAATGGAATATAATAAATCCATAATTTTTATTAATATATCAGCTACAATATATAGAAATATCTTGAGGGACAAGCCACTCAAGCTACCAGAATCAATCTACAATGATCAACACATGAAATACAAGAGTTGCTGCAACTGCAGAAAATGCCGGAGAGCAGTGACAGCACTGCCTATATTAGAGTAGCTGCTACTGTAGATGCATATAAATGAAAAATGGCTTAATTATAAAAATAAATTCCCAAGAATAGAAAAATGGGCCCCAATACAATATTTCTAGCCAATCTAGGAAAGATTGGTAGAAATGCCGGAAAATGTACAATGTGACAAATAACTTGTCACTGCAACTGAATCAAAATAAGAATGAGGCTATGGAAGATATGAAATACCCATGCCCTCCTCTGATAATGTTCTCAAGCAAAGGGCTAATCCCTTTTACTCAAATCTACTCCTCTTGATAAGCTCATATGACCCTCCCAACAACTGCCTGCATAAAATAATGCAGTTCCAGCCCTAGACTGCACTGTGAGGGATGGTGAATGATTGGCCTAGTGCCAAATATCTGAAATGATGCCCGGGAGTCTCCTCTGCTGCTCCTCCAAAGAATATACGAGATCTTCATTGAAGAACAAGCCAAAGAAGGACTCTATGAGTTCCTTTGTTACTGTACCTAGCAACTCAACATTTTTTGCCCAATAGAATAACACTGTAGTTGAAGGATTAAGCTTGGAAAAATGCCGGAATGAGGAAATGAAGCTCAAACCCTCTCCTTCCTTTAGGATGGGGTATGGATTCCCGACCAGGAACACCCTCGGGTTCAAGAACACTAAAACCCTGCTAAACAGCCCAAGGATGCAAGTCTTTGCAGACCCAACGAAAATGATAAGCTAATGCATAGTAAAAAAATGGGTTGCCATCTCCTCCTTAGAAAGCGAATGAACTCCTCTCAACATGGGTACCATTCACACTTGCCTCCTAGCTCATGCAAGTGGAGCCTTTACTAAAACTGCGTTGTCCAAGAAGGTTCAATGTATCTAAACAGCTTAGTTGACTTTGGTCAAAATGACTAGATCAAGCATGATCCAATCCTGTTCACACCATGTGGTGCTCAAATCAGCTGCTTTATTATTCCTCCTTTCACATGAGGAGTGTTTATTATTCCTTCTCAAGGATTATGGGGCCTCCTTACCCATTTTATTTAACTAAATAAAATACTACTAGCTATAATGTCCCTTTTAGCTTGAGGCTAAAAATTGGGAACATTACAGTCCTCCCCCTTCAAAATTTTGCTTGTCCTCAAGCAACTGCAAGGCAGAGAAAAATTCCTCCTCCTCTTGTTGTGGCCTCCTCATCAATAGACCCCACCATAGCTCATCGTAGTATGCAATAAATTTTTCCTCCATGTATCTCTCCAAGTGTGTAAAACTAAAGTGTACATCATGAGATAATAGAAGATGGAAGTGGAAATATCCTTGTTGTTCAATGGCCTCCTCAAGGTAGGAGTGATGAAAAAAAATGGGAAGTCTTATTCCCAATGAGTGACTCCTTCACCCATGCAATCATCCAAATGAAATGAGCCATCCTAGGTAGCTCAAAAAAGCAGTCCTCAACCCCGGATCTATGCAACATGTTGGGGTTGAATGGAGAGTTTAGATCCTTCCATCCAAGTAGTTTCTCCCTCCATTTATGATAAGTATGAGGGGATTGCTGATATTGGGCTGAAATGTCATGGCCTCCACAATTGGCCCAAGCCTCCCCACAAAATGAATCAGTCATGATATGCCCCCTCAAATTCTCCAGGTGGTTTTTCCCACAAGAAGAGAAAAGTAGCAATGTGGCAATCATGGTTTGCCCATGGTGTCTCCTGCAATATAAAGCATTTACAATGGGGAGATTCATGATCCCAATGGGTTGTCCCAATATATACAATACTCTCCTGGTAGTGCTCCCTGTGAATGTATAAACATCAGCAGTACAAGGAGGCAACATGCAATGAAAACAAGCTGTCATGAGACAACTAGAGAGTGGGTAACTGCTCCACTCATGGGACCAACGCAGTGCACCTCTTCCCTGCATCAAAACTAAAAACAACAAGTGCTTTCCCAGCCACTTTTTTGCTGCCACAAACACCTCATAAGATGTAAACATGCAAATACAAATCGGTGCCAATGGTGCACACCAAGAAGCATGTGGCTTCCCCCACAACCCATCATAAGAATAGCCACTCCCATGGCTGCAATGGGCCATAAGTACATCATAATAATGATAATAAGGAGGTGTGATCATCCTTAGCTCATCAAGTTTCCCATATAAAGTAAAGAAAGGTAAACCAAAATGTAAACATATACCTTCTTTACCATGTACTTCGATCCTTGAGCTGAAATGGCTCATATGAATGCTCTCCCTCACCTCCAATGAGTATGGAAATGGTTGTGCCAACCCCTCCAAGATAATCTAGGCTATGCATCTGTCCATATTCTGATATAGATCATGATGAATGCCCCCCCCAAATGAACTCCTCCAGCAAAGCAAAATATGCATCAAAGTGCATAGCTATAAAGTCCTCATGTGCTGCATGTAATAGTTTCTCTTTGAGACTAGAATCCCTAGTCAAGAAGACTTTGTCATAATAATAGATGACCATATCATCCACCATGTACCTGTCATCTCCATCCAGGTCATCCAAAATCATGCATGCACTTAGATCCTTGGAGTACTCTACCAAAAGCTGAGAACTCCATTACGGATCAATCCTCCTCATAAACAGCGCTAGTGATCAGCATGTGAAGCTCCCCTAACGCTGCTGCCTGCTACTTTGACATATCCAATGCCAAAGTCATCCCCCAAAATGATGCCATGCCCATCATGCAGTTGCTCATGCTCCAATAGTGATGGTGTCCTTTGGAAGTTGGCCTCCCATGAGAAGCTATCATCCACAAGGAATCTCCCAAGCTGGGCCAAAGATATCATGAGTGGCCTACATCCACTCCTATGTATGAAAGAGTCCTCCCTCAAAGAAAGTATCCTCTTCCTCTCCAAATCTGTGGAGCAGTCATCCTGCATCATGAAGATGCCATCCTCCATACCTGCAGCAAACTCTGTCAACGCAGTATAACTGATGAGAGTGGGTGATACTGAAAATGAGAGAGTGTTTCCCTCCTCCTTGGGTTTATCCCAAACTCTCTGCACCATGATGGACTACTCCAATGTCTCCACCTCTCTGGAATCTAGGAGTGGTGAACCAAATGACAAGATGCCCCTTATCAACTCTAAATCAGGTGGCCTCCCAGGTGGAATGCCTCCATATAGGTGGATCAACAAAAGGCTGATCCCTTTTTCTCAAAAACACTCCTCCTGATAAGCTCAAATGACCTTCCCAACAACTGCCTGCATAAAATAATGCAGTTCCAGCCCTAGATTGCACTGTGAGAGATGGTGAATGATTATCCTGGTGCCAAAGATCTAAAATAATGCCTGGGAGTCTCCTCTGCTGCTCCTCCAAAGAATATGCAAGATCTCTGCCGAAGAACAAGCCAAAGAATGACTCTATGAGTTCGTCTCTTGCTGCCCCCAACAACTCAACGTTTTCTGCCTAACAGAATAACATTGTAGCTAAAGGAGTAAGCTTGGCAAAATTTTGGAATGAGGAAATGGAGCTCAAATCCTTTCCTTCCTTGAGGATGAGGTAGGGATTCCCGACCAAGAACACCCTTGGTTTCAAGAACACTAAAACCCCGCTAAACAACCCGGGGATGCAAGTCTTGGCAGACCCAACGAAAATGATAAGCTAATGCATAATGAAAATGGGCTGCCATCTCCTCCTTACAAAGCAAATGAACTCCTCTCACCATGGGTCCCATTCACACTTGCCCCCTAGCTCATGCAAGTGGAGCCTCCTCTAAAATTGCGCTGTCCAAGAAGGTTCAATGCATCTAGACAACTTAGTTGACTTCGATCAAAATGACTAGATCAAGCATGATCCAATCCTGTTCACACCATGTGGTGCTCAAATCAACTGCTTTATTCTTCCTCCTTTCACATGAGGAGTGTTTATTCTTCCTTCTAAAGGATTATGGGGCCTCCTTACCCATTTTATTTAACTAAATAAAATACTGCTAGCTATAATGTCCCTTTTAGATTGAGGTTAAAAATTGGGAACATTACATATATTAAGCTCCCTATAATTTGGGCACATGCGCCATGATCCATCCTTCTTGTGCACCAATACTAATGGAGTAGAAAAATAACTTTGACTAGGTTGAATTATACCAGCCTCTAGCATTTCTGCAATCATACGTTCAATTTCTCTCTTTTGGACATAAGGATATCTGTAAGGCTTGATGTTTGGAGGAACACTTCCTGGAATCAAATGAATAGCATGATAATGATCATGAATAGGTGGGAGTCCTTTGGGAGTTTTAAACACCTTAGAAATATTGTCCAAGACTTTTTGGAGATCTGGAGAAATAGATGATTTTGATGTTGGAACTTCTAGTGAGCATAATTGTGCAATAACGCATAAATGTTCTTACTTCATAAGCTTTGTCATGAAATTAGAGCTTGTTATCTTTCCTGGATTTCCTGCGATACGTCGTAATTCAACTTCATTTCCTTCTAAAAAAAAATTCAAGAAAATTTCTTGAAAATTAAAAGCTACTATCCCCAAAGATTATAACCATTGTACTCCTAGTACAACATCAACACCACCCATTGGAATGGAAAGCATTGGACTATTCAATACATATTACCCCATGGTTAGCTTGATATTATGGCACTTTCCAGAGAAATTTACAGTTCCTCCATTTTCCACCATCACTTGACACTTTGGCGCTGGGTATAGGAAGAAATTCAATTCCTTGGCTACCTTACAATGAATAAAATTATGACTACTACCCGAATCAATAATCAATATTAATTTTTTCTTCTTGATATGTTCTTCTATCTTGAGAATTAGAGGAGTGATAATTCCTACTAATGCATTACATGATATGGTCAGATTCATTTCGTCTTCCTCTAGGGTTGGTTCCTGGTGTATATCCTCTTCTTTTGAAGTTTCTTGTTCCTTTTCTTCCTCCTCTTCACAATCTATGTAAAAATAATTTCTTCTCAACACACTTATGACCTTTAGTGTATTTTATATCACAACTATAGCAAAGCCCTTTTGCTCTTTTTTCTTCCAATTGTTGTGGTGTCAACCTTGTAGGTTGTGGAAGTCGAGGAGTAGCAACACTTCCATCTTTATAATTTTGAGTGGTAGGCTTCCTTGTCACGATAATTTTTCTTTCATTTTTTCTTGCCAACCTAAATGCCTTCTCCAATGTATTAGGTTCCAAAAGGCGAACCTCATGTTGGATGTTATCCTTTAGAGTCCCTATGAAAACATCAATCCTATGTTCCTCTGGAATATTATTTTACCCTTATATTCAATTTTTGGAAGTCCTTATTATGCTCCATCATTGAACCCCTTTGTTTGAGATTTATCAATTGGATAAATAAGGTGTTGCTCTTTGTATCCTCATAATGTGCTATCATTTCCTCTGTAAAAATTGACCAAGTGACCAGTGATTTACGTGTTGAGATTCAACAAGATGATGAAGCTTAGTGAAAATCAGTCACCTTCACTAAGTGGGCCTGCAGGCTATTTTTAGGTGTAAGTCTATTTTTAGACATGGTGATCATATTTCAAAAGTTGTAGGATGCTATTTGTGGATGGTTGGTCAAGTTGGAAAAATAGATGAAATTCTATTTTTAGAATATTGGGCGAAGTCTATTTATAGATCGTCAATCTAAAAATAGAAGTGTTGATTATTATTAGCTCTTAATAATACTCCAACAATAAACATCAAATTATTCTCTTGGAGCACTTTATTTCAGTATACAGATTTGGAAAATTAGTGGGCTAAAGGAATTATGCAATTCCTAGGGTTTACTGGTGGTTCATGCATGGAGGACTCAGTTAGAACTGAAGTGGAAAAGTTATGACAGAGTTGGAAGAGTAGTTCATGGAGTTTTTATTCAGTTTAACTCAGTCAATGGAGTTAAACTTAGTTGAGCTAGTTGTATCTAGTCTAACTAAATGATACACTAGTGAGAGTGGAGTGAATTAATTAGTTAATTAATTCACAAATAATAACTCATTAATCAACTGAACAAATACAACATTTAACTACAGTGCATGTCAGTTCCAGTGGAAACCCAATGGAGAGATAGGTGAAAGGGAAAGATGGACTATCTGTTGTGACTATAGTGATACATTGATTGCATCACACACACATTGGAGTTTCCAATGAGGATTTCACAGTCAAGGCAAGGTAGATTCGAATTCATTCAGGGGTCTTCTTCAATAGGGATTGCACAGTGGAGGCAGACTATCAGGTGGCAAGAAATCAGTGCATGGATTTGCAGATTTCTTCTGATTAGTGTGTGACGATTGATTGTATTGAGAGCTTGATGTACTGAGCTTTGTATGAGATTGTTACATGATCCATTGATATAAATAATATATGATAGTTGGGGTTTTCAGCTTCAGGCTTTCCTGTTAAACAACTGTGTTATGTGTGATTGTTTTTATTACTTCATGTGTTTGCAATTGAGTTTAAATTTCCACAAAATATTAACAGTGGAAGATTTCTGTATTTAGAAAGAAGATAAATATTGTTGGATCAGGAGAATCTGGATATATACATGCATATGTTATGTAATTTATACATGGTATCAAAGCAGTATTAATTCTTGAAGATTGCAATTGTGAAGAATTGCTGAGTTTATGTTGGTGGACAATTCGAATTTGTTGCAGAAATTTCTTGGTGCGACAGTTAAGTATACATTGAAATGTCTTTCAATGGGTTGTGATTGGAGTATGCCCTTGATGGCAGCTCGAATTATATAGCCTGGAAGGATAGGATGGAGGCAGTGCTGGAAGATAATGGACTAAAGGAGTTCATCGATAGCGATGTTCCTAAGCCTCGTTCTAGCGATGCTACATTACTTGACGCATGGAAAAAGAAGGTAGAAAAGACAAGAAGAATTCTGTTGGAAGGTGTGAAGTACCATATTGTGTCCATCCTTCATGGGAAAGCCACTCCATTTGCAATGTGGAAAGTTTTGAAAGATTTGTTCCAAAGCAGCAGCGACCAGAGGAAGTTGGCGCTGAAAGATAAGCTCAAAAAACTAAAAATGGAGAAGGGCGACATTATTCCAAAATATCTCACGAAGTTTGTCCACTGTAGGGATGAACTGGGAAGTGTGGGGATTACTGTTGATGATGATGAATTGGTGAGCTTGGCTCTCCTTGGGCTTCCTAAGAGTTGGCATAGCTACGAAGACTTTGTCAATGGACAGGAGAAACTTCCGAGATGGGAGCAACTTTGGTCAGATCTTGTGCAGGAGGAGATAAGGTGAAGTACCAGGGATGGCTCTTCATTGAAGAATGAAGATGAAGAGAATTGTGCTTTGGCTGCCAAAGAAAGGAAAGGGAAAGGGAAGAAATTTCCTTCAAAATATGAAACTAAAGGCAAGAAGTAGGATTTGTCCAAGGTGGAGTGTTTTCACTGTCACGAACATGGGCATTTCGCCACTAACTACCCACTGAAGAAGACAAACAAGAATTTTGTTGGAGCTACAGCGGGTGAGGCCTTAGCCTCACAATTTGAACTTGATTTCTCTTTGATCGCATGCTTGGTTTAAAGCTTAATGGGATCGGTGTGGTATCTTGATAGTGGTGTGTCTTTCCATATGACGGGAGACAAGGAGTTTTTTAGTGACTTGGAGGAGAAGGAACTTCAAATGCATATAGAGATGGGTGACGATGGTCGATATAGTGCGACCAGAATTAGGACCATTACCTTTGAGAGGGAGTCAGGTAATCCATTTCTGTTGAAAGATGTTATTCATGTTCCAGGTCTGAAGAAGAACTTGGTCTCGGTCGTAATGTTGGAAGATAGAGGTTATGACGTTGTTTTAAGTGAGGGAAAAGCTTTCCTTTGTCATAAAACAACATGCCAAACCAAGAGGATAGGGATTCAAGTTAAGAATATCTACAAGCTGGAGGTATATGGTTGCGCTGCAATGATGGGCAAAGCAGAAGAAGTGGTGAGCTGGGATGAGGGAGAATTATGGCACAAGAGATTGAGCCATCTTCACCATGGTGCTTTGAATATTTTGCAACAGATTTATACTGGACTTCCCAAGGGCACTCTTGCGTAGTCAGATCAGTGCAAGGGATGTACTATGGGTAAGTTTTTGAAGACCACATTTCATGAGAAGGAGAACCGTGCTTCGGTGATCCTGGAGAGAATTCACACAGATGTGTGTGGACCTTTCTCGGTTGCTTCAATAGAAAAACACAGGTATTATGTTATTTTTGTTAATTACTATTCTCGTAGATGCTAGATATTCTTCATGCAGAAGAAGAGCGAAAAATTCTCAAAGTTCTATGAGTTTAAAGCATTGGTGGAGAAGGAGTCAGGGAAGCAAGTGAAAGGTCTACAAAGCGATAATGGTGGTGAATATATCTTGGAAGAATTCAAATACTTCTGTAGCAAAGAAGGAATTTGAAGAGAACTCATAGCGCCTCATAACCCACAGCAGAGTGGGGTCGCAGAGAGGAAGAACAGAACGATCGTGGGTGTTGCATGAGCTATGCTGCATGACCAGAGCCTACCGATGCACTTGTGGGCGGAAGCATGCAACACTGCGGTTTATGTGAAAAACCATTTTCCTCATAGAGTACTTGGCATGAGTACACCTGAAGAAGATTTTACTGGTAAGAAGCCTGATATTTCTCATTTGAAGATTTTTGGCTCATCTGTTTACATTCATGTGATAAAGGATGCCAGGAAGAAGTTGGAGTCGACTGCAGAAGTTGGGATATTTGTGGGGTACAAAGAAACACCCCATAACTATCGTGTGTATTTTCCAAACAGTTGGATGACTGTGGTGCGATGGGATATAAAATTCAATGAGGTGAAAGCCATGAAGTTGTCGCTTGAGAGGGAGCTACAGTTGCATGCAGAGGAGGAACTTATTGTTCCCAAAGATGAGCCTCTAGATGTGGATCAGCCACAGGAGGAGATTCATGGAGTGGAGGAGTCCACTCGTGCAGAACCAAACATCAGACAAGGCAGAAAGCATACCACAGAAGCTGAGAGACTGAAGCTTGATGCGGCACAGAATGTAGGAGTCCCTACATCATAGCATAGATAGAGACAGTCACCTGACCGATTTACTGGATACATGGCTCTTATGAGCAAGTGTATCGTGACAGAGCCATCTTCTTTTGAAGAAGCAGTGTAGGAGCCCACATGGGTAGATGCCATGGTGGAGGAGTATGAATCCATTGTCAGAAACAGTGCTTGGGAGATTGTTCCAAGGCTGATGGGTAAATCAATTGTAGGATCAAGATGGATCTACAAGGTTAAGCAAGCTGCTGATGGGAGCATCGAGAAGTATAAGGCAAGATTTGTTGCCCGGGGCTTCTCACAGATCGAGGGGATTGATTATGAAGAAAAATTTTCACCTGTCGCACGGTATTCTTCCATAAGGACCATCCTTGCTCTCTCAACGTGGATGGGTTTGCACATTCATCAGATGGATGTGAAGACTACGTTCCTTAATGTGATCATTGAGGAAGAGGTGTACATTGAGCAGCCTAAAGGATTTGAGATCTTTAGCAGCGAGTCGCATGTGTTCAGACTCAAAAGAGCGCTGTATGGGCTGAAACAAGCACCTCATGCTTGGTACACACAAATCAAAAGCTATTTCACTAGACTTGGCTTCACCAAGAGTGAGGTGGATGCAAACCTGTACCAAATTGTGGTGGAGGGTAAGCTTTTAATAATTGTTCTTTATGTTGATGATTTAATACTAATGGGTGATGAGTAGTTGATACACTCATGCAAGGTAGATCTTGCAAAGGAGTTTGAGATGAAGGATTTGGGCCTCCATTATTTCCTTGGATTGGAAATATGGCAGCGGGAAGGTGAACTGTTTATGTCTCAAGGAAATTATGCTCAAGAGATACTTGAGAAGTTTCACATGCAAGGCTGCAAGCATATTAATACTCCTCTTCCAGGAAATTGGAGGAAAGAGGATGCTACATCGACAGAGGTAGTGGATGCCACTGTTTATCGATAGTTGGTGGGTTCGTTCATGCATTTAGCTAATACAAGACTGGACATATGCTATGTGGTGAACTAGCTTTCACAAGCGATGGTTAAGCCTACCAATCTCTTTTGGAAGGCAGGCAAACATGTCCGGAGGTATCTCAGGGGCACATCTGAGTATGGCTTATGGTACAGACAGAAGGATGAGGTGAAGTTGCATGGCTTCACAGATGCAGATTGGGTAGGTAGCCCAACAGACAGAAAGAGCACATCAGGAGGGGTTTTCAGTATCGGATCTACAACAGTTTCTTAGTACAGCATGAAACAAAGATCCGTGGCACTCATTTCAGTGGAAGTAGAACACATGGTAGCAATTCAAGCTACATGTGAGGCTATCTAGATGAGGAAGATCCTGGTCAGTTTTTTCGGTTCACATTTAGATCCTATAGTGATACATTGTGATAATTAGAGTTGCATTAAACTCTTAATTAATCATGTGTTTCATGATAGATCTAAACATATTGATATCCGGTATCATCAGATCATAGATTGTGTGCAACGGAAGATCATGTTGCTTTAGTACATTCCTACGGAAGATCAAGATGCATATATTCTGACGAAAGGCGCTCAACAAGAGCAAATTCGAATACCATAGAGGCAGGATCGGGGTGAAGGATAATCCCTATCTTGTTGAGAGGGAGTTGTTGAGCCTAAGAATTGACTTCTCTTTTGCAAACCTTCAGTTCATTTCATCATTTCTTTATCACTTCATAAGCCTAAAAATTAATGAAGAATGATTAATATTGCTTAAAGGTTACATAAAAATGATTAACATGTTGTATTTTTGTGATTTTTGCTGTTTTAATAATTTTGAATAGTTTAGCTACAAAATACAAGCATTCTATAGCCAGTCAAGCGTTTCGCAACTGTTTTTGTGTTTAAGTATGATGTAGATGTCAATTGGAGAAAAGGCGCATATGGGTAGTTCTCAAATCTTCCCTACATGATTCCTTCCTATCCACGAGGATTGAATAGACAACTGGAGGTGTCTAATCCAATGGTCAAAGAAAGAGTCAAAGAAATTGTTTTCTACAGGAATTAGGACTCCTGATTTGCTTTGTAGCAAATCACAAGTCTCAAAAGAGTCTCAATTCAATTTTGACTAGAATATTACACCTGTACCTATTTTTGTTCGACATTAGTTATGAATTTGCATATAAATTAAGCTTTGTAGAACCGAGAAAGGACGGTTGATATACATTCAGAATTACAGTGATACTCTGTTTTTCAAGCACTATTTTAATAAAAGGAGATTAACCTTGATGTTGTTCTGATTACAATTTTAAGGAGCTAAAGGATTACATCGAATTGGTAGTAGAGGGCCCCTTCTATTCAAGGAGGTTTCATGTGTTTTGTAGCTAATTTTATTTTAGTTTCTGTTTAGTATTTCTCTTTACTTTTTGCTCAATTATTTCTTTCATAATTTTCAATTACTGGATCAAACTAAGTAAAAGCTATTGAATAATAGATAAGTGACTTATAAGAACAGTGATTGCCTAGGTTTCATTTCTTGTCTTTCATAGTCAACAGTTACTGTGCTCAACCAAGTAAAGACCATTTAAATCTTATATTAAAATGGTTAGTGACTTATAGATACAGTAATTGTCCAACATTTCATTTCATATCATAGGAGATCCTCATTACACTACAATTAATCTTTTTCAAAAGCTCTTCCAATAAATCTTAATTGAATGAATGGGATTCAGTTGTAATGTTTGATTTATTAGTTGTTTCAGCATTTTATTTCATGTCATAGGAGATCCTCATTACACTACAATTAATATTTTTCAAAAGCTCTTCCAATAAATCTTAATTGAATGAGTTGGATTCAGTTGTAATGTTTGAGTTATTAGTTGTTTTCATTTATTGAATTCTCAATTAAGCTGCAATATCCATGGATTAGGATTTCTAGTTTTCATCATTTATTAATTAGAAAATAGACTCCAAAAACTTGTAAATAAAAATCTGCTTTAATTCATTTGAAAACATTTCCCTTTCTTTCCTTTTTAAATATATTTAATCTCATATTTTTAGTTTAGAATAGAATGCTAAGGATCAGAATATAAAAAATCCCAAAAACATCAACAAAACCTTAAAACAACGAAGTAGGAAAAAAGGGACACTTAGGCACATATAGTGCATTACACTTCATCAGTTTACTAGCCCTGGTCGATAATTTATGTTAACTATTTTGGACACTAAATTGACTAAACATTTTGGCACCGTTTCCAGGGAAGTGTAACTAGGTAGCCTTATTTATTACATCCCAAAAATAATGATATGCGTAGAGAAAGAGACTCCAGGGGTAGATTTATAAGAGGCAGAAGCTTAATTCCCAGAATACCACTCACTTCACCAAGACCAAGAAGTAACACACCTCCATCTCAAACCCATATTCCATATTGTACTAGTCATAGGCTTCCAGAAGTTTCAAGATCAGAAATCCAATCAGGAACATCTCCCACTTCATCCACTTAAGCGATTCTAGAGGAAGAAGATCCAAGGACTCCCGTAGGAGGAATAAAATTTTTCACTTCCACAGGAGAATATATTCCAGCAAAAGAATTAAAAATCCCTAGTGAAGAGGAAGAGGAGGAATATTTCTTCAATATACCCTTGATAGAAGAACCAAAAGAACAATTAGTTCTCCATACTGAACCTTATATTAGTTCCGAAGAATCTATCATGGTAGGAAGGGAAGAAGAAGGAGAAGGGGAAGGAGAAAACTTGCTATTTTGAGGAGGTAGAGGTAGAGGAGGAGACAGAGGAAGAGGAAGAGCAAATGAAGAAGGAGGTAGAGGTAGAGGAAATGCAGAAGGAGGTAGAGGTAGAAGAGGAATTGAAAACTCCTTTGGATTCCCTATAATAGATGAAGAAACAACTTCTACCATGAAAAATATCTCACCCTCTGTTCTTCCAAATTTTCATGGACTGAAAAGTGAAGACCCTGAGACATTCTTATTTGAATTTGAAGTTCTATGCAGAACTTATGACTATCTTCAAGATGCTCAAAAACTTAAACTGTTCCCTTCAACATTGAAAGGAGCAACACTAAAATGGTTTATGAGTCTAATCATTGGGTCTATTGGGACATGGAATGATATGAGGAAAGCATTTCTAGACAGATATCCGGATTACTGTATACCAGTCAACCATAAGGAAGAAGTGTTCAAAATGATGCAAAAAGAGGATGAAAATCTGGAAGATTTACTTGAAAGATTTAACTATAACATTAGAAGGGTAAATGGATGGATATCCTTAACATGATGGGGAAAGGAGATATATCTCAAATTTCATTACCTGATATAGCAAAACTATGTATTAATCTCTCAAGAGGAAAATCTAAAATCTTGAAATGACCAAGAGACCCTGCTCTTGCAAGGGAAAACAAATTTGCAATTGGAACAGTAAGTAGGGCAGAAATAGGGAATATGCTTGATGAATTCAAAACTGATATTCTGGGGAGTCTTAGTGAACAAATAGATACCCTTAAGCTACAAAACATGTAGAAAGCCGAAACTGATGCCTTAGAAATATTTTGTCCCAAATGTAGAAAGAAGCATGCCTTAAGAGAGTGTCCTCTTGATGCAAAATTAATAGAGAGCTGTGCAATTTGTTCAGAAAAGCATGAGACCAAGAATTTTCCTTCAATCCCTAGCCTTAAAGCTATATTTCAAGAAGAAACAACCACAAATTCCACAGAATCTCTTAATTTTGTCTCTATAAGACCTTGGCAGGGACCTCAAACACAAGGGTTTAATAATTAGATGTATAATCAACCCCTACGAAATTGGAATTCTTGGCAGCAACCTTGGCCCCAATTTCAAAATCAATCTCAATATTGGGCTCAAGGAGCACAAAATCCTTATGGTAGGTGCTCTCAGTATTATCAATATGCACCATCTTATCCATCTTATCCAAATTTTCCTCCTCAACAAAATCCTCAGCAGAATCCACAACCTCAAAATCAGAATCAAAATCCACCACTTCCATTACCATTTCCTCATAAACCAAACTAGTTACCTGCCCAGCCAATACCAAACCCCAACAATACAAATAATCAGAATACATATATGATAGAAGGACAACAATTTCCAACTTATTTGATTACTCCTTTAGACCTTAATGATGTCCAACTTAGGTCTGGAAGAATACTTGAAAAGAGGAAGCCTTCTGTAATTATACAAGAACAAAATAATTCTGAGGAAGATTCTCTACGGGTGAACAAAAGTTTTGAAGAAAGCACATATCTTCAAAACCAAAATATTGAAAAATAAAAACAAAAATAAGCAGTGATTTCAACTCCTATGTTAGAGCAACCATCAACATCTACTACTACACCTCCTTTTCCTAAAAGATTACAAATTGATAAAGGTGTAGAGAAACAAATTATGATGCCTAACTATGATTTCCTAGATGAAATGAGAAATTTTTGTATTAAGATTCCATTATTACAAGCCATCAAGGAGATCCCAATTTTAGCAAAAACAATAAAGGAGTTGAGTATGAAAAAACCAGGAAGAAAAATAAAAGAGATAAAGAGAATACAACTGGTAGGAAAAATAGCAGACATAATGATGGGAAAGATTGCTATTCTAAAATATCTAGATCCCGAAAGTCCAGTTGTCAAAACACATATTCACATTAATTGATCTAGGAGCAACAAAAAATATCATGAGCAAGCAAACCATGGAAAAACTAAAGCTTCCTAATCTTCTTTATACACCCACATTACTAGAGTTAGCAAATAGATCTTTAATCAAACCAGATGGGGTATTAGAAGATATTTCAGTGTCTTTAGATTCTTGGGAGTACCCTGTGGATTTCATGATCCTAACTCCTAAAATTATCTAGGAGGACATCCTATTATACTAGGAAGACCTTGGTTAGCTACAACTTATGCCTTCATTAGCTGTAGATCTGGTGATATGTACATCTCTGATGGTAGTTCAACCAAGAAATTTACTTTGTATCCTCCAACAAGAACAATCACAGAAATAGATGATAATCAATGGATTGATGATGAAGAATATATACAACCTCTCTTCACTATTTCAAAAATCAATGAAGATAATCAAATTCTAAATGTTCTATAAAATCATGAATCTTCTTCAAAATACAAACATGAAAAATTTCAAGAAGAATCCAATATTGAATTTTTATCATCAAGACAAATGTCTCTTTACTCCATGGAATAATTTGGCAGTTCTACAATTGAAATATTTCCAGGAAAAACCTTAAACATAAATAAAAACCTGGAAAAATATCAACAAGAGAATCTAGTCAAAATATTATAGAGACATTCCTTTGCATATGCATGGGAATACACTGATATAAAAGGGATTAACCCTAATACTTGCACTCATCATATCTACATAGAGGAAAATTGTAAGCCAATCAGACAATCTCAGAGAAGGATGAATCCAAACCTTAGGGAGATTGTTAAAGAAGAGTTGCAGAAATTGTTAAATGTCAACTTTATTCATCCCATTTTAGATAGTTAGTGGGTTTCTCCTTTAGTGAATGTACCCAAGAAAAATGGTAAATGGAGGGTATGCATTGACTGCCGAGAATTAAACAAAGCTACTCTTAAAGATCATTTTACTTTACCTTTTATAGATCACGTGTTAGATACATTAGCAGAAAAAAAGTACTTTTCATTTTTGGATGGTTTCAGCGGTTATAATCAAATTCAGGTTGCACTTGAGGATCAAGATAAAACCACATTTACCTGTCCTTGGGGAACTTATGCCTACTGAGTATTACCTTTTGGATTGTGCAATGCACTTGCAACATTCCAAAGGGTAGTATTGGGAATATTTTCAGATCTAATACACGATTGTGTAGAAGTATATATGGATGATTTCACAGTCTATGGTAATACATTTGAAGAATCCTTAGGAATCTTGGAAAAAGTTCTAAAAAGGTGTAAAGAAGAAAATTTTTCATTAAGTCATGCAAATGTTTCATGATGTTTACTAAAGGGTTTGTTCTAGGACATCATATCTCAGGAGATGCGATTAGAGCTTATGAGTCAAAAGTTGAAGTCATATCTAGACTATTAGTTCCAAGTTGTCAAAAAGATGTTAGGATTTTTCTAGGATTTATAGGATACTATAGAATATTTATAGAAAAATTCACCAAGATAGCATCTCCACTTTTCAAACTACTCACCAAAGACTGTGAATTCAAATGGAATTCTGACTGCCAGTTAGCATTTGAAACCTTGAAAACAAAAATATCTGAAGCACCTATTTTAAGGGGACCTAAATAGAAATTACCTTTTCATATCTCAAAAAATGCATCAGATACAACCCTAGGAGCTGTGTTGGGACAAAAATACTTGATCCCTTATGCCATCTACTATACAAGCAAAAATTTGACTCCTTCAGAGTTGAATTATACTGTAACTGAAAAATAATTCTTAGCTGTTGTTCATGCTATAAATAAATTCAGACATTATATAATAGGCTATGAAACCTTTTGTTATCACAAAATATGACCTTGATAGGCTGTTGATCAAGTAGACTCTGAGAAACTCTTTCAAACCAATCTTTTGGTTGAGGCTTAGCCTCCTCAACCTGAGAGGGCTCTCTCAACAGGTTTAAGATTTTTTGTTAAGGATTAGATGGCTAACTCTAGGTAAAAAATGGATAAAAGTGTATAATTGGTTGAATTACTGATTAACAAACATCTATTGGGCTATGGAGTCAAGATATGTTTCAACAAAACATTAACATCAACTCAACATGGAAGTCAGGGCACTTAGAGTTTTAGGTTTATAAACAAAACAATAACACAGTGAATAAAACACAATCTACAAACATGTGAAGGAAGTTAGAGCATTTCCAATGAATTCTAAGTAACACGTGTTCATAACACTGTAAATAGGTAGATGAGGAAAGCAATAGAGAGATCAAACACCAAAAAACTCTTTGTGAATCCTGAGTAGTAAAGCCAATCTGTATTAAGCTGAAAATACACAGTTTGCTACAATAACACAGTTTGCTTGCTAATGAAAAATTCCAACCTTGAGGAATTTGACCTCATGTATCTTATAGAGTCATCATTACAATCTTGGATTCCCTTATCCATCTTGAAAATAATTCTAATTTCTAAGTTTGACACCTATTTGCTCCTAAAACAAACTCTTAATTACATTTGACAGTTAACTATCTCTTCTAGAAGTCCTAATACAAATATGAGTAAAAATCCTTATTATGTCTAAAAAAACCTTATCTAAGACTAAAATAATATCTCTAACAACTGTTTCTCCATATCTTCGACCTTGATTATGCCTCTAATCTTGTTATGCAATCATGTTGATTCATGTCTTATCTGCCCTACAAAACAGGGAACATGTTTCCTGTAATTTAGCTTTTACCTTCATTGATGATCTTCGAACCCTTTTTCCTAGCAATATTGACTATTATAAATAGGTGACATGTGCTATAATTTCCTTGTAACTTTATCCTTCCACCTGTTCAAAAAGAAACTTCGAAAAAGGTATAAAGGATATGGGATATATCTATGCTACGAAATAGCATCTGTTTTCGTAGCGTAGAATTTGCATTGCTATAAAACATTCTTTAAGGCCTTCTTTCTTCTGCTTTGAAACTTGGATCTTCATCTGTGATCTTTACTCTATCATTAGCAGCATCAAAACTTGGAAATAAACTGTTTTTACCCCCAAAAAACCTATGAAAAATGCCCAAAATTCACCTACAGCAGTTTCGTAGCGCGCTACGAAACTGCTGCGTATGCCTCTTTTACATAGTTTTTTCCAAAATTTGCAGTCTTAAGGATATTTGAACTTATACAATGATTTCCATAGAGCTTAACAAGAAAAACAAGTTGACTTTGAAATGTTTTTTCCCCAAAAAGTAATCTCCTTGTTTATGACAAAACCGATTTAGAATTTGTAACTTACTGCTCTGTTTTATCTCTGCTGTAGCTTACCTTCAGATTTTGTCAATTTAATTTCAAGGTCTTCAATCTGCCTCTTCAGCTTCCTGTTAGTTTCCTGCAAACTGTGATTTATCAGCCTCGCTTGAATTCAAGACAGTCAGCCTCGCTTGGTATATTAATCAACCTCGCTTGAAAATAGTAATCAGCCTCGCTTGATATATGAGAGAATTTTTGGTAAGAGATTACCATAAGCTTTAGCATTCGAAAACAACCTCACTTGATTAGGAACTCAGCCTCACTTGATTTCAAGATGAAAGAAGCCTGGGTTTCAGTTTACCATGAGCTTACCATTCAAAAGGGTATGTATGTATTGCTTCTTTGCATGAGACAATAAAACAAAAGACTAGCCCCTTTTGAATTTTGAAAATAACTAAGATAAATGACCTCCAATGAATGTAATGATGGTTTTGAATGGTTGCATGCATGAGAAATGACTCCTAGCTGACACCTAATGATGAAGAATTAACGAAATTTGAGTGATTTGATGACTTGACATGACTTGCTACGAATACCCGATTTCGTAGCATGCCTAATGCATTTTCTGGGTTTTGTGCTACGAAAAGAGCAGCGTTTTCATAGCGTAAAACATAATTTTTACACTGTCTGCGCTACAAAAACGTGGTTTCAGGGCTAATTCGAAATTTTTTTCAGATGGTTTAAAATAGGACTTTCTAAACAGGATATGAGACACTCAAGACATGAAATAAGGTTGTTGAACTTTATTTCACAATGAGAATGAGATTCTAACCCTATCACCTACCCTTTAAAACACGAAATGACTCAACACCTATCTAAGACCATGACAAGGAACAATGTAAACTATCCAAGTTTAGGAATTTTTTTTTTTATAGTGATAACACCTTTGTTCACACAAATCACTTTGCAATTAAGTATTTAATGAATAAATCAATCACTAATGGCATAGTTATAAAATGGTTATTGATTTTACAAGAATTTAACATCACCATTCTAGATAGGTCTGGAAAACAAAATACAGTGGCTGATTTCCTATCTAGACTCCAAAACATTAAAGACAATACTCCAGTTGAAGATAAATTCCCTGATGAATATCTCTTTGCAATAAATACTCAAACTCCCTGGTTTGCAGACATTGCCAATTATTTAGTTTCAAGAAAAATTTCCTTCAATTATGAATGCAAGAGATAAAAGGAGAATCATTTATGAAAGTCCAAAATTTTCATGGATTGCTAATGAATTATACAGGATAGGTCCAGACCTGATTATCAGAAGATGTGTTCGGGAAGATGAGATGCCTAAGATTCTTAAGGCATGTCATGATGAACCTTGTGGTGGAAATTTTGCTGACAAGAGGACAACTTATAAAATCCTTCATCTAGGATGTTATTGGCCATCCATCTTTAAAGATGCTAAAGAATATGTCAAAAGGCGTGACAACCGCCAAAGGGTAGGGAAACCTTCTCCTTCAAGTGAAATGCCATTACAACCTCAGGTACATATTGAACCTTTTGAGAAATGGGCTTTGGATTTTGTAGGACCTATTAGTCCTCCATCAAAACAAAAGAAGTATATCCTAGTTTGCACTGATTATATCACTAAATGGGTGGAAGACAAGGCATTACCTTTTGCTAATGAAACATCTCTAGTTAATTTTCTTTTTGAGGATATTTTTACTCGTTTTGGTGTCCCAGGAGAAATTGTCACAGATCAAGGAGCTCAATTCACATCAAATATGGTGGAACAAATGGTAGAGAAGTACAAAATCATGCACAATAAATCTACTCCTTACCATCCACAAGCAAATGGCCAAGTGGAATCTACCAATAAGGTGATCAAAGGGATTCTTACAAAGAATTTTCATTTACGTAG
Organism: Pinus albicaulis; assembly: GCA_034641835.2. NCBI lineage: Eukaryota > Viridiplantae > Streptophyta > Pinopsida > Pinales > Pinaceae > Pinus > Pinus albicaulis. Next base: position 370,440,036 of record CM076582.1, read on the forward strand.
AAGAGATTGGGTAGAAAGGCTTCCTGAAGCCTTATGGGCCTACAGAACTACATGGAGAAACACAACAGGACACAATCCTTATGAAATTGTTTATGGAAAACAACTCTTGTTTCCCATAGAGTTTCAGAACCAAACTTTCAAGATGGCAGTCCAACTAGGACTTGACTTGACATAAGCACAGAAGCACAGTCTGGAGAAAATTAATGAACTAGATTAGATCAGACAAGATGCAATCCAAAGAACAAACATAGTCCAACAACAAAGGACTAGATGGCATGACAGATATATCAAAGAAAAGAAATTTAAAGAAGGTGACTGGGCACTTTTTTTTTATTCAAAATTCAAGGGTTTTCAGGGTAAATTTCAAACCCATTGGCTTGGGCCATATGAAATTGAGAAAATATTTGAAAATGGAGCAGTAAAGACCAGAACAGTAGATGAACGGAAGGTATCATTTCTTGTAAATGGGTACAGATTGAAATTGTATCATAAACCACTTTCAAGAGAAGAATTTGTCAGAAAATTCTAAGATAACAATGATATGAAGTTAGTGAAGAAAAATCCTTTTTCTTCACTAACTTAGTTTGTATTTTTCTTAAATGATTAATAATAATAATAATAATAATATGAAAACCAATCAGTGATTGGCATATTTATGCAGAAAGTGCAGGGTGAAAATCAGAATTTTTCTGACACCCGATACTTTCAATTTTTCTTTTTCTGCAATTCATAAAATTACAAGTTGCAGGTCAACTTTTCACTCCATACTTCACTTCATTCATATTTCATTCCATCCCATACTCATATTTTATTCCATTTCATACTTCCATTCCATACTCATGTTCCATCTCATTCCATTCCATATCCATATTTCATAATCTTTTGACAGGTACATTATGTAGCTGTCTGGTTTGTAGCCAATTCTGTTCTACAGCTAATATGACTCTGCAGCCTACTTCAATAAAAAAAGGATGATATTCAAAGGAGACTATGGAGCTTAAAAGATCAACATTCCAAAAATAAAGGACAAACATAACAAGCAGCAAAGTCAAGAAGGTCTAAGGTAAATTATGCAAAGTTATTTTGATAGCAAAAATATAAAAACATGAAAAAGATACAATATGCTTAATCATATGTCTCCTAAGTAAATCTATCATTCGAATTGATCTTACTTTATCATAAAACACCTCGACCATATCCCTTATCCTACGCTCCATAACGGTTCATCATTAATTAAGTGACTAACGGTCAGAATCTTAGACGTGACCTATTAGGCCACGTCTTTAAAAGATCGTATCACTTAGTTACGATTTTGAAGATCATCATAAATCTCTTCACACCTATTTCATTCCATATCAAACTCTCAACTTAATTTCATCATTTGCCCATCACCTTGTTCGTTCACCACCTCATTCACTCAATACCATTACATTCTGTAGCCAGTTCATCTGCAGGAACAGAGAAGTCATTTTAAGGGCGAAACATCCTTCATCAACTACTCTTTCTTCAGACACAGGATCAGAAATATAGCATCATACCCTACATCTAAGAAACGGAAGACAATATTTACAGAGAAGAAATGGGGTTAATTGTGAGAACAAAACTAATTGGAGTTAAGTACTTAGAAGGATACCCACAAGTTAAGGGGCTATTACAGCAAGTTGGGTGGTTGAGTTTTGTAGAAAAATTCAATGGGTTCCATAAAGAAATTACAAAATCATTTGATGGATTAGAAGTGGAAATTGGAGACATTAAGTTTACCATAACAGAGTCATTATAGCTGAAATTACAGAATTTCCAAGACAAGGAGAACGCTGGTTCAATAATAACGAGTTTCATAATGAGTCTTGGAAACAAATGCCGAAGAATCCAGGTATGGACATGTTGTGACCAGCAACAACCCCCCTTTTTATTTAATATTAGTAATAATACTAAATAAATGGGGACCCTTAGTTAAAAATCCAAAAAAATCAATTAGGATTTGTTTTCCTTTTCAAATAAAACTTTCTATCGTAAACTTAGGGAAATCCCTTAGAAAGAACCTTAAGAAACACTTAATTTTATGATAGATTAAAATAAAATTGTTCTTTAAACAAAATAGCGCATCCATCGCAAAATGATAGATATCTTTTAAAAAAACTGAAATTGCGATTTTGCGATAACGCGATTCCAAAAAGCCTATACAATAAACATATTGGTCGCAGATTGCATAGCGCAAAAAAGAGAAATGTTAAACTAATACCTTTTGCACTATTTACAATATTGCGCTTTTGCGATATTTGCGATGTGCGCTTTTGCGCTATTTCGCAATTTGTGCTTTTGCGCTATTTGCAAAATTGCAATGGATACGTTTTGCGATATTGCGATATTGCACATCAAATCGCAGATCGCAATGTCGCAGATTCATAAAAGCGCGTTGTTCAAAGAAAATCTTCCCATATATCAATATCTGTTATGCGCTTTAATGATTGGATTAAATGAATGGATTGTCAATTATTGGTAAATGAGATTTTGTTTTGATTGAAAGTCCTTTCACGATAAAATAATATATTTCATCTGCCTTTTCATTTAAAACTATCTCATCACCTTTCTTATGCCATTACTCTCATTTAACTCGTAAAACGTAGGCACGAATGAGCAAACGTCTATACAAAGCTTTCACAGAACATTATGGGTAAGAAAGAGAAGAGCTTGAATTCTGAAAACAGAGAAATGGCTTCACTATATGCAGACACCGCTTGCAATAAGGATGCCGGTATAACCACATGGGAAGGAATGTATAATTTGCTGGAAGAAGAAAATCATGTGGTGTTGAAAGTTGCGGCTACAACAGGTTCTAGTAATACGTCTGAGGAAACTCTCAAAGAACTGGCTTGTTCATTTCTGCATAGGATAGCGGCAAGGCCAAGGATTCTCCCGTATACGGACATGGTGAAATGGGTGCTGGACAACACCGATATTTCAGACAGGCAATTTAGAACTCCATCTCAAGAGCTAATCGGGTCATTCACCACGGAAGATTTGAGGCTGATGTATAAGTTGTCGGAACCTCAGGCGACTTATAATAAGCAATTCATGGAAGATTTTTCCAGAGAACATGCGAATTTGTCAGAATGCACACAGGAGTGGACCAAAAGAGATGAACCGTTGAAGAAAAACAAACACGGGCGGACAGTACCAAAAAGGATGTTTTAGACGTTGTTCACAAGTTCAATATCCAAGTGGGCAATTTGACACAGTTTCTACCACAAGATAGGGTATGTGAGTTTGCCAAATTATCCCCTATAGAGCTTTTAGAAGTTACTGAAAAAGCTGTTGGAGATCAGGAGCTCTCAGGGAAACATAAAGCTCTTATTGAGAAAAGTCGGGAGTTGAAGAGACTTGAAATAACTGTAAAGAAAAATGAGGAAACATTGACCAAATTCAAGGCACTTAATGCTGAGCAAGAAAAAGATGTGGAGCGTGTTCGGCAAAGAGAAAAACTACTGCGAAAGGTCGAATCTATAAAGAAGAAACTACCTTGGCTGAAGTATGATATGAGAAAAAGGAAAAGGAGAAAATGGCGAAGCGAAATCGAGATGAAATTGCAAAATTAATAACAGAGCAAAAAGCTCCAATAGAGGAGAATGCACAAATCAGAAGAGCAGAGAAGGCAGTAGAGGAGGCGGCTACAGCGGCAAACACTCTTACTGATTGTGTAAATGATAATTTACACAAAGCTAATTTGATTTCAGAAACTGTTCCAGGATATCTCCCACAGGCACATCAACTACAAACAGAATGCAGGCAAAAGGCAAAAGAAAGAGAAAAATCAGTCCAAGGGATGACAAGATTAAACTGGGACTCTTACTAGACATACTTAGTGAAGCCACACAGTTAGCACAGTGCGCTTAATTGTATCATCAATTCTACAGAGAAGATTGCACCTACACTTGCCGACTCTGTCTTTTCAGGACAGTTGAATTCTGAAGTCGGTCAACCACATCTTCTCAAAACTATGCTAGATGCCTGCAAGTTTAAAGATCAAGTTCATAAATAGTTAGTTAATAGTCTTTATTTTTTAGATTTAGTTTCAATTTTACTATATTTTAGCCTAGGAAAAGGACGGTCATTAAACCGAATCCTTAATTTTTGTAATAGACTATTTTTAGATTTAGCTAAGTAGTATTTAAACACTTCTCATGCATTTAGAGAGGGGTCCTGGATCTTAATATTTTTGACTTGGAGATTACATTTCTGTACTCCATTGACTTATATATTTTTTAAAAGGATCACATCTGGTGATTTTATGCGAAATTATCTTTGAAGTGTTGCATTTTTGTACCTTGGAATTTGATTTTGCATCAGAATTACTGGATTAGAGTATCAGATTTCATTTGAAAGTCTTCAAGATGAATGAGGTATTTCTATCTTTTCACTGTTGATCTCCTTTGTCTTATGATATTCGCTTTAAAAATTTGCTATCATTTACAGATATTTGTTTTCAAAACGTTTCTTTGTATATATCATTTCTGAGTATAATTGAAATGTTATCTTTTATAAGTATATGTAGATGATATATTATGATGAATGCTATATGTTAATACAACTCTGTTTAATTTCTTAAACAGAGTTATCTTTATTTGTTTCTGCACATTTCGATTTAAATGATAATACATTTTTATGATTATTGTTAAATTGAAATAATCTTAAGTTGTATTCACATATAATTGCCCGGGTTAGTGTTAGAATTTCTTTATCAGTATTTAGTTTAAATTCGATAGTTTTATTTCAGTCAATTTAGTCCCATTTCCACTCATCCAAATCAACCCATCACCAACCCATTAGTTATAAGGAAACTGGTCCTTTAAATCCAGTCGGAGCCACCATACCAAATGGAAAAGGAGTTGTCCTAAGGTCCCGACCGGGTGGTTTTCCCCAATGTTTGAAGCAGAGATTTTCTAGGCTTCAACAGGACATTACAATATTTAGAAAAGGGATTCCAAGCACAAATTTAAAAATCAAATGGAGAAACATGTTATTAATTTTGAAAAAATTTATAACATGTGAAGGTAGATTTGGTACAATGTATGTTTATCATATCAGGCTGTTAATGAATTTCTTAAATGATGGAGAAATAAATCTACCTTTATTCTTGCTTAATATCTTGAAAAGAATGGCTTCCAATGTTCAGAAAAGAGTACAATTTCTAGAAACTACTTTATACCACCATGGTTTAGTTAAAGTTCTAGTTGAATTCCATTTGAAGAAAATAGGAGACAACTGGGAAGAGTTTCTTTTAAGAAATCATTTTCAAGAGCTAGAGGAAACATCGTCTAAAGAAGAGACTGTTAGAAAAAGCAGGAAAATAAAAACTGATAAAGCTGTTGAAAATAAACATGATACATCATCACATGAAGAGGGTGAAGAATTGATTTCTGAAAAGTTGACAAAGATTAGAAAACAGATTAGGGTCAAGAGAAAAGAGAAGATAACAAGTGAATATACTAATAAAGAAAATGAAAATCCACCAAAGTTAAGGAGAAGTTCTAGACTCAAAGGGATAATGAAAAAGACATTGGTTAAGAACACGAGAATTATAAATATTGAAGATGAAGAAACTCTGGTTCAAACACCAGTTGACAGATCTCCTTTACATCAATTTGAAGAAGATCATCACAAAGGAACTCCTGATATAGACCCAACTCAAAAAAAAAATTATGATTATGTGGAATCTTTGGAAAGAAAGGCCTCAGAAAATCAAGAAAGATCCTTTAGTCCACAAGAACCTACAATAGAAACCCTGAGAAAAGATAATTATGAATTGGAGATACTGAATAAACATATCAAGAATGAGAATGAAATATTGAGAGAACAAGGTAAATTGAAGAATACTATGAATGATACTCTCACTCTACATAAATAAAACAGGAAGCTAAAGAAGATAAATAAGAAGTTGAATAGGGCCCTCATAAATCTTAGGTTCAAATTATTCATGAGAAAGCCCAGAATCACATTGACCACCAAAAGAAGCAGAAATATAAGGTTGGATGTTCTAGCAGAGGTTTCAGAGCACATGGAATAAAGTTTTGATGGAATTGCATGAGGACATGCACGAGTTTTGCAGTGGGGGTATCTTGAGCCCAATAATTGACTTCTCTTTTGCAAACGTTCACTTCATTTCATCATTTCTTTATCACTTCATAAGCCTAAAAATCAATGAAGAATGATTAAGATTGCTTAAAGGTTACATAAAAATGATTAACATGTTGTATTTTCATGATTTTTGTTGTTTTAATAATTTTGAATAGTTTAGCTACAGAATACAGGCATTCTGTAGCCAGTCAAGCGTTCCACAACTATTTTTGTGTTTAAGTATGATGCAAATGTCAATTGGAGAAAATGCGCATATGGGTAGTTCTCAAATCTTCCCTACATGATTCCTTCCTATCCACGGGGATTGAATCAACAACTGGAGGTGTCTAATCCAATGGTCAAAGCAAGAGTCAAAGAAACTGTTTTCTATAGGAATTAGGACTCCTGATTTGCTTTGCAACAAATCACGAGTCTCAAAAGAGTCTCAATTCAATTTTGACTAGAAGATTACACTTGTACCTATTTTTGTTCGACATTAGTTATGAATTTGCATATAAATTAAGCTCTGTAGAACCGATAAAGGACAGTTGATATACATTCAAAATTATAGTGATAATCTGTTTTTCAAGCACTATTTTAATAAAAGGAGATTACCCTTGATGCTGTTCTGATTACAATTTTAAGGAGCTAAAGGATTACACCGAATTGGTAGTAGAGGGCCCCTCCTATTCGAGGAGGTTTCGTGTGTTTTCTAGCTAAGTTTATTTCAGTTTCTGTGTAGTATTTCTCTTTACTTTTTTCTCAATTATTGCTTTCATAATTTGCAATTGCTGGATCAAACTAAGTAAAAGCTATTGAATAATAGATAAGTGACTTATAAGAACAATGATTGCCTAGGTTTCATTTCTTGTCTTTCATAGTCAACAGTTACTGTGCTCGACCAAGTAAAGACCATTTAAATCTTAAATTAAAATGGTTAGTGACTTATAGATACATTAATTGTCCATCATTTCATTTCATATCATAGGAGATCCTCATTACACTACATTTAATCTTTTTCAAAATCTTTTCCAATAAATCTTAATTGAATGAATTGGATTCAGTTGTAATGTTTGAGTTTTTAGTTGTTTCAGCATTTTATTTCATGTCATAGGAGATCCTCATTACACTACAATTAATATTTTTCAAAAGCTCTTCCAATAAATCTTAATTGAATGAATTGGATTCAATTGTAATGTTTGAGTTATTAGTTGTTTTCATTTCCTGAATTCTCAATTACGCTGCAATATCCATGGATTAGGATTTCTAGTTTTCATCATTTATTAATTAGAAAATAGACTCCAAAAACTTGTAAATAAAACTCTGCTTTAATTCATTTGACAACATGTCCCTTTCCTTCCTTTTTAAATAGATTTCATCTCATATTTTTAGTTTAGAATAGAATGCTAAGGATCAGAATATAAAAAATCCCAAAAACATCAACAAAACCTTAAAACAACGAAGTAGGAAAAAAGGGACACTTAGGCACATATAGTGCATTACACTTCATTATTTTACTAGCCCTGGTCGATAATTTATGTTAACAATTTAGAACACTAAATTGACTAAACAGTAATGTTGAGATTCAACAAGATGATGATGCTTAGTGAAAATCAGTCACCTTCAATAAGTGGGCCCGCAGGCTATTTTTAGGTTTAAGTCTATTTTTAGACATGGTGATCATATTTCAAAAGTTGCAGGATGCTATTTGTGGATGGTTGGTCAAGTTGGAAAAATAGATGAAATTCTATTTTTAGAATATTGGGTGAAGTCTATTTATAGATAATCGATCTAAAAATAGAAGTGTCGATTATTATTACCTCTTAATAATAATCTGACAATAAACATCAACTTATTCTCTTGGAGCACTTTATTTTAGTATACAGATTTGGAAAATCAGTGGGCTTAAGGAATTACGCAATTCCTTGGGTTTACTAGTGGTTCATGCATGGAGGACTTAGTTAGAACTGAAGTGGCAAAGTTATGACAAAGTTGGAAGAGTAGTTCAAGGATTTGTTATTCAGTTTAACTCAGTTAATGGAGTTAAACTCAGTTTACCTAGTTGTATCTAGTCTAACTGAATGATACACTAGTGAGAGTGGAGTGAATTAATTCACAAACAATAACTCATTAATCAACTAAACAAATACAACATTTAACTACAGTGCATGTCAGTTCCAGTGGAGACCCAGTGGAGAGATAGGTGAAAGGGCAAGATGGACTACCCATTGTAACTATAGTGATGCATTGATTGCATCACACACACATAGGAGTTTCCAATTAGGATTGCACAGTCAAGGCAAGGTAGATTCAAATTCATTTAGGGGTCTTCTTTAATAGGGATTGCGTAGTGGAGGCAGGCTATCAGGTGGCAAGAAATCAGTGCATGGATTTGCAGATTTCTTCTGATTAGTGTGTGACGATTGATTGTACTGAGAGCTTGATGTAATGAGCTTTGTATGAGATTGTTACATGATCCATTGATATACATAATATATGATAGTTGGGGTTTTCAGCTTCAGGCTTTCTCGTTAAACAATTGTGTTATGTGTGATTGTTTTTATTGCTTCATGTGTTTGAAATTGATTTTTAATTTCCGCAAAATATTAACAGTGGAAGGATTCTGTATTTAGCAAGAAGATAAATATTGTTAGATAAGGAGAATCTGGATATACACATGCATATGTTATATAATTTGTACATTACAAGAACAAATCCATCAATACCATACAAACTGATTTTGTTCTAAATATAAAGTTGAAATGCGTACCTTTTGTGTGTTTTCCGTATTTGGAGCTCTAAGTATTGCTCCATTTGTAGTATCTAAGTTATCAGATCCTTGCCATAAAACTTCCGCATATCTAACTTTAGAATATGGTGGCTCTTAAATCCAACGTTCGAGTCTATGAAATCATGACTAACATTTCTTTTTTTCTCATCATGAGTTTCCTCTACTACTTTTTCTCCTTTAGGAAGCATTTCTTGTAGCAACTTTGTCAAAACTTCCTTCAAACCTTCCATGTATTTCTTAAAACATTCCATGTTGCCTTCCATGCCATTCTTCAAATCATCCATCTTAGATTCCATGAATTTCTTCAATCCATTAATCTTAGCTTCCACGCATTTCTTCAAACCATCCATCTTAGCTTCCATGTTGCCTTCTATACCATCCATCTTAGCTTCCACGCCATCCCTATTAGCTTCTATGCCATTATTCAAACCATCCATCTTAGCTTCCATGCCTTTCTTCAAACTATACATCTTAGCTTCCATGCCTTTATTCAAACCATCCATCTTAGCTTCCATTTCATTTTTTTTTACTCTTTGCAAGAGAGAAATTTGTTGCACTTGTTCTTGTAGTTTTGATATATCATGTTGCACTTATTCCTCTTCATGAGTCATAGTAGAGCCTTCTGGGGGCTTAATAGGTGTTGAATTATTTTTATGGGCCATTTTAGAACCCAATAATGATATCTATGCTTTAATATGCCCTTGGAATCCCTTCAAACTGATTTTTCAAACAAGACTTATGCAATTTTAAAAAAAATACACACCTTTTTCTTGCTTTTGAGGAGCTCGATATTGAATCTGATGCATCTCTGTGATTTTGGATCCCCAAGATTTTATCTTTAGTCCTTTATTATTCCTCTGAAGTTTCTTTCCAATGCCATAGGTCTAACATGATTTGGATTCTTCAAGGCAAAGTTATGCCCAATATCCCACAATGACCTAATTATGGACTAGTTTAGTAGAGTGAACTTGTACGGAGTGTCATGTGTCACTTTTACCTCCCTCGGCTCTAAAACCAATACACTATAAACTACAGTCCATGTAATTTCAACAAATTTTTACAAAATTCCAATCCAATGCTCAAAGAGAGAGTTATGACGATTTTCCCAAGGTCACATGTTTTTTATGAAATTCAGGAGCCTAAAAAAATCCTAACTTCCACAGATCATATCTCCGAAAATATTGATAACCAAGATCTAAAATATTTACACGACATTCCTCAGGATTTTTGTGCAAATCGATTTTTTTTTAGCATCTGAACCTTCGTAGAAATTTTTTTATAGCGAAATTTCCACGATGACCTGTTGGAAGCAGCAAAACCCTAGAATCCAAAGCTCTCATACCAAATGTTATGAAAGTGGATCCCAAAATAAAATAAAAGAGAGATCAATGCCTTAGAAATCAACCACTTGGAGGGGGAAACCTCCTTTACATTACATAAATGAACAATTCTTGGATGACACAAATGAAAAAACCTCTCTCTATATAGGAGTCCATGGGGTCACAATAAAATCCTAACCGACCTAATAATAACAATGTAAGGGCAAAAAAATAACAATAGTGGGCTATTATGGGGCACAATAATAACAATATGGGGACTAAATGGGTTCAAAAATAACAATAAGGGGGATATACTAACAACAATAAGGTACTACACTAGTAATATAGGGCCCTAACAGTGTGTGTTTGTGGCATACCAATGTACTTCAACACCTGTAACATTTTCATTTTCTGTAATGACCTTTATAACCTTGGTAACCCAGAATGGATAGCCATGTGCATCTCCATCTGCTAACAATGTGATCATGAGACCCTCCTTAATATCTTGTATTGAACCCCTGTAAAGGTCTTCCATGGCTTCACGTTGTGCAAGAGATATTTTGGAACCAATATACATTTATCTTCCCTCCATCTATGTAGAATTAATAATACCTTGAGATTGTTGTTGTTCAATAATGTTTGTTTCCTCGCGTTCATTTGACACATTTTGTGGCCAAATAAATGGAGTCTTCAAAAGCATATCTTCATTTGTTGATCTTGAAAGGATATCACTCTAATCATTGAAAAATGACTCCCACCATACTGAATCAAAAACATCAAAGCACTCATATGTATGTATAATAGATTTTTTAATTTCTTCCAGGAATTCAGAATAATCTATATCTCTCTTCTGCCTCTGTGCATTATGAACTTTAGCAACTGATTGTAATAACAATATAATTAATGCAAATATTGGATGATCTGGAATGAACTTCAAAAATGTCAAACTTGATGACATCGCCCATTCTGCAGTATTTGAATACTTCTTGCCCCATATAAGTGTTTTCCCATCAATTTTTTTGATACGAAATTGATATTGGAAGCTAATGTCATTAAGTTGTTCAATGCATTTATCCTCACCATGCGATCCCAGAATAAACCTTCGCATGTCAACAATTTATTCTAACACATGAAAAACAGGCTCTGACATATATGATTTCTTAATAAATTCAATTAATCATGGCAAGCTCCCAACATCCTTCCTCCTCAATGTTATTGAAAAACAAATGAACATTTGATCAATATGGTCGTGAGTGTGCCCAAGAAGAAGGAAAACAACCTTTACCTTATGAAAAATATCAATTCAACTGGAAGTTTTAAACTCCCATAAGTTTACTAGCAGTTACCTTTCATTTGGGTTGGTAGGTTCATCTAGAAGACTAGAGAAAACAAATTCAATAAATTTCATTTTTTGAAAATAAATAAAAAAATCACATGGTTTGACGGGGGCACCCGCTAGAGCCCCGCACAACCCAACCCACCCAAACACATGACCTGACCCACTCGAGCGCACGACCCAACCCAACCTGCCCAAATGCACGATCCAAAGCAAGGGGGGTGATTCTCAGAATTGGCCCCCTTGGTTGGGTAACGCATTCAAGCGAGTTGGGTTGGGTCATGCGCTCGAGCGGGTCGGGTCATGCTTTCGGATTAGGTTTGGTTGTGCGGGGCTCTGGAAATCGAACCCCTGTGGGCATGCCTGCCTATAGCACAAAAACACACGTTGTGTTGTGGGGGGGCACCCACCCGATTTCGCAATGACATGTCACGGGGCTCGGGCGGGTGCCCGCCCACAGCACATCGACACATGTTGATGTGCTGCAAGAATGCATGCCCACAGGGGGGTGCCCGCCCGAGCCCTGCATGACCCAACCCAACCTAAAAGCACAACCTGAATGCATGACCTGACTCGACCCGCTCGAGTGCATGACCCGACCCGCCCGAACGCATGACCTGATCCAGGGAGGGTCAATTCCAGTAGGGAGGAAATTTTTTTGGCCATCCACTCCTTTGTGGGCGTGCTTGACCACAAAAAAATTATGTGTGCGTTCGAGCAGGTCAATTCGTGCACTCAGGCAGGTCGGTTCATGTGTTTGGGTCAAGTTGTGTCGTGTAGGGCTTGGGCCCACCCCTCGAACACACGACCTGACCCCCTCAAATGCATGGCCTGACCTGCCTGAATGCATGACCCGAACTGCCTAAGAGCATGACCAAACCTGACCCACTCAAACACATGACCTGAACCAGGTGGGATTGACCCCCATACCAGGCAACCTGACCCCCCTAAATGCACGATCTGACCTGTTTGAATGCACGACATGGCCAGACCCGCCCGAACGCACGATTCGACCTGCTCGAGAACACGACTCAACTGAACCCACCTGAACGCATGACTCGACCCAGGGGGGTCGATTCTGAGACATGGGATTCAATTATGAGAATCGACCCCCCTTCCTTCTGTGGGGAGATTCTCAAAATTGGGTCCCCTAGGTCGGGTCATGTGTTTGGGTGGGTCAAGTTGGGTCATGCGTTTAGGCAAGTCAGATCATGACGTGCACTTAGGCAGGTTGGGTCATGAGTTCGGGGTGTGTGCTCATGTGCTTTGGGCGGGTAAACCCACAGTGGTGCGCCTGCCCGAGCCTCGTATGACCCAACCTGACCTAAACGCATGACTCGAACCACCCGAACACACAACCCGACCCGCCCGAACACATGACTTGATGCCTAAAAATAGACCCCCTTGCAGGAAAGGGGGATGATTATCAGAATCAGGACCCCTGCTAGGTAAAGGACTCGATTCTTAGAATCAACCACCCCAGGTCAGGTCGTGCATTCGGGCGGTTCAGGTCAGGTCGTGAGCTCAAGCGGGTCTAGTCGGGTCATGTCATGCATTCGAGTAGGTCAGGTTGAGTGTTCGGGGAGGGGGGTCGGGCTACCTCACAAGGGGGTCGATTCCCTCGCAGGAAGGGGGCCAATTTTCATAATTGACCTCGCTGTCAGGCAGGGGCCTAATTCTCAAAATTGGCTACCCTAGTTTGAGTCGTGCATTAGGGCGGGTCGGGTTGAGTTGTGTGCTCAGGAAGGTTAGGTCATGCGTTTGAGCGGGTCTCCCTGTTGTGCATTCAGGCGGGTCGGGTCGTGCATTTTGGGGGGCAGGCTGCTTGGTAGGGGGGACGAATTGTTTGGGCGGAAGTTGCGGGGCTCGAGCGGGCATCGTGGGGCTCGAGAGAGCACCCCCTTGTGGGTGTTCCCACCCACATCACATCACTGTGTGCGTTCAAGCGGGTTGGGAAGTGTGCTCGGGTGAGTCAGATCATGCGTTCAGGTGAGTTAGGTCGGTTCGTGCATTCGAGTTGGGTTGCGTCATGTAGGGCTCAAAAGTGTGCCCCATGAACGCATGACCTGACCTAACCTCCTCGAACGCACGACCTGACCCGACCCACTCGAACGCATGACCCGAACTAACCCAAAGGGGAATTATGAGAAGGTCCTGTCTGTAGGCTCTTTTCTATTTAGATCCATGCCTTTGAGAAAAGTTTAAAAGTATATAAATTTGGTATCAGATCCAGAAAGCCCACATTGTAATAGGCAGAGTATGTAACGAGCCAGGAATCCTTCGACCTCTGAACAATGTTAGCTTCAACTTTCCCATTTCATTCTGGTTGATAAATGTTCATATAGTCAATCTCTGTATTTATAATGTATGTGATGTAATATGTGTTATCTGTCAATAAAATTGTGCCTTATCATTCTATGTGTTATCTCTATTATTTCAGTAAGAATTTTGAGCCATATTAACTATTAGTATAGCAAGTGAGATGTGGTCAGTAGTGTGAAGACGTTATATGAGAGCTTGTTGTAGCAAATTTTGTTGGTGGACCATCTTTCTAGAGAATTGAAGCCAAAGGAAGGCGTTGTAACTCTGAGGGAGTCTCATTCATCATGTGCATAGTATTTTACCTTCACATATTTATTTTCCTTACCTTCTTATGCAATACTGAGTAGTGAAGTGCAGTAAGAAATGGCCTCAAGTAGTTTTTATTTCTCTACTGATATGAAATCCATAAATAAAACTAATTGGATTGGAAGGATATTAAAAAATTCACAGTATGAACCCTTGTATGATACCATGGTGGTAGTTCAGGAATTTACCCTCAATTCTAATTGGCAGCTTCCTCATATATCTCCCATTAAGATCTATGACCTTCCAATGTTTAAGTTTTGTGCAACCAATATTATTAGATATGCATCTGTAAATGTACCTATCAATATTACCCAGCCTGTGTATCAGATACCTGTCATAAAACCAGAAGATGTCCACTGGGGACTAGAACGATTTTATAACTATGTGCATCTTGGGCTAATGAAATTTGGTGTTAATCCTCTCGTTAGACCTGATTTGAATATATCTTGCTTAACTTGTGTAATTGACTCACGCCATAATAAATTCACTGATGCTCTACTTGGTGGTTTTGAGGCCCCTTTGCACAATGGTTTTGGTCATCTGTCATCCCACGGTACCAAGTTTCATTAACCAACTCCCTTATTAATGAATTTCTTTGAGCCTACATCCATTTTTCTAGATTTGATATGTCTAGGCAGTCTAATATTTCCCAATTACATTCCATTGTTTGTTTAATATTTGTCTCCATGGCTCTCCCAGCTCTCAATCCTGAGCTTAATTAGAGAGAAACAAAAAAAGTAGTGGTGGTTGGACCTGGTACTGTCACTCCTATCACAATAGGTTTTTCCCAATTAACAATTATTGATGAGTGGACTATAAAATACCATCCATTGTCTCAAAGGTATTTTTCGACTCCAAGACCTAAAAGATAGTATATTTTTGAGTCAAGTAGAGGACCAATCATTAGACTAAGGAATGAAACTGCAGTATCCAAAATCCCTTTTAGCAGTCACTCTCTCAGAAGCCATGATACTTCAGACCTTAGTAGGCATCTAGAAAAACACAAGTATGGATCCTCCTCCCAATTCAAATTCTATATTGCCTCTAGAATTCCAAGTTCTGATAAAAAATTTCAGGTATTTCATATACCTTAGTCTATCTTGAAAGAGGAGCATTTAGGCCAACATGCAGAATTCTAGGAATGTCTACATATTGCCTCTTCGAGATATATTAAATTCATGAGATACACTCTACCTAGAGAAAAGGCAGGGGATGATCTAGAAAAAAATCTACTCCCACAAAGGAGACTTGCTCCTGGAAATTTTGTACAAAAATTTAAAGATGGGAATGTTGTAGCAGATGTGGATTTCCTAAAATATAGGAAATTGTTGGAAGAGAAGCCCCAAGACATTATAAGGCTTCATAACTATAAAAATTATCAGCTAACACGTGTAGCACATAATCTAGATGACCTATCAAAAGAAGTGCTTAAAGTACAGTCCCATGTGTTAGGATGCATTCTAGTTTATATGATTTAAGTCAAAAAGATTCAGAGCATTTTGATAAGTTAAAATATGTAAATATGAAGCTGGAGAAAATTATGGAAGTTGTATTAGATTTAAAGCTGAGTGTGGGAAAAGAAAATCCTAATTGAGAAGAAGCACTTACTACAACATAAGTTTATAGCCAGACATTCCAACTAGAAGAAAGGAACTCTAAGGAGAAAAATACTCCTCTACTACTCAAACAATTCTTTGTACATAATCCGAGAATTTTTCAATTTGAAAATGTCATTTCATATGCTAGAGAAAAATTGGCTCTAGTTCAATCACAAATGCCAGTCTTTGATTTGCCACAATTGAATAGAGCAGAAATTAAAATGAAAAAAAAAGGAGGAGAAGGATCCAACAAAATACCAAGGAGTGCTGATAACGATATACCAAACCAACCTTTTGAATCTGCATGGGAAAAATGGTGTAATGCCAATTATGGTTCTCTTGGAAAACTCCATATGATCCTTCAAACACTAATGAGCTCCCTACCCTTAGCCGAGCTAACATCGATCAAGCTCCAATGACAAATCTAAACTGAAAATCTAAAAATGAAATCCTCATGGCAATCCATACTTGGAGTGCATGGGAAAGCACTCAAAATTCCATTCACAGGAATTGAGTCTCATGGTCAGAATTATATTTAAGGATAACTTGGGGTTTCCAAGATAACTTAGAATTATGGTGGTCTAGAATGAATGAATATGACAAAATCAATATTATGAATAGTGATAAGCCAATCGTTGAACTTGTCAGGGAAGTTATCCATGAGTTTTATGGAGAAATTAAGGTTGATGGCCATCATTATGTAGATATGTTCATGAGTCAAAGAATCTGTGATAAAAAATAACTTCCTAAGTTTTTATTCACAATGCAGGATCTTCTTTATAAGGCAAGACACCCACAGAATACAACTTATTTGAGAAAATATTTGTCTTCAATGCGTGGCACAATCCCAGATCTTGTCAGGTCTAGATTTGAAGATGAAAATATAGATATTGAAAATATTTCTCTTGCAGGACTCCATGAACAAATTATATTTACTTTTCAAAAAGAATGCCTCTGAAATAAGACAGGGAAATCAATAAAGAAACAACTCGGTTTCAATGCAAGTGTCTGTGATATCTATGCCAAAACTTTTCATTTTGGTTGCAAAATAAAGAAGAAGAATGCTAGAAAAGGACAATGTGGAAGTGGTTTACAATGTAAAAAATGTACGAAGAAAAGCCAACCTAGAAGGTTTTACCCTATAAGAAAAAGGTTTCGAAGACTAAGAAATGGATACTTCAAGAGAAGGCAAGAAGGCGCCCAAAGAACACAATCATGAACCTGTTTAATTTCCAAGAAGTCGGGTCATTGGGCTAGCAAATGTCCTTTGAAGGGTAAAATTCGTTTCCAAAATAAATTGTTTAATATTTTTTCTAATTTATGATCCGACTGAATGGGAGGAAGTAGATAAACCCCTGCAAAAATAAGAATATTTTTCAGTCACAGATTCATATGAGTCAAACCCACAATCTCCACATCCTAAAGACTCATCCTACTCTAAATCCACCTCAGATCTTGACTTCACTTCAGCTGTTAATATGTTTCATTTAGAAAATCCCACAGAACTGTGTTATGAAATTGCATCTTTATAATCTTGTATTTCTTCCCTCAGACTAGGAGATTTCAACATCCAACACTATCTCACAAAATGTATCTCAACCCTCCCACATCAACTTGCCAAAATCATGCAACCAAGCGTGGTGAATCTTGGTGCCTACTATCCAAGTGACACTCCTACCACATCTACACTAATTTCCAATACACCATCATCTAACATTTGACGTAGGAAGTAGTTTCCCCATAGATCTACCATAAGCAAAGAATAATTAAGCTTTATTCATAATATAAAATACTATGGTTTTAAGAAAGCTACTCCCATCATTGATAATATCTCAGACGAAGAAGAATAAATAGACTAGGTTAGCAAATTACAAGAAGAAATATTGCACTCAGGAACCACAATTGAAGAAAAAAAAGGACTGGTTAAAGAAATTGTAACTAGTATGAGAGTTGACCAAAAGGAATTGGCTGAGAAACAAAAAAAACTTGCAGAACTAAAATATTCAATGATGATAGAAGAATTTGAATATGTGCTCAAAGAAGAAGAAGATCATGACCGGGAGAAGCCATCATTACAATGCATACCAAAAGATCATCAACCAAAACCATGTCTATCTATTCTCTAGATGAAGAGATTTGAAGATAAGATTGTTATTAGAATAGATGTCAAGGTTAGTGGTTATAAACTATATTCTCTGGATGCACACTTAGAAATAGGAGCTATGATTCTTGTGGAAATAATAGTGCCATTCCTAAATATTATTGGCAACCCAGAAGCTTGGAGTTCAGAGATATAAATAAGATGTTAATGACTATCAGAGCTATGGATCCCGATTTCCCAATTATTCTTAATGGAATTCCTACTTCTATAAATTTGTACAGTTTTGATATAGGAAGTGATATTTTTTTGGGTTAAAATTTTGTAAGAAGAAATCTTCCTCTTGTTGTAGAAGCAAACCAAATTTTTCTCAACATCCAAGGAAGAACTGTAAAAATTCCAAGTAAGTCTAGCTATGTAAATAGAATTGTAGACCCTATCCCAGATTGTTAGGGCCTTATATTACTACTATAGTCCCTTATTGTTCTTAGTGTAGCCCCCTTTTTGTTATTTTTGTACCCATGTAGTACCCATATTGTTATTATTGTGCCCAATAATAGCCCACTATTGTTATTGTTGTGCCTTTACATTATTATTGTTAGGTCGGCTAGGATTATATTGTGACCCCATGGACTCCTATATATAGACAGGAGGTTTTGTCATTTGTGTCATCCAAGAATTGTTCATTTACATAATGTAAAGGATATTTCCCCCTCGAAGTGGTTGATTTCTAAGTCGTTGATCTCTCTTTTCTTCTATTTTGTGAGTTGATTTCATAACTTTTGGTACCAGAGCTTTGGATTCTAGGGTTTCGCTGCTTCAAACAGGTCATCGTGGAATTTTCGCTATAAAGTTTTTTCTACGAAGCTTCAGAAGCTTAAAAAAAAACCATTAGTCAATAAATCCCAAGGAACTTCGTGTAAAATTATTAGATCTTGGTTCATAATATTTTCGGAGATATGATCTTTGGAATTTATGTTTTTGTAGGCCCGCGAATTTCATTTTAAAGAGGTGACCTTGGGAAAATTGTCGTAACTCTCTCTCTGAACATCATATTGGAATTATGTAAAAAATATCTGAAATTACACGGACTATATTTTCCTGTATATCAATTTCAGAGCCGAAGAAGGAAATATTGACACATTGCATGTCGTACAAGTTCTCTCTACTGAACCAGTCCATAATTAAGTCATTGTGGAATATTGGGAATAAATTTGCCTTGAAGAATCCAAATCAGGTCAGACCTGTGGCATTGGAAAGAAGATTCAGAGGGATAATAAATGACCGAAGATAAAATATCGTGGATCTAAAATCACATAGATACATTGGTTTCAATATTGAGCTCCTCAAAAGAAAGACAAATGTGTGTATTGTTTTTTTTAAATTGCATAAGTCTTGTTTGAAAAATCAGTTTGAAGTGATTCCAAGGGAATATTGAAGCATAGATATCAGTATTGGGTTATAAAATGGCCCCTAAAAATAATTCAACATCCATTAAGACCTAAAAAGGCTCTACTATGACTCATGAAGAGGAAGAAATGCAGCATGATATATCAAAATTACAAGACCAAGTGAAACAAATTTCGCTCTCTGTAATGTTCCCAATTTTAGCCTCAAGCTAAAATGGAACATTGTAGTGGCATATTTTTATTTTGATTAATAAAATGGGTAAGGAGACCCCTTAACCCCTTGGTGATAGAGAAATAACACTCCTTATGAGAAAGGAGGATAAATAAGCAGCTGAAATAAACACCTAATGGTGTGAACATGATGAGGATCACCTTGAGTTGGCCATCTTTGACCAAGTCAACAACGCTGCCTTAGAGGGGTGGCTTTCTTGAGAAGACAACACAGTTTTTAGAGGGAAAGCATTCAAAAGTGAATGGAAACCCTAATTGTGGGACCTATGGTGAGAGAGAGTTCATTTGCTTTATAAGAGAGAAGATAGCAGCTCATTTGTTCATGCTTTGATTCAGAAATTTCATAGTGAGGTTAAGGACTTGCACATCCGGGCTGTTTAGCAGGATTTCAGTGCTCTTGAGCACTAGGGGGTGTTCCCAGGCGGGGATCCCCCACCTCTTCCTCATGGGAGGGGAGGATTTGAACTGAATTTCCTCATTCCGGCATTTGGCCAAGCTCACTCCTTCAGTTGCAGCGTTATTTCTATAGCAGGATAGTGCTGTGTTGTTGGGGTAGCAACAGAGGAACTCATAGAGTCTTTCCTTACTTGCCTTTTAAGTGGAGGAGTGATCTCTTCGTTGGAGGAGCTATATAGAGGGCTCTTGGATCATATTTCAGATATGTGGCATCAGGCCACTCATTCACCATCTCCCATTGCACATTCATTTGGAGAAACTGCGTTATTCCATGAGGGCAGTGTTGAGGGAGATTCTTGTGCTCATCAAGAGGAGTGCTTTTTAGAAAAAGGGGATCAGCCCCTTTTCCCTTGAGGGCATTATCAGAGGAGGTCATCATCATTTCAGATAAAACATAGCCTCATATTTATCTGGTTTCAGTTGCAGTGACAATTTCTTTGTCACTATTGTATTTTATCCGACATTTCTAGCAATCTCCCTGAGATTGGCTAGAAATCCCATATTGAGATCATTTTCCTTTCTTGGGCCATTTTCTTGTATCTTTTAGCTACATTATCATTTTGTATGTATTCAGCAGCTGCATCTCTCATAGAGACTGTGTAGTCACTGCTCTCCAACATTTTGTGCAGCAGCAACATCTCATGTATTACACTGCTTATTCATTGGAGGTTGGTTCTAAAAGCTTGAGGGCCTTGTTCCTCATGATATTTATGTATAATATTTCTGACATATTAATAAAATTATGGCTGTAGTATTTACCTTCTCATGATACATTCTAGTTTACAGAGTTTCAGATTGATGTTTTGCATATTGCTGTAGCTCACTCTTTGAGCTGATTTGTGATGTACCTAGGATGGGGAGATCTGTTTAACCCACCTAGATCTATTTGTTTCAGCTCTCTTTCTGAATTTTGACTCCATATTATATGTATAAGAGGATCCCAACACTATATAATGTTTCATTTGCAAGTATTTACTTATATAGCATTCCCATGGGAGGCATTGCAGAAATTCCTTGAAGGGAATTATTAGCTTTTGACAAGTTCTATTGGCAGAGTCTGCTAGTGGGACAGGTAGCCTCTGGATCTCATCCTTACTTGTGAAGGTGACATATCCAGTAAATGCCCCTAATAGTCAATCTATGAAATATTTCATTTTTTATTGTTAATACTCCTGGAGTTGGAATATTGGAATATCTTAAGATATTCCCGACGAAGCAGAAATTTCCCCATTTGGGACATT
This sequence comes from Pinus albicaulis, assembly GCA_034641835.2. Lineage (NCBI taxonomy): Eukaryota > Viridiplantae > Streptophyta > Pinopsida > Pinales > Pinaceae > Pinus > Pinus albicaulis. Next base: position 370,461,257 of record CM076582.1, read on the forward strand.
ACACTCTCACAAAGAGTAACATAAAATTAGATGGAAGCTAAGATGGATGGTTTGAAGAAAGACGTGGAAGCTAATATGGATGGTTAGAAGGAAGCTGTGGAAGCTAAGATGGATGGTTTGAATAATGGCATGGAAGCTAATATGGATGGCATGGAAGCTAAGATGGATGGTATAGAAGGCAACATGGAAGTTAAGATGGATGGTTTGATGAAAGGTGTGGAAGCTAAGATGGATGATTTGAAGAAAGGCGTGGAAGCTAAGATGGATGGTTTGAAGAATGGCATGGAAACTAAGATGGATGGTATAGAAGGAAACATGGAATATTTGAAGAAAGACATGGAAGGTTTGAAGGAATGTTTGGAAAAGTTGCTACAAGAAAAGCTTCCTAATGGCGAAAAAGTAGTAGAGGAAACTCATGATGAGAACATAAGAAATGTTAATCATGATTTCATACACTATAATGTTGGATTTAAGATCCACCATATTCCAAATATAGATATAAGGAAGTTTGATGGAAAGGATCCGATAACTTGGATACTACAAATGGAGCAATACTTTGAGCTCCATAATATGCAAAACACAAAAAAGGTACGTGTTAGTTCTCGAATCTGCCTCAGGCTAAAGGAAGGCGAGGTTCAAGGTAACATCAAACCAAGCTCAGCCTCGTAGCTAGCCCTACGAGGACAGGAGAGGGATCAACTCAGTAACAGATGTCCAATAGGGCCTGAGATGACCTATAATGGATACTGATTTTAGGCTCGTAAATAAATAAGAAAGAAGTAATTTAATGAATGGTTAGATTTTCTGGGCTGTATGGGACCAAGGAACAGCATGAGCAGAGAGATTAAACCAATGACACAGATTATCTCACGAGGCAAGATAGGCAAGAAGTTTAGCAATCAATTTGAAATAATATGAAGTGAAAAGACTGTCGAGAGGTCGAAAAGGGCATAATACATGAATCCTTTTCAACAGAAGAAAACATAGAACATGAACACTTTCCCAAGGCAGAGCAGTAAACTAGATTCTACCTTTCTTACTTAAAAGTATTCAACTAGAAATGATTACGAAAGAACGGTAAAACATGACTGGATACATATGAAAAAGAAAGAAAGACACATGCGAAACTCATTACCACATGAATCTCATGAAACAGAGCTGCATCATTTCACTAATTCTCTGCCAAAAACTGTATAGCGAATTTTTCCTCCACACTTCTCCCAGAACTCTCCCCTTTACAAATGATTTTCAATACAATAAAATAAACTCCAATGTTGAAAATAGATAGACCCAAATAAGGAATGGTTTAATCATTATTAATAAACAAAACTAAACAACCAATCATCTGTTCTAAAGACAGAACAATGTTCCCCTTGAATTTCTCTGATGACCAACTAAAAGACCAAAGTTGGAGCGTAGACCCTTTGAAATGCAACTAAAGTCATAAATAGGAAATTGAATCCTATTTCTCTGCCCTGGTGGATGTCTTTGTTTTAGATTTAGGCTTTCCGATCTTTGACTGCCAGCTAACTCAATCAATCTGTGACTATCCAATGTATTCCCTACTAAACCACCACTTCCAAAGTGGTACCCCATATTTTGAAAAGCCTGGTCTACACTGTTTATCAAAGTTTGGACACGTGACCCAAATTTCTTTCTATGAAATTCATTCTTATCTAGACCTTCCTTGGGAAGACTAGGATCCAGCATGAAAGGATGCCACTTCACCTCGAAGTTGTAGAGATCCTTGGTGGCATCCATGGATTTCTTCAAGTTTTTCTTCCCAACGAAGCACCAAGCTGAATTCCTTTAAACGGCTCCAATGTATCGACGGCCCCTTTTGGGAAACTTTGATTGCGGTAACCATAAATGCATACGAATCAAATCAAACACACTCTAATGAAACAATCTACAATTGCCAACTTTACAATGGACTGAGAGTAACCTTCCATACATTTTTGAACGTTAGCCAAAACAATGATAGAATTTATAATTTGACATTCAAAACTCTCTTATCCATTCTTCAATCACACTAAATACTGTCCAAAAATGATTCACAGCCTTAGAAATCCATTGGAAGCAAGGAAGTTGAGTTTTTTCATAGAGCAGATGCGAAATTTTTGTTCCAGCTCTGTGCGCCGCGCACTCTGCCAGTGTAAATTTGCACTGTGCAAAGGCGCCCAATGCGCTGCGTCCTGTGGATGCGCCGCGCTGTTCTCCAATGCACCGCGCCACATACAAACACACAGTCTTAGCTCCAAAATGTAGTTTCACCCTCTCACCTGCTCAAGTTGACTCCAACTGATCTTCTTGGATGCAAATGGATGTAAAAAACAATGGAATTGCCTTATAAAATTGAGAACTTGATTTGAAATCTCTTCAATCTGAGGAGCATTTAACTCAGAAACTAGAATCTTTGTTTTGATGTAGGAACTCTTGTAATCAGAATACAAAAAGTCAAAGCTTTCAGAGAGCAACATTTCCTTGGCAACGAGAGTATCATTAGCAGGTTTCTAAAAACTGTGAATTTGATGCACATTGTCCAGTACCATGAAAACATGAAATTCCTGTAGTCCAAGTATCCCTAGCAGTGCTACATCTTTCTTGTTTATCTCTTGAAGAACTATAGCTATCCACTGTAGCACAGCCATCACTAAAATGGGCCTCATCTGCTGGAAGATAAAGTATCATTTTTCTAAGAATATTAGGCCATATTGAAGATAATTTCTCATCTTTTGGTTTAAGCATAGGATATGCCTCCAACACCATACGTTGCACTGGGTGAACCCATTATTTGAAGACTTTGACATTTCTTATAAAGAACTCTGTTTTTGATCAGATTGAATAATGAATCTCTTTGTTGTCTTTTGCAGGGATGGTGGCATGTCTTCGCGAAAGATAACCAGAGGCTGCATTTGAAGTATTGCATGATTGAAGAACTTTAAAATTACAAATTTATTACAAACATTAAAATTTGACAATTTCTTCTTCAAAATAGAGTTTTGAAGAAGAAATATCTTTGAACATGATAAATAATGGAAATATTGAAATGAAGCTTATTGAAGACATCCTCATGGCCTGCGAGCATTATTCAACGTTCTGAAGACAAACCCTAGACCTAGAAAGTGAAATGACTCTTTTCTGGACCAAAGTAACATCTTTGACTGCAAATGACACGAAATAAAATTGATGAATTTTGAGAAACTTTGACCAACCCATCAGGTACAACCATGAGAGAAACGAGAAAACCAAGTCCTTCCGTCAGTCAATGGCATGCCCCTAGTGGAATGCAACTGAGTGAATCGAGCGAGACACCTAAAAATGAAATGCTAAAAGAGTTTTTGATCTCTGACGGAGGGAATGTGCAAAACACTCTAACGGTACGCATTGCAGCCACATATTTAGAACAAATTAGGTTTGTATGGTATCGATGGATTTTTTTCTCATAAACCACTAGTCACTTGGTCATTTTTTACGAGAGGAAATGATAGCACATTATGAGGATACAAAGAGAAACACCTTCTTTATCCAATTGATAAATCACAAACAAAGGGTTCAATGATGGATCGCATTGAGGACTTCCAAAAATTGAATATAAGGGTAAATAATATTCCAAAGGAACATAGGATTGATGTCTTCATAGGGACTCTAAAGGATAACATCCAACATGAGGTTCGCCTTTTGGAACCTAATACATTCGAGAAGGAATTCAGGTTGGCAAGAAAAACTGAAAGAAAAATTATGGAAACAATGAATCCTACCACTAACAACTATAAATATGGAAGTGTTGCTTCTCCTATACTTCCACAACCTACAAGGTTGACACCACAACAATTGGAAGAAAAAAGAGAAAAAGGCATTTGCTATAGTTTTGATAGCAAATACACTTGTGCTGAGAAGAAATTATTTTACATAGATTGTGAACAGGAGGAAGAAAAGGAACATGAAACTTCAAAATAAGAGGACATACACCAAGAACCAACCCTATAGGAAGAAGAAATAAATCCAACCATATCCTTTAATGAATTATCAGGAATTACCACTCCTCAAACTCTCAAGATAGAAGGACATATCAAGAAGAAAAAAGTAATAGTGCTTATTGATTCGGGTAGTACCCATAATTTTATTCATTGTAAGGTATCTAAGGAATTGAATTGTTTCCTATACCCAACGTCAGAGTGTCAAGTGATGGTAGAAAATGGAGGAACTATAAATTTCTCTAGAAAGTACCATAATATCAAGCTAACCATGGGGTAATATGTATTGAATATTCCAATGCTTTCCATTCCAATGGGTGGTGCTGATGTTGTGCTAGGAGTACAATGGTTACAATCTTTGGGGACGATAGCTTTTAATTTTCAAGAACTTTTCTTGAAATTTTTTTCGGAAGGAAAGGAAGTTGAATTATGGGGTATCGTAGGGAAGACAGGAAAGATAATAATCTCTAATTTCATGAAAAAATATTTTGAAGAAAGAACAACGAGGTGTTATTGCACAATTATGCTCACTAGAAGTTCCAACATCAAAATCAACTATTTCTCTAGATCTCCAAAAATTATTGGAAAATCATGTCAAGGTGTTTGAAACTCCCAAAGGAATCCCACCTATTCATGATCATGATCATGCTATTCATTTGATTCTAGGAAGTGTTCCTCCAAACATCAGGCCTTACAAATATCCTTATGTCCAAAAGAATGAAATTGAATGTATGATTTTAGAAATGTTAGAGTCTAGTACAATTCAACCTAGTTAAAGTTCTTTTTCTGCTCCAGTAGTATTGGTGCACAAGAAGGATGGATCATGGCGCATGTTTCTGGATTATAGGGAGCTCAATAAGCTCAATATTAAATATAAATTTCCCATTCCTGTGATTGATGAATTATTGGATGAATTACATGGAGAAATTTATTTCACCAAATTGGATCTTCGTTCAGGATATCATCAAATTAGAATGAATAATGAATACATTTTGAAAAAAACATTTTGAACTCATGAGGGTCATTATGAATTTTTGGTCATGGCTTTTGGCTTTACCAATGTACCTTCTACATTTCAAGGGTTGATGAATTCCATTTTCAAACCCTTCCTTAGAAAATTTGTGTTGGTATTTTTTGATGATATACTAATCTACAATAGGTCTTGGAAGGATCATGTTCAACACGTTGACAGGGTGCTCAAACTATTGGAGGAGAAACAATTATATTCAAAAAGCCTCAAAATGTTTATTTGGAGTAAAAGAGTTGGAATATCTGGGTCATATTGTATCTCAGGAGGGTGTTAAGGTAGACCCTAAAAAAATTAAAGCCATTAAGGAACGGAAAGTACCCATAACCATAAAGCAATTACGAGGATTTCTCGGGTTAACAGAGTATTATTGCAAGTTTGTTAAGAATTATGGGAGAATAGCAGCACCTCTAACAAAATTATTGAAGAAAGATGCATATTCATGAACTCGTGAAGCAACTAAGGCCTTTGAACATATTAAAGAGGCAATGTGCCAAGCACCGGTCTTAGCTATGCCAAATTTCACAAAAACCTTTATTGTGGAATGTGATGCCTCAGGAAATGGAATTGGTGTTGAATGCAAGAAGGAAGACCCATTAATTTTGAAAGCCATCCAATAAAAGGAAAGTATTTAAAGAAAGCGATTTATGAGAAGAAAATGTTGGAAATACTACATGCACTAAAGAAATGGTGACCTTACCTAATGGGAAGACACTTCAAGGTAAAAACTGATCATGATAGTCTTAAATAATTTTTGGAACAAAGGTTATCTTCAGAAGAGAAGCAAAAATGGGTCACAAAGATGTTAGGTTATGACTTTGAAATCATCTAAAAAAAAGGGAATCTAAATGTTGTTGGAGATGCACTCCCATGAAAGGATGAGGATGTGGAAGAATTTCTTTATGCCATTTCTATTATCTAACCCAATTGGATAGCCGAAGAAAGGGAGGAATGGAAGAATGACGAAGAAGTATGGAAACTCATTCAAAAGTTTCTGCAAGACCCCAATACATAAGATACATTTAGTTGGAAAAATGATTCCTTATGGTACAAATATCACTTATATCTTTGTAAGAATTCCCAACTAAAACAAAATATTCTTTTAGAATTGCACACCTCTCCGTTAAGAGGACACTCAGGATTTTTAAAAAATTACCACAGGGTGAAGAACGAATTTTTTTGGGATGGCATTAAATCTTATATTAAAAAGTTTGTGGTGGAATGTTTGGTTTTCCAGAAAAATAAAATTGAGACAATTAAGACCCCAGGCCTGCTACAACCTTTATCAATTCCAAATCAATGTTGGGAGGAGGTTTCAATGGATCTTATCACAGGTTTACCTAAGTCCAAAGGAAAGAGTGTCATCATGGTGGTATTTGATAGACTTACCAAGTATGCATAATTTTTTGCATTATATCATCCATTTAAAGCGAGTCAGTTTCTACTGCATTTATGGAAACAATTCAAAAGCTACATGGAAGCCCAAAGATTATTGTAAGCGGTCGAGATCCCATTTTCACTGGAAATTTTTGGACGAAATTATTTTCTTGTTTGGGTACTCAACTAGCTCATAGCTCATCTTATCTTCCTAAATCCGATGGAATCCAAAAGATTATTATAAGCATTCGAGATCCCATTTTTACTGGAAATTTTTGGACGAAATTATTTTCTTGTTTGGGTACTCAACTAGCTCATAGCTCATCTTATCATCCTCAATCCGAAGGGAAAACTGAGATAGTGAACAAATTTTTGGAAGTATATCTTCATTGCTTTGTATTTAATAAAAAAACACAATGGGTCAATTGGTTACCTCTGGTTGAATGGTGGTATAACACGTCCTTCCACACTGTAGCAAAAATGACCCCATTTATTGCACTTTATGGATATCATCCATCGTCCATCACATCATCTTTAAGAGAAAATTCTAAGGTTCAATCAGTGGAATATCACATCGAGCATCAACTAAAAATTATCCAACTCTTAAAGGATAACCTAAATTTGGCACATAATCGAATAAAACAATAGGAAAATCAACATCGCAGCGAGAGAAGTTTTGATGTAGGCGACTGGGTATTTTTACCGTTGCAACACTACAACAAATTTCCATGAAGCAAGATAAGAATGGATAATAAATTATCACTAAAGTACTATGGTCCTTACAAGGTGTTGCAAAATATTGGTACTATGGCATACAAATTGGAGCTTCCTGCATCTTCCCGAGTGCACCCAATTTTCCATGTTTCATGCTTAAAGAAGGTTATAGGTGACAAAATTTTGGTTCAACCAATTTTGCCAAAACTTGACGAGGAAAGAAAAATCATATTGGAACATGAAACAATCATAGATAAGAACTCGATAGCTACGAAATGGATCAATTTTAGAGTATCTCATCAAGTGGAAGAACTTATCCACTGAATATTCCACATGGGAGGATGAGAATTTTATACAAAAGCATCGAGAACTACTCAAGCGTTGAGGACAACACTTTTTCAAAGGAGAGGGGCATGTTAGGGCCCTATATTACTAGTGTAGTCCCTTATTGTTGTTATTTTAGTTCCCTTATTGTTATCATTGTACCCTTGTAGTCCCCATATTGTTATTATTGTGCCCCATAATAGCCCACTATTGTTATTTTTGTGCCCTTAAATTATTATTGTTAGGTTGGCTAGGATTATATTGTGACCACATGGACTCCTATATATAGAAAGGAGGTTTTATCATTTGTGTAATCCAAGAATTGTTCATTTATGTAATGTAAAGGAGGTTTTCCCCTCGAAGTGGATGATTTATAAGTTGTTGATCTCTCTTTTATTCTATTTTGTGAGCTGGTTTCATAACACATATATATTTTACTGTTTTATTGACAAGCTAGCAATGATAAAAAAAGTAATCAGAAATGTTGAAATCCAAGGGCCATAATACATCAAAGAAATAAAAGAGAAAAATGAAGCAGAATGTATAGATGCACCCAATCCATTTTGGTAAAGGGAACAATACTTTATGGATCTTCCCTACAAATAAAATTACTCAGGAACACCTCAAAAATCATCAACAAACTAGATGTCCCCACCAGAGTTCGAGCTCTATAAAAAAGAGATTGTTGAACTATTAGAACGAAATTTGATCAAACCATGTAGAAGCCCTTGGGCTTGCCCAAACTTTTATTTCAACAAGCATTCGAAACAAAAGAGAGGTAAACCTCGGATGGTGTTCAAATATAGAGAATTAAATGATTCCTTTCCACCTATCAGGTATCCTCTGCCATCTAAAGAAGCTTTATTTTATAAAATCAGTAATAATAATGTGTTTAACAAATTTGACCTTAAGAGCGGATTCTGGAAGATAGGGATAAAACCATCTGACAAATACAAGATTGATTTTGTGGTGCCACACAGAGAGTTCAAATGGCGAGTCACATGCCATTTGGATTGAATAATGCACCCTTTGAATTTCAGATGAGAATGGATGACATTTTTGGAGATTTGAATTTTTTTAATTTTTATATTGATGACTTACTAATTTGTTCCTTTGATTTAAAATAAGATAGAAAGCACTTAGAGATAGTTCACCACATGATTTTTAACATGGGCTAGTCCAACAAGTCTAAGCTTGAGTTTGCAAAAACTAGAATTGAATATTTAGGACTAATCCTATTCCAAGGCAAAGTTGAATTGCAAGAGCATGTGTTGAAAGCTTTAACAAAGTTTCCATATGCCATTTATGACCGCAAGAAATTGTAGAGGTTGTTGGGAAGCCTCAATTACATCCGAAAATTTTATGAAAATCAAGCCAAATATGTCAAGGTCCTATAGAAGAGGCTCAGAGGAATAGAGTGGTCCCCATCAATGATGACTGCAGTTCAAATTATTAAACAAAAGGTCCAAAATGTTCCAATTCTGGTTCTTCCAAGATATGAATTTCCTTACATTCTAGAAACAGATGCATCCAATGATGAATGGGTAGGAAATTTGATGCAAAAATATGCAATAAGGGAATAAGTTTTCTCATATGCATCAAGATGTTTCAATGACACTGAACTCAAATATCCATCTTCTCATAAATAAATCCTTGCTGTAAAAAATGGAATCAAAATATTTAGGTTGTTCCTAAAGCCAGTAAGATTCATTGTAAGAACAAACCTGAAACATATGGTTGGGATGCTTAGAAACAAAATATTTTTAGAACAAGGCAACAATAGGATACCAATATGGAGCCTATGGTTGGATTTATTCGACTTTGAAATTGAATATAAAAAGGGAAAAGATAATTGCATAGCATATTTTCTTACAAGAGAAGCAACTCTGAAAGACATCAAGATGTTCAATTGTCCATTAGCATTAACTTCATCATCACCTCCCCCTAATCTAGAGGGCTTCAGTAGGTTTTAATATGTAAATATTGTCATATGTCATTTTATTTTCATTGTATCATAGATAGGGTCAAGGAGAGTCCTGCATATGAATGCATTATTGAACAATAGATTAATAATATCCATAGTACTGTAAGTAATCTTATGTATTTTATAGAGTCGTCGAAAATGTTTCAACGGGCCATTATATTTTCACCTTTTGCAGAAAAAAGATATATTTGTTTGTATGAGCCATGGTTGAGCTATCCAGACTATTGTAATATCTCGATATACAAAAAATATTCCAAAAACGTTTGATTCATGTTCAAATTTAGCTCTATGAGTAATCCTTAAAACTAGTGGTCACCGTGGTTCAAAATATTGCTACATGATTACTGCCCGAGGGAAGTAATATTTTGGACCATCATAAAAAATGAATTTATTTATTACTTGCAAGAATACACCAGAACAACAACTCAGTCCGAGGCATGGTTTTGCTTCTACATAGAACATTTGTTCAACACACTTAAATTACATAGTATTAAGCCAACAGAGAAACCCATCTATGATGAAATATCTCAGTTCTTTGGATAAATTTGTAATCTCGTAGATGACAGAGTACCTAACATGTATGGATATCCTTTATTTCTATGCTATAATATCATGCTACCTCATGTAGAAGCCCATTTGTCCCCAAGTCCGCAACATTTGTATTACTCAAGTGACAGTGATAATTATTGATATCCAAGTGACTGACATAATCTTTGTAAAGAAGCATGGTGAGTAGTATTTCATGTCTCGTCACCTGACAGTGAGTGTGACCAGTATCGTGGGAGACCGATCAAATCTCCACTGTGTAAATATTAGGAGAGTTTAAAATTACTAAGTGTAGGGGTCTGTCCTCCAAAGTAAAATCTTAAGTTGACTTTCCAAACGAATATCTGAAACTCGGAGCACTTCTCTGACTTTTGGTTGGATTTGACCCACATTTCAGAGAATCTACTAAAAAATTAGATTCGAGATCTATAGTTTTTACAATTTATTCAGATAAGATATTATCACAAAGCATTGCTAGATCCATGCCTATGCGCCAGGGAAAATTTTAAGGAAAGAGATTTATTTTAATGTTTAGAAACCTTGGAGAATCTTACTAGTCCCTATTTTGCTAAGTGTAAAATGTTTGGAGATATTTTTATAAAAATATTCTAATTTATAATGATTTAATATTAGTATATATAAATTTTTAGCAATTTTTAAGGTAAAATAATTTTATACTATAAAATTTGGGCGAATAATTTTTAGAGAGAATGGAAATTTGACAAATAGTTTTTTGGAAAAAACATAGAAATTAGCCCACCTACGAATATTAGCCCCTAAAATTTTCCATGCTCTAAGCGAAGTTTAAAAATATGTAAATTTGGTATCAGAGGCATGGATCTAATATGGCTTAGCCATTAGGGAAATTTTGAGGTCTAAAATGGGCCTCCTAAGGAAAATGTACAATCAAAATTCACTTTATGAGAACCAATCACATTTTAAGAGATGACATCATCCCTAATGGTTGAGGTGGCATTGCTTGAGTTAAAGGTACTTACTTGTCACATTCTCAATGGTAGATAAAAACTCATGGCTAACCATGGTAATGCTCAAAGTACTTTTAAAGTCAAAGTAAAGTAATCATAATAAATGTCATTTCACACTTTTTGAATAAAAATATATTATTCTCATTTCATATTTCTTGAAAGAAACAATGCATATACCTATACATTTATTATATTATATTATTTTATTTTATTTTTAAATAGTATATTAATTACATGTTATTATACAATTTAAATAATATAAATTTTAATTAATAGCATATAATATAATTAAGGATCTATAAATTTATATTTATATTTTATTTTAAGTTATTTAAGTACAAAGGACAAATACATTAGTTGTTCAATGATAATGATTTTTTCTTGAAAAGCTCATTATTATTTATAGTCATATCAATACAATTTTTTATTAATTTTATTTTGGTACAACTTTTGAATTTAATTTAACTATCGTTACATGGATTGTGGTGCAAAAAGTGAATTGAAAATTCATAAATATTATTTTATTGCTTTATCTATTATTTTATTATTTCCTTAGGAGGCCCATTTCAGACCTCAAACTTCCCCTAATATTGTATAAAAGGAGGAAGGGGTAGCCATAGTGAGACATCTTTGAGTATTTGATAATTGTCTATTCAGACAAATTGCAGTCTCCAGTTGTTCAGCTGAGTTGCAGTGCTGCTTAGCACGAGGGATTCTTGTTTAGGATTTCCTCTCCTTCTTGAGAGGCCTCTTGAAGGATTGCACTTCATTTTCTCCACATCTTGGCTCAAGGCCAAAGCCATTATTCATTCACTGCGTTATTTCTGCTGAAGTATAACGTAGTGTTGCTGGGTGTTGCAGTGGAGGGTTCCACAACACTTCTCTTTGGCTCATCTTTCAAAGGAGGGAGTTCCTATTCCTCCGGGAGGTTAGTGAGAGGGATTTCAGAGCTGATTTTCATATCTTGGCATCAGGCCAAGCTTCTCCCATCATCACCAGCGCATTCCATCTCGTTTACTGCGTTATTCTAGAGTGCATCTGCAGTGAGAGGTAGCACCGGCATTTTGGAGGGCAAGATTTCCAGTATTAGGATCAGCCTTGTACTTAGGAAACCCAATGGAGGAGGTTTGTTGCATATTGGACAACTTATTCAGCCATCTCCATATTATATTAGTTTTGAGTTGCAGCAGTTGCCCAACAACTCCGACATTTCTGCAGATTTGCCAATTTCATGTATATTGTAGCCAATCCTTCCAAGGATTGTGTATTTTGCTGTATTAGTGTTTTCAGGGGTTGAGAGCTTGCTCCCCCTCATTTATTTGAGCTGATATTGATATATCATTGTATTTAAATTTCGTATATTGCATTGTCTCATATAAACTGCATTATTTTAGCCAGGGCTTTCCATATGTAGCAGTGCTCTTGCATTTCCTTGTATATGCTCTATTGAGGCTTCCATTGCCTAGCTGGAGTGATTGATTCCTCAACACATTGTATACACTTGCTTCTATATAACATATTTGTTGGCTAGATATCTCTTCATGTGTTCACACTGTAAAATAATGATGTCTTCCCATTTCTCACATAAGAATTGTTGCAGTCCCTCATCGGGCACTTTCTGAGGACATCTAGTAGTAGGAGATCTGTTTAACCACTCTAGAAGGATTTCTTTGGAGCCTCATCTTGGATTCAGGTCTCAGATGCATTGATCTAAGGGATCCAGGTCTTGGTTTCAAATCCTGTAGCATCCATTACTGGAAAATGCGTTTTCCAGTCATGCCTTGCTAGCTGTCCCAATTTGGGAACATTACAGTGGTATCGGAGCTGCTTTCTTGGCTCAGCATCTGAGTTTAAGCCCAAGAAGATCAAAATATTGAGGAATATGGGATTTATCTCATCATATTTTAGATCCATGAAGAACCTCCCCAAGGAGGATAAGCAGAAAGAAGAGGAAGAACCCTCAACTTCCTATTCTCATCAAGGAGACAAAGAAATAAGCAGAAGAAAGAATCCATCGTTTGGAGAAGAAAACGAAAAAGGGGATAATCTTACCAAGCTTCTTCCTCAATCTGTACATCGGATTCATGAAGAGTTCGAGGAGATCCGGAGGAAGATATGTGAAGGATCTCTAAGAGGGTTTGAATCAAAAGTAAACTCTAGATTATTCCATGAGGAGTGTGAGAAAACAGCTACACACCATCTTGTACAGCGCAGTCACATGCCCAGGATTACCAAAAAGGAGATGGAAAGAGAAGAAGAGGTTGCTAGGAGGGAAACCCTCAGTGATTTCTTGAAATATTATGAGTTTCAAACTCGGAAATTTCGAGATCATCTCCGTTTTTCAGAGTTTTTCAAGATGAAGGTGAATGGAAGAGAGCAGCAGGATAGATTTCATCTATCTACCTTTGAAGGTTCACCTACATGTTCAGCCAAAGCTTGGGTGGAGGAGTTAGAGACCTTCCTGCAGCAGCACCAAGTGCCGGAGGATGAAGCCATCAGAATTGTAGTGCTGCATTTGAGAGGTAAGGCTTTTTCCTGGTGGATCTTTGAATCCTTTTCTTTGAGAAGTGTAAACATTGCATCCTATGCTAATTTCACTAAGGCATTAGTGAAGAGATTTGATAAGAAGATTCATGAGACACACATGGTGGAAGTGAACAAGAAAACTAAAGCAAAACCCTTGCATGAAAACTTGCACAATACTCCAGGAGAGAAATTTTCATCTCACACTTTTGAGCAGGAGAGCATGGAGATCTCTTTTTCAAAAAGGGATCCAATCATTGGAGGGTTTCCCATGCATATTGCAGAGATTGATGGCAATACCGCTGTTAGATTTGGAGTTGATCTAACACCTCATGCAGAGGGAGGAGGAGCTCTTGCTCCAAATAGAGGGATGCTTGCATCTTTGCAAGAAAGTCCCCAGGATCTCATGTATGGAGATCAAGGCACAACCCATGTTCTATTTGTGCCATTTTTGAGGAGGTGTAGAACCATGGAGACACAAGGAGAAGATAAGGAGGATGAATATCATGATGTGATGAGGAGAACACATCCCTATTCATTTCTGGAGGTTGATTCACCTAAGAAGGTGATTGGATTGTGCAGTGGAAGCATGGATAGATTTGTTCATTCATCTATTCAGTCATCTTTTCATGATTATGTCTCATTGCATGGAGACATTTTGTCGAGGAGACCACTGGATCAGCAGAGGAGGATGGATGCTTCACATATTGAGGCACCACTCATTGATTTCAGGAGGGTGGAAACCTTGGGAAATCTTGACACAACGCTGGGAGTTTGGGGTAGACTCAAGGAGAGAGAGAGATAATTCTCTCAACATCATCAGTACCCACTTCCATTTCATATTCTGCGCTATGGCAGAAGCAACAGGGGAAGGATAGTAGCCTTCCAACTTGCATCTTTGGCATAGGAGATGTCAGAGAGAAGGATGACCATATGACAGATGCTCTTCACGGGAGATCATCAGCGCTGTCACTGTGGAGGTTAGATCCATCTTGGAGCTCCCAGCTGTTGGTGGAGTATTCCAAGGATCTTTTCACTTGTATGATCTTGGATGAATAGTTGCATAAGGATGGATACTCAGTCAGAGATGGGGTCATCTTTTATCATGGTAGGATCTTCTTTCCTAGAGCTTCCAAGCTCAAGGAGAAGTTGCTACAAGCATCTCAGGAGGATTTCCTTTTCAGTCCCACTTGTTCTATGAGAGCATACCACACCATCATGGAGGGGTATTTTTGGATGGGATTTGAGGAGGAGATATATCATCATATGAGCCGATGCATAGACCAGATGGAGATGGAGAAGAGACATAACTCTTTGGAGGAGTTAGCACAACCACCTCTTTCCACTTTGAGGATGAAAGGAGACTCATTTATGAGCCACTCCATTTGTATGAACAGAGAGTATGGTAAGGGTATTCATTTTCGTTTAAATGATCATTTATATAATGTATGTATATGCCCCTTAACCATACATGTGCAGGATATTGCTCCAAGGAGGAGCAACCTTTCTTTTGAACTTCATGGTCTAGTTGAGACCATAAGCATGATTGATGGCCATTCCCTAGGAGGACTTGGGGAAGAGGCATATTATGTAGGGCATGTTCGTTGTACACCTTACATCATTCACTTCCTCCATACTTATGAGGAGATTGGAGCAGCAGGCAAATGGTTGAGAAGCCACACCTTTTATCAGTCTCTATTGCAGTTGAGGGTCAAGTTGCATTGGTTGCACTTGAGGGACCATTTTCCTTCACATTTTTTGCATATGGCAGCAAGCATTATTTTCATCTTCAATCCCTATGGGTCTATTTTTTTTTTTCTTATGAGGGGCATGCTTGGGAGGAAGACACATCGGGTGGATGTGTCCTTTGAGGGAGAAATTCCTCACACTTTTTGCACTACATGTTCTAAGGGGAACATGGGACATGATATGGTTACCTTAACAACACATTTGTCACTTTATGAGGTGATCCATATGATGGAGGAGATGACATATGTTGATGACTTCCAACTCATCATATATGGAGGTACTTGGGCCAGCATGATTTGCAGCATTGGAGGAGAGATCCTTGGAGATCTAGTCTTCATCTTGCCACTGGAGGGCAAGTATTTTGCAGCCCAGGATCAGCACTTTCTCTACACTTATCATAAGCAGAGATATGGATAGTGTGGGGTAGGCTACATAGTCTACCATGTGCAGATTTTCATCCCACCTACTTTGTCGAAGCCAAAGGTGGATGACAGTTTTCAGAAGTTGCCTAGTTGGAAGGTAACTCAATTTACATGGCTCATAGCTTGGAGATGGAGGATCCATGTGGGAAAGATATTTCCCACTCTATTTCATATCCCATTCTTCAAAGGGACCTCTATACATCACTTTTCTCTCCTCTTGAGTATTTCACCTTTACATGATGATGGCTTGATAGCTAACTTACATGCTGAGGAGGAGCATTGTCGAGACTTGATTGATGCGATAGCATCACTTTCCTTGGAGGATATCATCATGCAGGGATGCTACAGGGAGAGGAGGAGAAAAGAATTAAGTCTATCCTTGCACTTGCTTGAGGACAATCAATCTTTGAGAGGGGAGGACTGTAATGTTCAAAAAATTTCATGCAGATAATTGGAACATTAATTTTTTCTTATTTCATCTAGGAGGTGAATAAAATGGGTAAAAGGCCCATGAGTAGGAATAATAGCCTTCATAAGGTGAAAAGGATCAATGGAACAGCTTAATTTTGCACCTTCCAGTGTGAAAAGGGGCAATTGCATGAGGACAAGGTCAAGTTTGACCAAGTCAATAGCACTGCCTAAGAGGTGTAGCTTGCTTGGGAAGACAACGCAGTTTTGGAGGGAGAAAGATTCCTTGTGGATGAAACCCTAATGTGTGGGGTCCATGGAAAATAGGCATTCACTTGTATAAAAGGAGGAAGGGGCGGCCATAGTGAGACATCTTTGAGTATTTGATATTTGTCTATTCAGACAAATTGCAGTCTCTAGTTGTTCAGCTGAGTTGCAGTGCTGCTTAGCACAAGGGATTCATGTTTAGAATTTCCTCTCCTTCTTGAGAGGCTTCTTGAAGGATTGCACTTCATTTTCTCCACATATTGGCTCAAGGCCAAAGCCATTATTCAGTCATTGCATTATTTCTGTTGAAGTATAACGTAGTGTTGCTGGGTGTTGCAGTGGAGGGTTCCACAACACTTCTCTTTGGCTCATCTTTCAGAGGAGGGAGTTCCTATTCCTGCGGGAGGTTAGTGAGTGGAGTTTTAGAGCTGATTTTCATATCTTGGCATCAGGCCAAGCTTCTCCCATCATCACCAGCGCAGTCCAGCTCCTTTACTGCGTTATTCTAGAGTGCATCTGCAGTGAGAGGTTGAATCGGCATTTTGGAGGGCAAGATTTCTAGTATTAGGATCAGCCTTGTACTTAGGAAACCCATTGGAGGAGGTTTGCTGCATATTGGACATCTTATTCAGCCATATCCATATTGTATTAGTTTTTAGTTGCAGCTACTGCCCAGCAACTCCAGCATTTCTACAGATTTTCCAATTTCATGTATATTGTAGCCAATCCTTCCAAGGATTGTGTATTTTGTTGTATTAGTGTTTTTAGGGGTTGAGAGCTTTCTCCCCCTCATTTATTTGAGCTGATATTGATATATCATTGTATTTACATTTTGTATATTGTAGTGTCTCATATAAACTACGTTATTTTTAGCTAGGGCTTTCCATATGTAGCAATGCTCTTGCATTTCCTTGTATATGCTCTATTGAGGCTTCCATTGCCTAGCTGGAGTGATTGATTCCTCCACACATTGTATACAATTGCTGCTATATAACATATTTGTTGGCTATATATCTCTTCATGTGTTCACATTTTTAAAATAACATTGTCTTTCCATTTCTCGCATAAGAATTGTTGCAGTCCCTCATCGGGCACTTTCTGAGGACATCTAGTAGTGGGATATCTGTTTAACCACTCTAGAAGGATTTATTTGGAGCCTCCTCTTGGATTCAGGTCTTAGATGCATTGATCTAATGGATCCAGGTCCTAGTTTCAAATCCTGTAGCAGCCATTACTAGAAAATGCGTTTTCCAGTCATGCCTTGCTAGCTGTCCCAATTTTGGAACATTACAGTGTCCTACCTTGATCAACTTCATCAAGTGACTCCTCCCAAACACCCCCCATAAATGTGCTCAAAGGTATGCATCCCATAATGCGTCAAAGTCAAGACCAATCTTGACCTCAGCTCCTCCATGAATCAGATACTACAAGATCACCATAAGATGAAGCCTCTAATGAATGCAACTCATCATGAACTCCCATGCCTCATCATATCCAAAGCGTTGGCAAGCCTACTTGTATTGGCCATGAGTTCCATCACAATTTCTCACCCTAAAAATCATATGAATGCTCTCATAGGATACTCATCCAACCAATGTCTTATTTTCTCATGGTGAACAACATCCCGTCAGTTCATCTATAAAATATCTCCAAGTAGTCCATGTCCATGACTTTGGCTGCCCATGTGTTCATCAAAGTGAACTTAAATCGACTCTCATCATCATCATGTGTATATGTATAGGTAAAGTTCCCTCATTCACTTCTACTATCATGCATCAATATGAGTACTTCCTTCAAGGCTTCTCCCCCACCAGAGGTGCACCAAGGGTTCCTTCTTGGTTGTAGGCCATGAGGAAGTCTACTCCACCAACGTGCCCTACCACCAAGGTAGTCTATAAGTCATGTCAGGCACTAGCCATTCCATGTGGTTAAGCATCAGGGAAAATTTTAGGGGCTAATATTCACAAGTGGGCTAATTTTCCATGCGTTTTCCAAAAAAAATATTCGTTAATTTCCATTTTTTCTAAAAATTATTCGCCCATATTTTATAGAATAAAACAATTTTACCCTAAAAATCGCCAAAATTTTATATAGAGCCTACATAAAATTATTAGAATTTGAATACCTTTATAAAAACATTGCAAACATTTTACAAATTGCATATTATGTAATAGTGAGATTCACCAAGGTTTCTAAACTTCAAAATAAATTTCCATCCTTAAAATTTCCCTGCTAAGCATGACCCTTTCCATCACAAAGGTCATCAAGTTCCACCCTTGTCTAGGGCATTTTAACCATCTAGAGTACGGTACCAAATTTCCCTATCAAGGTCTCCAACAAGCAATCCTCCTTTTTCCTCCAATGTATAAGGTCTCCTCATAGTAGGCAACCAAGGATAGATCCTCCATGGTGTTGGCAAAGATTCCATATTATTTCCCATCCCCATATGCGGTCCATCTTCCTTATGCTCCCATGAAACACAATTCATATCTCCATGAAGACTCCTCAAGTGAGTGTCCTCCATCCTCATCAATGTCTTTGGTGTGTTTGATCCTGGTACCACCTGCTCTTCAATTTCCTCCTTGATCATGATCACATTTGCAACATCTCCATGTGGTTCATCCACCAATGCTTGCAATGTGTCTTGTCTTGGTTCAACTTGTTCCACAAGTTCTTCCTTCGTCTCTTCCATCTCTATAACATCCTCATGAGAATCATCCATCACTGATGCTTTCAATGTGCTTGGCCTCGGTCCAACTTGTCCATTAAGTTCATCCTTGACATCTTATACAACTACAACATCCTTGTGTGGATCAATCTGTAATGCTTGTAATGTGCTTCGTTTGGGTCCAACTTGTTCACCAAGTTCTTCCTTCTCTTCAACTACATCGACAACATTCTTTGGTTTGGCCAAAGTAGGTCTCCTTCCCCTTTGGTTCTTCTTTCCAATTTCGACAATCTCTTCTCGAAGTGCCTCTAGTTCATATCATATATCCATCCAATCATTGAAACGGTCCATCTTCTTCCGAAGTCTATCGAATTCATCTTGGCTTGAGTCAGAAATCCCTTCCTTGCACAAGGCCATAAGGGCATCCTTTTCCTCACTAACCTCTTCATGAATCTTCTTACCCTTCTTCCAAGATTCCACCACTTCTTTCTCCAAGACTCCAAGCTTGTCTTGAATCTGAAAGTTCTCTTTCATATGCTTTACCCACTGTAAAGCTTAGAAGGCTTTCTCATGGAATTCTTCCCAAGTTGGCATGTCTTATTTTGTAGCTTTAGCCCTGACAAATGCCTTGCTTCAGCCAATGTCTCAAAATAAACCCAATGTACAAGTTCAGCTTCAACAACACCTGCAACCCTGCAATTGTGTCCTTGCTTTCTTCAATGATAAAAAGCCCCAAAATGGTAGCTCTGATACCAACTGATGCGCAACAGCAACTGTGTATTCAAAATTCAACAACCATGTATCAGTGGCTCTGATACGATGTGATGTGCAATAGCAGTGGGATTATACTTTCATTCCATTCGTATCAGTGGCTCTGATACCATCTGTCACGCCCCTATACCTTTGGTGTATTTCAACCATGCTATAGACGAGTGTGGCACTACCATACTTTTTTTTTCTTAATAATCAAGTATGTAGACTACGCCTTTAGCAACACTTGTTCAATATTAATCAAATGTTCTTTCAATATGCGGAAATAAAAATAAACTCCATTATCAATCCACAAGTATGCCCATACATACAACGGGGGGGCAACTCCCTGTTAATATGTCTACCTGATAATATGTTTCATAAAATGTATAAGTATAATACAAGTCCAATCCAACAAAAGACACCCTTTTCTCCTTGGCAAGGCAGGTTAGCCTTTTGACCAAGCCTCAAGGCTTTTCAACCATCAAACTAGCCCACAAAAATCATTTACAACATCATATTTCACCTTGGGAATTTTCTACACAAATATGCCCACGTGTCGTACTGTCGGGTCACTTGGGTCACTCGGGTCAGCTACTGCCTATAAGTTCAGACCTTCCCCCGAGCTCTCTTTGTACCCAAATCACTTCCCAACTATCTGGTTAGCTTCAGCCCATCAATACGCACCTATTGCACTTTTTCACACTAAATTCTGACTTACGATCACTTCAGAATGAGTCCTGAACTCACGTTTAGGCTCCTGCAGATGCCCTGTCCAACATGACCTGCACTGCGAACGCCCTGTGGTACTATCTGCACGCTACCGCCCGACTCGACCCGCGCCCTTCACTCTTCCCGACCCAACCTACGGTTGCGAGTGCCCTGCGGCACTATTCTGCACATCCTGTGCTTTGCTGCCCGACTCGACCCGCGCCCTCGCCCAGCGTTCAGCCACCATGTCTTCCACCAATGAGCGATTAGCTAGCTCGTGGTGTGTCTAATGTCTTCGCTCAAATGCATTTGCATTGAACTTGGATTTTTCGTTGGATGATTTCTCCAAATGTCCATCCGCATGTATTAATACGTGTAGTGTCATGGTTGTGAGTCACTCGGCGGATTCGAGCCGACCCGACGCCCTCGTTACACACACCCGTCGTTTCACTTTTAACGTCGGCCTTGTCCACTCAGTTACGATGCAAAATTTAAGCTAACACATTATGAACGTCGCTACCCCATTGCTACACCAATACGTCCATTCGTCCGCTATGTCACATGCCCTCGGTTATGGTATGACGAAACACCCATAACCTTGCATGCTGCCCAATATGACCCAAATGCATTCGCTGGGTGTGCCCGTTACCCTAAACACGCCTCATGAAGTGTGTGTGGGCCTTACACTATGCCATGTGCCTCACGAAGGGACGTCCATGTCGCTCTGTCTAAGATTCACCCGCATCCGAGAAACATTTTGTAATATTACGATACATCAATAAAATAATTTTCTAGGTAAAGAAAACAAAGAGATAATTGAAAAAAAACTCATAGTCTAACTTATAGACCAAATGACATTTTCATAGCTATAAATACAAACTCATGTAAGATTGTGATTTTTTGTTGTTTAAAATAGGTTTTTGAATGTATAAATGTATTCAATACCATGAAAAACCCTAGTGCACTGAAATTCTACAATTAACCAACTTAAACTCAAGTTTCAATATTTTGATTGAAATTAACTTAAAAAATGTTGTGAAAAAAGTCAATTTCATCTTTAATTAAACTACACATAGATTTTTTTTATATTTAAATAATGATTAAGATATTAATCAAAATAATTATTAAATTTAATTACTTATCCACTTTTTATAATCTAAAATAATGTTATATAAAACTAATATTATAATTTAATAAAAAAAGTATTAAAATAGGAGTTGCCTACTTTTTGAAGTTTGTGGTGAATTTTCTAGTCAGAATCCGGCATAAAATTTTGAGGTGAAATCTTGATTTGTATTATTTAAACTTGTTCTTTCATTGCATATATGGATTCAGCACTCTGAAAACCCCTCAGACACTTCGATTGAGCAGAGTTTACCCATGAAACTTGTAATTTCAATGAATTTGTGCCAAATCTTAGACAAATTAGATCAGAAAAACACATCAAAAAAATCGACAAAAAAAATCCTGGTTTATTATGTGGGTTTTCTAGGTTACGAAAAAAATAACATTAAAAACAAGTGGTTAAAATAGATAAAATAGAGATCACTTCACTTTATCAATTCTGATGTCAGTTAATGCGCTTTCAAATTGAATTAAAAAAAATCCGCTAATTTCGAAAAATTAAAACTAAACAAATGTTTCTGTTTTTTTCAGTTGGTAAACCATTTGAAGGAACATGGAGGGAAGGGAATTCATGAACTACTAGAAGAAAATATCTAAATTTCAACATGGCACTATACGAAACCAAAGAAGAGTTTGTTGGACTAACAACCATTCGTGCAAAAGATATTGTCTTTTCTCTCAGATCACTAAGATTCGACATTGTTCAAACTGCAGTAGAGATATGCAAACAAATCCATGCAATCTAAGCATAGATCGGTCGGCTAGGGAAAAACCCTAGACACCACAAAGGTTTTCAAAACTACCTCCATCCCAATTATAATGGATTGCAACCAATTTTTAGCAAGAGTACACGAAAATGTTATATTATTAATTCACTCAATAAAATTTACGACTTTGTTAAATGTAATGGAAATGAAAAAAAAATTAACATTTTGTAATATTTCTATACATCGATAAATAAATTTGTTAGGCAAATCAAACAAAGAGATAATTGAAAAAAAAAAGGCCTAGTCTAACTTATAGACCAAATGACATTTTCGCAGGTCTGATCTCTGTTGTTTCGCAAACACTCGGGGTAATTTTTTATTACATGCCCTTTTTCATAACAAGCGCTACACGAGAATGAAAAATTTTCATAATTGAGCTTTTGGATCCAAACATAGTCTAGAGCTTTCATATTAATGTCAATGGAAAAACTCTTATTGAAGTCCATCTCTACACATATTCGAGCATAAGTTTTCTTATAAAAAATCTTAGTTTTTGGGTCATGACAATAAAAATTTCCTAATGCATTCCTAATAGAGGATAGAGATAGGAGATTCCAAAGATGCAGGGTAAGGTTCAGAAGCCTTGACAAAACTAGAGAAGTGGAGATTGAAGTTGTAACCAGGTTAAAGGTGGCAGATCAAGGTTTCATGAAGAGACCGACATTACCCCAGAACCGCAACCCAGATTCATAAACATCCTTATTTTTCTCAATATTTTCAAAAAAAACAACAAAAAAACCATATGCCATAGGATAATTATTTAGATCATCTTTCAAGAGAGGTTTTCGTGTCTCAGAGATCCATTTCTGTAGATCAGTGAGCCGCAGAAAAACCCCATTAACCTACAGACCAAACCTTGCTCCGAAAAATATTTTTCACAATTGAAAGCTTCCTCCTCCGAAGGAACATGGAGGGAAGGAACTTCATGAACTGCTAGAAGAACACATTCGAACTTCGACATGGCACTATACGAAACCAAAGAAGAGTTTGTTGGACCAACAACCATTCGTGAAAAATATATTGTCTTCTCTGTCAGATCACTAAGATTTGAGATTGTTGAAACTACAGTAGAGATATGCAAAAAGATCCATGCGATCTAAGCATAGATCAGTTGGCTAGGTAAAAACCCTAGACACCACAAAGGTTTTCAAAATAATGGATTGCAATCAATTTTTAGCAAGAGTGCAAGAAAATGTTATATTATTAATTCACCCAATAAATTTTACGATTTTGTTAAATGTAATGGAAATGAAAAAATAATTAACATTTTGTACAATTTTTTTTCTAGGTAAGACTAATTCTATTATATAATACATAGGAAATACAATTCGAAACGTTCCGACTGGAGCTACTATGCTAGCCAATTCCGGCCGGGATAGACTTCACAAACAAAAATTTGGGACTGCCCAGTTGGGGAAACCAGTCCAGAAATTGTTGCCCGGAATGGGGAAACTAGCATGAACCATGATTGTCCAAACATTTGTATAATTGTGCATGTACAAGTAAAACACAAAAACAATGGAGTAAAAGCTAGCAGAGGTAGGAGACCTCTTAATGCTAATCTTTCCGCGACGAGTCATGCTTCAGGTCTTCAAGGGGTGGTTGTTCAACAATGAAGTAACTGTAATATTCTAAGGAGTCATCTTCCTTCTTCGACAACTAAATTGTCGGCTCTGGCATGGAGGCAGAGCGTGCACCTGCAACCACAACCTTTTCATCTTCTGCTGAGCTATCCCCAAAGTCACTGCCTAAAGAGTGCATTGCAGATTTAGTTGGCAAGGCCACCAATTTTTGGGAGTGCTGGAGGTAGGACGGATAAATGGTGGATTTTCGCAAGCGTTTCCGTGATCCAAAACCAACTGAATTGGACAGGACCTTTGGAAGACGCAAATAAAAGGTGGCTGAGACATTATGCTTGTCCATGGCTTCAATAGTGTCCAAATTGAGCATGAATTCAATAGGTCGATCCTCACGAAGGGGGGAATGGCTCTCATCGCGGAGGGAGATGGGAGGACAAGAGGAATGGCCTCAACCTCGGCCCCGGCGACAAGGCATCCTATGGCAACGAGGCATGGCATCGCTGGAGAGCTCAGGTGAAGCGAGGTGGGAGACGGGCTTGTGAGAGGAGAAATGGTAGGAGGCCTCAAGCAGCAAAGGAGGCAAGGAATGAAAGCTAGAGTGCTTCGCACAGAGTCGATAAATCTGAACAGATAAGAGGTAAGATGAAGCAGCGGGAATGTCGTTGCAGGGAGCCATGAAATATCGTGATGTTCAGCAACAAGGACTGGTGTTAATGCCTAGAGCAGGTGGGTTACTAAAGGCACTGGAGGAGTAGCTACATCATTTAAGGTCGCCCACAGTTGGGCCATGCGCAGCCATGTGGCTGTGTGTCACACCCCTATACATTTGGTGTCTTTCAACCACGTTATAGATGGGTGCAGCACTACCATACTTTTTCTTTTTCTTAATACTTAAGTATGTAGACTAAGAATTTAGCAACACTTGTTCAATATTAATCAAATGTTATTTCAATATGTGGAAATAAACATAAACACCATTATCAATCCACAAGTATGCCCATACATAAAAGGGAGGGGCAACTCCCTGTTAATAAGTCTTCCCAATAATATGTTTCATAAAATGTATAAGTATAATACAAGTCCAATCTAGCAAAAGACCCCCTTTTCTCCTTGGCAAGGCAAGTTAGCCTTTTGACCAAGCCTCAAGGCTTTTCAACCATCAAACTGGTCCACAACAATCATTTACAACATCATATTTCACCTTGGGAATTTTATGCACAAATCTGCCCAAGTGTCGCGTTGTCGAGTCACTTGGGTCAGTTGCTGCCTATGATTTCAGACCTTCCCCCGAGCTCTCTATGTATCTGAATCGCTTCCCAACTGCCTAGATAGCTTCGGCCCATCAATACGCACCTGCTGCACTTTTTCGCGCTCAATTCTGACTTACGGTCACTTCCAAACGAGTCTTGAACTCACGTTCAGGCCGTTGCGGACACCCTGCCCGACTCGACGTGCACTATGGACGCCCTGCGGTATAGTTCTGCATGCTGTTGCCCGAATCGACTCGTGCCCTGTGTTCTGCCCCACCTGACCTGCAGTTGCGGACACCCTGCGGCACTTTTCTGCACGTCCTGCACTTTGCTGCCCGACTCGACCCACCTCCTCGCCCTGTGTTCAACCACCATGTCTTCCACCAACGATCTATTGGCTAGCTCGTGGTGCGTCCAATGTCTTCGCTCAAATGCCTTTGCACTGAACTTGGATTGTTTGTTGGATAATTTCTCCAAATGTCCATCCGCACGTATTAATACACGTAGTGTCATGGTCATGGGTCACTCGGCGGACCCAAGCCGATCCGACGCCCTCGGTACACACACCCATTGTATCACGTGTAACGATAGCCTTGTTCGCTCGGTTACGATGCGAATTTTTAGCCGACACATTATGAACTTCGCTACCTCGCTGCTACACCAATACGTCCGTCTGTATGTTATGTCGCACGCCCTCGGTTATGGTGTGATGAAATGCCCATAATGTCACATGCAACCCAATACAACCCAAATGTGTTTGGTGGCCATGCCCGTTACCCTTAACGCGCTTCATGAAGTGTGGGCCTTACATACTCCCCCACTTAAAGCAAGACTATCGTCCCCGATAGTGCTATCATCATCATCGCATCATATCGTCGCAACTTTCGTTGCAAAGTATCATCACACAATATCGTCGCATAAGCCATCAAGGTTCATGTCCATGAAATATCTCCTCAATCTATGATCATCAACACATTTGCCACAGTCACCACATACTATACCATCTGGGAAGTCAATCTTCTCATCAAGGTCACATGTTGCTGCAACATATATCGTGTCAACCCATCGTATCATCAATGTCGTGTGAATCTCTGCATCAAGTACTCCAACCAACTCAACAAAACAAAATCTGCTATGTATCCAGCATAACTCCGCACACTTCCGGACCCCACAACTCGAACTAGTTGGGTAGCTAATCCAAAAATACGTCCTCATCATGAGAATGAAAATTTTCATACCATGTGTTAGTTGTTCCTTCTGCATTTTGTCACATCCATCAACTCAATCAAGAATCAATCTCATCCAAGTGCAAATAGGCCATGTTTGGGTCCATGAAGTGATCTCCATCTCGTAGACAACATGTTTTCCATGATGCTAATCCATGTGATAGCTATGTGCCAAGTAGTCACATCCTCCAAGCATCATCAAAATTAAGAGGTATCCCTCCCATCAATCAATCCAAGTGCCATATCCAGGTCCATGAAGTAATGTTCATCCCATCTACAATATGTATCCATCAAGTAAAAGTGTGGCTAAGTCAAGTACACTCAACCCATGTCCAAGTGTACACCACCAAGGCATCTCCATTGTTGTATCTCCATCAACTCCAAAGTGTCCTACCTTGATCATATCCATCAAGTGACTCCTCCCAAACACACCCCATAAATGTGCTCAAAGGTATGCATCCCATAATGCATCAAAGTCAAGACCAATCTTGACCTCAGCTCCTCAATGAATTAGATACTACAAGACCACCATAAGATGAAGCCTCCAATGAATGCAACTCATCATGAACTCCCATGCCTCATCATATCCAAAGAGTTGGCAAGCCTACTTGTACTGGCCATGAGTGCCATCACAAGTTCTCACCCTGCAAATCATATGAATGCTCTCATAGGTTGCTCATCCAACCAATGTCTTAGTTGCTCATGGTGAAAAAAATCCCATCAGTTCATCTATAAAAGATCTCCAAGTATTCCATGTCCATGACTTTGGCTACCCATGTGTTCATCGAAGTGAACTTAAATCAACTATCATCATCATCATGTGTATATGTAGAGGTAAAGTGCCCTCGGTCACTTCTACCATCATGCATATGAGTACTTCCTTCAAGGCTTCTCCCCCACTAGAGGTGCACCAAGAGTTCCTTCTTGGCTGTAGGCCATGAGGACGTCTACTCCACCAACATGCCCTATCACCAAGGTAGTCTATAGGTCATGTCAGGCACTAGCCATTCCATGTGGCTAAGCATGACCCTTTCCATCACAAAGGTCATCAAGTTCCACCCTTGTCTAGGGCATTTGAACCATCTAGGGTACGGTCCCAAATTTCCCTATCAAGGTCTCCAACAAGCAATGCTCCTTTTTCCTCCAATGTACAAGGTCTCATCATAATAGTCATCCAAGGATAGATCCTCCATGGTGTTGGCAAAGAAGCCATATTATTTCCCATCCCCATATGTGGTTCATCTTCCTTATGCTCCCATGAAACACAAGTCATATCTCCATGAAGACTCCTCAAGTGAGTGTCCTCCATTCTCATCAATGTCTTTGATGTGTTTGATCCTATTACCACCTGCTTTTCAAGTTCCTTCTTGATCATGATCACATTTGCAACATCTCCATGTGGTTCATCCACCAATGCTTGCAATGTGTCTTGTCTTGGTTCAACTTGTTCCACAAGTTCTTCCTTCATCTCTTCCATCTCTATAACATCCTCATGAGAATCATCCATCACTGATGCTTGCAATGTTCTTGGCCTCGGTCCAACTTGTCCATCAAGTTCATCCTTGACATCTTTTACAACTGCAACATCCTTGTGTGTATCAACCTGTAATGCTTGTAATGTGCTTCGTTCGGGTCCAACTTGTTCACCAAGTTCTTCCTTCTCTTCAACTACATCCACAACATTCTTTGGTTTGGCCAAAGTAGGTCTCCTTCCCCTTTGGTTCTTCTTTCCAATTTCGGCAATCTCTTCTTGAAGTGCCTCTAGTTCATATCATATATCCATCCAATCGTCGAAACGGTCCATCTTCTCCCGAAGTCTATCGAATTTATCTTGGTTTGAGTCAAAAATCCCTTCCTTGCACAAGGCCACAAGGGCATCCTTTGCCTCACTAACCTCTTCATGAACCTTCTTAGCCTTCTTCCAAGATTCCACCACTTCTTTCTCCAAGACTCCAAGCTTTTCTTGAATCCGCAAGTTCTCCCTCATATGCTTTATCCATTGTAAAGCTTCGAAGGCTTTCTCATGGAATTCTTCCCAAGTTGGCATGTCTTCTTTTGTAGCTTTAGCCCTGATAAATGCCTTGCTTCAGCCAAGGTCTCATAAGAAACCCAATGTACAAGTTCAACTTCAACACCACCTACAACCCTGCAACTGTGTCCCTGCTTTCTTCAATGATAAAAAGCCCCAAAATCGTAGCTTTGATACCAACTGATGTGCAACAGCAGTGTATTCAGACTTGCATTCCATTCATATCAGTGACTCTGGTACCATTTGTCATGCCCCTATGCCTTTGGTGTCTTTCAACCACGCTATAGATGGGTGCAGCACTATCATACTTTTTATATTTCTTAATACTCAAGTATGTAGACTACGCCTTTAGCAACACTTGTTCAATATTAATCAATTGTTCTTTCAATATGCGGAAATAAACATAAACAACATTATCAATCCACAAGTACGCCCATACATACAAGGGGGGAGCAAGTCCATGTTAATAAGTCTGCTTGATAATATGTTTCATAAAATGTCTAAGTATAATACAAGTCCAATCTAGCAAAAGACCCCCTTTGCTCCTTGGCAAGGAAAGTTAGCCTTTTGACCAATCCTCAAGGCTTGTCAACCATAAAACTAGCCCACAACAATCATTTACAACATCAGATTTCACCTTGGGAATTTTCTGCACAAATCTTCCCAAGTTTCATGCGGACGGGTCACTCGGGCCACTCCGGTCAGTTGCTGCCTACGAGTTCAGACCTTCCCCCGAGCTCTCCATGTATCCAAATCGCTTCCCAACTGTCTAGTTAGCTCCGGCCCGTCAATACGCACCTGCTGCACTTTTCTGCACTAAATTCCGACTTACAGTCACTTAAGAACGAGTCCTGAACTCACATTCAGGCTGTTGCAGACGCCCTACCTGACCCGACGTGCACTGCGGATGCCCTGCGGTATTGTTTTGCATGTTGCTGCCCAAATCAACCCGCACCTTGCGCTCTACCCAACCCGACCTGCGGTTGCGGACGCCCTACGACACTGTTCCGCACGTCCTGCACTTTGCTGCCCGACTCGACCCACGCCCTCGCCCTGCATTCAGCCACTGTGTCTTCCACCAATGAGTTGTTGGCTAGCTCTTGGTGTGTCCAATTTCTTCGCTCAAATACCTTCGCACTGAACTTGGATTGTTCGTTGGATGATTTCTCCAAATGTCCATCCGCACGTTTTAATACGCGCAGTGTCATGGTCGTGGGTCACTCGGCGGACCCTAGCCAACCCGACGCCCTCGGTACAAACACCTGTTGTATCACTTGTAACTTCGGCCTTGTCCACTCGATTACGATGCGACGTTTTAGCTGACGCGTTATGAACGTCGCTACCCCACCGCTACACCAATACGCCCGTTCATCCGCTATGTCGCACACCCTCAATTATGGTGCGACGAAATGCACATAATGTCGCATGATCCCCGATACGACCTGAATGCGTTCGGTGGGCACACCCGTTACCCCAAACGCGCCTCATAAAGTGTGGGCCTTACACTGTGTCATGTGCCTCACGGAGGGATGTCCACATCGCTCTGTCTAAGAGTCACCCGCATCCGGGAAACATTTTGTAATATTACAATACATCAATAAATAAATTTGTTAGGTAAAGAAAACAAAGAGATAATTGAAAAAAATGCCTAGTCTAACTTATAGACCAAATGCCATTTTCATAGCTATAAATACAAACTCATGTAAGATTGTGATTTTTTGTTGTTTAAAATATATTTTTGAATGTATAAATGGATTCAATACCATGAAAAACCCTAGGGCACTTAAATTCTACAATTAACCAACTTAAACTCAAGTTTCAAGATTTTGATTAAAATTAACTTCAAAACATTGTGAAAAAAGTTCATTTCATCTTTAAATACCCATAATTTTTTTTATCTTTAAATAATGATTAAGATATTAATCAAAATAATTATTAAATTTAATTACTGATCCACTTTATATAATCTAAAATAATGTTATATAAAACTAATATTATAATTTAATAAAAATGTTTATTAAAATAGGAGTTGCCTTTAATATGAATTTTTGGAGTTTGTGGTGAATTTTCAGAAAATCTAGTGGAAAAATTTAAGGTGAAATCTTGATTTGTGTTATTTAAAATTGTTTTTTCACTGCATATATGAATTCAGCACTCTAAAAGTCCTTTCTGACACTTTGATTGGGCAAAGTTTATCCATAAAACTTGTAATTTCAATAAATTTGTGCCAAATCTTAAACAAATTAGATAAAAAATAAATGAATAAATAAATTTGTCAAAAAATTTCAAAGTTATTATGTGGGTTTTTTTTAAACTACAAACAAAAATAACATTAAAAACAACTGGTTAAAATAGAGATCACCTCACTTTATCAATGATGATGTCAGTTAATGCGCTTTCAAATTTAATTAAAAAATATCCGCTAATTTCGAAAAATTAAAACTAAATAAATGTTTCTGTTTTTTTCAGTTGGTAAACCGTTTGAATAATTTCATTATAAAATTACATTCCAGTCCAACTGCAGAGGCCATAGTTGACTGGCTGTGTCGAATTGCAGATTTGAAGCTAAAAATACAGGCGTTATTTGTAATAATAATATAAAAATAAAAATAAAAACTAAATCAACGCCCTGGGTTGAAATATCTGATGATTTCAAGCGAAACTTACATGCATGGACTGCATTAATATAAAAATTAATTCAGTGTGACCTTGAATTATTGGATTGCTTCAATATAATGGAATGATGCATGTACTTGCTTGAAAATTTAAGAAAACCCAGTCATTCATCTCGACCCTTCTATTATCTGATGTGAATTAAATCATCCCGCCCCTTCAATTATCTGATCTGACTAAATCATCCCCACCCTAAAGCTATTGTTGTGGAGACCCCAAGCCCAAAAAAAGCTTACCAGATTTCAATGCATGAGGCCTAAATATGGCCTAACTGGCGTTGTTGGTCACTTCTTTTTTTGTTCTGCTTGTTTAAAAATTTTCAATGACCACCTGCATGGCATCAACAATGGCCACCCTCCTTATTCTTCGAGGAAGCCAACTAATGTATCCCCACGCCCACCAGCTTCCCAGGTCATTCAAGGTGCGAATCCCGAAATCGATCCTCACTCCAGCAATTAATCCCTGTCGAAGAACATGGGTTCTTGCAATCCTTCGGCTCCTTCCTTCCATAATTGAAGTCACGAAGCTTACACATAATCCGATAACCACTAAGGTGAAACCACCCATGTTCAAATTCCCTGGTTTCCTCGGCTGACTGCACCAAATGCCAATCGGCGCAGATATAAAAACCCTCCCATGAGATGCTAGGATTCTATAATTGAAGGGGTCAGTCACTGCTTTTCTGGTATCGCACCATTTTAATTTCCCTGGCTTATTCAAGCTTGTGCTTTCTTATACTTCTGGTCGGTGTAACTTGTGAGCCCGGTGCTCTCAGAAGGCAGCAGCAATCCAGTTCAAGGCTCACCCTGCCTTCGTGAGTGACCAATTACCGGTTGGGTATTATTATCACTATTCTCACATGGGTAAGAATGGGAGCATGACAAGGGTAGAAGAGGTGAAGAAAATGGAAATGAAGCGTGCTTCTCTGAAAGAAGATTATGTGAAGCTCCAAAAGGTATGAATATTATGTATATTTTGGATTTAAGCAATTGTGCCGCTATAATACCCAAATCTCGCAGAGCCAGACCAGCAATATGTGATTTCTGTTTTGGATTTAAGCAATATTTTGTGACTTCGTTTGTTTTTTGGTATTTTCAATGTGTTTCAGGATGTTAGGGCATTGAGAAAAAAATCGGTGAGAAGCAAGAATAAGGAGAACTGGTTGCAGGCAGAAGTAAGGTTTGTGGGTCTTTTCCTTTTATGGTATTCTTGGCGTATTTTCTACTTGACTGAAAATTGTTATAGTTTTAGGAATTATGGTTTCCGTTAGTGTGATGGTGTTCCAGTGTATGGAAGGTGTTGAATGCAGATTGAATTTTAGTTTCATTTTGCAGCATTATGCTTTGGAGTATATAGGTTTTTAGTCTTGTAGGTTTTACCATCACCCTGTACATCTAAGGCTTGCAAGTAGAAATGGACTAACAAGCTTCTTTATCATTGCCCTCCTTGCCAATGCCCTTCTGTTTGAGTAACTATGGTGGATCTTTTAGGAGAGGGTGATTTAAGAGTGCCCCTAGCAGTTGTGACCATTATATGCAATACATGTGCAAGTATGCAGTGGTGGATTGATGTGCTTTTGCTACCTAATCCCGTCCATGCACTTTATTTTGGGTGTCTGTGTTGACTTTTTCAGCATAGTGTGATTCAATGCTTGTCACATGGCATTGGGACCACTATAAGCAAATTTATAAGTATATAGACTGTGAAAATCAAATATGCATAAGTATTCAATCCATGCCTCACATGCCAGATCCAGACCGCAAAAGCAACCAGAATGCAGGTGGGTAATTGTTATGAAGTTAAGTTTATGCCCTTAGCATATGTAGCTTAAGTTCAAAAAACTTGTGATGTAGCTGGATTGTTTAGTTTTCACTGTGCATATCTAATTTGAAAAACTTGGTCGTTTCATGTTCTCAGAAAACCTATGTCCTCAATCTCCCTTACATGATATTACATGATATGGTACTTTCAAATAGGTAATGCATTGTTGGAGTTTTTTTTGTTGCCAAACAATGTTAATCTAGTTGCATTGCAGCTTTTGGTTTTTTTAATACCCAAATAACCTCAAATCCCTTATGTTTGATTTATCCTGATATTTGTTATAAGGATGCAATATAAAGCTTGTACTTCCTACCACGGTATGAATTGGTTCCAGCAAGTGTTTTGGTTGGGTGCATGTGTTTCTATACATTTCCTATTGTGGAAGAATATTACTGTATGCAATTTGCATTGCATAACTGAGTCTTTTTTTCATATCCTGATAACCCCAAAACCAAAACCTGTGATCTTGGTTGGATTATGGTATTTTTGAAAAAGAGAATTATTTTAAGTTTTGTTAATCTATACATTTTATATCAAATCATCAATTGATTTTATTGAGAATGAAATAGGTTGGATGCATAACAATTGGTTTAGGTTTGTTTATGCAATAAGGTTATGATGTTGCGAATATATTAGGTGGAGTGTAAATTATAATATTGTGTTCATATAGTTTATAATTTTGTGCAATAACTGTGAAATAAAAGTCAACTATATGCAACTTATAACACTTCTGTATATCCTCTGTTATTAAATTTCCTTGGATGTATAATATAAAAGTTTCTTGAGTATTCTCTTTGAACATCATATGTTTCAACACGTGATCAAAGTTTTCTTGTGTTTGTGAAACTCTTTCACCTTTCACAGATGTTTCTTTTGACAAGTGGTTTAAGGTTTTTCAAATATTTCCTAATCAAATGATAAATGATGCTTGAATTCCAGATTTTTGCGGCGCAGATACAAAATGCTTACAGAAAAGAATCACAAGGAAACAACAGATCCATTGGTATTCCCAGAATCTGGAACTCGTGTTCATTCAGTTTACAGAAGACCCAAAAAACCAACTGAAGTGTTGGCTATTGAAGATGAGCCTACAAGGCATGAATTGACTGGGCTACATGCATTGTCTCTGATGTCATCAGATAACTGTACCTCCCCTGAAATGGTAAGACTTAATTTAAAAATATTTTTCTAATTGTTTAACACAACCTTTATTTCCATGGATTGGAATGTGATGATAATAGATTCTCTCGTTGTGATTTTCAGACTGGACCACACCCTTCACCTATGAGGATCATGACATCTGTTGCAGTGCCTCATAGTTCATTTGTCACATCTGTTAATGAACTGGTTAACAAAAAGGGAGATCTTAAAAAAAATGGGTTTGTTCGTGCTGAGAAGCCATCTAAAGTTAAAAATGGCCAAAATAGGAAAATCAAAACTGATCTATTGATATCCCCAGAATACAGTGCTAAAAGCATTACCATTTCCAGGGGACCCAATAGACCAATTGAAGCACTGGCTAGTGAAGACAAGTCTGCAAGACATGTATTAACTGGGATGCGAATGTTATCTTCGACAAGTGATTGTTCCTTGCCTGAAATGGTGCGATTTCATGAAAACATATTTATCTAATTGTTCATGCAACTATTAATTCTGTTGACTGGGATGCGATGCTAACTGTTTTGTTCTGTTATCTTTATATGTGTAGAGTGGACTACAGCCTTCACCTGTGAGGATAATGCCACGTTTCAAAGTGCCTCAAGGTTCATTTTTCACACCTGCTGTTGTAGACCGCCAAAATGAGAAAGTCAA
Source organism: Pinus albicaulis (assembly GCA_034641835.2). NCBI lineage: Eukaryota > Viridiplantae > Streptophyta > Pinopsida > Pinales > Pinaceae > Pinus > Pinus albicaulis. The sequence continues at coordinate 370,495,973 of CM076582.1, forward strand.
AGCAGATCCGTTGGTATCCCCAGAATCAAGTGCTAAAATCATTTCCATTTCCAGACGACCAAAAGGACCAACTGAACTGCTGGCTATTGAAGACCAGTCTGCAAGACATGAATTGATTGGGATGCAACCTTTGTTGTCAACAAATGCGTGCGCTGCATCTAAAATGGTAATACTTCAAACAAACATATTTATCTGAGTGTTCAACACAGCATTTAATTCTGTTGACTAGAATGTGATTTAACTGTTTTATGCCCTTATGTGGATATGGGCAGACTGGACTACACCCTTCAGGTATGCAGACAATGCCAGGTTTCAAAGTGCATCACAGTACATTGATCACACCTGATGTTGAACCAGCCAACAAGAGGAGACGTCTTGCAAACAATGGAGTAACTGGTACTCAGAAGCCACCTAAAGTTAAAGATGGTAGAAATAGGAAAGTCAAAGCAGATCCATTAGTACCAGAATTTGCTGCTAAAAACATTTATATTCCCACAAGACCCAAAGAATTAACTGAAGCACTGGCTATTGAAGACGAACCTGCAAGATATGAATTGACTGGCATGCGGCCATCGCTGTCAACAGATAACTGTACCTTGCCTGTAGTGGTAAGATTCCATGCAATGATACATAATGCAAATATTTTTATGTAATGGTATAACACATGCTCATAGTCTTTAAGTCTCTTCACTGGAAGACGATGTTCCATTGCATGTGATTATTACCAAAAGAATTTTACAATTTGTATGATCACAAAAGAATTTTACAATTTGTATGATGGATCATAGAAGCTTAGATTTTAAAAAAAGATTCTAACTTGTTTAGTCTCTTATGTTGATGTTTAGCCTGGACTACTACAACCATCATGTTTAGACTGGACTACAGCCATCAGAGGTTCCATAGTACCTCCTGGGTCATTTGTCACACGTGTTGAACCAACTAACAAAAAGAGACCTCTTGAAGATAATGGACTCGTTGGTGCTCGGAAGCCATCTTATGTTAAAGACAGCTGGAATAAGAAAATCAAAGCAGCTCCAGTGGTATCACTAGAATGTGGTGTTGAAACTCCTAATTCCAGAAAACCTAAAGAATCGACTGAAGGACTGCCTATTGAATACAAGTCTGCAAGACATGAATTGACTGGGCTGCAGCTATTTTCGTCATCAAATGCTTGTACCTCACCTGAAATGGTAAGACTAGATGCAAACATATTTATCTATCTATTTAACACAGCTTTTATTTCTGTTGACTGAAATGTGATGATAATTGTTTTATTCTTTGATGTTGATATGCTCAGACTGGATTCTTGCCTTCAGCTACGGGGATGATGCCACCTTTCACAGTGCCTCAGGGTTTGTTGGCCACAACTGCTGTCAACACAACCATCAAGAAGAGGCAAAATAATGGACTAGTCAATGCCCAGAAGCCATCTGAAGTTAAAGGCAGACAAAGAAAGAAAACCAAAGGCAACCCACAAAAGGCCATCTCACTTATAGAGGAAAGGGGCGCGGGAAGTTTTTGGGACAATTAATAATACAAGAAATGCCATTTTTCACCACCAAGAGTCCATCAATCTGTTTTTTCCCATCAGCTTCAAGGCACTGCAAGGGAATTCTTTGGGAGATCAGAATTCTGTAGAATTGTATATAACTGCATTTGAACACTGATATCCTTTTATTCAGTTCTCTAATTGTACAGAATTCATCAATAATGTAATGTTGTGCTTATTTGCACTGAAAGATTTGTACAATGCAAATTCTTTTGAAACAGAGACCTCTTTGAAGCTAAAATCGAAATCTTGTACCCTTCAAACTAGATTGTATACGTAGACGGAATTTCATTCATCTGTTTCTCAGCCCAGAAACAGAGTCTAATTGTCTTTTATATACATGTTTCTCATTAGTGGCAGAGTCCACGCTTTCTCAGAAAAAATGGCTACTGGCTTTCCTGGGGATGTAAATGTACATGGAAAAGGAATTTAAAATTAAGGAATTAACAATTTTAAAGGGAAAGATTGATTTTTTTTTTTAGAGAGATTTGTAGGAGTTGCAAGAATGATGGGATGTCAAACATTTTTTTAATATTTATTTTATTTTAGTTTTATAGAAAAAAAAACACTAAAAGCAAAAAGTACTTTTTAGTGTAAAATAATGATTCCTTAATACTATTTAAATTTAATTAATAAATACATAAAAAATTATTACTTACTATAACAAGATTCTTAATCATAGATATTCACTATTATTTTACTATGGATATTATTAATTTGTAAATAGGTTTTGTTATCATATTATGACTAATCAATACCACATGCTCAAAAATCACAACTCATTTCAAAATCAAATATTTTATAAATAATTTTTTTTTTTAAATTAAATCTAAAAGAAAGAAAGAAAAATGAAAAATATTATAATGTCTTGTAAACATTTTGATTAGGGCAAAATAAAATGAAAAAAAATAATAATAATAATTATAATTATAATTATCAATAAAATATTTTGATTTGATAAAATTACATATACTAAAGATATAAATATAATAATAATTAATAATAAAACTAGCCTAAATCCATCTTAACTCCAAATCCCTCAAACAAGGAGAAAGATTAAATTTTTTTGAGATGGAAACCTCTTTTAGAGAGTGTAAAGAGATGGATCTAAGTTGTTTTATTTGGTTCCACTTTTTGGGACCAATAAGGCATTGACATGGTGATCTTCTAATGTGGATTTAGCTTGTAATGAGATGTCACCTTCAGTGGTTGGTTTTGCCCAGTTTGGTTTGCAAGTGTTGTTAGGGTTAGGCTCTTGGAGGTGTTGTATCTATGTAGGTGATTTCACTAGTCTGGTATCAATATAGCAAGCACACTATGAGATAGGAAGAACATAACGAGCACCCTATCAGATAGTAAGAGTGCAACATCATGGAGACTTGCATATCATTTTGAGTTGAGTTCAAAGTCCTGAGTAGAGGCCCAAGCAAAAGAGAGATTTTGGGTGCGATCGAAGAAAAAATAGCTCCATATTGAGCTCAAAGAGAGGGCCAACAGTGCGATAGATTGTGTAAATTCTCTATAAATATATTGCAATATAAACTACCTCATAGCTTTTTACCTATCTTATGGGTGTTTAATTACCCAGTGAGAATATGGAATGATGCCCTATGCAAATGGGAAAGAGTCTATGTATTGATTCTAAGTAAATGGGCATTTGATTCGTTGGAGAGGTCGAAATTGTAAAAAATCCTCAGACTACTGGAGAAGGTCAGATATATGGACTGGTCCAATTGTGTGTTGGAGTCTCGGACCACTGAACCATCTCGTAATTAATTTGCATAAGGCTCCCACAACATATATTTTACATTGATCCTTGCTAGGATATTTTGATCGTCAATTTGGGGACCCACGTTGAACAACAAGGTATAGGTAGTGCACAAAGAAGGAAGGAGCCAATATCTTGAGAGCGCATAGACTTGGTCTTGTGGGCCATAAGGGAACAATGGAAGAAGGAATTTTAACGTCCATAAGGCTAAAGATAGCCTAAGGAATGAATGTGTTATATCTTGCCAAATAAATTATCGTGACTTGCGCTCATCCAGCTATGGTGAGGCTTTAAACTCGTGGAGTCAAACAATATAGCCAAGTAAAGGTTGTATTCTAATGTGGCATATTTTTTACCCATAAAATTATTGAAGTTCTAGCATGATTTTGATAAATTATGGCATTAATTTTTGGAAATTTGGGTTACAACTGTCAATCTTCAATATTTTGGGTGCCACCAGGGTTTTTTATGGTGTTGAATCCATTTCCACCATAAAAAGACATGATTAAGAGACTCCTACTATTAGATTTTTTGAAAAAAAAAGAACACACTCTACCGATTTTTGGCCATCTTTGTGAAATTAACACCTTGGTAGACAATGTCCAAGTAAAATAAAAGATGAGAGGTCCAAAGTATTCAAAAAGGTTGCACTATGGTCATGTGCCTTTCCACAATGAGTGTTGATTGAGGAAGGATGAGCGTGAGGTTAAAGGTTGAAGTAGAACTCGAGAAAAAAACTCAGAGCATGTAAGTGGGTTGCGTCAGCAACAAAGATAGGTAACTCATAGGGAGGAAAAATACAGAGAATTCAATAAAACATGCATTTGATTTGACAATCCTTATACCCATGGCCTTGTATACAAACATTCTCCTATAGAAAATGAGGAATCCAAACACCAATTTCAAGAGTTGACATAGAAGAGTAACACTTGACCAAGCTCCTTACTCTATGTGAGTCGTATCATGTTGATTCAAAACAAGGAAAAGATGTGGTGACTACTTTTTTGACCACATAACCTTGAATAAAGTTAGAATTGAGAACCAACATCCAATCCCTTGGATTAATGATTTACCTGATCAATAAAAGGTGCCAAGTATTTTAATAAGATTGACCTCAAGGTAGGCTATCAGCCAGTGGTAATGAGACTACTAGTGTGTGGAAGACAACATTTAGGTGGAAGGGAGATCTCCTTAAGTGGGTGATCTTGTCTTTGGTCTTGACTAATGCACTAACAACATCCATGAGGATGATAAATGATATTTTATAAGCATTCACTAATTCTTTTGTGGTCACCCTTAAATTAAATTTAGGAAGAGAATATGAAGCACATTCAACATATCTTCAACATCTTGTGCCAATGCAAGCTAAATTCCAACCTAGAGAAGTGAACAGTCAACATGGAAAAAATCAATATCTAAGGTGTGACATAGCGGATGAGCATGGTGTGCATTTTGATCCAACCAAATTCCATGGAATTCAATATTTTTGAATCCCAAACACTACTTTGGATATTTGTGACTTCCCAAGCTTCCCAACTTGTATTAAAAAAAATTTGTTCTTGTGTATTATGTGTTATTTAATCTAGGTGACTAGGGTTGGAGCCAAGGTCAATTTTATTCCGCAGAGTAACAAGAAAAAAAACATTTGGGGAGCTAAAGCATCACCTATGCATGCCACAAGTCCTCGTTCTACAAAATCTACATCAATCATTTGAAATCCTCAAATTATGTTGTTATTGTAGTCTTCACACATCATGAACATCTAATGACATATTATAGTGATGCCCTCTCTAACACGATTCACAAATACCCTACATATCCACAATAACCACAAGCCTCTATAATTTATGCTAATTTAGGGCAAGTTGTAGAGTTGCCTCTATTATAGGTGGTCCACATAGCTTCAATAGTTCCATCTAGACATCAAATGTAAGTAGGAAAGTACTAATAAAATTGCAAGCTACCTCAACTAACCTTATATTTTGAACTTTACCATAATTATCAATCATTGTGGATATATGATTTTAAAGTGCCCAAATTTATATGTAATGATCTAACTACTATGCTACATAGCAAACATTGGCAATAGGTAAAAAAGCATCATATTGTTATCTTAGTGTGGACTTATATGCAACATGGCCATTCTTTGTGTTCATTTAGGTTAGAGTGACAAGATGATTTGAGAGGCACGTGGTAGTCGAGTAGTGGGGCATTTCAACATGGGGAAGACAATAGTAGTGATGAGAGGTACCTCTATTTGCTAAAGCTTCCATGACACACTAATATATTCAACAGGTTCATGAGCATCTCTTGGTCCAAGATTTGGTTCATGATGGACACAAAATTGACCAAGTTGATGACCTTCCATCCCTAAACCAATGAATAAAAAAATTATCCAATATTATGAGTGTACACATCCTCAATAATATAACACAAAGCATCTAGGTATATGCATCAAATTGTTCCTTATGTTCAACACAACTACATTAAAACTCATAACATTTCTATCAACCACAAACCTTTTATGTTGTGCCTAGCATTACCCGCTAACCCCAATCAATTTAGATATGCTTGTTGCATAAACATGTGAAAGAGTCCTCCCATGCTTAAAATGAGGTAGACGAAGCAACAATATAGGTTTTGAATAGATCAACATGTTCAATAAAAAGTTTGTGATATTTTTTAAAAGGTATACACCATCAAATAACAATTTGATCAACATTGGGTTCAACATGAGCTTAGATTAGTGAAAACTTATAGTTACACTTGTTGGCCTTATTTGCTTGCTTAAATTAAGATATTAAATTATCAATTCGGGAGTTCATAAGCATGTGAGATATCATGCATTGTATGTGAAAGCTAACAATTTACTTCAAAAATAAATGCCAACTCCACTTAAGCTATTGCAACATAGTTGTCCCATTCAAGAGATTTTAGAGGTTATAAACCTCTTTCCGCAATCGATTGAATCAAACTTTAAATGCAGATATCATTGAGGATGAGATTGAATTCACTCCTTCTACCATGCATAAAGATAACTGAGTTGGGGTCCTAGTGGTTTTCTTGTTGAATTTTTACTACAACTTGCATAACCATATCAAGAAAAATATATTTCTTGTGGCGAGGGAATGTAAAAGATTAGGGAAGATATTGAGCTATTTTAACAAAGTTCTCATCACTCTTATTCCAAGAGCCCAAATGGGACTCACTTCTATGGATTTCCATCCCATTTCATGTTGCAATGTTATATATAAGTTAGTGGCCAAAGTCATTGTTCTATGGTCGAATCCAATTCTGAGCAATATATTTTAGATGAATAGTTTGGGTTGCTCTAGGATAGTCAAATCCATGATGTGGTTGTCATTACACAAGAACTATCGACTCCATCGTATCTAGAAAAAAACAATTGGTGGTGGTAAAAAATGATTTATCTAAACGATATGATAGGGTTAGTTATACCTTCTTGCATTTGGTATTAATCAAATTGGGTTTTGACAAAGGGTTTGTTGGATGGATTATGGGGTGCATACAATTGGTCTATTTCATGGTCCTTATCAATGGTGTGCCCTCACATTATTTCATGGTGTCATATGGTTTGCACCAGGTATTCCCTCAATCTCCTCTCCTTTTCTTAATTGTGGTAGAGGCTCTAAGCAAATTATTTAGCCTTGAGAAAAACACTGGGTTATTTCTCTAGGTGCAAGGTATCCTCACCAGAGGCCATTTCAGATACAATTTTTGTGGATGATGTTATATGTTACACTAATGGATCCCTTGCATTATTAGAGTTATAAAATCCATTTTGGACCATTTTTAATCTCTATTGGAATGAAAAATGATAATGAAATGTATGTTATAATGCTCTCTTTCCACATAGAAGAACATCCATATGCAATTGTGGATTTTTTCCCTTTCACACGATGGTTGTTGGATGGTAGTTTCAAGTATTTAATTTTTTTTTAAAACAAATTGCTATTGCATCACAGATTTTTCATGGCTTTTTCCAAAGGTAGAAGCACACATCCATGTTTCAGTAAATCATTTCCTCTCTCAAGGAGGTCGTCTAACTATTGTAAATTTTGTTTTGGGGAGCATTTTGGTTTACTAGATGACCATTGTTAATGTTCCTTCATCAATCTTAAAGCAGATTAAGAAGGTGAGATTACAATTTCTTTGGTAGGGATCCAAGGATGGCACCATCCCTCTAGCCATATGGGATGTTATAGCATCTCCTAAATACTTGAGAGGTTATGGGATAAAGAATATTTCTCTTTTCATAAAAGCTCTTGCTAAAAAAATTCTCTCAAGACTCTCTAAAAATATTTTTTTTCGGGGGCAGATTAATGAAGTCTAAATATTTACAAAATATATCGATGATTGAAAGGTTTCAAGTTCATAATAAATCATATGAATGTTATATCATCTGGAAAGCATTTTTGAAATCTTTCCCACTAATTAATAGCTAGGTTTCTTGGAAAGATGAAAATGGCACTAATATTCATATTGGTGAGGATCTGTGGATTGGGGAAAAGGAAAATTTCTATTTATCTAAGGGGCTTAGGGCCATCTTACATGAATAAAACATATATACTATGGCTGATGCAAGATGTGTTTCTCCTCAATTGATCGACCCCCTTGGATAGAAGTATGCATATACTCCAGGATTGAGCGATGCCTATGCTAAGGAATGACACTCTTATATTTGATGTTTATCATCCAATTATATTATTTTGGGAGAAGACTCTGAAGACTTTCTAGTTTGGTCCAAAAACCCAGCCTCTGGTGAATACACTGCAAATATCAGTTACAAAGCTTGAACATAAGACTCCTTCATGGGGGATATTTCTTGGTGGTGGTAGGCTCTAAGGAAATTTTATGCTCTTATCAAATACAAATTTTTTTACGGTATAACATCACATAATGAATTTCTTTCTTGGTATAATTGTCAAAAGCTGGGATGGTGTGGTCTAGGTTGGTGCCCACTTTTCCACTCTATAAATGAATCCATTGATCACCTCTTTATTTCTTGCACATACACTCAAAGGGTATTTGATCTTATACATAAGTACTTGGGTTTCTCTATATGTTGGGAAAAGGAATCCCTTCCTAAATGTATGCAAGTATGGTTGTCAAACTCATATGTTTCTAGTTTCCATGGGTTTCTGGTCATCTTCATTTACCATATATGTTCGGCTAGAAACTCCTTTACATTCAAGAATATGGGCATTCCTCTTGATATCACTTTCTCCTCTCTCCTTTAGATGATGAAATATTTGTTTTCATTTAAAAGACAAAAATACCTTGCTTCTTATCTATACCTCTCACTGACATAACATTTCCTTGGGTTTTTTTTAATGATGCTTGCCAGGGTGACCATCCTTTTTGTGGTATAGTGTTGGTCCTCTTCTTGGCTTATAACCACATCATTAGGGTTCGATATGCTCATGGAAGAGGCACCAAGAAAAATGTTATGTTCTTGGGGGCTATGTACAATCCTTGAAATGGTGAAGAATAAGGGAGAAAAAGGATTTAGGTGTTTAGGGACTCTCATGTTCATAAAATGGGCAAAGAAACAAATTCAAGTTGAAAATATTAGATTATCCCCCTTATTACAAATCATCTAGGAGTCTTTACAAAAAATAGAATGACTCTCCTTTTCACACATTTTTTTGTGAAATGAATGAGGATGTTGATCACATCTTTAAGGAGGATTTGAAGCTACATCTTGGCATGTTCAGTATATCGAAGACCGTAGATTTCATAGACGTTGAGTCCATTGATATAAATGTATGAACAAGACTCTATGGATGACATTTTAAAAAAAAAATTTATGTAAATTGGTAACACAAGAACATTTGGACAAATAAGTTTCTTTTACTAAAAATGAGTAACGAACAATAATTACTTTTTGTTTTGTAAGGGATGATCATCAACACTCTAGAAAAATGATATCCTTCTAAATTGAAATCTATAAAATTGAAGGAAGATGGCCGAAAAATATTTAGGTGGAACATGCATATTTCGTTTTAGAAATATAAATATTTCTTTTTTGGGAAACTATTGCAATGTAAAACAAAATTCTAATTAATCAATCCAAATCCAATAGAAAGGAACTAATTTTACTCATCTAAACTACTCATACTTCTTGAAAGTAAAAGCACACAACTCACTTAAAATCACTTGGTTGATTGAGTGTGACACTATTGTCCCACATGTAGTTTCTTTGGGTTCAAATATTCACAATGGATGACTTCTTATTCTTGTACTCTTATCTTCATGGTTGATTTCAAGTGTTAAAATGAAAGAAAACATCTCAAAAATGGAAAAAGGTATTGATGCAAGTCTATTTTGATGGATTGTGCATACATTAGGATCTTTTATTAATAGAGAGGCTCTTCTAATATTTTACCCAGTCTCTTAATAATATTTTTCATCAAATCATTGACTAATATATGGAAAAGGAGATGTACAATGTTTGATGCAACTCTAGTTTGATAGATTATGCATGCATTAGGAACTTTTCTTAATATAGGCTCTCCTAATATTTTACCTAATCTATCAATAAACTTGTTTCTCAAAATCATTGACTAATCTATGGAAAAAGTGACTTGATTGGTTCATGAACAACAATAAAACTATGAACATTAATGAAGTAACAAGGCTTATAGTTCAAACAAGGAATTATGAACAATTATTGACAAGAAAAGCACACCAAGGGATATATGGAGAAAACAATTCAAATTTTCATGAAAGTAGAGACTTGATTGCATATGTAAGGATGAACATGAAATAAAAACACATAGAGATATATATACCAATGTCCAAAACTATGAAAATTTAGGAAAACGAGTGGAAACGTTGAGCCAAATGGTTCCCTACACGTTGTAGCTTGTACACCAAAGGACTATTGGCTACTAAAACTCAAAAGGATTGTATACATTGATGGAAGTGAAGTTTGAAATAGAGATTCAACCAAGAATTTTCTAAATATGAAGATCGTAATAGAAATCTAAGAGTTTGAAATCTAAAGATTGCCTTGGAGGCTTCACTAACTTGCCATTTCTACATGAATAATAAAACCAACCACTGATAAATATCATCTTGGCTAACCAATTGTTATTCTAAGCATCCTTATAAATGGGATTCAACCTCTCCCATGTCCAAAATTGTGAAAAAATCTTGAATGGTTAGATATGAGTATATTTTCTTCATAAATTTGTAGTTTAGCCAACAAACTAATCGTATTGACCTTGTGTTAACTAAAGCTCTACATGCATTTTATCGTAGAACTAATGGAAACTAACCATCTTAGGATCATGGGAACAAAATCCATGCCCTTGATTTTTCCCAACTAACCTACAGATTGTTGAAATTCTATAGTATTTGCAATAGAATACAATTTTATGATATGATAATTACTTCCTAATTATTTTCAAACAATATTTCTGATGCCACTGATATCATTGAATAATTACACAAAGGAAATTTCAACTATAAATGCAAATGAAAAAATAATGATCATAGAAAGGAAGCGATGCACAGTAGACACAAATTTTTTCACCTAGGAAACCCAATCTATGAGAAAACCCAACAATCCTTCTTGACGAGAAATTGTCTTTTCAGCAAGGTTTACAAATCAAAAATTTGTCTATAAATTTCTGCCAACATTACAAGTCGAATCATCGGTCAAAGCTGATTAAAATTATATTGTTCAATGCTAGTCAAACCAATAAAAATACAAGTCAACTAACACAAACTATGACCTACGGACAAAATCACATGTGTGGCATGCGATCAACTCGCACGTGTGCCCTGCAATCAAACTACAACTATACGAATATCGATCAACACTGATCAAAATCTGCGATTAAACACTCACATATGTGGCAGTATGGACTGTGATAAAACCTAGTCAAATCCTCACACCTGCATCTATACAAATATTGGTCAAACCCTTCACACATGTGGCCTCCAAGACAGATAGAACGATGAAGAAAAGATGAAAGATTGATAGATTTCTCCTAAGCCAAATTTTTCCTCCACTAGAAAATATCAATGAGCTTGCCATGTTTATGAGATTCTCCTCACATGCACATTTAATTATATAGAGCTCTAATTTTGAGTGGAGACCTATTAAGAAACCCCTCATCACAAGGAACCCCTTCACTTATTGAGCCTACATTGGAACTCAACTTTAGGCTGGAATTGTTTATTCCACAAGTGGGTAAAAATCCATTAAATAAACAAATCAAACCCTCTTTATAAAATAGATCAGTCCATCCTAGACCAGGAAATGTGAGTACCTTGGGCCAATCTCCCTAACCCATAGACCAAGGCTAATGGGAGAAATAATAACTTGGTCCATTCACCCCTAGGCAAATAAATGTGGCCCTATAGGTGAATGTATCATCCCCCCCATAGTGAAGTCAACATGACCCTGTGGGGGAATGTATCCCTGATGTTACAAACTGTAGAAACTTCAACACTCCATCTCAACAAGAGAGACATTTTGCATCATATAAATCTTGTCTCTAAAGTATAAAAAATCCCCTCTAGATAGAGGCTTCGTGAGAATGATTGCAATCTATTATTTTGTGGATATGTACTCGAGCTTCACTACTCCCTTTTGCAACATGTCTTGGATGAAGTAATATTTGATCTCAATGTGCTTCGACCTTTCATGAAATACTGGATTATCTAAAAGCTTGACACAACTTTGATTATCAGAATATATCAGGGTCGTCTATAGCGCTTGATCAAATAGCACTGCAAGAAGCTTTTGAAGTCACACTACTTCTTGACTTGCAACACTAGCTATGAGATACTTCGATTCTATTGTGCAAAGTGTCACAGAAGTATAATTCTTGCTAGACGAGGATATCATAGCTAATATTGAACTAAAGAAGCACCTTTAAGTTCTCTTTCTATCCATTTCACACTCGGCCAAATTAGAATCAGTATATTCCTATAGCATCACTTCACCACTTGAGAAATATATCAGACCATATCCAATTATACCATGCAAGTACCTCAACACATGCTTTACTACAACCCAATGTACATGCCTCAACTCAACCATAAACTAACTCATGGTGTTCATTGCAAAGAAAAAAATTGGCATGGTGTTAACATAGTACACCAAGAATCTTATCAATTTCCTGTACATAGTTGGATCCACTAAATTTGAATCTCAAGTGGAATCAGTCAACTTATTTAGATTTGTCAACATAGGTGTAGCCATAGACTTTCACTCCATCATACCAAATCTCCTCATGGTCTAAACTGTGTACTTCCCTTGTACAAGGAAGATCTCACCGGGTCTCTGCCACAACTCTAATCCCAAGAAATCATGCATCAAGCCAAGATATTCCATCTCAAACTTTGAATCCAATTCCCTATTGCACCTAACAATGAGTCTCTCTACCCAGAAAGGAATAAATCAACAACATACAATACCAAGATCAAAGCATCACCATCAAAAACCTTGTAGTAAAGGTTAGATTCCACATCAATCTTGGTGAAGCCCAAACTCATCAAGTATCCATCAATCCCATAATACCATTCCCTAGGTGCCTACTTGAGTCCATACAAAGCATTCTTTAATCTATAAATATGGGACTTCTTCTCATGTATCACAAAGCCTTGAGGTTTCTCTATGTACACTTCCTCACCAATCACACCTTTGAGGAATTTTGTCTTTACATCCATTTGATGTAACCTCCAACCCATAACTACAACAAGAGGAATAATAGTCATGATGTGTAGAAAATATAACCAAGGGGTTTCAATATGATCTTGTAATGTACTAAAATAAGATACTGGATCCTTCTACAATTTGCGGAAACAAAATTCAATCGCACAATCGCATAACATGAAAGAGAAATAAATAATCAATCATACAACACAAAATGTGTATGGGGAAAGAAACTACTCAAAACCCCACTATCTGTATATTGCATAAAGTCTATACCATGAAACAATACAATGTTAATTTCCTTCCTAAGAAACCTCTACACTTTGCTGACTATCTCACTACCATCCTATGCACAAGCTTCTCTTGCACACCTTTCTCTCACGAGCTCTGCGCACAAAATTGGGCTTCTGATTGATTGGTCTCACCAACTCGTGTTCACCAAAACAATGATTCAACTTGTGCCTTCATTCTTCCTTTTAAAGGAAATTTTTTCTAATTAATAAATGATTTATTTTAGGCCTTCTTCTTATTGCATGCACCATCTGTACAATTTTCTAATTATACAATTGATATTCTATTTCCCTTTAACTCCAATCTCAATTGGACCTTCCTTAAAATTGACATGCAACAACTATTTAAAATTATGGAAGAACTCAACATGCCTCCTCTCTAACCCTCAACTCAAATTTCCTAAGCTAACTAAGTCTTCCTGACTCAGTTAACTAATACAAGTTGTCATGAGATGAAATTACAATTTTTCTTCCAATTTAATTAAGGGAAAATTAAATCAGAAGCCCCCTATGGTGCCATTCTCTGGGTGCCAATTTTTGAGTTCCATTTTCAATATTTCTTGTTGCCAATTTCAACACTCCCTCTCCACAAGAAAGGAATTCAATCTATCCTGATCTGATACCTTTGGAATGTTATGCATGCAACACTTCTCTAGTGTTGTTTTCTCTTGCAACTTCTAAAACTAAAAAACATCCAAAATGAATTAGTATGATGCATCTATCATCAAAGTCTCTGATTGCTACTAGCTACTGCATTTTCTACTAAAAACTCTGCATTGTTGTTGACTCCGCATTTGTGTCATCTGCACTGCTACCAACTCTGATCTGTGCTCTAGTACCTGACATATGTCACTCTGATATATGACTACATCAATCACTATTGATTCTTCCTGCTATTGTGTACTTTTGTCCCCTCGTATCTTGGTCTCATCCATGAGACACACCATCTCAATGGACGTTGCCAAAATTTCTTCTCTTGGGATTATGACTTCACATCACCCCACCTCTCACCTAGAGGTATGGTTGCATGTGCTCCCTCTTCCCATATGGATCGAAATTTCCCCCTACTAGAGGTCTCTTCTTGAGTGGACACCTCCACTCGGTCTCCTCTTTGCTTCTCTAATTTTGGTTGCTCCACAAACTTCTGAGGTTGCTTCTAAGGCTGCATGTTGAGAGGTAATTTATGCTCCCTCTCAACCACCAAGTCTCTAACCTATGCTTTTCTCCTCAAAGCTTTCCATGCATTCGGTACCTCAAGTGCATACAGGTTCTTGACTTGCACACGTTATAATTGTCCAGCTATCACAAAAATTTCTGAAAAAAGGATTTGATATTAAAGCGATGATATCTCCCTCATTCGAACTCCGATTCGACCGATTTTTTATTTTTTTTTGGGTATTTTTTCACAAGGAATCCATATATTCTATTGGTTTTTGAATTTTTTCACCAAAATTTTTAGATATTCTCTACAAAATCACCGCCTAAAAAAATCCTTTTCAGATACCATGTAGAAAATCTAACCAAGGGGATTCAATCTGATCTTGTAATGTACTAAAACAAGATATTGAATCATTCTACAATTTGCGGAAACAAAATTCGATCACATAATCACATAACATGAAAGATAAAAATAATCAATCGCACAACACAAGATGCATCTAGGGAAAGAAACTACTCAAACCCCCGATATCTATATATTGCATAAAGTCTAGACGATGAAAAAATACAATTATATTTCCCTTCCTCAGAAACCTCTGCACTTTGTTAACTGTCTCACTACCAACCTGTGCACAAGCTTCTCTTGCACACATTTCTCTAGCAAGCTCCATGCACAAACTTGTGCTTATGATTGCTTAGTCTCACCAACTCCTGCTCACCAAAACAATGATTAAACTTTTGCCATCATTCCTCCTTATAAAGGAAATTTTCTCTAATTAAGGAATAGTTTATTTTAGGCCTTCTTTTGACTACATACACCATCTATACAATTTTCTAATTATACAGCTGATAGTCTACTTCCCTTTAACTCTAATCTTAAATTGGTCTTCCTTAGAACTGACATGCAACAACTATTTATAGTGAATTATCAGTTATTTGATTGATCACTACATGTGAATTAAATCAAATTTAATTCACTAGATCTCTCACTAGCTCCTCCCTCAATTAGAAATAGTTAAATTTTTTAACTCAATTAATTGATTTAACTAATTACAACTCACAAATAACCTTTAACTGGACCCCCTAAAATCATGGGATAACTCTACATTCCTCCTCTCTGGCACTAAACCCGAATTTCCTAAGATAACCAAGTCTTCATGACTCAATTAACTAATACAAGTTGTCATGAGATGAAATTACAATTTTTCTTCCAACTTAATTAAGGGAAAATTAAATCAAAATCCCCCTATGGTGCCATTTCTAGGTGCCATTTTCAATATTTCGTGCTGCCAATTTCAAAATGATGGAAATGTACCCGACGACTACAACAAAGGTCTCCTCAAATTCCTATCCCTTTTTTTAGGAGAACCCTCTTGCCACAAACCTCAGTTTATATTTCTTGATGCTTCCATCTGTAACATTCTTGATCTTATAGATCCACTTGGAATTCACTATTGACTTCCCCTCTGGTCTCAGAACTATCTCCCACACTTCATTCTTCATGATGGACTGATATTCCTCCATCATGGCATCCTTCCAAACATGATGGCTTGTTGCCTACTAATAACTTGAAGGTTCTGAATCAATGATGTGGCTCATTATTATGATATAAATTGATAAAATTTGTGTTCTTCTGCTCTCCCTAAAAGAACCAGTAGGAGTAGCATGCCTCTTTGCATTCTACAAAGTGTTAGGAAGCCATGTTGGCCTCTTCTAGGTCCTTACAACATATCTAGGCGGGTTCAATATTAGATCTCCTAGCTCTACTGACTCCTCCTAATAATCCAAAGGATGAACAATAAGACTAGAGGTATTTTTACCCACATCCTTCAGAGCCTCCTACTCCTCACTATCAATTTTCATATGAGACTCTATAGACCTCTTGAAGGCTACTTCCTCATCAAAAGAAACATCCTGACTCACCTCAAACTAATGTTGTCCCGGAATGTAGAACTCGTAGGCCTTTGAAGTCTTGTTGTATCCCAAAAGATAACCCTTCTTTATAGAAGGCTCTAATTTTTTCCTCTTCTCCTTAGGCACATGGATTTATATTAGATAACCAAAGATCCTCAAATGAATAACCTTTGGCTTCACTCTTGTGAATGGCTCCTTAGGAGTCTTGTCCTCCAATATCTAATGAGGACTCCTATTCTGAACATAAAATGTCGTGCTAGATGCCTCTACCCATAAGAACATGTGTAAATCTTAATCATAAATCATTTATATGAAAACTTTCACAATTGACTTGTTCTTCCTTTCCGCAACCCCATTCTGCCAAGGGTTGTAAGGAACTATCAACACCCTTTTGATCCCTATCTCCTTGTAGAAATGATTTAAGTCCTTCGAAGTATATTCTACTCCATTATCTAACTTCAAACCCTGATCTTATTCCCTCAATCAATTTCTCTACCTAAGCCATAAACCCTTTGAACCAATTGAAGACTTCATCCTTAGTCTTCATGAAGTAGATCCATGTCTTCCAAGAGAAATCGTCAATGAATGTCACATAGTACAAGAAACCACCCAAATATGATATTTTCTTCAATTGGTATACATCTGAATGTACTATATCCAAGATCCCCATTGACCTACTATCACTGCTGGAAAAATATCACGTGCAATTCTTGTCATGTTCACAACCCCTGCAAACACCCTCATGCTTTTCCTAGAGCTTTGGAAGACTTGTAACCATCCTCCTCGGTGTTGTAAAATCCTTATAATGCAGGTGAGAAAATATTTTATGCCATAACTCACATAAAATGACACTAGCATGTACCAATTACTAGGTTGGATGTCTTAACAATTTTTGCAGTCATCCCTCTTGAACAACAATCACTCCTACTGAGTCTATGCCCGAGCCCTTGGGCCATACAAGAACATTGTCATCTATAAATGAAACTTTGTAACCTCTATCCTCCAATGCTCAAATAGAGAGAAGGTTATTATTGAATCCTAGTACAAATAATACATCTTTCATGTGTAGAGAATATTTGGACTCTAGCTAAAGCGATGTCATCCCAACTCATTCACTGCATACATGGAATTATCTCCAAGTTCCACTTGCAATGTTGAATCATTCTTTACAAAATCTTTGAGAGAATCTCGTGAACCAGTCATGTGTCTAGAAGCACCATTTTCCACCAACCAAATATCATTGTTGTCAATAATAGTTCCTCAAAGAGAAAAGACAAAGAAATAGTATTTCTGAATTCCTTTTGCAATCTCATCAAGTTTATATTCCTTTGTATTCTTTTTTGGTAGATTCTCATCATCATCATCATCATTGGCTTTTGATGCATGTTTCTTTCCTTCCTTTTCTTCTGAGGACATTGGGAAGCATAGTGATCAAATGTATGACATTTGAAGCACCTGATATTTGAAAGTCCCTTCTTCTCCTTATCTTGAACTAGAACTAAACTTCCACCTGCATTTTTCTTATCAATGTTTCTTCTTCTTTTTCCTTTTCTTGCATGATATGAAAGGGCTTGAGTTTCTTCATCACGAGGTCTCTACAAGTTGTTCATGGAAAACATTCTAGCCTCCTCTTGGACACAATCATTCCAATGTTGATCAAACTTTGGTAGGTCATCCCATGCACAAATAGCCTGTATGAATGGATCCCATGAAGAAGTAAATCCATTAAGAGTCGTTGTAAGAAGATTTGCATCATCAATGGTATATCCAGTGGCTTTAAGTTGATCTCTCAACTGGATACTATCATGAGATAAGTGGAAACTTAATATGAAATTGACATCATGATACTACGAATTTAATGCCTCAAGGCTAATTCTTGCTAGTGTTCTTACTCTCAAACAATCCAACCAAGGCATCATACATCTCTTCGGTATTCTTAAACTCAATAACATGTGGAATAAAATAGTCCTTTATGCAATCTATAAATATCCTCTTAGCCTTTTCTTCATTCTTCTTATTCCTGGATTTCTCCTCAACACTCTCTCGTTATGAAAATTTTCCTTCACATGATTTTGAATCTCATTTTCATCCAAGACAAGGAGTATGCTAGTCTTTCAAGATTTGAAATTTCTAGCACCATCCAACCAAACTTCTACTCTAAGACAGGGCACCATCTTGAGAAGAGATCAAAATTCTGGTTAAGTTGTTGAATACTAGGATTGAAGGTTGAAATCAATCATTGATGTTCAATAAATCTCTCATACCATGATGAAATTCTATAGCATGTATAGTAATATATAATTTTATGATGTGATAATTACTTCCTAATGATTTTCAAACAAATTTTCTCATGCTATTAATATCATTGAATAATTAAACACATAATATCTCAATTTTAAATGCAACAAAAAAAATAAAGATCATAGAAGCAACAATGCATAATAGACACAATATTTTTCCACCTAGGAAACCAAATCTTGGAGAAAAACCGTCAATCTTTTCTTGAAGAGAAATTATTTTTTCAACAAGGTTTACAAATAAACAATTTGTCTAGAAATTTTTGCCAACATTACAAGTCAAATCACCAATCCAACCTGGTCAAACTGTTGCTGGTTAAACCAGTAAAAACTCAACTTAATCAACGTTGGTCAAATTGCAACTATGTTCAAACTCACACATGTTGCCTACGGTCAAACTCGATCAAACTACAACTACATGAATTTTGGCCAATTCTAGTTAGGCTCCACAGTCAAACTCTCACACACGTGGCTGAAAGGACTGTGGTCAAACTTGGTCAAATCCTGACATGTGAGGTTGTATGGATGTTGGTAAAACTCGGTCAAACCCTTCACACATGTGGCCTCCAAGAGAGAGAAAGAATGATGAAGAAAAGATGAAAGATGAAATTTGTTTCCTTAGCTCAATTTATCCTCCACTATAAAAGATGAATGAGCTTGCTATGTCAATGAATGTCCACTCACATGAACGTCTATTTATATAGAGCTCTAATGTTGAGTGGAGACCCATTAAGAAGCCCCTAATCACAAGGAACCCCTTCACTTATTGCGCCTACATTGAAACTCAACATTAGACTAGAATTGTTTATTCCACTAGTGGGAAAAAACCCATTAAATAAATAAATCAAATCTACTTTATAAAAAATAGATCACTCCATTCTAGAGAAAGAAATGTGAGTACCATGGGCCAATCGCCATGTGTCAGACACCATGGCTAATGGGATAAATACTACCACGAGCCATTCACCCCTAGCCAAATCATCATGACCCCATGTGTGAATTTATCATTCCCTTCCTAGTCAAATCAACATGACTCCATGGGTGAATGTCTTTCTAATGCTGCAAATTGTAGAAACATCAACAAAAATAACTAAATGAATGAGAATTTATGAAAATAGTTATTTGATGTAAAAATATGGTAAGATTGATTTACAATATGTAAAATTTCATGCATATGTTAAAAATTAAAACTTAATGATAAAATACCTTGGAAATATTTTATTGTTCAAAATAGTTGTAAAATGTGTGCCAAACATAATAAAATTGGTGTAGGATAATTTTATTTAGATTAGGTGTGTTGTACTGACATGGAAAAATATCATAAAAATTGAGGACTAACAACAGTTGCAGAAAGAGAAACTCATGTGACTTGAAAATAAGTTCAAATCACTCTATCACAAGCATTACACTAACGTTGAGGCTATGGGTGATTTTTTTTTTAATCAAAGTTTCCACCGTTTACAATCTTACACCCTATATTAAATGTAGAGAATCTTCAACCATAATATCTAACTATAATAGAAGCCTAAAAAGTGGTGTTGACCCACATATAGCTCACCAATGTTAAAGCCTGCAAAATATTGCAAAGCTTGGTATCCTTGTGTTATATTTAAGCTAAGGTAGGCGAGGTCCTCTAGAAATAATGTTATTAATGATTAATTTTAGTGCTTATGGCTTATTTGAATATATGACATAAAAATTGCATATTTCACATGAGTATCATTAATGGTTTATTATCATCACCCATGCTTATTGATTCAAATTTGAAAGTTTTGAATACATTTCTAAAATTGATGGCTCGTAATATAAATTTGATCTACAGATGTTTCAGTCTTTTGGCACACAAGAAAGGTTGAAGAAGGTTGATTATTATCCAAGAAAGCATCTCAATCATATATGGTATAGTATTAAGGAAAATGTTGGAATATGGTTTCAAGCATAGAAATACATATTAAAATAGCTACATGACAAGTGTTATATTGAAATTACGTTACATTACAAAAATGTATGATATGTTATTTGAAAAAAAATGTTGTATTCGTAGTTACTTAATTGTGAACACAACGATAATATATGGAGCTTGTTGAATCCTAGAATTGTTTTTGCTAATTTTCTAGGTATAAGGCCGTGCAGGAGGGATGATGAGTGTGGGAAGTATGAATGGAATGCAACATATGGTTGTCATAATAGGTAGGGTGTGGTGAAGATGGACACCATGTAGGAAAGAGGTTATGGTTCCTGAGGAGAAGAGGCACATACAAGGAAATATCGACTGTTAGTATTTTAGAGCAAAAGATGGAGCTGAATAAGGATGTCGTGGTAGGAGGAAGGTTATATATATTTTACAAGAGAAGGACGAATGACGGAGTGGAGTAGTAAGACTGGATGATATTTGAAAGGGCCATTAATACACATGGGCCATCTCATAGGTGGGATCAAGAAATATCCCAATTGCCCGTAGGATAGCTGGAGCGGCAAGGTAAAGGGTCGAGAAGAATCAAGGGACTTCTAGGCTAGGATAAGAAGGAATGTTGAAGATATATCATGGGTTGGATGGGAGGAGATGAGAGAGAAGGTAAACAAAGGATTTTCCCATAAATAATCCATCGATTCATTTGCAAGTAATAGTTTTTCTTCTATTAAGTCTGTGTCTATATGTCTTATTGGAAAATTAATTATTTTTAGTATTCATAATTGTTGTTGTACTCATTTAAATATGTATATCTTATGTAACAAACAAAATAAGAAATAAAGGTTATTATTTTAAATCATGGGTTTCATGCTTCTTATTGATGGTCTTCTAGGTAAAAGCATGTTCTTCATGATTCTAGGGATTTTTAGGTCATAGGATTTATTGTCATGAGTTAAGAGAGTCAACATCATGTTTATAAGACCCTTCTAGGAAAAATGTATCTTGAAAAATAATTTATTTGGGTCTAGAAGGGCTTGGAAACCTCCAAAGTACAAGTCAAATATAGCAGCTTCAAATCAGCTTAAAGGAGGGAATTTGACCCCTTGGAAAGGCTATATATAGAAACAAATTCGACCTAATTTGGAACTTACTCACTCACAAGTTTCATCTCTCAAGAAAAGGTTTGACCTAATGCTAGAAGAGGAAAGGAAGGAGGAGCAAAGGTCTATAAGGCAAAATGAATCCAATAATTCAAGGGAAAAAATGTTTTTCGGGCTCTATCTCTCTCACGCATTCAAAAAACTATGGTTTTTTTAGCTACAAAGAAGGTCAAAACTACAGGTCCAAATTTCCATAGAACGAGTTGCATTATCAAGTTGTTGGAAGAGAAAATCATTTTTCTTGACCTCATTGACCTTGGGAGGATCCATTTTTCTCAAACGAAGGTCACTTGAAGAAGTTGGATTGGGGTTTTTGCAGTAGCTACAGAGGCAATGTTGCAGGTCGAAGTTGCAAGATCAAAGCTAGACGAAGTTGAAGCTGGAAGTTGCTTAAGTCAAGATTAAGCATTATTTATTTGATCTATATAGAATGACTTCTTAGAGGGATAGCTTGGGACTTGTATGAGGAAATTGTCTAGGGTTTGGGTATTTTTTGTCTCATTTGAAGCATATTGTATCAGAAGAGAAGAGTTTTTATGGGTTTTCCCCTTGGAGGGGTTTTCCCTAGCTTGGAGCATAATATATATACCCACTTTCTTTAATGTTTTTCTCTAGATATTTGTTTAATGAAAAATATGTAATAAATAAACACAAGAAGAAGAATAAATTTCACGAGCAAGTATTAAGGTTAGGGAAAATTAGAATCAATTTTAGAAATTATATAAAAATGGATTCAATGTGATCATGTAATGTACTAAAATAATACACTGAATCCTTCTACAATATTTGTAGAATATAAAACATGATCGCTCAAACACATGAAAGTAAGAGAAAGAAGTAAATCAATCGCACAACACAAGATTTCTATAGGGAAAGCAACTACTCAAAACCCCTCTATCATATATTGTACAAAGTCGGACAATCATGAAACAATACAATGCTTTCTCACACTGAGAAAATCATGCACTCTCCTGACTGTTTCACTCTGATCCTACTCAAAGCTGACTAGAAATTCTCAGGAAAAATTGACAAACACTCATCCAATTCTCAACATTTCTCACACAATCCCTATGGAAATAAATCCCTATTAAATAGGAAATTCAACCCTCCTTGATTGCACAATCCATCATTGCCTTCTCATGACTTTATAATTGTGCCCGGGAAATTTACTAATAATACAACTAATATTTATCTTCCCTTTATCATTTGTCTCAATTGAGTATTCATCAGAACTGACATGCATGCATCTATTAATAGTGAATCATCAGTTATATGATTGGTCACTACTTTTGAATTAAATCTAACTTAATTCATTGGACCTCTCACTAGCTCATCACTCGGTTAGTTCTATTTAAATTGATTTTAACTCTATTAATTTTAGTTAACTGATTATGTAGAAATTATATACAAGATGCATGTATATATCCAGATTCTCCTGATCTAACAATATTTATCACAGAATCCTTCCACTGTTAATCTTTTGCGTAAATTTAAAATCAAATTGCAAACACATGAAGCAATAAAAAACAATCGCACATAACACAATAATTTAACGGGAAAGCCTAAAGCTGAAAACCCCAAGTATCATATATTATGTATCATGGAGTTCATGTAACAATCTCATACAAAGCTTAGTACATCAAGCTCTCAATACAATCAATCGTCACACACTAATCAGAAGAAATGTGCAAATCCATGCACTGATTTCTTGCCACCTGATAGCCTGCCTCCACTGTGCAATCCTTGCTGAAGAAGACCCCTGAATGAATTCGAATCTACCTTGCCTTGACTACACAATCCTCATTGGAAACTCCAATGTATGTGTGGTGCAATCAATGCATCACTATAGTCACAACGGATAGTCCATATTTCCCTCTCACCTACCTCTCCACTGGGTCTCCACTGGAACTGACATGCACTGTAGTTAACTATTGTATTTGTTCAATTGATTAATGAGTTATTATTTGTGAGATAATTAAATAATTAATTCACTCCACTCTCACTAGTGTATCATTCAGTTAGACTAGATACAAATATCTCAACGAAGTTTAACTCCATTAACTGAGTTAAACTGAATAACAACTCCATGAACTACTCTTCCAACTCTGTCATAACTTTGCCACTTCAGTTCTAACTAAGTCCTCCATGCATGAACCACCAGTAAACCCTAGAAATTGTGTAATTCCTTCAGCCCACTGATTTTCCAAACCTGTACACTAAAATTTAGTTCTCTAAGAGAATAAGTTGATGTTTATTGTCGGATTATTATTAAGAGCTAATAATAATCGACACTTCTATTTTTAGATCGATAATCTATAAATAGACTTCGCCCAATATTATAAAAATAAAATTTCATCTATTTTCCAACTTGACCAACCATCCACAAATAACATCCTCCAACTTCTGAAATATGATCACCATGTCTAAAAATAGACATATTCTAAAAATAGACTTACACCTAAAAATAGCCTGCGGGCCCACTTAGTGAAGGTGACTAATTTTCACTAAGCTCGTCATCTTGTTGAATCTCAACACTCCCTCTCAACAAGATAGGGATTATCCTTCACCCTAATCCTGCCTCTATGGTATTTGAATTTTCTCCTGCCCAGCGCCTTCGTCAGAATGTCTGCATCCTGATCTTCTGTAGGAATGTACTGAAGCAACATGATCTTCCACTGCACACAATCTCTGATATGATGATACCAGATATCAATATGTTTAGATCTATCATGAAACATAGGTTTAATCAAGAGTTTAATGCAGCTTTGACTATCACAATGTATCACTGTAGGATCTAAATGTTAACCGAACAAACCGACCAGGATCTTCCTTATCCAGATAGCCTCACATGCAGCTTGACTTGCTGCCATGTATTCTGCTTCTGCTGAACTGAGTGCCACATATCTTTATTTCCTGTTGTATCAAGAAACTGTTGTAGATCTGATACTGAAAACCCCTCCTGATGTGATCTTTCTGTCTATTGGGATGCCTACCCAATCTGCATACGTGAAGCCATGCAAATTCACCTCATTCATCTGTATGTACCATAAGCCATACTCAGATGTGCCCCTGAGATACCTCAGGACATGCTTGTCTACCTTCTAAAAGAGCTTGGTAAACTTAACCATCGCTTGTGAAAGTTGGTTCACTGCATAGCATATGTCTAGTCTTGCATTAACTAAATACATGAACGAACCCACCAACTGTCGATAAACAGTGGCATCCACTACTTCTGCCGATATGGCATCCTATTTCCTCCAATTTCCTGGAAGAGGAGTATCCATGGGCTTGCAATCCTTCATGTGAAACTTACCAAGTATCTCCCGAGCATACTTGCCTTGAGACACAAATAGTTCACCTTCTCGCTGCCATATTTCCAATCCAAGGAAATAATGAAGGAGGCCCAAATCCTTCATCTCAAAATCATTTGCAAGATCTTCCTTGCATGAGTGTATCAACTGCTCATCACCCGTTAGTATTAAATCATCAACATAAATAATGATGATTAAAAGCTTACCCTCCACCACAATTTGGTACAGGTTTGCATCCACCTCACTCTTGGTGAAGCCAAGTCTAATGAAATAGTTGTCGATCCGTGTGTACCAAGCACGTGGTGCTTGCTTCAGCCCATACAACGCTCTTTTGAGTCTGCACACATGCGACTCACTGCTGAAGATCTCAAATCCTTCAGGCTACTCAATGATCACTTCCTCCTCAATAATCCCATTAAGGAACGCAGTCTTCACATCCATCTGATGAATCTGCCAACCCATCTGCGTTGAGAGAGCAAGGATGGTCCTTGTGGAAGAATACGTGTGACAAGTGCAAAGGTTTCTTCATAATCAATCCCCTCGATCTGTGAGAAGCCCCAGGGAACAAATCTTGCCTTATACTTCTTGATGCTTCCATTACCAGCTTGCTTTACCCTGTAGATCCATTTCGAATCTACCATTGATTTACCCACCGGCCTTGAAACAATCTCCCAAGCATTGTTTCTGACAATGGAGTCATACTCCTCCACCATGGCATCTACCCATGTGGGCTCCTGCGCTGCCTATTCAAAATAAATGGCTCTGTCACGACACACTTGCTCATAAGAGTCATGTATCCAGTAAATCGGTCAGGTGACTATCTCTATCTGCGATGTGATGTAGGGACTCCTACATTGTCTACCGCATCAAGCTTCAGTCTCTCAGCTTCTGTGGTACGCCTTCTACCAGATTTGATGTTTGGTTCTGCATGAGTGGACTCCTCCACTCCATGAAGCTCCTCCTGTGGCTGATCCACATCTAGAGGCTCATCTTTGGGAACAAGTAGCTCCTCCTCTACATGCAAGTGTAGCTCCCTCTCAAGCGACAACTTCATGGCTTTCACCTCATTGAATTTTATATCCCGTTGCACCACAGTCATTCGACTGTTTGGAAAATACACACGATAATTATGGTTTGTTTCTGTGTACCCCACAAATATCCCAACTTCTGCAGTCGACTCCAGCTTCTTCCTAGCGTCCTTTGTCACATGAATGTAAACAGATGAGCCAAAAATCTTCAAATGAGAAATATCAGGCTTCTTACCAGTAAAATCTTCTTCAGGTGTACTCATGCCAAGTACTCTATGAGGACAACGGTTTTGCACATAAACTACAGTGTTGCATGCTTCCGCCCACAAGTGCATCGGTAGACCATGGTCATGCAGCATAGCTCGTGCAGCACCCACGATCGTTCTGTTCTTCCTCTCTGCGACCCCATTATGTTTTGGGTTATGAGGCGCTATGAGTTCTCTTTGAATTCCTTCTTTGCTACAGAAGTATTTGAATTTTCCCAAGATATATTCACCACCATTATCGCTCCGTAGAGCTTTCACTTGCTTCCCCGACTCCTTCTGCACCAATGCTTTAAACTCACATAACTTTGAGAATGTTTCGATCTTCTTCTGCACGAATAAGATCTAGCATCTACGAGAATAGTCATCAACAAATATAACATAATACCTGTGTTTTGTTGTTGAAGCAACCGAGAAAGGTCCACACACGTCTGTGTGAATTCCCTCCAGGATCACCGAAGCATGGTTCTCCTTCTCATGAAAGGTGGTCTTCACAAACTTACCCATAGTATATCCCTTGCACTGATCTGACTACGCAAGAGTACCTTTGGGAAGTCCAGTAGAAATTTGCTGCAAAATCTTCAAAGCACCATGGTGAAGATGGCCCAATCTCCTGTGCCATAATTCGCCCTCATCTCGGCTCACCACTTCTTCTACTTTTCCCATCATTGTAGCGCAGCCATCTACCTCCATATTGTAGAGATTCTTAACTCGAATCCCTATCCTCTTGGTTTGACTCATTGTTTTATGTTGCAAGAAATCTTTTCCATCGCTAAAAACAACGTCATAACCTCAGTCTTCCAACATTGCGACCGAGACCAAGTTCTTCTTCAGACCTGGAACATTCATAACATCTTTCAACAGAAATGGATTACCTGACTCCCTGTCAAAGGTAATGGTCCTAATTCCTGTCGCACTGTATCTACCATCGTTGCCCATCTCTCTATGCATTTGAAGGTCCTTCTCCTCCAAGTCACTAAACAACTCCTTGTCTCCCGTCATATGGAAAGACACACCAATATCAAGATACCACACCGATCCCGTATAGCTTGAAACCAAACATGCGATCAAAGAGAAATCAAGCTAAAATTGCTAGGCTAAGGCCTCTCCAGCTGCAGCTCCAGCAGCCTTCTTGTTCTTCTTCTTTTGTGGGCAGTTAGTGGCGAAATTTCCATGTTCGTGACAGTGAAAAAACTTCACCTTGGACAAATCCTTCTTCTGCCTTTAGCCTCAAATTTTGAAGGAAATTTCTTCCCCTTCCCTTTCCTTGCTTTGGCAGCCAAAGCGAAATTCTCTTCATCTTCATTCTTCGATGAAGAGCCATCCCTGGTACTTCGCCTTATCTCCTCCTGCACAAGATCCGACCAAAGTTGCTCCCATCCCGGCAGTTTCTCCCATCCATTGACAGAGTCTTCATAGCTATGCCAACTCTTCAGAAGCCCAAGGATAGCCAAGCTCACCAAGTCTTCATCATCAAAAGTAATCCCCACACTTCCCAGTTCATCCCTACAGTGGAAAAACTTCGTGAGATATTTTGGAATATTGTCGCCCTTCTCCATTTTTATTTTTCTGAGCTTATCTTTCAGCGCCAACTTCCTCTGGTCGCTGCTACTTTGGAACAAATCTGTCAAATCCTTACACATTGAAAATGTAGTGGATTTCCTGTGAAGGCTGGACACAATATGGTCCTTCACACCTTCCAACAGAATTCTTCTTCTCTCTGATGCCTTCTTTTGCCATGCGTCAAGTAATGCAGCATCGCTAGATCCCGGCTTAGGAACACCGCTATCAATGAACTCCTTCAATCCATTATCTTCTAGCACCACCTCCATCCTATCCTTCCAGGCTATGTAATTTGAGCTCCCATCAAGGGCATACTCCAATCGCAACCCATTGAAAGACATTTCAATGAATACTCAAATGTTGCACCAAGAATTTTTTGTAGCAAATTTGAATTGTCCACCAGCACAAACTCAGCGATTCTTCACAATCGCAATCTTCAATAATTAACCCTGCTCCAATACCATGTATAAATTATATACAAGATGCATATATATATATATAATCTAGATTCTCCTGATCTAACAATATTTATCTTCTTACAAAATACAGAATCATTCCACTGTTAATCTTTTGTGGAAAATTAATTGCAAACACATGTGAAGCATAAATAAAAACAATCGCACATAACACAGTTGTTTAACGGGAAAGCTTGAAGCTGAAAACCCCAACTATCATGTATTATGTATCATGGAGATCATGTAAGAATCTCATACAAAGCTTAGTACGTCAAGCTCTCAGTACAATCAATCGTCACACACTAATCAAAAGAAATCTGCAAATCCATGCACCGATTTCTTTCCACCTGCTAGCTTGCCTCCACTACGCAATCCCTGCTGAAGAATAGCTCTGAATGAATTCGAATCTACCTTGCCTTGACTGTGAAATCCTTATTTGCAACTCACATGTGTGTGTGGTGCAATCAATGCATCACTATAGTCACAACAGATAGTTCATCTTGCCCTTTCAACTATCTCTCCATTGGGTCTCCACTGGAACTAACATGCACTGTAGTTAACTGTTGTATTGTTTAGTTGATTAATGAGTTATTATTTTTGAATTAATTAACTAATTAATTCACTCCACTCTCACTAGTGTATCATTCAGTTAGACTAGATACAACTAACTCAATTGAGTTTAACTTCATTAACTGAGTTAAATTGAATAACAACTCCATGAACTACTCTTCCAACTTTTTCATAACTTTTCCACTTTAGTTCTAACTGAGTCCTCCATGCATGAACCACCAATAAACCCTAGGAATTGTGTAATTCCTTCAGCCCACTGATTTTCCAAATCTGTACACTGAAATTAAGTGCTCCAAGAGAATAAGTTGATTTTTATTGTCAGATTATTATTAAGAGCTAATAATAATCGACACTTCTATTTTTAGATCGAAAATCTATAAATAGACTTCGCCCAATATTCTAAAAACAGGATTTTATATATTTTTCCAACTTGACCAACCATCCACAAATAGCATCCTGCAACTTCTGAAATATGATCACCATGTCTAAAAATAGACATAGTCTAAAAATAGACTTACACCTAAAAATACCCAGTGGGCCCACTTAGTGAAGGTGACTGATTTTCACTAAGCTCATCATCTTGTTGAATCTCAACGGATTACACTCACACCACACTAGTGCTACAACTGCAACTGGACCCCCAAAATAATAGAATCACTCTACATGCCTCATCTTAGACCCTCAAATCGAAATTATTAAGCTAACTTAGTCTTCATGACTTAGTTAACTTATACAAGTTGTTATGAGATGAAATTACAATTTATTATCCAATGTATTTAAGGGAAAATTAAATTAGATGCCCACATTTAGCACTAATGTGTAACTGAATTCCTCACCAATGTGTGACTGGAATCCCACACTAGTATATGGTCAATTTTTGTCCTTTCTGGTTGCCAATTTCATTAGTTCTTGTTGCAAAATTTAAACACTCTGTCTCAATAAGAAAGGAATTCAATCTATCCCGATCCGGTACCTTTGGAAAGTTCTGCATGCAACACTTCTCTAGTTTTTTTTGCACCTGCAACTCCTAAAACCGAATAGCCTCTGAACAACTGAATCAGTATAATGCATTTGTCATCAGAGTCTTCTGACTGTTGGATCCTACTGCACCTGTCTATTGGAATCATGTTGTTGTTGACATCTACACCTATGCACTATGCATTGTTTCCAACTCTGATCTGCACTCTAGTATCTGACATCTGTCACTCTGAGTTATGTCTTCCTAACATTTTATTGCATCAATTTAAGTGACCCTTCATGCTATTTTTGTACTGTGGGCTCCTTGTAGCTAGGATTGATCCATGAGACACACCATCCCAATGGACCCTGCCCAAATTTCTTCTTGGGATTATATCTGCACATCGCCCCACCTCACTCCTAGAGGTATAACTGCATGTACTCCCTATGCCCATCTGGCTCGAAATTCCCCTCTCCTAGAGGTATCTGCTTGAGTGGACTCTTCCACTTGGTATCCTCTCTGATTCTCCAATTGTGGCTTCTCCACAACCTTCTGAGACTACTTTTGAGGCTGCATGTTGAGAGATAATTTCTCCCTCTCAACCACCAAGTCATTAACCACTGCTTTTCTCCTCAAATATTTGCATGCATCCTCAAACTCAAGAGCATAGAGGTTCTTGACTCTTACACCGATTTTCTTCACATGTCCCGTGGCTATGTGTTTATGGAAAACCTATCCTTTTCTAAACATCACATCATAACCACGTTCTTCTAATACCGCTACAGAGACAAGATTCTTCCTTAGGCCTGGAACATACAAGACATATGCTAGTCTGAGAGGGGAGCCATACTCCCTATGAAAGTTAATTTGACCTATTTTGGTCGTGCTATACCTCCTATCATCTCCAAACTCTATGTTCTTCTGGAGGTCCTTCTCCTCCAAGTCAATGAAGAGATCTCTATTCCTTGTCATATGGAATGAGGCATCGTTGTCTAGATACCACACGCATCCCATTACAGTGTTGGTCATGCATGCAATGAGATTAAAATCAAGCTCTAACTATGAATCCAATGCTTCACTCGCTGCAAGTGCAAGCTCCTTCTTACTTTCCTTCTTCTGTGGACAATTCGAAGCATAGTTCCCATGCTCGTGATAGCGAAAACACCTGAACTTGGACAAGTATCTCTTTCCCTCTTCACCTTGGGACTTTTTTCCCTTGGTTTTCTTTCCTTTTTCGACTAGTGCACAATATTCTTATTTTTTGGTGTTGGAGGTCCAGTCTCTGGTGCTCCGCTTTATCTCTTATATTACCAAGTTGGACCACAAACGCTCCCAGTCTGTTAAGTTCTCCCTCCCATTCACAGAGTCTTGGTAACTATGTCAACTCTTGGGAAGGCCTAGAAGTGCTACGCTCACAAAATCATCCTGGGCTACTGTCACACCAACACTTCCAAGCTCATCTCAACATTGAGTGAACTTTTCCAAGTATGTCAGTACCGTCTCGCCCTCCTTCATCTTGATATTTCTGAGCTTGTCCCTTAGTGCCAACTTCATGTGAACACCACTATTCTGAAACAGATATGTAAAGGCCCTCCACATAGCATATGGAGTTTCCTTCTCATGGAGACTCGAGACAATATGTTCTTTGACTCCATCTAACAAGATCCTTCTTGCATTTGCTACCTTCTTTTGCCATGCATCAAGAAGTTGGGCATCTACTACTGCGGGATTTGGAATATCAAAATATATGAATTCCTTAAACTCATTCTCCTCCAATACTGCCTCCATCCTGTTCTTCCATGCAATATAATTTGAATTTTCCTTGAGTTCATATTTGAGTCTCAAGCCATTGAAATACATCTTGATGTACTGCTGGATCCTGAAGAATAAATCTGCAAATTTGAACTTGTTCAAGACAAACTCAATTTCTTCTCTTCTATTTTGATTCATGGCGCTCTGATACAATGTATAAATGATATATAAATTCTATACCAATGGACTCAATTTGATAATGTAATGTACTAAAACAAGATATTGAATCCTTCTACAATATTTGCAGAATATAAAACACGATCGCTAAATTACATTCAAGTAAGAGAAAGAAGTAAATCAATCACACAACACAATATGTATCTAGGGAAAGAAACTGCTAAAAACCCCTCTATCATATATTGTACAAATTCAAAGAATCATGAAACAATACAATTATTTTTCACACAAAGAATATCCTACACTCTCCTGACTATTTCACTCTAATCCTGCTCAAAATTTACTATCAATTCTCAGGAAAATTTGACAAACACTTAGCCAATTCTTAGCCTCTGCTAAGCCCAGCCTTGCTCACGCAATCCCTATATAAATAAATCCCTATTAAATGGAAAATTCAACCCTCCTTAATTGCTCAATCCATCATGGCCTTCTCATGACTTCATAATTGCGCTCAAGCAATTTGCTAATAATACCACTGATAGTTATCTTCCCTTTATAATTGTTCCCGGAAAATTTTCTAATAATAACTAGCATACTAAATTTTCCAAAATCGTATTAGAGCTAAGGTGAACAAGAAGGAAACTAGAAGGATCATCTTGTGGACATAGGAAGGGTTGGCTAAGGGAATTCACTTTTTGAAGACTACATCAAGCCCTCATCAAAGGAAGTACTAAAGAGGAAGGATTACAAGAATATTGATGACATCTCCTTGAAATTCATTTGGAAAGCATCCTTGAAGGAATTATCAAAGGATCTTGGTATCATTTCATCATTCTTTGAAGTTTTTGAAGTCTCTTTGAAGACCTTTAAAGCCTAAATATAATTGGAGACATCATTGGAGAAGGAAGAGTCTCTTTTTTTTTTTTTCTCTCTGAATACGCTTAATCTATTAATATACAAAAAAGTTACAGTTACATGGAGGCAAAAACCTCATAGTTCTGGCTCGCAAGATGAGCATTCTGGTACAGCCAATTCAAAATATCAACATACAGTGCCAGGAGGCAGATACAACAATGGAACATGGACTGACATCTAAGCACAAAAACACTTTTCACACAACATATCAAACCACCACAGTAAGCTACAGATCTGTAGACCTGAACGAGCTTATATATGACATACTGCTGCCCATATAGGGGAAACTGGCTTTCAAAAAAACAGTGAAAGGAGAACCAGCTAGACTGTAAAAACATGTAATTTCCAGTACTAAACCTGGCACCGCGAACAACCAAAACTAATCATGTAAGATGAGAGACCATTAATCACCTGGAGTGGGCGGAGGAGACTCGACCACGCAGCAAGCATAATCATAGGGAGCATCCTCGTTCAGCACAGCATCAATAGCATCCGGATTTTCCTGTAAGATAGTGTTCTTCATATTCTCGTCAGACATGGCCAGAGTACCATCATTCTTGAAGCCATCCTCCGCAGAATTCGAATTGGAAAGAAACGAGGAGCAGCCAACATCCGGCATCCGCTTCTGGACAGCAGTTGAAGGAGAATGGGGCCTGTCAGTTGCCAAATGCCCCGGAGGAGAGTCTTGGAGCTCTGCATTCACATCTGGAGGCACTTCTTTGAAGTCAATCGTTATAGTGGCAATGACCGTTGGCATGTTGAGTAGACAAGGGAATCGAAATTGCGCCCTGTGCTGCTAACTAGGGAGGAGATTGGATAGACGATGAGCGGGCAAAGCAGCCCAACGGCCAGCCGAAGCACCCCTCCCACTGCGAGTCTCTGGATACCGCCCCCTCCAAGAGTTAGACTGCAGAGAAGAGGAGCTGGGTGAAGAAGAAGGAGGGCGCCGAGAGAGACCACCTCGGCTCGAGCCACGCCTGCTCCTCAATATATGTCGCAACCGAGGCATAATGTCCTGGTGATTAGAGTTGAACTCGAAGGTGCTGGGGATGGCAGAGTAATTCAGGTCAGGCGAGCCCAAATTGAAGACCCAATTCTGATAAGTATGAATCTCTTCAGCGCTAAAGCCCAAATTCTGAGAGCAAAGGGGGGAGTGCGTGATATGCAGCCCAGGAGCGAGGTTAATGCAGCAGGAGAGTGAGCATCTTTGACCCATGATAGTCCTGGTGCTGGTCTCAGAATCCGCCAAGGAGCAGCAAGAACGAAAGGGTATCAGAGCCGAATTGAAGCTTGCCGGAGAAGCCATGGCGTAGTTAAACGAACTGGTGTATGGACAATTGTGCATCTTAAATGCCCCGGAGAGTGAATCGTTAATGCAATTAATTGCATACAGGACACAAAGGAGGGTGGCGGTGATGGAGTCCCACGTGTCATCCCACCGCCTTTGCAACCTATTCCACATTCCGACCACCCGCATCCGGGAGGAGAAGGAAGACTCTTGATTGACAAGTAAGTATCATATTGTTACTATATGTCTAAATCTACAGGTCATATGGGTTCTTTTTACAAGGAAATAAATAAGCTCGTTAGCTCATTAAATTTCCTATCATGGAAGAAAAGGATTGACCTGGTACTTATATAACATGAAGTAATGGAATATGTTCTTGGTGAAGTCACTAAACCTAGCAAAGAAAAGAGTCGAGAACTAATAAAATACAAGAAAGGAGAAGTAAGGGCACAAATAATCATTGTTGAATCCATCAAGGATCTATTGACGATGTTGTAAATCCATCAACCACAGTGGTATCCTAGATGTGAAGTCCCAATTAGATCTCACAACATTTGTAGTAGGATCCCCATCCAAAATATTGGTTCGACTGCTATGTATCCTTGTATATTTTTCTTGGATACAAATTTCAACACAAGAGAGTAATACACAGGTATTTCTAGATCAAAAATTGAATATTCCTTGTGAAATTTCCATCTGCAGAAGTATCAAGATCCTTCTACCAAAAGGGGAAAGAAAAGTGGTCCCTTTAGAGATAAATAATAGTACTAATCTAGAAAAGGCACACGATCATATACATATGAATGAATCGTTGATCAACCAGTGAAATATTTCACAAGGAAGCAATGATTGTTAAAGTATATACAACACACCCTTAATAAGATAAGTACCACAGCCACCAAAATAGTTCAATTTCATTAGTACATGTGAAAAAAACTTACATCACAAACATTCAAAGAATAATATTACAATATCCACGACATATGGATGAAATCATGTTGGCTCAATGAGCTTCTAAATTAAGTAAAATTTCCAAGTTACATCAAGACAGTGAGCACCACTAGCCCCAATAGTGGAGAATTATAGAAGTCACTCGCTCCTCCAAAATGACTATATTCCTCTCCAATGCCTGGTAGGAAGAGCCAAGGTGAAATTTCCTTTACATGAGAAATGAGGGTGTATATATAACAAATAGGGTGACCATTCACCTCCCTTGTGACTCTTGGACTACCCTCATGATTGTTTGACTTATTAATGACCTTTCAACTTCCTACGTGAATTTTTGTATTACATGGATGACTCTTGGACTTCCACTTTACATTACCTTTCTCCAATATTGAATTTACATAATACACAAATGATGTGCCAAATAACGAATCGTGACCAGACATGATATGACACTGATAACATAGACTTCCTGATGATGTGGAAATTTCAGGTCGTCCTTATTTCTTATTTGTATTCATTAAAACATGTATCCAATACTTTGTCTTCATGAGAGATATGATTTTTTCTTCAAATATTCCCTCCAAAGGGTTGTGAATCAGATGGAGTGTTCATGCGGTCCCGATCTTTGGTCTTTTGTTGTAATATAATGTTCCTTCATCTTCTTGCCTGATGATCATCTTCTCTCCTTAGCTCCTTAGGTGTCTTATAGCATGTTATCCTTATCCATATCCTTCGTCACCATCCTTTCATGACATAATATAATATCTGCGACTACAATCCACCCATGACAAGTTGACATCAAAACGATAAACCCCTAGCCTAATATGCTTCATGAAATCAATTGTTAGGGCTAGAACTAGTGACTGGTTAAGTGACTAACTCAGGATTTCACAGTTCTAGAGGCCAAAATCTAGGACTAAGGCTTGACACTATGCAATGTGCAGTTCAGGATGTCCAGGGTTAAAGGATTGCGCAATTGAGGGACTCAAGGACTCAGGCTAGAGGATTGAGCCTTGAGACCATGCAATGCATGGTTCTGGAGGCTTGGGAAGAGGGACTAAATATTTGAGGGACTCAAGGGCTCAAGCTAGAGGCTCGAGGATAGAGACTGTGCAGTGCACAGTTTTGAAGACTTGGGTTGAGTGACTACACAGTTTAGGAACTCAAGAAGTTAAACTTGAGGCTTGAAGTTTCCCAATGTGTAGTTCAGACAGGAGAATAGGATGGTATATTACACGGTTGAGGGGTTAAAGGCATCAATATTGAGGGTTGAATATTGAAGTTTCCCAATGTGTAATTATGGAGGGAGAGAGGCCAAGTGATTGCGAAATTGCGCAGTTCAAGAGCTCAAGGTTGAGGATTGATGCTTAAGATTGTAGAATGTGCAGAGAAGGCTAGCTGGAGGCAAGGATTTCGTAGTTCTAGGGTTCAAGAACCGAACTGAGCATGAAGAATGCATGGTGTGTAGTTCCAAGAGGAAATTTTGGGGCTTGATGGTTGAGATTGCGCAATGCGCAGTTCAGGAAAGCTGAGTGAAGTAAAGTTTCCCGAGAACAAAATTTTCCAAATAAAGCTAAGTGTGGAATCAGTGAGGCTCAAGTGAGCAGAGAAAAAACTAGATCATGATCGCACACTCGGAATAGTCAATGACACAACATTGATAATTTAAAAAATAAGAACAACATGATTCCCTCCCTTAATGCGATAGAAATTCAACGTACCTCTCCAAGTGCGACACAAAAGATACAATTTATGACGAAAGTGATGACACTTGTGCAATAGTGCATGAAACATTGAGAATGAGTGTAAAACATGTCTACATGACTATTAGGACTCATCAACACCAAATTACTTCTTGAAACAAGCCAAACTCCACTTTACCTTATAAGCGACACTTCCCACGCCAAAATATGACATTTACTATATAAATATAAAAATGTGAATGACACTTGTGATATGCGAATGACGGTGAAAAAAATACATGCTAGAGCCAAGATAAGATGAAAATTACATTAGCCATGGGATGGGGGCTTGTTGGTGATTGAGTGTTCTATTAAGGCACTCATTTGTAAAGGTCGTCAGTTCAAACCTTGTGGGGAGCCCATCAAGCGTAAGCCTATGAAAATTTCTTGGCATTGTTGGCGGGGAATGGTGTCGACCAAAGGGGTCTTCATTAGTAGCAGCACGATGTGATCTTGGGTGGTAGCTATGATTGTATGGTTCTCATTACCGGTTTCCATCCTGATACAAAAAATAATGAAAATGACACTAATTAAGATGAAATAAAGTGAAGGTGACAGTCGAGAACATGAAAGGGACACTAGTGAAAGTGAAGGCGCACAAAAGCAACATTTTGGAAAACTCATCAAATTTATGTAGAAATGGAGAAATGATCATTTCTAATGGATAGCACAATCAAAATTTGACTATTTTTCCACCTTCCCAAATGGCTATTGAGGTACCTTCCTAGTTGGAAAATACTTATGGGGATGAAGACCGTATGTTTCCGTTACTAACTTTGGAACAATAACGGGGATTACAGGAACAATCAAAATATCATGTTTTACAGCAATTTTTGTCTGACATTACTTGCATTAATTATCATATCTCTTTTAATGGTTATCAACATGTTTTCAACAATGAGTTTCAATAAAATTAGTTGTATTTGCAACATTCATTATGGTAGCACTAGAAGCTAGCAATGAAGAAAGAACTGAGCCTATTGAAATTCATGACAAGAAGACATTGTACATTGGCAATGATTTAAGTGCAGAACAGAAACAACAGGTATTGAACATGGTTCAAAAGCAGTCAAGATCATTTGCTTGGGATTACTTGGACATGAAAGGTATTTATCTAGACACACGTATACACCATATCTATACAAGTGATGAAATTAGACCTGTTAGGTAGCCTCAAAGGCATATGAACCTTGATTTGAAAGATATAGTTAAAGATGAATTGCAGAAACTCTTGAGTGCAGATTTCATATATCCTATTTTCGATAGTAAATGTTTATCATTGTTGGTGGTAGTTCTGAAGAAAAACGGGAAATTGTGAATCTGCGTAGACTATAGAGAGCTGAATAATGTCACTTTGCAAGATTATTTTCCTTTACCATTTATTAATCATGTACTTGATACATTGTCTGGGAAAAAAAAAATTTCTAGATGGGTATAACAGCTATAACTAGATTCAAATAGCCCCGAAGGATCAAGGGAAGACAACCTTTACCTATCCATGGGGTACCTATGCCTATCGTGTTCTTCCTTTTGGTTTATGTAATGCTACAGCCACTTTTTAATGATCTGTGTTCATTATCTTTTCTGATTTGATCCATGAATGTGTATAAGTCTATATGGACGACTTCATAGTATATGGGGATGGTTTCTATCAAGCCTTGGACAATTTGGAAAAAGTGTTGATCCGTTGTCAAGAAGTTCAATTGGCCCTTAGTAGTATTAAATGTAAAATGGTGCAAACTAAAGGGATTATCTTGAGGCATCATGTATCGGTAGAAGGGATAAAATTGGACCCTGCGAAAATAGAGGTAATATCACATATTCAGATTCCCACAACACAGAAAGAGGTAAGAAGTATCTTGGGATATGTAGGATACTATAGATGATTCGTTAAAAATTTTACTAAAATTTTAGTACCAATGTTTCAATTACTTTCTAAAGATGTTGAATTTTTATGGGACGCTAACTCTGAAAATGCTTTTTAGGAACTAAAGGATAAATTAACAACTTCTCTAGTATTGAGAGGGACTAATTGGTCTCTCCCATTTCACATTTACACGGATACAACTGAAACCACCCTTGGAGCTGTGTTGGGTCAAAGGGAAGATCACTCTCCTTACGCCATATATTTCGTTAGCAAGAACCTCTCACTGGTTGAAAACTATGTAGTCACTAAAAAGGAATTGTTAGCAGTTTTTCATGCTATTATCAAGTTTAGACATTATATTACTGTTTATGAGAATTTTTTCCATACCGATCATTCTGCCATTAGATTTTAAATGAATAAACCTATTACTAATGGGAGAATTACTAGATGTTTGCTTTTAATGCAATAATTTAACATCACTCTGATTGACAAGTATGGAAAAGATAACTCGATTGTTGATTTCTTATCCCGAATGAACTTTTCTCAAGAAACATTTCGGTACCAATTCCGGATTACTTTCCAATTGAGGACTTGTTTGCAATATCGACTCTTACTCCCTAGTTCACTAATATGGTTGATTACCTGGTAACAGGAAAATTTCGAAAAAATATTTTTACCAAGGAGAAGCATAATGTTGTTCAGCGAAGTGAAAATTATTCCTGGATAGATGGGAATTTATTCTGCACATGACCTGATTTGATTATGAGAAGGTGTGTGCGCGAGGATAAGATGTTTGATGTACAAAAGGATTACCACAATGAGCCTTGTGGGGGGGATTTCACAGATAAAATAAAATCTTACAAAGTCCTACATGCATGATATTATTAGTCCACGCTTTTCAAAGATGCCAAAAATTTTGTTTCAAGTTGTGATGCATGTCAGCGAATGGGGATCAGGTCAATTCCTGTAGATGAGATGCCTCTCAAAACACAGATATCAATATAACCTTTAGAAAAATGGGCATTAGATTTTATGAGACCCATTTCTACCATGTCCAAAAGGAAGAGATATATTTTGGTCTGCATTGATTATGTGACAAAATGGGTGGATGCCAAGACTTTGTATTCTGCTTTTGAGAAAGCAGTAGTGGATTTCCTTTTTGAAGACATATTCACCCGATTTTGGGTGCCTACGGAAATTGTTACTGACCAAGGCACACAATTCACTTCCAAATTGGTGAAGGCCATCACTAAATAGTATCATATCAAGCATTGGAAATCTACCCCATACCACCCCCAAGAAAACGGGTAGGTGCAATCTACAAACAAGTCTTAGAATCCATCCTCACTAAAACAATTTAGCTTCACCATGGTGATTGGGCCAACAAGTTCCCTGAAGCATTATGGGCATACCATATAACCTGGAGGAATATGACGGGGCACACTCCCTATGAATTGGTATATGGAAAACAAGTATTACTTTCAGTTGAATTCTAAGTAAAAACATTTTGAAATACATTCAATTGGGAATGAACTTGAATGATGCCCATTTACAAATATTAATGCAGTTAAATGAATGGATGAGATCGGGCAGGATGCATTTCATCAAACCATGTTAGCTCATCTAAAAGGGACTAACTGCGTTGTTGTGACAATTCCTCCATGCAAGGGTGCATTGCAGTGCACTTCCCGACATTCAAGGGTGTGTTGGTCTCCTGGGAGTGGAATTATCATTGTTCCGGGAATCTCCACATGGCCAGTGCCTTCTAGAAGAGTCCATATGTTTCAAACTTTGAATCCAAGTGTCCATCTAGCACCTCTGAAATTGGAAACATGTCCTCCCTATTATTACAAAGTCATTCCTTGAGAAACTACCATCAGTTTCCCTATAAATTAAGCACTCATCCTAGTGCTAGGGAAGGAAGAATTTTGTGAAAACTTATGTTGTTGGATTCTCATTTGATAAGAGAGTGAAAGTATTGATATGATGTTGGGATAATGCTAGATGTGATGAGGTTGGAATGAAGTTGGAGCAGGTTGATGACAAATCAATCCATATTGGTTGCAATCTTCTCCTCCTACTCTCTAATAAAGATTGTTGTTCATTTTCCCATACACGTGTCTCTATTTCTTGTGCAATGTATTCTTGAATGACGTATATATTTCAGATCTAATCGATTTGATTTAAGTAAGATAAGTAGATATTTGTATCTTTTATGTTGTTTGTTGTTCTCTATTTTTTTTGTAGGAATCGATCTAGCGACTTGAGTTGGATTGAGAGCGAAGGCAACAATGACAGAAGGAGAAGGAGAAATGAAAGAATCACAACTAGGTTCCTTTCTCATTTATGTATATCTGCTTGTTTTAGAGAAAATAATAGTTATTCTTTCCTCTATTGTTCTAAGTGATAAACACCACACTTAGGGAATTTGATTTATCCTTAAATCAAAATTCCGTATAACAAATTTGCGACCATACTGGGGAGATCCCATCATTCCTGGTGTTATTTGCCTCGGTTTATCCTCATCAGTAGCATCCACTTTCTATTATCAGTTATTTGAATAAAAAAATTGCATTAGAACTATGTCAAGCTGCTTGATTTTCAATATTAGCTGCACCCAACGCACTATTGGTCAAGACACAGTGCACGCAACACACTGTCTCCCATTTAGGGGTGCTTTGCAACGCACTTTCTCCCCTTAGATACTGTGTTTCCCCCTTAGCCAACAAAATTCCATCAAAATTTGTCATTGCTTTCATTTTTAGCCACTTGTTTGTTGTATTCTCATATGTTTGATACCTCTTGGAGACCAGTGAACTTTCCTGTTCTTCCTCCTTTGAAAAGTAATTTGTTCAATGTTTCATTATTGTTTTTCTTTATCATTGGAAAATCAGATTCAAATTATTTTATTTCTACATTACATTAATTATGTTTTTCAAAAGGAAATTTTTTTTTCATTCCTCGTTTCTTGTAAGAAAATTGTAGTTCCATTCTTCATTTTCCTAAGACAAATTATTGTTTCATTCCTTATTTCTCATAAGAAGACATTTGTTTGATTGGTTTGTGCAACCAGTTTCCTTTATTTCATTCACATTAAAGGGATCTGAAAAGAAAAACATGCATGTTCATATAGTGAATTGTGTGTGTTGCATAGGAACAAGTTAGGAAAGATGCATTGAGTTTGAGCTCTTTGTTGTTTGCTCAAAAAACTGATTTCTCTTTCCCCTTGGTAGCTAGCATTTTCATTGAAAAATATAAATTGAAAAGTTTGCTTATCATTTATTTTGAATTTTTAGGAATTTCCATTACGTCACACGGTGAACCTCAAAGACAAACTTTTAAACAAGATCACATAAAATTTACATCAATCAACCTAAGAAATCATTGGAACATTAACGATAACATTTAGAAGGTCTAGGTTAGAGACGTGTTCCGGCGTATTTAAACATGGCAGTTGTCGCTAACTTGTATGTGATACATTCAGAGTGTGATACCTCACTCCATGTACGTAAGTATATTGGAGCTCATCCATGTACCTTCAGGCATATAGGGCGGTGTTCTAGTATGAAAAGTATAAGGGGGTGCTCTCACTGTGTGGTTTCGCATTAGACTGCGCTAATCTGGACTTGGGCCTACACGTACCTGTGGGAATATTTGGGAGGACAACTTTAGGTTGCTATCCATCCATAAGTAACCAAGTCAAATGCCTTGTAACTTGTGATACATCGAACACAGCATTCGGGGAAATTTCCTACCCGTACTTCTTGGTTTGCCAGGAGGTATTTTGCAGTTCACAATTACTTGGTAAACATTTTTCCTAGAATTACCCTTTTATTTTGTTTATTTGTTTTTTTCATAAAATCAATCAGTCGTCATGGAATAAGAACATCCCTTTCCCCGTCGTTCGCGTAGAATAACACTTAAAGCACCTTTACCACCGAAAGCCATTTCTGGTCGGCGAAGGTGACATCGTTCTACCAAAACCAATACTATCAGTACCTCTGGTTCGACATCATCATCACATATACTAGATGTCATCTTGAGTCATTTCTACAAATCCTGGTTCATCTTTTGTTGTCAATACAAAGTCCTCACAGCTACATGTGGTCACAATCCATCCAATTAGTGAGACCATACCTCCCGAACCCAACATTGTTCAACTGGAAGTTGAGCAGGATCATGTCATTCTTTTATCAGAACATCTAGATCCTGAAGTCGAACAACCGAAATTTGTTCCCGTATCGGTCGCTCCATAGTCGATTGTAGCCACTGAGTCTCCCATATAGCGCAGTCAACCACTT
This sequence comes from Pinus albicaulis, assembly GCA_034641835.2. Lineage (NCBI taxonomy): Eukaryota > Viridiplantae > Streptophyta > Pinopsida > Pinales > Pinaceae > Pinus > Pinus albicaulis. The sequence continues at coordinate 370,538,853 of CM076582.1, forward strand.
AAAATATATCTCGGACCTAATGGTGAAATCCTTCCACGCGGTTTGATTTCGATTGAAGAAATACCACAAGATGAAATACCTTCAACTCCAACTCATTTTTGGGAAGAGATTTATCTTTACGAGTTTTTTCCTCAATCACCTCACACTACTTTCTTTGATCTTATGTCAATTAGAATTCTCATAGATCCTATAGGGTACACATTGGGTCATACGACGATGGCTAAGTCAACATCTCCGGCTGTACCATCTGTTACAGTTGCGATAGCATCTACTGTTGTTACCCAATTGATGTTCACCACATCACTAGAGTCACATCTATATGGTGGTCCTTCTGTCTCACCTGGTTACCAATATTTATCTGGAACCTTCTCTGGTGCATCCTCAAACCCATGGACATCACCCATGTCATCATATGGTATTATATCTAGTACATCTCTAACGAGTACTGAACAGCTTGATCCTTTATATACATCTTTAGTGCAATATCAAGCTGGTCCATCTGGGTATATTCCATCCAGTACAATCTCAATTGGACTCCCGAAATTTGGAGAACAATATATTCCATATTATTATACTCCTCATGTTGGGGGGGAACCTATGGTCACCAATTTTGATAGTAATCTTTCCCTTTATGGTCATCCTAATGTTGGAATGATTTTTTGTCAGTGGCAGCCTATTCTTCCTATTCAACCACAAATGGTTGTGCATTCATATCAACCGGTTCAACCTGTTGCACCCACATCTACTCCACTTGTTAATACATCATTACCCCTGTTACAGGCTCAAAGTGTTGTACCTTAACCGTCTCAAGCGGGTCCTTCAACCCAATACCCTCAAGTATTGGGCCCTCAAACTCCAACTCCTTCGGTTGGTTTACAACAACCACCTGTATCCGGAATTATTTATTCACAAGCTGGATTACCATATTATGGGATCTCATAGGCACAACCACATTTTACCTATTCACAACCGGGTCCAATATATTCTAGTTTTGGATATAATCTTGGTGGACAGACACCTTGGCAGCCACAAGCGTAAATTCCACAACAATCATTCCAACAACAAGTAGCTTACCCTAGTTTTGGTCAACAGAATCCTCAAGCGTTTTCTTATCAAAAAAACCCCTATCTGAGTTATCAGCAACAAATTCCTTATGTTTTTGCTCAAAGGCCTGTTTCCCAAGCAATTCCATCATACCCTGGCTATGCTCAACCTTACTTAAATCAACAGTTTCCCTTTGTTGCAACTTTAGAATTACCTGATTTAAACTAGCTTACCAACGATCCAATCAACTATACTCCTTGGTGGTCAGTGATACCACATAAATTACCCTCGGATATTCCTAAGTTCAAAGGAAACCCTGGAGAAGATGCGTCGATGCATTTTATGACTTATCGTTTGTGGTGTTCATCCAACTCCTTAAATGATGACTTCGTTTGACTACGTATTTTTCAGCGTACGCTCACTGGTGCGACCACGAAGAGGTACATTGAGTTATCGTGAGATTTATTTTATAATTTCACTGCCTTGGCTACTACCTTTCTGACCCACTTCCAGCTACCCATACGATATGAAACTGTAATAGATCTCTTGACCAATTTCAAACAGACCAATGCTACTCACATTTCTGATCATATTCATGAGTGGCGTCATTGTCATAGAATGGTCAAAACATTTGTTCCTGATCAACTCCTTGCTGAGTGATTCATTAAGTCCTTACTACCATCTATCACCAAGGACGTGGCTAAGGGTGGCATCGTCACTGAAGAGCGGGTCATTTCTTCTGACCAATCCTTATATTTGATTTATACTCAGTCTGGCACACTCTACGAGAAAATTCTCAATGTGTCACGATCTAATTTTAATGTTCCTCCTCCATCTAAGGACTCTCATGCTAGCAACAGTATGATTGGTACTACAAGCACACATCACTCTACTGCATCTGATTCTACACCGTCTTCCGAAATCCATGCCATTTCATCTTACAAAGGCAAAAGTGACAAGCAACCCGGAAGTAAGAAAAAGGGGAAATCGAAGAAAAAGAAAAATTCAACCCCGCGGGAACGATCATCCGATCAACAAACTGGAAACAATCGGAAACCTCGTTACCCTTACATCCTATGTAATTAGGAGCACTTTGTTCAAGACTGTCCTCACTGTGCCTAAGTCTCAAAAGTTCTTAAGACCTCGAATGCATCTTTTGTGTTGACAGATTCATTTCCGAATCTAGACACAAATATGGTTGCTATGGATCTAGCTTCTAGTTCCCAAGTGCTTATGTTATCTATCACGAAGCCAAAAACTAATGTTTTGGTGTCAACGCGAAATAAATATTACGATAGTCGGGCTACTGATCAACCTACTACCTCGACCATGAATTCATCCACGGAATCTATTCCACCAACTACTATTCCTAAGTTAACAATAAAGCCACCAAAGGGAGTCGTGCATAAATAGACATTCAATCCTCGAGCTTGAGCTACTCAAAATTATAATATAGTTGAATATTTGGCTCAATCCCCTATAAATATGTCGACGCTTGAGGTACTTCAAAATTGTCCCTCCCAGAAACAGGCTTTGTTGTCGACAATTGGTGGAATCAATTCGACAGATTCCAATCTTGTAGTCTTTAATCATACGGGCTATGTGCCACAATTAATAGCAGAATTAGCATTCTCCATCCAAGTAAATGTTCACAATCACCTCGCTCATCATACTATTATTGATGAGGGAGAATCTACCTTCATTATGTCTCTAAACTACTGGAATTCACTTGGCTCACCGCGCCTATCTCAATCGCCTACAACGTTGAAAGCTTTTCACGGTCGTACATATATTCCTTGCGGTATCATCAATAACCTGCATGTTGAATTGGGGGGGAAATAGTAACTGTTGAAGTTGAGGTCATTGATGGACCCCTTGACTACAACATTTTACTTGGAAGGCCATGGGTTTACGCTATGACTACGATCGTCTCTACCTATTTTAGAATGATCGCCTTTCCTCATAAAGTTATTATTACAGTCATCAATCAACTCTCCTTCTCTGCCTCCAGTTCCCAGGTAACTAGAAGCATTCCATTAGTTCACGCACCCCAACTAGCACTTAAAAACATTGGTGTAGGACTCTTAAAGGATTCTTACCTAATGGGAACCTTTGCATTTATTTCAAGTTTAGAGACCTGCTACATGATATCTTCCATTCCATCTGGCTTCAGGAATATTACAGATGATTCTGAAGTTGTTACGTTGGATGAATTCCTGCCGCCCAACCCAATTGAGCTGACATAGAAATCAATCTACATGGCTTGGGTGGCGAATATGAAATCATCGTCGTTGGTCGTTTGAGTCTTTCATTCATTAGATTTTGGTACTCCATCTGATCCTTTTTCATCCAATTTCTTGACTGATGAGAGCATTGTGGAATCCATGATGCCAAAAGGAGAACCATGGGAAGCTCATCAACATCATTCCCGTCTTCAGGATTATGAAGAAGATAATCTTAGTGAACTATATGACCCATCGATCAAAACTTTCTTTTCGATTCTTTTCCCATTAATGCAATCGAATCTGAGCGAAATTTATCAAATATTGAAGAAACAATTTCTATCGATATTTAGACCAAACTCGGCGTTATAGAAAACATTCATGTCGGTGTGTCTTATTCTCCATCCGAACTTGAAACTTATCGCTCTCTCTTTCGTGAATTCTGAGATATATTTTCTTGGTCTTATGAGGAAATTCCAAGCATATATACTCGTATCGTTGAAAACACCATTAAAATGTACCCTGGTGTCAAACTGGTACATCAACACCTTCACCATGTTCATCCGAAGAAGGTTACTGCCATTAAAGCAGAAGTTGAAAAAATTTTGCGTGATAGTTTCATTTACCCTGTTCTGCTTACTTATTGTGTTTCAACATTGTGTTGTGAAACCAACTCCAAAAATAGAAGAAAAGAGATATCAACTCCTTATAAATAAGCCACTTCGAGGGGGCAACCTCCAATACATTACATGAATGAACAATTCTTGGATGATACAAATTACAAAACCTCCTTTCTATATATAGGAGTCCATGGGGCCACAATGTAATCCTAGCCGACCTAACAATAATAATTTAAGGGCACAATAATAACGATATGGGGGTTACAAGGGTACAATAATAACAATAAGGGGGTTACACTAACAACAATAAGGGACTATACTAGTAATATAGGGACCTAACATGCCCCTCTCCTTCAAAAAAGTGTTGTCATCAATGCTTGAGTAGCTCTGGGTGCTTCTGTATAAAATTCTCATCCTCCCATGTAGAATCTTCAGTGGGTAAGTTCTTCCACTTGATGAGATACTCTGAAATTGATCGATTCCGTAGTTGTCGAGTTCTTGTTTCCGTGACCGCTTCAGGTTCCAATATGATTTTTCTTTCCTCATCAAGTTCTGGCAATATTGTTTGAACTGGAATATTTTCACCTATAACCTTCTTTAAGCATGAAACATGGAAAATTGGATGCACTCGTGAAGAAGCAGGAAGCTCCAATTTGTATGCCATAGTACCAATATTTTGCAACACCTTGTAAGGACCATAGTACTTTGGTGATAATTTATTGTCCTTCTTAGCTTGCTTGAGGGACATTTGTTTGTATGGTTGTAGCCGTAAAAATACCCAATCTCCTACATCAAAACTTCTCTCGCTGCGATGTTGATCTGCCTGTTATTTCATTCGATTTTGTGCCAAATTCAGGTTATCCTTTAAGAGTTGGAGAACTTCTTGCTGATGCTCGATGTGATCTTCCACTGCTTGAACCTTAGAATTTTCTCTTAAAAATGATGTGATGGATGGTGGATGATATCCATAAAGTGCCATAAATGGGGTCATTTTTGCTGCAGTATGGAAGGAAGTGTTATACCACCATTCGGCGAGAGGTAACCACTTGACCCATTGTGTTTGTTTATCAGATACAAAACAACGAAGATATCCTTCCAAACATTTATTTACTATCTCGGTTTGACCATCGGATTGAGGATGATAAGATGAGCTATGAGCTAATTGAGTACCCAAACAAGAAAATAACTCCGTCCAAAAATTTCCAGTAAAAATGGGATCTCTGTCACTCACAATAACCCTTGGGTTTCCATGTATCTTTTGAATTGTGTCCATAAATGTAGTAGCAACTGTACTTGCTTTAAATGGATGAGATAATGCACAAAAGTGTGCATACTTGGTAAGTCTATCAACTACCACCATGATGACATTATTTCCTTCGGACTTAGGTAAACTTGTGATAAAATACATTGAAATCTCCTCCCAACGTTGACTTGGAATGGATAAAGGTTGTAGAAGTCCCGGGGCCTTAATTGTCTCCACTTTATTTTGCTGGCAAACCAAACATTCCGCCACAAAATTTTGAATATCAGATTTAAGGCCATCCCAAAAAAATTCTTTCTTCACCCTGTGGTAAGTTTTTAAAAATCCTGAGTGTCCTCCTAAAGGAGAAGTGTGCAATTCAAGAAGAATCTTTTGTTTTAGTTGGGAATTCTTACAAAGATATAAGCGATCTTTGTACCATAAGGAATCATTTTTCCAACTAAATGTATCGGATGTACTAGGATCTTGCTGCAACTTTTGAATGAGTGTCCATACATCTTTGTCCTTCTTCCATTCATCTCTTGCTTCAGTTATCCAATCCGGTTGGATAATATAAATGGCACAAAGCAATGCTTCCACCTCTTCATTCTTTCTTGAGAGTGCATCTGCAACAACATTAAGCTTTCCTTTTTTGTAGATTATTTCAAAGTCATAACCCAACATCTTTGTGAACCATTTTTTCTGCTCTTCTGAAGATAGTCTTTGTTCCAAAAAGTGTTTAAGACTATCATGATTAGTTTTTACCTTGAAGTGTCTTCCCATTAGGTAAGTTCTCCATTTCTTTAGTGCATGCAGTATTGCTAACATTTCCTTCTCATAAATAGGTTTCTGTAAATACTTTCCTTTGATTGGACGACTTTCAAAAGCAATGGGTCTTCCTTCCTGCATTAAAACTGCACCAATTCCATTTCCTGAGGCATCACATTCCACAATAAAGGTTTTTGTGAAGTCTGGCGTAGCTAAGATTGGTGCTAGGCACATTGCCTCTTTAAGATGTTCAAAGGCCTTAGTTGCTTCAGGAGTCCATGAAAATGCATCTTTCTTCAATAATGTTGTTAGAGGTGCTGCTATTCTCCCATAATTCTTAATAAACTTACGATAATACCCTGTTAACCCGAGAAATCCTCGCAACTGCTTTATGGTTGTGGGGACTTTCCATTCCTTAATGGCTTTAATTTTGTTAGGGTCTACTTTAACACCCTCGTGAGATACAATATGACCCAGATATTCCACCTCTTGTACTCCAAAGAAACATTTGTATTTTTTTGCATATAATTGTTTCTCCTGCAATAGTTTGAGCACCCTGTCAACATGTTCAACATGATCCTTCCAAGACCTGTTGTAGATTAGTATATCATGAAAAAATACTAGCACAAATTTTCTAAGGAAGGGTTTGAAAATGGAATTCATCAGCCCTTGAAATGTAGAAGGTGCATTGGTAAGGCCAAAAGGCATGACCAAAAATTCATAATGACCCTCATGAGTTCGAAATGCTGTTTTTGGAATATCTTCAGTCTTCATTCTAATTTGATGATATCCTGAACGAAGATCCAACTTGGTAAAATAAATTGCTCCATGTAATTCATCAATAATTCATCAATCACAGGAATGGGAAATTTGTCTTTAATGGTGAGCTTATTGAGCTCCCTATAATCTGGACACATTCGCCATGATCCATCCTTCTTTTGTACCAATACTACAGGAGCAGAGAAAGAACTTTGACTAGGTTGAATTATACCCGCCTCTAACATTTCTGCAATCATACGTTCAATTTCGCTCTTTTGGAAGTAAGGATATCTATAAGGCCTGATGTTTGGAGGAACACTTCCTGGAATCAAATGAATAGCATGATCAGGATCACGAATAGGTGGGAGTCCTTTGGGAGTTTCAAACACCTTGGAATGATTGTCCAAGACTTGTTGGAGATCTGCAGAAATAGATGATTTTGATGTCGGAACTTCTAGTGAGCATAATTGTGCAATTACGCCTCGTTGTTCTTTCTTTATAAGATTTTTCATGACATTAGAGCTTATTATCCTTCCCGGCTTCCCTTCAATACCCCGTAATTCGACTTCCTTTCCTTCTGAAAAAAATTTCAAGAAAAGTTCTTGAAAATTAAAAGCTACCGTCCCCAAAGATTATAACCATTGTACTCCTAGTACAACATCAACACCTCCCATAGGAATGGAAAGCATTGGACTATTCAATACATATTCCCCCATGGTTAGCTTGATATTATGGCATTTTTCAGAGCAATTTATAGTTCCTCCATTTGCAACCATCACTTGACATTCTAGTGCTGGGTATAGGAAACAATTCAATTCCTTGGCTACCTTACAATGAATGAAATTATGGGTGCTACCTGAATCAATCAACACAATTACCTTTTTCTTCTTCATATGTCCTTTTATCTTGAGAGTTTGAGGAGTGGTAATTCCTGCCAATGCATTACACGATATAGTCGGACTCGTTTCTTCCTCTTCTAGGGCTGGTTCCTGGTGTATATCCTCTTCTTGTTCATTTTCTTCTTCCTCTTCACAATCTATGTAAAATAATTTCTTCTCAACACACTTATGACCTTTAGTGTATTTGCTATCACAACTGTAGCAAAGCCCTTTTGATATTTTTTCTTCCAATTGTTGTGGTGTCAACCTTGTAGGTTGTGGAAATCTAGGAGTAACAACACTTCCATCTTTATAGAAGTGAGTGGTAGGCTTCCTTGTCGCCATAATTTTACATTCAATTTTTCTTGCCAACCTGAATGCCTTCTCCAATGAATCAGGTTCCAAAACACAAACTTCATGTTGGATGTTATCCTTTAAATTACCTATGAAGAGATCAATCCTGTGTTCCTCTGGAATATCAGTTACCCTTATATTCAATTTTTGGAATTCCTCAATGTGCTCCCCCACTGAACACTTTTGTTTGAGATTTATCAATTGGCTAAATAAAGTGTTGCTCTTTGTATCCTCATAATGTGCTATCATTTCCTCCCTAAAAATTGACCAAGTGACAATTTTTTTACAGGAGCAAAGCCATCGATACCATACAAATGTATTTTTTTCTAAATGTAAAGTTGCAATGCGTACCTTTTGTGTGTTTTTCACATTATTGAGATCGAAATATTGCTCCATCTGTAGTATCCATGTTACAGGATCCTTTCCATCAAATTTCATCATATCCACTTTTGGAATATGGTGGTTCTTCCCTCCAACATTAGAGTTTATGAAATCACGATTAACATTTATTTTTCTCTCATCATGAGTTTCCTCTACTATATTTTCACCATTAGGAAACATTTCTTGTGTCAACTCTGTCAAACCTTCCATGTCTGCTTTTAGATCATTCTTCATGTTTTCCATCTTAGCTTCCATGTCATCCATCTTAGATTCCATGCCAGCTTCCATGCCATTCTTAAAACCATCCATTTTAGATTCCATGCCTTTCTTCAAACCATCCATATTAGTTTCCATGCCTTTCTTCAAAACTTCCATGTCATTTTTTGTTGCTCTTTGCGAGAGCGAAATTTGTTGCACTTGCTCTTGTAATTTTGATATGTCATTTTGCCATTCTTCTTCTTCATGAGTCGTAGTAGAGCCTTCTAAAGGCTTAATGGGTGTTGAATTATTTTTAGGGGCCATTTGAGAATCCAATACTGATATATATTCTACAATATTCCCTTGGAATCAATTCAACTTGATTCTTTAAACAAGACTTATGCAATTTGGAAAAAAAAAAATAATAATAATAATAATAAATAAATAAATAATAAAATAATAAATAAATAACAAAAAAATAAATAAATAAATAAATAATAAATAAAATTACACACCTTTTACTTTCTTTTGAGAAGCTCAATATTGAGATTGAATTATCTATATACTTGTAGATCCTAATTATCTGAAATTCGGTCATGTAGTAGTCCTTTGAAGCTTCTTTCCAATGCCATGGGTCTGACTTGATTTGGATTCTTCAAGGCCAAGTTATTTCCAATCTCCCACAATGACCTACATGGACTGGTTCAGTAGAGCGAACTTGTAAGGCTTGCCACGTGTCACTGTTTTACTCCTTTGGATCTGCAATTTATAGAAAGGAAACTACCATCTGTGTACTTCCATTCACTTTTTACAGAATTCCAATCCGATGCTCAGAGAGAGAGTTATGAAGATATTCTCGCTATCACCTCTTTGAGATGAAATTTGGGAGCCTAAAAAAGACCTAACTTCCACAGATCATATCTCCAAAACTATTGTGAACCAAACTCTGAAATTTTACGAAAATGTTCCTTGGGATTGCAGCTTCCCACTCTAAAAATTTCAGCTTCTGAGCCTTTGTAGAAAAAACGTTATAGTGAAAATTCTGCGATGACCTTTTTAAGTGAAATTCAGGAGCCTGCAAAAAGTCCTAACTTCCACAGATCATATCGCCGAAAATATTTTGAACCAAGCTTGGAAATTTTGCGACGATGTTCCTCAGGATTTCGAATTTGCACTCTAAAAATTTCAGCTTCTGAAACTTTGTATAAAAAATATTATATCTAAAATTCCACGATGACTTGTTTAGAGCAACGAAACCCTAGAATCCAAAGCTCTGATACCAAATGTTGTGAAACCAGCTCCAAAAATAGAAGAAAAGAGATATCAACACCTTAGAAATAAGCCTCTTCAAGGGGGCAACCTCCAATACATTACATGAATGAACAATTCTTGGATGATACAAATTACAAAACCTCCTTTCTATATATAGGGTCCATGGGGCCACAATGTAATCCTAGCCGACCTAACAATAATAATTTAAGGGCACAATAATAACAATATGGGGGTTACAGGGGTACAATAATAACAATATGGGGGTTACACTAACAACAATAAGGGACTATACTAGTAATATAGGGACCTAACACATTGTTTCTGTTATGAAGAAACAAGGGACAATCAGAGTGTGTGTCAATTATTGGGATGTCAATCTTGCTTGTCCAAAAGACAGTTATCCTACTCCATTTATCAACTAGATTATTGACGATTGTGCTGGATGTGAAATATTTTCGTTCATGGATGGATTCTCTAGTTACAATCAAATCAATATCCGCCCAGAGGACCAATATAAGATAGCATTCATCTGTCCCCAGGGCACATTCGCTTATCATAAAATCCCATTTGGTTTAAATAACGTTGGGGAAACCTTTCAGAGAGAAATGGATTATGATTTCAATGACATCAAGCACATTATTCAACCTTATCCAGACGATTTACCCATGCATTCATGAAACCATACTAATCACCTGATCCATCTGAGAGCTATCTTTCTACGTTTCTGACACTACAAAATACGCCTTAATCCACATAAATGTGTGTTTTATGTTGGTTCTGGTCGTTTTCTTGGATTCTTCATCTCAAAATAAGGAATTTGAATTGACCCACTAAAGGTCCGGGCCGTTCTTGATTTGCCTGCACCATCAAATTTACTTCAATTACAAAAACTTCAAGGAAAGGCTAACTTCCTAAGGAGGTTCATAACCCAACTATGCCGAAATGGTTAAAGGATTTACTCATCTCTTGAAAAATGGGATTCCCTTCCATTGGGATAAGGTTGTGCAAGCTTATTTTGATGTTTTCAAGGATACACTTGTTTGGGCGTCATTAATGTATCCCCCCAATTATCAGAGCAATTATTTCTTATATATCGTTGCGACTGATACGACCATTGCTATGGTATTGGTCCAAGACTAAGATGGGATAGAACATCTGATATATTATTTGAGTCGTAATATAAATGATATGGAAGTGAAGTATTCATACGTTGAAAATCTCGCCTTGGTGGTCGTTCAAGCTGTCCAAAGATTTCGCCCTTATATCATGTTCCAGAAGTCCATTGTCATTTCGGATTGCAACCCCATGACATACATTCTGTCACATCAATTGCTATGGGGTAAAATATTCAAAATGGATCTTCATTTTACAGGGATTTGATTTGGATTTCATCAAATCCAAGTCAAATAAGTCTTTAGTTTTGGCTGAGCTTCTCTGCGACCTTCCCTCTGATAATACTGCTACTACATCGGAACCATCAATTCTTGATGAGTCTCTGTTTCTAATCGGATCATTTGATCCTTGGTATAGGGATTTTATCATTTATCTCCAAACCCAGAATTTTTGGCTAGATACCTCTCGCTCTCAACAGCGACATATTCGACATCGAGCCAAAGATTGTCTGATCGTCAACGATACACTTTACCGTCGTGGTGTCGTTACAATTTTAAGGGGGTGCCTCACTCAAGTGGAGGTCAATAAGGTTTTAAATTATTTCCATGTTGGGGCTTGTGGTGGACACTTGTCTGGAGATGCTACTGCACAAAAGATACTCTATGTCGGTTACTTTTGGCCTACCATATTTCGCGACTGCATCCTCGCGGTAAGAATTTGTCATGCGTGCTAGATTTTTTATCGTAAAATCCACAAACTTCCAACGCCTATGCATCTTGTTATCGTTTTGGGACCATTTGAAAAATGGGGCACTGAATTCATGAACTGAAACCCTCGTTCGTCCGGGGGGAATGGATATATTATTTTCGTAGTAGACTACTTTACCAAGTGAGTCGAATCGATGCCTACATTCAATAACACAGGTGAAATAGCTGCATTATTCTTTTTCAATCATGTCATCTCACGATTTGCTGTTCCACGAGCTATAGTCACAGATCATGATAAGCATTCTCGCAATCACATGATGAATGAGTTGACTGCCAAATTAGGACTGTCACATGATAGTTCTACTCCTTATTATCCACAATCCAATGGACAAGTTGAGGCTATTAACAAGATTCTTAAATGAATGCTTCAACGAATGATAGGATTTCATAAAAAAAATTGGCATTTGATCTTGTACTCGGATTTGTGGGCATACCGAACCTTGGTGAGAAACGCAACCGGATTTACCCCCCTTTAATTGGTGTATGGTATGGAAGTTATCTTGCCTATCCAATGTGAAATATTGTCATTAAAACTCATCGTTGATTTGTTACCTGACACCTCTACTAAATAATCACGTATTTTTAACCTCATCCATCTTGATGAAATGCGTCGTGAAGCCACATTGTTCAACGAAGCGCATAAGAGACGTATCAAGGCGCAATACAACCAACATGTCCAACCTCGCATTTTCTCAGAGGGTGACCTGGTCTTACTTTATGATCAGGAAGCTGATGTAATAGGTACAGGAAAATTTGAACCATTATGGCATGGCCCCTATATTTTCAAAAGCGTTCTTGCTAAGGGCACCAACGAGTTGGTAGATTATGATGGCATTCCATTGGCACAACCCCGAAATGGGTTGTATCTCAAATGTTAATATGCTTAAACATGAGTGTAGTATATTGTTGTATTATATTTTATATATGATTTTGATTTGCATTTACTGTCGTAGTTTGTTTTTCTATAGTTTTCTTGAATTTATTAATCTGCTTTACATTTCATCACAGATGTTTGAATATTTGGAACCATTCATTGGATACATTGATGGTGCTAGTCGTAGAACACGAAATCTATCCTCTGTAGCATGGGCCATTTTCGCTCCAAGCGGTGAGTTAGTGATTTTTCAAGGGATTTGTATCAGTCGATATACAAACAATATCGTTGAGTATAGCGCGTTGATCCAACTTCTCTCTGATGCCATTTCAGTTGGTACTAACCGCATCATCATTAGATTGGACTCACAACTTATTGTACTGCAACTTACTACCATTTATGTTGTTCGAAATCCAACATTTCATCATATGTTCCTAAGGGTTTGACTTTTGGAAAGACATTTTGATTTCATTCAATATCAACACATTTCCAAAAAATTGAACACATTAACTAATTCCTTAGTGAATTATGTTTTAAACAGACATTTGAAATACATGTAAAGACATATTTTCAATTCACATCACATAATTGAATAGGATTGCGCAATAAACATAGGAAAACATTGAAAATAAATAGATAGATAGTTATAGGTTTTTACAAAATTTGTGCCCAAGACACGTTGGTCATCTAACCTCAAAATTTATGCAAAATGTCAAAGTAAACTAGTGATGCTCGTGATAACAAGCTACTGATCTAGCTATCCTACGCAATAACCGCATCCAACGATTAGGAACACCAATAGTGCGGAGTTGCAGTCTCATAGGCAACTCTTTGATCTGGCAATCTGGAATCCCAAGAGTCAATCCCTCCATGTACTGATGTAGCTCAGTAAGAGTCTCGGTCATATCTAAATCCCGAAGGACATCTCTCTCGACAGCCCTCTCTATAGAATCATCTGCTCTCTGCTCTTATTGACCCACTGGTCGAACTCGAGCCACATCTGCATACATCAAAACTTTAGTTTATTCTCGGGAAACATCAAAATACAAAAACATGTATAGACCTTAGAAAAAATCAAAAAACATGGTCAAGACATTCTTACCAATTTCACCCCATTGAGCATTGTCTGGTAGAATTAAGTCTAGGTCTCCTCCGAAGTCTACACCTGCATTTGCATAATCATCAATGGCGATCATCTGTCATCTAAACTAGGCGAAGAATGCAATAGAGAATGTGATGGTTGATTAACCATCATTTCTAGAAATCAATTCACCCCATATCTGCATTCGGGGATCTCAAGGGCCATATATACCCAGTGTAACAGGTTGGGGCTGCATCAATGGAATCTGCTCTAAAGATAAGGAAATCAGGATCGAGAAATAGTTGAAATTCTTCTTAATTCCTCCCTTTGTCTTGTTCAGATGTTCTTTCATCTGAAAAAGGACAGATTCAGCCCAATTAAATATTGTTGGTTCCAAACACTCCAGTGCATATTGCATGTATGATCTATTTGCCACATGTAGTGTAGCGGAACTTGCAAGCTTTGTGATAGTAAACAGGATGGTCCTCAAAGGAAAATCATATACATCACGAATGTTTATTTTCCCATCCTTACTTGTTTCAGTCCCTGGATGTAAGTGCTATAGTATGTAAACTCTCACTGTATCTCCTCCAAGAGAAGATCCTGAATGAGAAATGGGAGAACCTCTCCTCAATAACACTATGAGAAAATAAATGTCCTCCACAAATATTGGGACCACTTAGTCCCCAATGTGAAAACCATGTAGTTTTGGATCCCATGAATGGACAAGGAACTCCAATAGTTCCATTTTCTGCCTCATACCCGATAGTCTGAAGTACTTTAGCAACCCGTAATATCTGAGGTCTCTTACTATACCCGGATCATTTAGGGAAATCAGCTTATGTTATTCGTGTTCTCTTTCCCTCCATGTAATCGTCATTTTGATCTTATGAATACCTGAAACACAATCATAAGCTTTATTAGGATCCATTTCATGCAACAAAACTTGGGAAATTTTGGGCACACAACAAAAATAAAAGAATGAGAATTGCGCCCAACGCACCCCCAGTCAAGGGACAGAGCGTTGCAGTGCATTGACCAATAACAGCTGCACCTTTCGACATCCAAATGTATGTTTCCCTCTAAGCGTAGTATATTTCCCCTAAGGGGCTCAAAACCCTAAACTTGTAACATGAAATGCATTGAAAATGATACTAAAATAAAGAGAAGGTTCATAGCTCCAACCTGGATCGAACAGTGAGAGAAATCATCCACAGAATCTGTCGCAATCAATCGTTGAAGATCAGGGGCAGAAACTGGTTCAGAGCTCCTATTTTTCAAATGGTAACTTTGGAATGGTAAAATGAATGGTAAAAACTCTTTTAATTAGTCAAGTTTATTATTTCAAATCATATTTAATGTTGTGACTATGGTTTTTATTCATTTTTGCTATGAAATGGGTATTTTTAATCCGTTTGATGGTTTTTTGAACAGGTTTTACAGCTGATATAGCAGATTAGTCATGCACGCATATTCAAGAATTATTTTATCACAAAGCATATTTTTATCCTTACGGAATTCTGATTTACGGATAAATCAAATTCCCTAAGTGTGGTGTTTATCACTTAGAACAAAAAAGGAAATAATAACTATTATTTTCTCTAAAACAAGCAGATATACAGAAATGATAAAGGATCGTACTTTTGATTCTTTTCCTTCTACTTCTCCTTCTGTAGTTGTTTATGTCGCTCTCAATCCAAATCAAGTTGCTAGATTGATTCCTACAAACGCAAACAGAGAATAGCAAACAACATACAATATAGGTATCTACTTATCTTACTCAAGTCAAACCGATTTGATTTGAAATACATACATCATTCAATAATACATTGCACAAGAAATATAGACATATGTATGGGAAAATCAACAACGATATTTATTAAAGAGTAGGAGGAGAATATTACAACCAAAATGGATCGATTTGTTGTCAACCTGCTCCAACTTCATTCCAGCCTAATCACATCCACCATCATCTCAGCAACATATCAGTACTTTCTCTCTCTTATCAAATGAGAATCCAATAGCATAAATTTGCACAAAATTCTTCCTCCCTAGCACTAGGATGAGTGCTCAAATTATATGGAAACTAGTGGTAGTTTCTCAATGAATGAATTTCTAATAATAGGCAAGACATGTTTCTAAGTTCAGAAATGTTAGATGGACACTTGGATTCGAAGATTGACATGTATGGACTCTCCCAGAAGGCACTAGCCATGTGGATATTCCCGGAACAATGATAATTATGCTCTCAGGTGACCAGCGCACCCTTGAGTGTCGGGAAGTGCACTGCAGTTCACCCTTGCATAGAGGATTTGGCACTAGAATGCAGTTAGTCCCTTACAAATAAGCATTGGTGAGTCAGTAGGTCATATAACATATACTTCAAACCTTGGAAATTTCACAATTGAAGCCATGAATGAAATTTTTTTCACATAGGGCATATAGCAACTGAAATATAAGGGGATGATAGACCCTATTTCATTGGTACTAGGGATGATGTCCAGTTTGACCAGGTCTCGGGGGTTGATGCCAAAATTGACCTATAACATCTACCCCCTAAATCATGAAGTCAAATAATAATAGTATTTGGTAGAGATTCTTTACAAGGTGATGAGTAGGAATTGAAGCGGTCGGTGACCTGCATCAATCTTACAATACATTACATCATGATATATTTTATTTTGATCATGAATTGTTGAGGGGGGCACTCCCATGCTCAGCACATAAATTATCTAATAATATGTACATAATTCAGAGCACTGCAACGCTCTTTCCCTTGACCTGGGGTGCATTGGGCGCAATTCTCATTCTTTTTTTTTGTTGTGTGCCCAAAATTTCCAAAGTTTTTTGCATGAAATGGATCCTAATGAAGATTATGATTGTGTTTTAGGTATTCATCAAATCAAAATGAAGATTACATGGAGGGAAATATAACATTAAGAACATAACATGATTTCCCTAAATGATCTGGGTATGGTAAGAGCCCTCAGATATTGTGGGTTGCTAAATTACTTCAGACTGTCGAGCATGAGGCCACAAATGGAACTATTGGAGTTCCTTGTTCATTCGTGGGATCCAGTACTACAGAATTTTCACATTGGGTACAAATTGGTCCCAATATTAGTGGAGGACATTTATTTTCCCACAGGGTTATCAAGGTGAGGTTCTCCCATTTCTCTTTCATGATCTGCTCTTGGAGGAGAGACAGTGAGAGATTACATACTACAGCACTACCATCCAAGGATTAAAACAAGTAAGGATGGGAAAATAAACGTTCGTGATGTACATGATTTTTTTTTAAGGACCATCCTTTTCACTATAGCAAATCTTGTCGGTTTCGCTACACTACATGTGGCAAACAAATCATACATGCAGTATGCACTGGAGTGTTTGGAACCAACATTATTTAACTGGGCTGAAGTTTTCCATTTTCAGATGAAAGAACAGCTGACCAAAGAAAAGGGAGAAAGGAAGAAGAATTTAAACTATGGCTCGATCCTGGTTTCCTTTGCTTTAGATCTCATTTCATTGATGCAGCCCCAGCATGATACACTGGGTATATCTGGCCCTAAAGAGCCAGGGATGCAGATATGAGTTGAATTGATGTCTAGACATGTTGTTCAATCGATCATCGTATTCTCTACTACATTCTTCTCCTATTTTAGATGAAAAATGATCGTCATCGATGATTATGCATATGCAGGCGTAGAGTTTCGAGGAGACCTGACTTGATTCTACCAGACGACGCTCAATGGGGTGCAATTGGTAAGAATTTGTTTACCATGTTTCTTTATTTTTTTCGAAGTTTTATTCATGTTTTTGTATTTTGATGTTACCCAAGACTAAACTAAATTTTTGGTGTATGTAGATGTGGGTCGAGTTCGACCAGTGGGTTAGCCAGAGCAGGGAGAAGATAAGCCAACAGAGAGGGTTGTCGGGAGAGAATTCCTTCAGGATTTAGATATGATTGAGACTCTTGTTGAGCTACAATGGCATGTGGAGGGATTGACTCTTGGGGTTCCAGATTTCTGGATCGAAGAGTTGCCTATGAGACTGCAGCGCCACACTATTGGTGTTCCTAACCGTTGGATGCGATTATTTTGTAGGATAGCTAGATCAGTAGCTTGTTATCACGAGCATCACTACTTTACTTTGACATTTTGCATACATTTTGAGGTCAGATGACCAATGTGTCTCGGGCACAAATTTTGTAAAAACCTATAACTATCTATCTATTTGTTTTTAGTGTTTTCCTATGTTTATTGCACAATCCTATTCAATTATGTGATGTGAACTTAAAATATGTCTTTACATGTGTTGCAAATGTCTATTTAAAACATAATTCGCTAAGGAATCAGTTAATGTGTTCAAATTTCTAGAAATGTGTTGATACTAAATGAAATCAAAATTTCTTTCAAAAATTCAAACTCTTAGGAACATTCAATGCAATGTTGGATTTCGAACAGTATAAATGCTAGTAAGTTGCAGTACAACAAGTTGTGAGTCCAACCTAATGATGATGCGATTAATACTAAATGAAATGGTATCAGAGAGAAGTTTGATCAATGTGTTATACTTAGCGATATTGTTTGTAGATCGAATAATACAAATCCCTTGAAAACTAACTAACTCGCCGCTCGGAGTGAAAACGGCCCATGCTACAGAGGATAGATGTTGCGTACTACGACTAGCACCATTAGCATATCCAATGAATGGTTCCAAAGGTTCATATATCTGCGATGAAAAGTAAAGCGGATTACTAACTTCAATAAAACTCTAGAAAAAAAAACTAAGATAGTAAATGCAAATCAAAGTCATACATACAATATATTACAACAATTTACTATGCTCATGTTTAAGCATAGTAACGTTTGAGATACAACCCATTTCAGGGCTGCACCGATGGAATTCCATCATAATCTACCAACTCATAGGCACCCTCAGCAAGAACTCTTTTGAAAATATAGGGGCCATGCCATAATGGCTCAATTTTTCATGTACCTATTACATCATCTTTTTGATCATAAAGTAAGACTAGGTCACCCTCTGAGAAGATGTGAGGGTAGACATGTTGGCCGTATTGGGCCTATATATGTCTCTTATGCGCTTCGTTGGCCAATGCGACGTCACAACGAGTTTCATCAAGATGGATGATGTTAAAAAGACATGCTTCTTCAGTAGAGGTGCTAGGTAACAAGTCAACGACGATTTTTAACGATGTTATTTCACATTGGATAGGCAAGATAGATTCCAAACCATACAGCAATTGAAAGGTCGTAAATCCGGTTGTGTTTCTCACAAAGGTTCGGTATGACCACAAAGCCGAGTACAGGATCAAATGTAGTTGTTTCACCTATGTTATTGAAAGTAGGCATCGTGTCGGGCCACTTGTTAAAGTATTCTACTATGACAATAATATAGCCATGCCCCCTGGATGAATTCAATGCCCCATTTTGCAAATGGTCCCACAGAGATAACAGGTTGCATAGGTGTTGGCGGTTTGCAAATTTTACGATAAAAAATCTGGGACGCATGACCACTTCTAACTGCGAGGATGCAATCACAAAATATGGTAGGCCAAAAGTAACCGGAACGGAGTATCTTCTATGCAGTAGCGTATCCAGAAAAGTGTCCACCACAATTCCAAGCATTACAATCATTTAAAACCTTCTCGGCGTCCTCATGATTGATGCACCTCCTTAAAATCATATCGACACCATGACGATAAAATGTATCCCCGACGATCAGATAATATTTAACTTGGTATCGAATACGTCGTTGTTGAGAGCGAGATGTATTTGGCCAAAAAGTTTGGGTTGGTAGATAAATGATAAAATCCCCATACCAAGGATCAGATGATCCGATCAGAAACAGAGACTCATCAGGAATTGATAGTTCCTATGTAGTATCATTACGATCAAAGGGAAGATCGTAGAGAATCTCAGCCAAAACTAAAGACTTATTTGACTTGGATTTGATGAATTCCAAATCAAATTCCTGTAAAATGACGATCCATTTTGAATTTCCCCCCCAACAATTGACGTGATAGAATTTATTTCATGTGGTTTCAATCTGAAATGACAATGGTCTTCCGAAATAGGATATAATGGCAAAATATTTGGACAGCTTGAACGGCCACCAAGGCGATCTTTTCGACGTATGAATACTTCACTTCTGTATCATTGATATTATGACTCAAATAATATATCAGATGTTTTATCCCATCTTCGTCTTGGACCAATACCATAGCAATGGCCGTATCAGCTGCGGCGATATATAAGAAATAATCACTCTGATAATTGGGGGGATACATTAATGACACCTGGACAAGTGTATCCTTGACAGCCTCAAAAGAAGCTTTCACAACCTTATCCCAATGGAAGGGAGTCCCTGTTTTCAAGAGACAAGTAAATCCTTTAGACATTTCGACGTAGTTGGGTATGAACCTCATTAAGAAGTTAGCCTTTCCTTGAAGTTTCTTTAACTAAATTAAATTTTATGGCATAGGCAAATTAAGAATTTTCTGGACCTTCAATGGGTCAATTCGAATTCTTTCTTTTGAGATGACGAATCCAAGAAAATGATTAGAACCAACACAAAACACACATTTATGTGGATTGAGGCGTATTTTGTAGTGTCCGCAGCGTAGAAATATATCTCTCAGATGCATCAGGTGATCAGTCTTGTTTCGTGAGTGTGTGGGTAAATCATCTATATAAGTTTGAACAATGTGCTTGATGTCATTGAAAGCATAATCCATTTCTCTCTGAAAGGTTTCCCCAACGTTCTTTAAACCAAATGGGAGTTTATGATAAGCGAATGTGCCCGAGGGACAGATGAATGTTGTCTTATATTGGTCCTGTGGGTGGATATTGGTTTGATTGTAACCGTAGAATCCATCCATGAACAAAAATATTTCACATCCAGCACAACCGTCAATAATCTGGTCGACAAATGGAGTAGGATAGTTGTCTTTTGGACAAGAAATATTGACATCCTAATAATCGCCGCACACTCTAATTGTCCCTTTTTTCTTCGTAACAAGAAAAATTTTGGAAACCCAATCAGTAAGCGGAATAGGGTAAATTAAATCAGCACGCAAAAGTTTTTCAACTTCTGCTTTAATGGAAATAGTCTTCTTCGAATGAATAGGACGAACGCGTTGACGTACCGGTTTGACATCAGGGTACATTTTTATGGTTTTTTTCAACGATACTAGTATCTATGTCTGGAATTTCCTCGTAGGACCAAGCAAATATATCTCGGAATTCACATAAGAGAGAGCAATAAGTTTTGAATTCAGATGGAGAACAACAATACACGCTGACATGAATGTTTTCTACAATTTCAGGTTTGGTAGAAATATCGATAGAAATGGTTTCTTCAATATTTAATAAATTTCGCTCAGATTCGATTGCATTAATGGGAAAAGAATTTTAAAAGAAAATTTTGATCGATGGGTGATATATTTCAATAATATTATCTTCTTCGTAATCCTGAAGACGGCAACGATGATGATGAGCTTCCCATGGTTCTCCTTTTGGCATCATGGATTCCATAATGCTTTCATCAGTCAAGAAAGTGGATGAAAAAGGATCAAATGGAGTACAAAAATCTAATGAACGATCGACCCAAACGACTGGCGACGATAATTTCAGATTCGCCGCCCAAGCCATGTAGATTGATTGCTATGCGAACTCAATTTTGTTGGGTGATAGAAATTCATCCAACGTAACAGCTTCAGAATCATCCGTAATCTTCCTTAAGCCAGATGGAGTGGAATATATCATGTAGCAGGTCTCTATTATTGCAATTTTTGTCGACGTCGTAGGCAACGGTAATGCAAAGGTTTCAATTAGGGAAGAATCCTTTAAGAGTCCTACACCAATGTTTTGAACTAATAGTTGGGGTGTGTGAACTAACAGAATGCTTCCATATACCTGGGAACTGGAGGAAAAGAAGGAGATTTGATTGATGTCTATGATAACACCTTTATGAGGGAAGGAGATCATTCTAAAATAAGTAAAGACAATCACAGTCATAGCGTAAACTCATGGACTTCCGAGTAAAATGTTGTAGTCAATGGATCCATCAACGACCTCAAATTCTACAGTTATTGTTTTGCCCCCTAGTTTGATATGCAGGTTACTGATGATACCGCAAGGCTCATATGTATGTCTATCAAAAGCTTTCAACGTCGTAGGCGATTGAGATAGGAACAACGAACCGAGTGATTTCCAACAGTTTAGAGACATAATGCAAGTAGATGCTCCCTCATCAATAATAGTATGATGAACGAGGTGATCGAGAACATTTACTTGGATGGAGAATGCCAATTCTGCTAGTAATTGTGGCACATAGCTCGTATGATTAAAGACTACAAGATTGGAATTTTTCGGATTGATTCCACCAATTGCCGATAACAAAGGGTATTGAGCCAAATCTTCAACTATATTGTAATTTTGAGTAGCTCGAGCTCGAGGATTGAATGTCGATTTATGGACGACTCCCTTCGGTGTCTTTATTGTTAACTCAGGAATAGCAGTTGGCGAAATAGATTTCGTAGACAGATTCGTGGTCAAGGTAGTAGGTTGATCAGTAGCCTGACTACCTAATATTTATTTCATGTTGACACCAAAACATCACTTTTTGGCTTCGCCACAGATAGCATAAGAACTTGGGAACTAGAAGTTGGTTTTGTAGCAACCATATTTGTGTCTAGATTCGGAAATGGATCTGTCAACACAGCAGATGCATTTGAGGTCTTAAGAAATTTTGAGACTTCGGCACGATGAGGACAGTATCGAACAAAATTCTCCTCATTACATTTTATCCAAGGGTAACGAGGTTTCCGATTTTTTTTAGTTTGTTGATTAGATGATCATTCCTGCGGGGTTGAATTTTTCTTTTTCTTCAATTTCCCCTTTTTCTTACTTCCGGGTTGCTTGTCACTTTTGCCTTTGTCAGATGACACGACATGGATTTCTAAAGAAGGTTCAGTATCAGATACAGTAGAGTGATGTGTGCTTGCAGTACCAATCATACCATCATCGACATGAGAGTCTTTAGATGGAGGAGGAACAGTAAAATTAGATTGCGGCGCATTGGGAATTATCTCGTAGAGCATGCCAGATTGAGTATAAATAAAATATAAGTATTGGGCACGAGAAATGACCTGCTCTTCAGTGATGATGCCACCCTTAGCCACATCGTTGGTGATAGATGGCATCAAAGACTTAATGAACCACTCAGCAAAGAGCTGATCAAGAACAAATGTTTTGACCATTTTACGACGACGACGCCACTCATGAATATGATCAGAAATGTGAGTAGCATTATTCTGTTTGAAATTGTTCAAGATTTATGTTCCAGTTTCATATCGTATGGGTAACTGGAAGTGGGTTAGAAAGGTAATATCCAAGGCAGTGAAATTATCAAATGAAGCTCATGGTAACTCAATGTACCACTTCTCGGTCGTACTAGTGAGCGTACACTGGAAAAGACACAGTCAGATGGAGTCATCATTTAAATATTTGGATGAACACCACAAATGATAAGTCATAACATGCATCGACGGGTCTTCTCCAAGGTTTCCATTGAACTTAGGAATATCTGAGGGTAATTTATGTGGTATCACCGGCCACCAAGGAGCATAGTTGATTGGATCGTTGGTAAGCCAGTTTAAATCAGGTAATTCTAAATTTTCAACAAAGGGAAACTATCGATTTAAGTCAGTTGAGCATGGCCAAGGTATGATGGAATTGCTTGGGAAACAATAATTTGAGCACTTACATAAGGAATTTGTTGTTGGTAACCCAGATAGTGGTTGTTTTGATAAGAAAACGCTTGAGGATTCTGTTGACCAAAACCTGGGTAAGCTACTTGTTGTTGGAATTATTGTTGTGTAATTTGTGGTTCTGGCTACCAAGGTGTCTATCCACCAAGATTATAGCCCAAAATAGAATATATTGGAACCGGTTGTGAATAGGTAAGACCCAGTTGTGCCTGCGACATCCCATAATAGGGTAATCCATCTTGTGAATAAAGAAATTTGGATAGAGGTGGTTATTGTAAACCATCCGAAGGAGTTGAAGTCTGTAGACCCAAAAATTAAGGGTATTGGGTTGAAGGACCCACCTGAGACGGCTAAGGTACAGCACTCTGATCCTATAATAGGGGTAAGGATGTATTAACAAGTGGATTAGATGTGGGTGCAACAGGTTTAACTAGTTGATATGAATGCATAATCGTTTGTGGTTGAATAGGCAGAATAGGTTGTCATTGGCAAAAAATCATTCCAACATTAGGATGACCATAAAGGGATGGATTACTTTCAAAATGGGTTACCGTAGGTTTCCCCCCTGCATGAGGAATCCATATTAGTGTTGTCTAACGCAAAACCGCATAGTGAGAACACCCCCTCATACTTTTCATACAAAATCACCGTCCTATATACCCGAAGGTACGTGGACGAGCTCTGATATACTTACGTACGTGGAGTGAGGTATCACACTCGGAATGTATCGCAAACAAGTTATCAACATCTCCTATTTTTAACAACGTCGGAACACGTCTCTAGCCTAGACCTTCTAAATTTTATCGTTAATGTTACAATTCTTTCTTGGTTGATTGATGTAAATTTTATGTTGATCTTGTTTAAAATTTTGTCTTTGAGGTTCATCACGTGATCTAAGGGAAATTCCTAAAAATGCAAACTAAATAATAAGCAAACTTTTCAATTTAGCTTTTTCAATGAAAATTATAGCTACTAAGGGAAAGAGAAATCAGTTTTTGAGCAAACAACAAAGAGCACAAACTAAATGCAGCTTTCCTAACTTGTTCCTATGAAACACACACAATTCACTATATGCACATGCATGTTTTTATTTTCATATCCCTTTAATTTGAATGAAAGAAAGGAGCCTATATGCATAAATAAATCAAATAAGTGTTTTCTTATGAGAAAAGAGGAATGAAACAATATTTCTCTTAGGAAAATGTAGAATGGAAATACAATTTTCCTACAGGAAACGAGGAATGAAACAAAAATTTCCTTTTCGAAAACAGAATTGATCGAATGCAAAAATGAACTACTTTGAATTTGATTTGCCAATGATAAGGAAAAAAACCAATAAAACATTGAACAAATTACTTTTCAAAGGAGGAAGAACGGGAAATTTTACTGGTCTCTAAGACATATCAAACATCTGAGAATACAAAAAAAAAAGTGGCTAAATCTGAAAGCAATGACAATTTTTTATGGAATTTGGTTGGCTGAGGGGGCAATGCAATCTCTAAGGGGAGACAGTGTGTTGCAGAGCACCCCTGAGTGGGAGACAGTGCACTGCAGTGTACTGTGTCTTGACCAACAATGCGTTGGGCACAGCAAATATTGGAAAATAAAGCAGTAGAACACACTTCTAATTCAATTTGTTCATTCAAATGACTGATAACAAAAAGTAGATGATATTTATGAAGATAAACAGAGGAAAAAAACACCAAGAATGATGGGATATCTCTAGTGGAGTCGCCAATTTATTATATGGAATTGTGATCTACGGATAAATCAAATTCCCTAAGTGTGGTGTTTATCACTTAGAACAAAAGAGGAAAGAATAACTATTATTTTCTCTAAAATAAGCAGATATACAGAATGGGAAAGGAGCCTACTTGTGATTCTTTCACTTCTCCTTTTCCTTTTTTCGTTGTTGTCGTCACTCTTAATCCAACTCAAGTCGCTAGATCGATTCCTGCAAACACAAACAGAGAACAGCAAACAACACTAAATATACAGGCATCTACTTATCTTACTCAAATCAAACTGATTAGATTTGAAATACATACATCATTAAAGAATATATTGCACAATAAATTGAGACATATGTATGGGAAAATGAACAACAATATTTATTAAAGAGTAGGAGGAGAAGATTACAACTAATATGGATCAATTTGTCGTCAACCTGCTCCAACTTCATTCTAGCCTCATCACATCCAGCATCATCTTAGCAGCATATCAGTACTTTCACTCTCTTATCAAATGAGAATCCAACAGCATAACTTGCACAAAATTCTTCCTTCCCTAGCACCAGGATGAGTGCTCAATTTATAGCGAAAATGATGGTAGTTTCTCAATGAATGACTTTCTAATAATAGGAAAGACATGTTTCCAAGTTCAGAGGTGTTAGATGGACACTTGGATTCGAAGTTTGACACATATGGACTCTTCTAGAAGGTACTGGCCATGTGGAGATTCCCGGAAAAATAAGAATTATGCTCCCAGGTGACAAATGCACCCTTGAATGTTGGGAAGTGCACTGCAGTGCACCCTTGCATGGAGGAATTTTCACTGCAACGCAGTTAGTCCCTTGCAGAGGAGCATTGGTGAGTTAGTGGGTCATATAAAATATACTTCAAACCTTGGAAATCTCACAATAGAATTCATGAATGAAATTTTCCTCACTTAGGGCATGTAGCAACTTAAATATAAGGGGATGATAGAGCCTATTTCATTGGTCCTGCGAATGATGTCCAATTTGACTAGGTCTTGGGGGATGATGCCCAAATTGACCTATAACATTTTCCCCCTAAAGCATGAAGTCAAATAATAATAGTATTTGGATGAGATGCTTTACTATGTGATGATTATGAACTGAAGTGGACAGTGACGTGCATCAATATTGCAATACATTACATCATGTTATATTTCATCTTGATCATGAATTTCTGAGGGAGGAATTCCCATGCTCAGCACATAAACTATATAATAATTTGTACATAATTCAGAAATTCGTCTACATTGAAATGTTTCCCAATATATACATGCCTACAAATATAGGCCCATGTTCGGATGACAATCTGTATGTAAATCCATCGTACATATGATATCTACAACAATCCGGAATCCCAAGAGTCAATCCCTCCACATGTTGTTGTAGCTCAGAGAGAGTCTCTGTCGTATCGAAATCCTGAAGGACTTCTCTCCCGACAGCCCTCTCTGCTGGCTCATCTGCTCCTTGCTCTGGTTAACCCATTGGTCGAACTTGACCCACATCTGCATACATAAAAACTTCAGTTTAATCTTGGGAAACATCAAAATAAAAAAACATGTAAAAAACATTTTTACCAATTGCACCTCGTTGAGCATCCTTTGGTATAATCAAGTTTGGGTCTCCTCAGAAGTCTGCACATGCATATGCATAATAATCGATGAAAATCATCTTTCTTCTAAACCAGGTGAAGAATGAAGTAGAGAATATGATGGTGAATTGACCAGCATGTCTAGCCATCAATTCCACCCATCTCTGCATCCGTGGATCTCTAGGGCCAGATATACCCAGTGTAACATGTTGGGGATGCATCAATGTAATCCTTTCTAAGGAAAAATAAATCAGGATCGAGCCATAGTTGAAATTATTCTTCTTTCCTCCCTTTGCTTTGGTTAGTTTTTATTTCATCTGAAAGAGGACAGCTTCAGCCCAGTTAAATATTGTTGGTTCCAAACACTCTAGTGCATATTGCATGTATAATATGTTTTCCACATGCAGTATAGCAGAACCGGCAAGCTTTGCAATAGTGAATAGGATGGTCCTCAAAGGTAAATCATGTACATCGCAGATGTTTATTTTCCCATCCTTACTAGGTTCAGTCCCTGGATGGTAGTGTTGCGGTATGTAATCTCTCATTGTCTCTCCTCTAAGAGAATATCCTGAAAGAGAAATGGGAGAACCTTGCCTCGATAATCCTGTGAGAAAATAAATTTCCTCCATTAATATTGGGACCACTTTGTCCCCAATGTGAAAATCTTGTAGTATCGGATCCCATGAACAAACAAGGAACTCAAATAGTTCCATTTGTTGCCTCATACCCGACAATCTGAAGTATTTTAGCAACCCACAATCTTTGAGGGCTCTTACTGTTCCCAGATCATTTAGGGCCATCATGTTTTGTTCTTCATGTTCTCTTTCCCTTCATGTAATTGTCATTTTGATCTAATGAATGCCTGAAAAAAAATAAATAAATAAATAAATAATAATAAAAATAAATAAAATAAAAATAAATAAATAAAAATTAATTAATTAATTAATTAAATAAATTGTTAGCCTCTCTTAAATAACAAAAATAAATCCAAAATAATAAATTAATTAATTAAATATTCCAAGTTAGGAATATGTGCCTAACTCCTGGGTTGTTCCTCAAATATTGGAGTTTGTTTAGTAACTCCTATCTTGGTGGGTTTTTGGTGAGAAATTATCTCAACCAAAGTATTCTAAGATAGCATGGACTATCTTAGACATTGTCTCTCATCTATTTAAATTGTAAACTAAATTATTTTAATAAGAGAGAATGATGAGAATGCCATGAGGCTGAAGCCTCTTTTCCGCCATTGTTTTGCCTGGTTTTGTATCTGTGTTTTCTACAATCTGTTTTTGAGTTATTTCATTTCTAATATGTGGTATCAGAGTTGTATGGTCGTGGGCTTGGGCCTAGCCAAGGGCATAAGGATATTCTATTTTTTTGATGTGTATTTTGCAGTAGTGTGTTGGGTTTGCTATGTGTGAAGTCTGGAATGATGGGAACCAGAGCGCGTGCACCATGTGTGGGAATCTCAGGCCGGTTTGATATTATTTCAGCGTTCCCGATTTCTTGTGAGGTGCTCTGTCTAGAGATTTAATTTTTGACATTTCATTCAATCATATGAATTCATCATAGCGATATAGAGAACTGAAATCTTGTTGCTAGAATTGAACTACGACATTATTTGAGTTTGGAACTAGTTGGAAATATAAGCCAACATCCGCTTCAAGCATAGTTGACAACTACAAAGAATATGTTCTCCATGCGATTTTTTAATTATAATTAAGCTGAAGACTCGCGTGTAGGATATCTGTATGTGGAGAGTTGTTGCACTTGTCCCTGTGAGAGAACTTTATCGTATGTCGTTATTTGAAGAGTTGTAGGTGACAAATGGGTAAGTTTCTGCATAGGTTGAGAAAGCTGAGTGAGGAGGGATGAGTTTACATCGGTGGATCTGCGTGAGGAGCGTTGTGTGCATTCGAGCACAGTAATTTCTACAAATCCCAGCAGCCACACCACAAACTTTTGGGTCAGCAAACAACAGCGACCCTGTTAAATATTACGCAGAGATTTTCGAAAGCCTACATAGAGGTGCAGCAATAGTGCAAATTCGATCTGCATTCAACTCGTATATTCAATGAAATTACAATCTATCAAACAGAACAGAGCCACATGCCAACATTCGTGGATTGGAGGGAGTAGTGGAAGAAAAATACAAAGTTCTGTGCATCGATGCCTTCAATAATACGAAATCAAAGTGAGTAGCCTTTGCTGCACACTGTTTCTGTTGTTGCTGGAGTTGTTTTATCTACAAATATGCAAATTGCCAAAAAATTTGGCATAGATTTGTTTCAATTTGATCAGATGTCTCAAGTATAGGCAGTGGACGGTATTCTCAAAATATCAATGAATTAGTTTAAGTTTGACAGAAAACAACTATTTTTAAGCCCCATTTGATCGCTTTGAATTGTCCAATCGACAAAAATTTTAAGAGAAGTGCGTGTTATTTTGTTTGAGAGAAGCCGAGCTTGGAAACACCAATTTCATAGAGTGCTAGAGTGAGTGTGAAACCTGTGTGTGGGTGGGGCCTGCAGAATTTCGTAGCAATTTTGTTGGAGGTATGCATTAAAATTCATACTGAGACATGTTTTGGCCTCTGCATTGAGCTAAAATGAGTGAAGGAACATCGAGGTTGTGTAAGCGGAATCCATTTTGAAGTAATATGTTTCGAAGGTTGATGATGCGTGTGACGGCATGTGAAAATCTGTTTTAAAGGAGTCAATCACTCGGAAAAGAGTGCAGCATTTTTTATCATTTGCCCAAAAAAAACAAATGATTTTGGTATCATTTCCTAGTTTGGATTGAAAGGTACGTGAAAAAATTCTTTGATCCATCAAAAACGCAGCTGCCTTTCTCATCTTCGTCTGCATTCTGGTGCCTGCTAAACTTCAAGGACCGGGAATGGTGTTACGTAAAGCCAAAAATTGAGAAGAACCTGTGAATAATTAAAATCAAGCGTGGAACGTAGTATCGAAGGTATTATTTTTATGCATACCCTCCTTCCATTATTCGTGCTCCTACATCATACAAATCAAATCTTCAACGTTGAGCTAAAGCACTCCTCCGTCCACTTTTAATGGAGTGCGTTATTTATATGCATGAGAAAGTGCACAAATTTTTATAAAATACTTTTACAACTAAGCATAAAGAAGTATTTAAAGAGTACATTTAAAAGTGCTTTGAGAAGTATTTTAATGTAAATTCACTTTTTTGAGGTCCAATTAAAAGAGAGAGAGGTGTGTTTTATTTCAAAAGTTGATTTTGGTTCTTTTTGGAGAGATAAGTTGTATTCAAGTTTTTTTATTCAGGTGTGTAAGGTATGTTATTTAAATAAGCTTGATGCTTTTTAAAGTTTTATTTTTGGAGGGATAAAGATGTACCAAATTTGTTTTTGGAGTAATAAGGAGTATTTGAAATCTTTGCAGAGATAAGGAGTGTTTCCATTTGTATTTGGAGAGATAAGGTGATTTATTGTAAATTTGGAGAGATAAGTGTTTTGTATTTGGAGTGATATGTCAAATTTTTTAGAGCAATTTTTTGTTGTAATTCAAAGTATTGTTTTACTTTGAGAGAGATTGAGTCGGTGAATATCCAGTTTTTTAAGACGAATTGCTTCTAAAGGTTGTGAGCTTGCCATTTTCATTACTTGAAGGTGGAAATTTCTTATGTACTCAATACTTAATAAAGATATCATTTTTTGGTGTTGATGTGTCCTAGATCCGCCCGAAATTGAATAATGGGATCTTAGGTACACCATGTGTGTTTGTGATGGCGCATGTTTTTTATGGCTTCATGTTGTTGCTTTTTTATTTGTGTCTAGTTGTGACAAATCAATAATTTCATTTAATATTGTATACATAAATTTCAATATCAGCAAGCACAACACATAGCTGCAAGATCAACACATGCATTTACGCCACAACAACATATAATCAAAGATTGTCTACATCAGCATTCTACGTCAACAATCAAATTCACTTAGTCAAGTTAATGCATTTCAAAGCAAAGTCTACATCAACGTTCTTGCAAATCCATTTCAGAACTTGTAATCAAATTCATTGTTTTAAGTGAATCATTAAAAATTCATTGTTAATGAATTTTTAAGAGAACAAGTGAATCATTAAAATCATTGTACGCTTTCTTGGGTGCATTGTCGACAGTGTTTGACACCCTTCCTTTACGCAAAATCAAGTAAGTGCACGAGTTTTTAAAGAAAACAAGCAACAAGTTTACATCTCCTGCAAGCAAGCGTGATTATTCATTCAAGCAATTTGCGTCAAGAAAATACAAAGTTCAAACCTTCAAGCGAGCCAGAGTGAAGTTCATTGCAGCAACCATCAAAGCAACCAAACAAGTTAAAACAATCAAGCAAGTTGAGATCGACATCAAGCGAGCGTGGCTATTCATTCAAGTGAGCGTGAAGTCATCAAGTAAGTCAAGTGAGCGCTTAAACAAACGCGATCGTCATCAAGCAAGTGTGAATTCCAGAGTTTAAGCGAGAAAATTCTACAATTCTAGAAAATGTTCCAAGAAAGCGCAGTAAGCAAAAAATCAAGCAAGCATGTGTGCCATTCAAGCCACATTCAAGCGAGCATGTCATTCAAGTGAAACAGTTCAACATACGACATCTACAACAAGAGAGCTTGATTTCAAGTACGCAAGTTCAAATGGCGCAACATATTTAGTTGTTAAACATTCTTCACAGTTTGATCATTTCCAGTGATGAAGACATGGCGCACATCAGCAAAGAAACTCTTGCTGATCTTTCACGGCATCTACAACAAACAAAAGAAACCATTGAGTTTCTTCAACTTGAGTCGCAACTTCAAAGGATTGAATTGTGAGAAAAGAGTGATACTTTCAAGTCTTTGAACCATCCAGATGATAAGTCATTCATCCCAACAGCTTCAAGTGTCGAATTTGTTCCAGTTCCAATTTCTTCCAAGCCCATCATCAAGCCCTGGGAAGAAATTCACAATAACAAGAATCGACAAGGCTTAGGATATGTCAACAATGACACCAACCTGCATATACCAGATTATTCCAAGCCAATTAAGTTCGTCAGTGCAGGATTTCTTGCACAACTAACCTCAGCAAATTCTGAGAAAGTTTCAGACAACCAGCAATGCACGCCACCCAAAGTTGTAGACAAACAGAATTGTACGCAACCTAAAGTTGAAGTCCGACCGAAATGTTCTCATTGTCAAAGAACCGGTCATATGGAAGATCAGTGTTTTGATCTCCATCCTTGTCGTCATTGTGGCAAGCCCAATCATTCCTCAGAAAAATGTCACAACCAACCAAAATCAGCTATATTGAAGATACAGTATGAATGGATCGACCCTTGGAAATGGTCATCCACAGTCAACAGATTGTCTCGGTTCTACAATCGCATACAATCACATATAGTGCATCCAACAGTGAAAAGATGATGGTACTCTCATGCAGTTTAACAAGGGAGTACACCAGTGTACAACCCCTACACCTAATGGGGGGGAGTTCAGGAAAACTTTCTAGAGAAGTGTCTCTCCTTTCAGCTGAAAAAGGGGGGAAAACGTCAATGAAATTGACAGTGGTTGTCAGACTGAAAGTCTCGATAAAACCAGAAAAAGTAGCCAGTGGGCATCTTCAACAGCCAGTGGGCATCAACAAATTTTCCAGTGGGCAGTCGATAGCAAAGAAGCAGTGAACAGTTTTCAGCACAGCAAAAGCAACAGTGAGTTGTTTTTCACATCATCAGCCAGTGGGCTTTGAACAAATTTTGTCAGTGGACAAAGGATGTTGATTTCATGCAAAGGATAGATGGATCCTTTTGCAACTTGGCACTTGATGGAGTTGTCAAGCGAAATTCAAAGATGAATCAAACATACAGCTGACTCATAGTCTCTTCAGATTGCAATTTTTCAGCATCCAGCTTTGGCAACTTTTCAGGCAATGTTTTTTGAGGATCAACATGAGAACTTGGAAGATGGTTCCTCGTTCTTATTTTGGATTTGCCATTGAAGGGGGGAATGTTAGCCTCTCTCAAATAACAATAATAAATCCAAAATAATAAATTAATTAATTAAATATTCCAAGTTAGGTATTTGTGCCTAACTCTTGGGTTGTTCCTCAAATATTGGAGTTTGTTTAGTAACTCCTATCTTGGTGGGTTTTTGGTGAGAAATTATCTCAACCAAAGGAGTCTAAGATAGCATGGACTATCTTAGACATTGTCTCTCATCTATTTAAATTGTAAACTAAATTCTTTTAATAAGAGAGAATGATGAGAATGCCATGAGGCTGAAGCCTCTTTTCCGCCATTGTTTTGTCTGGTTTTGTATCTGTGTTTTATGCGATCTGTTTTTGAGTTATTTCATTTCTAATATAAATAAAATTTAAAAATATAAAAATTAAAAAAATTAAAAAAATATATAAAAAAAATGTAAAAATTTAAAATATATATATATATATATATATATAAACAAAAAATTAAAATTAAAATTAAAAATTAAAATAAAATAATAATAATAAAATAAAAATAAATAAATAAATAAATAATCATAACCTTCATTAGGATCCATTTCAGGCAAAAAACTTAGGAAATTTTGGGCATGCAGCAAAAAACAAGAATGAGAATTGCACCCAACACACTCTAGGTCAAGGGACAAAGTGTTGCATTTCATCTGGCCTTCAATTTCAATGCACTGCAACACACCTTTCGACATTCAAGGGTGTGTTTCCCTCTTAGCGTAGTATTTTACACTGAGGGGCTCAAAACCCTAAAAACGTTACCATGAAATGCACAATAAATGATACTAAAGGAAAGAGAAGGTTCATATATCCAACCTGGATCGAAAGGCGAGAGAAACCGTCCATAAAATCTGTCGCAATCAACTGCTGAAGTTTGGGGGAAAAAACTGGTTCAGAACTCCTAATTTTCAAATGGTAACTTCGGAATGGTAAAAATGAATGGTAAAAACTCTTTTAATTACTCAAATTGATTATTTCAAATCATATTTAATGTTGTGACTATGGTTTTTATTCATTTTTGCTATGAAACGGGTATTTTTAATCCGTTTGATGGTTTTCTGAACAGGCTTTACAACTGATATAACAGATTAGTCGTGCACACTATTCAAGAATGATTTGACCACAAATCATACTTTTATCCTTATTTTTCAAGCTTTGATAAAAATTAAAAAGGACTTGAAGCACACTTTTATCTCTTGTTCGAGCTTTGATAACAGCGAAAAAGGAACCCCTGGAGTCTTATTTTAGCTCTTTTTAGACTCCAATAATGTGAAAATATTTTCGAGCACTTGTCTTCTCAAGCTCAAAAAGTAAATGAAACGACATCTACTCAGTATAAGTTTAACCCTTTTCCGAACTGAGATAGATAATTTACAAAAAAGTAAAACCTTAGTCAAACATGCTAGGAGGTTTTCTTAGGTATAATTTTACACTTTTCGGACCTGAGCGACAAATTTACGAAAAAGGACTCATGGCGTTTTCTTTTGTCCTCTTTTTCAAACTCTCTAAACATGAAAAAGGACCGGGTTTCCACTATCGTTAGACTCGTTAAAACAGAAAATAGCAATAGACTTGTCGATCATGGTAAGAATCGAGTTTCATTTATTGCTAGACTCGTTAAATTATTAAATAGCGATGGATTCATCTGAAGGGTTGAATTATAGATCAAGCATATGTTATCCTCCTCAAGCTTGTTAAAAAATAAAGAGGTATCGGTCAACAAATGACCGAGGAAAATTTGGGAAAAATAACATAACACTTTATAATAGCAGGTCACTCTTGAACAAGACACTTTCACTCCATCATTGTGACTTTTGGGTTGGGTAATCTTCTTGATGGTTCATTCATACCTATGGTTCATCATACTCGGTAGAGTAGCGGAACCAGCAAGCTTTGCAATAGTAAATAGGATGTTCCTCAAAGGAAAATCATGTACATCATGGATGTTTATTTTCCCATCCTTACTTGGTTTAGTCCCTGGATGGCAGTGCTACAGTATGTAATCTCTCATTGTCTCTCCTCCAAGAGTAGATCCTAAAAGAGAAATGGGATAACCTCGCCTCGATAACCCTATGAGAAAATAAATGTCCTCCACTAATATTGGGACCACTCTGTCCCCAATGTGAAAAGCTTGTAGTACCGGATCCCATGAATGAACAAAGAACTCCAATAGTTCCATTTTTTGCCTTATACCCAACAGCCTTAAGTACTTTAGCAACCTGCAATATATGAGGGCTTTTACTGCACCCGGATCATTTAGGGAAATCATGTTCTATTCTTCATGCTCTCTTTCCCTCCATGTAATCATCATTTTGATCCGATGAATACCTGAAACACAATCATAAGCTTCATTAGGATCTTTTTCATGCAAAAAAATTGTGAAATTTTGGGCACACAGCAAAAAACAAGAATGAGAATTGCGCCCAATGCACCCCAAGTCAAGGGACAGAGCGTTGCAGTTCATTGACCTATAATAGTTGCACCTTTCGACATTCAAGGGTGCGTTGCCCTATGAGCGTAGTATATTTACCCTAAGGGGCTAAAAACCCAAAAAAAATACCATGAAATGCAATGAAAATGATACTAAAATAAAGAGAAGGTTCATAGCTCCAATCTGGATCAAACGGCAAGAGAAATCTTCCACAGAATCTGTCACAATCAACCACTGAAGTTTGGGGGCAAAAACTGGTTCGGAGCTCCTATTTTTCAAATGGTAACTTTGGAATGGTAAAAACTCTTTAATTAGTCAAATTGATTATTTCAAATCATATTTAATGTTGTGACTCTGGTTTTTATTCATTCTTGCTATGAAACGGGCATTTTTAATCCGTTGGATGGTTTTCTGAAAAGGTTTTACATCTTATATAGCATATTAGTCACGCACACTATTCAAGAATGATTTGACCACAAAGCATAATTTTATCCTTATTTTTCAAGCTTTAATAAAAATTAAAAAGGACTTGAAGCGCACTTTTATCTTTTTTTCGAGCTTCAATAACGGCAAAAAAGGAACCCCTAGAGTCTTCTTTTAGCTCTTTTCAGACTCTAATAATGTGAAAAGATTCCCGAGCACTTATCTTTTCAAGCTCGTAAAAGTAAATGAAATGACATCTACTCAATATAAGTTTAAACCTTTTATGGACTAAGTTAGATTATTTACGAAAAATGAAAATCTTATTCGAACATGGCTAAGAGGTTTTCTCAAGTATCATTTTACACTTTTTCGAACCTGAGCGACAAATTTATGAAAAAGGTCTCATGGAGTTTTCTTTTGTACTCTTTTTCAAACTCTCTAAATATGAAATAGGACCGGGTTTTCACTGTCTTTAGACTCATTAAAACATAAAATAGTGATGGAATTTTTTATCATGGCAAGAATCCAGTTTCATTTAGTGCTAGACTCGTTAAATTATTAAATAGCGATGGATTCACTCGAAGGGTCGAATTATAGATCAAGCATATGTTACCCTCCTCAAGCTTGTTAAAAAATAAAGAGATACTGGTCGAGAAATGACCGGGGAAAATTTGGGAAAAATAACATAACACTTTATGGTAGCAAGTCGCTCTTGAACATGACACTTTCACTCCATCAGCGTGACTTTTGGGTTGGGTAATCTTCTTGACGGTTCATTCATACCTATGGTTCATCATACCTTCACTTCGTTTTTCGGTAAATGCTGCCAACTCATCTCAGTTTCGTTGTTATGTTCAAGAGAAGTCATCCAGTAAAATCCTCATCCTTTTACAATACTCATAAACCTTCATTTTCATGGTAGTCATCCCTGAACATTGCTATATCAAGTCACTTTTTGTCTCTGAAATCAGTAACTCTTGTTTCGTGATAAATTTTCTTCTTGTCAACATCAACTCATCATCTAGGAAGTTTACTTAGAAACATCTTCCAATACCCTGAGGCTTGTTACATCATCAACAAGTTTCTTGCTTCCGAACCTTTGACCGGAATATTTTTTTTGGATTTTGACATCAAATTATCTATTCACGCCTTACAAATTGTATTGCAGTACCTTGAGAGCCATTAACATCAATGGTGGTTTTCTCGCGTCTATTAATAGCTCACATCATTGGCTGGTAATTAGACAATGTCTTCCCATGTTCGACTTCAAATCATATATTCGCATGGTTAGACTTGTACCTGAACAACCGAGTGAATGAGATAAGAACACCCCAGATCTAGTTTCATCCATCCGGGATGCGATTTTAGGATTTTTGTACACATCATTTGTACGATGGCTTTACATACGGATCATAATTCGAACATGGGCCTATATTTGTAGGCATGTCTATATTGGGAAACATTCCAATGTAGACGACTTTCTGAATTATGTACATGTTATTAGATAGTTTATGTGCTGAGCATGGGAATTCCTCCCTCAGAAATTCATGATCAAGATGAAATATATCATGATGTAATGTATTGCAATATTGATGCATGTCATCGTTTGCTCCAGTTCCTACTTATCACATCATAAAGCATCTCATCCAAATACTATTATTATTTTGACTTCATGATTTAGGGGGCAGCTATTATAGGTCAATTTGGGCATCATACCCCAAGACCTGGTCAAACTGGACATCATCCCCAAGACCTATTCAGACTGGACATCATCCCAAAGACCAATTAAATAGGGTCTATCATCCCCAAGACCAATTAAATAGGGTCTATCATCCCCTTATATTTCAGTTCCTATATGCCCTAAGTGAATAAAATTTCATTTGTGGCTTCTATTGTGAGATTTCCAAGGTTTTAAGTATATTTTATATGACCCACTGACTCACCAATGCTCATCTACAAGGGACTAACTGTGTTGCAGTGCCAATTCCTCCATGCAAGGGTGCAATGCAGTGAAATTCCCGACATTCAAGGGTGCGGACGTCACCTGGGAGCATAATTCTCATTGTTCCGGGAATCTCCACATGGCCAGTGCCTTCTAGAAGAATCCATATGTGTCATACTTCAAATCCAAGTGTCCATCTAACACCTCTGAACTTGGAAACATGTCTTGCCTATTATTAGAAATTCATTCATTGAGAAAATACCATCATTTTCCCTATAAATTGAGCACTCATCTTAGTGCTATGGAAGGAAGAATTTTGTGCAAAGTTATGATCTTCGATTCTCATTTGATAAGAGAGTGAAAGTACTGATATGCTTCTGGGATAATGTTGGATGTGATGAGGCTCGAATGAATTTGGAGCAGGTTGACGACAAATAGATCCATATTAGTTGTAATCTTCTCCTCCTACTCTCTAATAAATATTGTTGTTCATTTTCCCATACATATGTATCTATTTCTTGTGCAATGTATATATTTCAGATCTAATCGATTTGATTTGAGTAAGATAAGTAGATATATGTTTATTGTATGTTGTATGTTGTTCTTTGTTTGTGTTTGCAGGAATAGATCTAGCAACTTCAGTTGGACTAAGAGCGACGACAACATTGACAGAAGGAAAAGGAGAAGCGAAAGAATAACAAGTAGGCTCCTTTCTCATTTCTATATTTCTGCTTGTTTTAGAAGAAAAAAATTAGTTATTCTTTCCTCTGTTGTTCTAAGTGATAAACACCACACTTAGGGAATTTGATTTATCCATAAATCAAAATTATGTATAACAGCCATCATGACCACCAATCTCCATCCCTTTTGGCACCACCATTTTCATCCACTCCCTTTCGGTGCGGCCGCCCTTGAGTACCAATTCGGC
The DNA here is from genome assembly GCA_034641835.2 of Pinus albicaulis. Classification (NCBI taxonomy): domain Eukaryota; kingdom Viridiplantae; phylum Streptophyta; class Pinopsida; order Pinales; family Pinaceae; genus Pinus; species Pinus albicaulis. Next base: position 370,577,297 of record CM076582.1, read on the forward strand.
ATTCTCCCACACATGCAAACTGTCAATCCTTGAAACGGATTTTTTACAAATCCCTCAAGGCTGAAGATAGAGTGTAGCAATTCTCTGTTCATATTGTTAAGGATTTGACCATGAGTGATTCTACAATCAAATTATCTGAGACCTTTCTTCACTTAGGCATAGGGGTTGATAGACACGAACCTTCCTTTGTACAATTCTCTAAAATTCTGGAGTATGAGGGATGCAGGGTACTATTTGAAGAAAATTCTTGGATAGGGTTTCTGAGGAGGTTCTAGGGGTATAATGACAGGGTGGCTTTGTTTTTCTTACAAATCTTCAATGGCAACACCATGGAGATAGGAAAATTAAAATTCAATATTTCAAAGGAATCTATCAACAAAGATATGGGTTTGTCTTTGACAGTTGATCGGTTTTTCAAGAGAGGGCACCAAGATGTGACAGAGTGTGCATAGTTTCTCAAACCCGCATACCAGACGTTGAGCTGGTCAAAAGGTGTATTGTGCAGTTATTTGGATGAGAAATGGTATCCATTGATCACAATGTTGTAGAGGTTCATTACCTATGAGGGAAGGTCTGTTGTTATTTTCCTCTACCATGTTAGATTATTTTTGCATTTCTCAGAAGGCTGAAAAATTTAATTTTCCTTACTTTTGACTTCAAAGTTTACATAAAATGGAAAGAGGGGCTCAGACTGTGGGTATAAACCTTGAGACTGGTATATATCACCATAGTTTAATTGAATTCATCATCATAGCGGAGCTGAGCAAGAGACGGAAGTCTTGGAAGGACTTATTAATTAAGAATTTCCTAGCGGAGGAAAATCAAATAAAAGGTCGATAAATACTCATTATCCCTGTGTCTAAACTTTCAAGTCTTAAGGCCGAGACCCCTTTGAGTTATAAAATGAACCTGAGCTCAGCAACCAAGCCTACTGCCCCTGTGGAAGAGAGTTTTGCTTAAAAGCCCCGAGAGGCACCATCCAATCCTAATATTTTGGATCAACAAGAAAACCTATTTTCAAAAAGAAGAAGAAATGTCGGATGGCCAAAAAGGTAAAACCTGGATGTAGAGGAAAGTCTTCCAAGGAAGCACAGGATGATAAGCAAATTTTGCCTTCTCGAGTGACTGTTGAACCCATTTTTGAAGCCACTAAACAGTTGGATGACAAGGCTGAGACTGCCCTTAGAAGGAAGCATAATCTTTTCCAGGGTAACCCAAGATCAACAACTGTATCTTCTACTCCCCTTTAGCAAGTACCCGAAACCCTTCCTATCTCTAAATATCAGCGCTACACTATGACCATGCATGAGAAAAAGTAGTTGGTTTCGGGTAGCCATAACTAAGAACCAGTTGATGTATTATCTTCTCCAGATTTGGGTATTGAGAAGAATGTTGCAATGGATGAATGAAACAATGTTCCCTTATCTAACGAAAACCCTCTGTAGGAGATTTATCAACACCTAATGATCAGTTCTCCGCCTGAACACTTTCTCGGCAAAAGTGCAAGTAATAAACCGAGATATAGCTCTAATGAGAACAACACCGACTCTGCTCAGAACGGAAGCAACCCTCAGCAACCCCCGATGCCAATCCTTGTCCATAACTAGGAAGAACTGCACTGGCTTGTTGCTAAATTACAAAAGAAGAATATCAAATTGAAAGAAAAGGCTCGTAAGTATAATGTCTTGTTTCGCTATGTTTTGGATTTTAACAATAGAGATAATAATATTTCCTTAGTAACCTAGAATGATACATTAAAGCTAAGGAACAAATAGTTGGTTCATTGGAAGCTGACCCAAATTAAACATGTCATAAATTTAAATGCTCAGAAGTTGGTTGTGTCCTTTCAGAAAATTGCAACAATAGTTAACCATGGTTTGGAGGTCTTGGTTAAAGTAGTGGGACTTTGAAACATTGCCTTCTCCTATTTTGTCTTTTTGGTAACTGGTGGCATATGCATGAGGGAATTCATTAGTACATTCATGGGGGATGTTGGTCCCCACTTGTGTACCTCCATATACTCTTTTCTTTACTATTCACCTACACTTATCCTCCTTTTTACCCTTTTTGTGCCTCACCATCATTGTCAAAACTTGACATTTTGTAACTAGAGGTAAAACCCTTGTTTAGCACTATTTTCAGTGTTTTTTATTGATTTTAGGTGGATTTTTGATATCATGCTTATTGGATTAATTCTAACTAGTTATTATTTGGACTTGTAGACTCTTGTTGTTGACAGGTAGTCAAAAATCTCGGCACTTGGATGAGTACTACATGTAGGTGGATAGCTCATTATTCAAAGGACCATTCACCATTTTGTACTTAATGTTGTTCTATGATTTCTTACTTAACATGGCAGTCGGTGTTCAAATGACAACTCGGGCAATGGAAGTTGAATGGTTACCCATGATTCTATACCTGATCTAACATCGAGTATCCAAGTCATATCTTGGGAAATCAACAATGAACGTTCTGATGCCTTAAGAGGAGAACATTTTTTCTAAAGACGGAGCATAGTTCAATTGGCCTGATTCACCTGGAAGAGCATTCACAATAGAAACTACACAGCTTATAATAGTTTTATGTTTTAACTTTTTACTTTGCATAGATGATTAGTTAAAATTAGTCTCCATCGGATGACCATAAAAGGCCCAATGCGATTTGTATTAGTTTAGTTGTAAAATTGAACAATAGACCAAGAGACCGAATCTGATTAAGTTTTGAAGCACTGGAGGAATGTATGCATGTGAACTCTTGTTTTGAATCATAATACAGTTTGATGCTATTATAAATCCTATGGAAGTGTTATGGTTTGTTTTATTTTCTAAGCATTGATTTATTTTAACTTTCTCCAAGAGTGGCAAGGGCCCACCACCACCTACACACAAGTTATTTCCATTATTTACGCTCTAGAATTTTTAATTTCCAGTGTGGATTGGTTTTTGAGTTGTAAATCTAAGTTCAAAGTACGAACAGTGTTATACATTTGCAATTTTGTGTTGACATTCTGAGTTAATTCCATTTTCTTTGGACTAACAGAGTTATTAACAACTTGATTTGAGATTTTCATTCTTTAAGTCGAGAGATCCTTGTGTAAACAATTAAAGATAACATGTCATGAATGCTCGAGGGTTAATTATTGTGCATTGGGAATGATAAATTAATGCTTTGTTTTGAGTTAGATGTATTACAAGGAAATAAACGAAGTGTTTCGATGCATAATAGTATCTGGTTGAATGTTGTCTGAAGATTTGTTGGTCACGATTAAGAACAAGATTTTTGATTTCCTTTATATATTGCCAATGCATGTGTGTGAGTGATGAGAGATGTGTTCAGTGGATCGAAATAGTCCTGGTTTGGAGTTTAGTTTATCAATTTTTTTTTTTTTAATCAGAGGTCCTTTCGTTTTCCACAATATCATTATCTTTCTATAGAAGCAGCCCTGAAGATGATTTGTTTGTATAAATTCTAGCTTAGTGTCAATTTAATAGATTTCCTTTCACTTTCATACGATTTTCATTATGAGTTTCTTAAGTACAGAAGGAGAGTTTAGGTATGAATAATTCATTTCGAATAGTCATCTCGGTTAAGAATTTTGAGTTTGTTTCGTAGAAAATGGGATCCTGTAGGTAAATTTGGTTCATGTAATTAGGATTTATTGCCCAGAAGTTTATTTATGTAGTCAGAAGTTACTTTCCAGAAGATTGGTTAAAAGTTTGTTTTTCATAAATCAATCAAGTGTAGTTGGAAGTTAGTTCTGGTAAGTGAATAATGCATTATGAAGCCTTAAGTATATTGAATGAATGGTGTGTTCATGTTCTAAAGGATTAGTGTGCTCCTTACCAACATTAGTTAAAAGGGGTTCTTTTAAAGCCAGTAGCCAGTGTGTTATTTTACATAAGTAAGTATGAATTGAGTTATGGAATCATAAATAGCAGAAAAATTTCTTTGGTTGATTGATTATTTATTTGTGACTACAGACATGTGCTCTTGAATTAAGTTAATTTATTTAAAGTTTTAGATAAAATATAATTTAGAATAAATAGGATTCTTCACTTCAGTACTTTTGTGCTTATTGAACAATTATGTACTTAAATGTAAACCTGAATCGATATGTAGTGTAACTCATTGATTACGATCCTCGGTCGATAATTCAATTTAGGGGGTTTGAAATGAAAATTAAAACACCTAACACCTCCTGTAATAGCCTGCCAACCCCATGAAATATCTCACCTCATCTAAATTTCTAGGAATTGCCCATTCCATGATGGCTATTACCTTTTCTGGATCTATTGTGATGCCTTCCTTGGAGACATGTCCTAAGTAATGTACCTCAGTCTCAAATAAGATTAATTTTTTGAGCTTAGCATATAATTAATGCTCTCTCAATAATATCAAGAATACTGTGAAATGCTTTGCATGTTCTTTTTCATTCTTATAATACACCAATATTTCATCGATGAACACAATCACAAACTTGTCAAGATAAGGAAAAAAACACTATTCATCAAACATATAAATGTATTTGGGGCATTAGTAAAACCGAATGGAACTACAACAAACTCATAATTTCCATTCCTAGTCTTGAATGTGATCTTGTAGACGTCCTCTTCTTTGATGCGTACCTAAATATATCCTGATCTCAAGTCGATATTATAGAAAATTGTTTCTCCATTCAGCTAATCAAACAAATCATCAATCATTGGTAATGGGTATCTGTTCTTGATGGTTAATTTGTTCAACTACCTATAATCAACTCATATTCTAAGAGTGACATCCTTCTTCTTCATAAACAACACTAGTGCGCCCAAAGGCTATACACTTGACCTAATGTATACCTTATCAAGCATCTCTTTCAACTGGAACTTTAACTCTACCAACTCAGGTGTACTCATCCTGTAAGGTGCCTTTGATGTCGGTGTTTCCCCTAGTACCAACTCAATAGAAAATTCTACCTCCCTATGAGTTGGAAACTCTAAAATTTTTGTTGGAAACACATCCTAAATTTGTTGTAGAACTATATACCTACTCAACACATTTTCATCCTCAACTTCCTTGCTTTTTTCACTAGATATATGAATTGAAAATAGCACACACCTTTTCTTGCGACTACGCTTGGCCTGAATAGCTATCAACATCCTAACCAACGTGGATTTATTATTTTCATGCAATAATATTGGTTCCCCATTGTCATCCAAGCACTCAATGGCTTTGTCATAGCAATCCACCTTGGCCCTGTGAAGGTATAGCCAACCCATACCCAATAGCATATTGTATGATCCCACTGGAAATATGTTCAAGTGAATTTTTGTAGGCATACCATTTAACTCAAATGCATAAGCTCTTACCCAATGGTGAACTATTTTCTTCATACCTATAGCCAACTGCACTAACCAAGATTTTGCATGCATTTCTTTTCTCAAACCACACTTATCCACCATGTCAAGATTAATATAACTATATTTAGATCTAGGATCAATCAAAATAGAAACAAATTGATCACAAAGCTTATCTTCCATCTCAATGATAGATGCTTGATGGTTTGCCTACCTGTTATCCACGGCAGCATAAATCCGAGGAATGTTATGCCCAACATCCCCAACTATTTGCGCCTCATGTGATGGGGTATACCACCCTAATACTATGGGCAGTCCCTCTTACAATTATCCTTACCACATATCCAACACTGTAATGGTGCTCTACCATCACCTCTAGTATTATATATATATATATATATATATATATATATATTCAGAGTCATTTGAAATAATTTACATTTATTTTGAAATTAAAGGAAGGCCATCATCCTGGCTTGGTAACCAGCTAACGACAATGCCATTCACAAAAACTAATAAGAAATAACATGTCGGCTCGTGATGAGACCTCTTTTTTTCCATATTTTCACTGAAATCCATTAACCTGGCTTGGTGACCAATAGCGGTAATGTCGTTCACGTTAGGACCCATGATCATGGTAGGTCGGCTCGTAGGAGACCTCCTATCCATCAATTGATTTATCTTATAAAAAAATTGTGATTACAATCAACCTTAAATAGGTTAATTAATATTTGGGGAGGTGATTATGCTCCTTAAGAGGATGGGATGGCGTAAAAAGTTTTTAATTACTAATATTTACTGGTTGGTCCTTATATCGTGAAGACTCATTTTGAATAAACACATCTTACATAATGACTACAAAATTCCTCAAATTGATCATGCCACGGTTCTTATATAAGCTTATTATATTTTTATAGGCATGGTCCACCATAGGAGGATTCTCATCAATACCTTCGAAGAGAAACTTGAAAAGGTTTCATGGATAATAGTTTTTTTGAATGAATAGGCGAGAACTATGTTAGGAAGTATTAAACATAACTATAAAAATAGCCCTCACTGACATATTGGTCAATAATCAAAGTCACTTTATAAAATATGAGGCATTAAGAGTGAATTTCTTCTAACAATTCTTACCACAAGAGCGCTTAATGACAAATATTTCAATAGTTGTGTCGTAGGGAATCACAATTTAAAGACTGTTGTTATACAATTTTATTTCAAAATGGCATATTTATAGATTTTATACTACCCTACCCTATTCTAAGGAGAGGAAGATCGCTATATAAGTGTAGGCATACTTCCAATGTAGCCATCTGCGTAACTGAATGCTAAAAATACTCACACTTAGTTTTAAATAATTAACTTCAATACATACCAAATTATGAGCAACCAATTGCTTTAATTGATATGGTACCAAGAGTTTTCGAATGATGAGGGAATGATGTGTGTTAATGACTGCTTGAAACCAAGATTTAATGAGATCTAGATATTCATGATTCTCCAACTCATACAAATATTCCACAGCTTGATGAACACTCTCTAAGAGGCATAAGGGATCTGGTGAAAGACAAAATAAAAATCCCTCAAGTTCGGGCTCAAATATTTGATTTTCAGGTTGACAAGAATGGTTGAGAGGGATTCTAGGGTTTTGAGTTTTAACAACAATTTTAGAATAGGTTTCAATCAAATATTTCGCCTCTAATGGTCTTTGAGTCAAGGCTTCTTCTCGAGATAAAGGTTTTGTGATAATGGGGGGGGTTTCCAAATTCACTCCCTTCCTTAATATGGAATATGTAACATTTCAATAAGGGAATCAACAGGAAGAATAGGTGTTTCAAATTGTTGTGCAACCTGCTGGTTTGGATTAAGGGGGTTATGATTTGGGCTGAGGCTTAGACTAGGCTTAGGATTTGGGTTAGGGTTTGGACTATGGTTGGGTCTAGGGTTTGAATTAAGGTTAGGGCTAAGACTGAGGTTTGAATGAGGGCTAGGGTATGGGTATGGGTAAGGATAAGGAGTACTTATGGGTTAGGATAACAGGTAGGGTATGGATTGGGGTAATATTTCACAGGTAACTGAGACCATGGAGGAGAATGACTTGATAGTGCATTGAACGAAAATTGTGATTGTTGTTGTTGATTAAGTAATTTATTTTCATGAAATAATTCTCTAGAGAAAAAAATCCAAACTATTCTTGAGGACAAGGGGATATCTGACTCAAAGAAGAGGGCCAAGAGGGGGCCACTGTGGCCATGAAGTAAGGTTTTCAATTCGAGGAGGATTAAAATTTTTCCATGAAACTACAAGATTATGAACATGATAAGGAACCTGCTCAGGAGAATAAGAATTAATCCAAGTATTCAGTGATGATAATTTTTTATTTATACCTGGAAATTGATTTGATTCCTTACTTGATTTCCCGAGTACCTTTAGTAATCCTGGTAGTGATGGGCAATGTCTGTTGAATGAGCCTCCTCACAAATTATGCAAACTTTTAAGCTACTAAGTGGACACTTTCCAAGGAAGTGCTTCTTCGTACAATTGGTGCAAAATATTAACAGTGGTTCTTCATCCTTCTTCTGTTCTTCCTATAAATCATCCAACTTTGAAATCAAATATTTAATAATACTATCTTTATGTTCGAAAAAAATACTAATTTTTTCACTTATGAGTTCATCATTGGATGATTTGTATATGTTTATAGGAGCATCAAGACTCATCATTGAATGATTCCTCAAAATACCATTTTCATGTTTTCAATAAGCCAACTGGTACATTCATGAGCACGAGAATAATGTATATATATAGGGCGAGGGCTTTCTTACAACACCAGAGAAAATGAAAAACCTTAAAATAACCAAGATGTGTAGGAAATAAATAAATTCAAACAACATAAATTTGCAAGAGAAAGTAAGTGAAAAACAAACCAAATGCAACAAGTCACCAAGGTCATTCCCCTCAATGCCTCCCTAGAAATGAAACCAAAATGTTGGGAGTAGTATAGGGCATATTAACTGACCAACGTTTAATTGTCAATCTGGGAGTTCGAGAACTTCGAGGCGCAGCACTGAAAATGCCAGAGAGAGCCCCCAACAACCTACAAATAAAACTCTAGTCTAACTTGCTCATCAATCATATTAAATTGAATCTTGCACTTCAAAGGAAACTTAAGAAAACACCAATCTTGACAATTGAAAACAAGCTTCGATCAAACATTTGAAAAATAAACAGCAAACCTACACTATTAGCAATTGTGAAAGGAAATCCTAATTATCAACAAACATAAGGTAAATCCTAACTATTGTTTGACTAGAAACCAAGCAATTCCTTAACAACATTGAAAATGAAGACTGCAAATACTTAAATAAATTCAAGATCAATTCAAAACCATTCTTTATGCAAATCAAATTAAGAAAGAGAAGCACAAAAACCTCATAAAAATTATGCACTAATTCTGTATCATGTATCTTTGTGTAACAAAGTCCTTTAAGAAATTAAGATTTGATTTGCTAAAAGCATCATCAATCATTATTAAATATGTGCATTGTGTAAGCATATTGTGTGGACCAGGTTGAAACAGGAAAACACTCTCACTCATACTGTATCAATTATCATTTCTTTGAAATAAATCTCACCTGGGAGAAAACACATCAAATGGATATTCAAAAGAGAAAGCTATCAATTCTTGATTTACCATTTATTGAAAAAAATTATGCATTACTGCAAGCTTCAAAATCATAAAGGTCTTCCAATAATGATAAATAGTGCAGTCATATCAAATTCTCAAACACGTTTTGAGACCAATGCGAATATTCATAATTTAAAATAATTTTGATGGACAAAAAGTGCATCATCCCCTGAAAATTGACATCAAATACCCTATGCATCCCTCATCACAGTCATTAGTGCGATATCACAAAAGCTCAAGTTCTAACCGAATCAAAAAATGCATGGTCATCGCCTAGAGAAGAAAAGTCTCAAATCCAAAGTATAAATTAGAATTAGCAATTCAAATCGTGCCTTGCACAACATGAATACACATAATTCAAAGGAAGAGCGATAGATCATTGGCCTAGAATTTTTTATACAAATTCATTCTATACTAAGGGACAATTTCTGCAAGTAAATTAAAAAATAGCAGAATGACAAACACTTTAAAAGACACTACAAATATAACATTAAACACATCATAGCCCCAAGGGATAGCTCAAATGGTCGAGTTCTCGTTTCTAAAGACCTTGCCATATGAAAGGTCATAGGGTCAAATCTCCTCGACGCCCTTCGGGTTAGGCCCGAAATTAAATCTGACGGTTGATCCCTTCGGGAGGATCTACTGGATTATTACCCATGGATGCGGCCACTCAGTGAAGTGAACAATAGCTGAAAAAACAAAAAAACATCATTCCACACATTAAATGAAAAATTAAATGCACTCACTCAGAAAACCAAAATCCAAACTAATCCCGAACAATTTATAGTGGTGTCGAGCTGATCTGGCGGCCAACCCAGCCATCTCGCACCCTTTGTCAATGATCTAGTTCACACAGAGATTATAATCAAAAAATGCATAAAATAATTGAATAGAACATATCTTGAAATACCTTGATTGATCTTCGAAATCTCAACCTTTACATGGTCCAGGCAAAGATCATACTCCAGCAAACAGAGGGAGCGATCCACAGATTAACGATGCTCGTGTAATTTTACATTGGGACCGTCTCTTCCCCTTCTTCGTCGTCCGACTCTAGGTGATCTTTGAGTTTATATAGATATTGAAATTACAAATTGGGCTATTAATAAGCCAATCAAAATACAGAAGGAACAAATTACAAATCATAACAATTTTTCATGGATAAAATTGGATTTGGTTATGGTGCAACTGAATGTGAATAAAGAAGCTGAATCTAGTACATGAGGGATTGTTTTGGTAAATGGTTCCTCTTTTATCGACCTGAGTTTGATGATTAAATAAGTGTGATGTTGACAAACAATTACTTCCCAAAATATCCTTGAACTTCTATTCAAACAATCACTTAATTAATGTTGACCGGATTTCAATAATTAAAGTAGTCTACGCATTCATTCACTCAAGTGCAGAAACGTGAGTGTGGTGCAGGAATTGAAGCGTGGTGCAGGAGCTTGATGCCTGGTGTAGGAACTCTTCAAAGTGTGAGAATCCCATAGTAAACTAGTGCAGGAATCCCAATTGGTACAGGAATATGTTGCATAGTACAAGGAGGTGAATGCAGGATCAAGGCTTGTTGGCATATGCATAAAAATATAATCAACTTAGTTTCAAACATTCAAACACACAAACTATTATTAATGATGCTTTTAATGTTTAAATCTCTTTAAAACAAGGGAATCATGGAAAATATTAAAAAATTACTCTATTATCTCCGAAAATGTACAAAAACACGATAATAACCATTCAAACTAAACAAAAGCACGAGGGATTTTGAGTAAAATGTGATATAGCGCAAGACAAAATGGAGGCCTAACACATTGAATTTCACATATCTATGAACTATTTTCATCTTGTGAGATTGCAGGTACACCTGATAGTTGTGAGGTGTAATAGTGTACCCCAACAATATTTCCAACTCAGTTGTTGGTTCTAGATTTTTTCATGCATCTTTGGTAACATGACAGTAAAGAGATGAACCAAAAATTATAAAGTGTGCAACATCTAGCTTCTTACCGAAAAAGGCTTCTTTTGGTGTACTCATCCCGAGAATTCAATGAGGACTAATGTTCCGCACATGCACAGTTGTGTTGCATGCTTCTTCCCACAAGTGAAACGGTAGGCCCTGAACATGTAACATTGCCCGTGCAACTCCCACAATGATTTTGTTCCTCCTTTTTGCAACCCCATTTTGTTGTGGGTTATGAGGTGCTATCAACTCTCTTCAAATTCCTTCTGATGGAAAAAATTTCTTGAATTCATTCGATACATATTCTCCACCATTTTTGCTCCTGAGAGCCTTCACCTTATTTCCTGTGTCTTTCACGACAAGTGCTTTGAACTCACAAAATTTTGAGAAAAAATGATCTTTCTTCTGCATGAATAAATTCCAACACTTGCATGAAAAGTCATCTACAAAAATCACATAATACCTGTGCTTGGTGGTGGAGGCTGTCAAGAATGGTCCACACACATCTAAGTGAACCCTTTCAAGGATCGCTTTCGCCCGACCATCCTTATCATAAAAGGTGACATTGGTGTACTTCCCCAATGTACACCCTTTGCATGTATTGCGTTGCTCAATTGCACCCTTGGGAAGTCTTGTAGAATTTGATGCATGATATTCAAAGCTCCATGGTGAAGATGGCCCACTCTTCTATGCCATAACTCAATTATGTCTTGGTTCTCCACCTTCTTTGATTTCATGCTTAAGGCAGCACAATATTCTACATCCAATTTGTAGAGGTTCTTTACTCTAAGCTCGATATTCTTCACTTATACTGTGGCCATGTGATGAAGGAACGCCTTTCCTTTGATAAATATCAGATCGTAGCCATGGGCTTCCAACATAGCAACTGAAATCGAGTTCTTCTCAAAACTAGGAACATACATGACATCTTTCAATGTGAGAGGAGAACCAGAATCCCTCTAAAAGGTAACAGTACCAATTTTGGCCACACTATACCTCCCATCATCTCCCATCTTGATGAGCATCTCAGGATCCTTCTCCTCCAAATCACTAAAGAGCTCTTTATTGTCGGTCATATGGAATGAGGCTCCACTATCCAGGTACCACACATAACCCATCATTAATGACACCATGCATGTGATGAGAGTGATATCCAACTCGAATTGTGAAGCAAGAGCTTCACTTGCTGATCCTCCTAAGGGCTTATTTCTGACCTTATTGTGTGGAGACTTCATGGCATAGGGTCCTAGATCACGATAGTGAAAACATTTAATCTTCGACAAGTCTTTCTTCTTTCCAGCCTAACCAGAATATGATTTGGAATGGGATGACTTCCATTTCCCTTTATTTTCTTTCTAGCTAAGGCACAGTTCTCCTCATCATCATGCTTTGATGAGGACCCATCTCTAGTGTTCCGCTGAATCTCTTCTTGTACCAAGTTGGACCACAATCACTCCCACTCTCGTAGCTTCTCCCTCCCATTTACCGAATCTTGGTAGCTTTGACAGCTCTTGGGAAGTCCTAGAAGTTTTAGGCTCACCAGATCATCCTCTTCAACTGTAAAGCCAACACTTTCAAGCTCATCCCGACACTAAGTGAACTTGGTCAAGTATTTTGGTATTGTGTCACCCTTCTCCATCTTGATTTTTCTAAGATTTTCTTTCATTGCTAGCTTACTATGATTGTTGTTTTTCTGAAACAATTATGTTAAGGCCTTCCACATAGCATATGGATTTTCCTTTCCATGGAGATTCGAGACAATATGATCTCGGACTCCTTCTAATAGAATCCTTCTTACCTTTACTACATTCTTCTTCCATGCAACCAGATCTTGAGCACTTTTTGTTGCAGGCTTAGGAATATCATTGTCTATGAATTCCTTCATCCCATTGTCTTCCAACAATGCCTCCATTCTCCAAAATATGTAATTGGAACTACCCTCAAGGGCATATTCGAGTCTTAATCCAGAGAAACACATCATGATCCTGTTGTTGTTCCTGAAGAGTAGATATGCAAATTTGATTCACTTGCATATAACAAATTTGTATTCTTCTCTTCTAGAGCGATTGTTGCTTCAATACCATGTCGAAAATTTACGTATATTTAACCGATCTTGTAATATGCTAAGGCAAAATACTTGAATATACTCTACAAATTACAGAAACCAATTACAATCGCATTGTTAGTCTCCTATACCAATAGGTTTCATCTTTCATGATTGTCTTGATTGAACTATGGAATATGTTCAAACCTTCTTTCTTGAGCAAAGGTGTTCCATATTCTTGAAAAACCAAAAAAATCTAAAAATCTAAAAAATGTAAAGAGGGTATACCCTAAAAGAAAAATCAAAGGGTAAGAAAAATAAAATGGTCAAAAAAGTGAAAGAAATGAACCCCAAACAAAAAATAGACCAAGGAAAGTGTGCAAATCCAAATGCCACTACTATTTCATTTTGTAATAAAGAAATTGTGTGCAGCTTGTCAAACCTTTTCCACAATTTATGAATAAGTCAAACTGTTTAAACTTGACTTACTCATATTTCAATTTCTTGTTATAGATTAGAGAATAAATATCTGACCAATCAGTTTAATCTTGGCAGATGAGTAGATAGGTAGAGTGAATAAAAGGTGCTCAAGAGTTTAATCTGAGCCCTTGGATGTAATAAGGGTAGAAATAGATAGATTTATCATGTAAAAAGAAAAGGTTGAAAAGGGTTTGCAAGTTTAAATGCACCCTAATAAAGAAGAGAAAATGGTAGTGTTAAGTAGATAGGGTAGGTAGATGGTGCTGCAAAGTGTTATCTGATGAATGATGCTGCTACATGTTTTTGATCCTTTACTTTCATCACAAGTACTGAAGCAGGAAATACACTGGAAAATCACAGCAAGCAAAATCAAACTTATTAACTTCCCTCATCACTTTCCCCTCAAAAGTTTTACTAATTTCCCCCCAAAATACTAAGGTATTTGGAGATCAAAGGGGCTCAAGGCATTTCCTTGACTTCTGGAGGGACCGGACCCTCGGCCTAATGATCAAAAAGACCTAAGTACTTGAGATAATTCATCATTATAATCATCCATTTTTAACCTTGTCCTGAGTAAAATCCCATTTTACTTAGGAAAATCATGCAAAATTCCATAAAAATCCCTCATTATAACTTGCTATTCTAAGTTTAAGTGTTGAAGATAAGATATTGCAATTTACTTCAAAAGTTTTCACTTTCTTAGATGTGCAAAAATATTTTGAGTTTCCTTGTCCTTTGCCATATTTACATTTAACTCTATTTTTACTAAATCCCTAGTAAAATACCCTATCCTAAGTATATAACTCCTTTTTTATAAATAACCCAAAAAACCCCTCTATTATAAAGTTTAACCAAAGTATTTATATCCCCGCACATTTAAATAAAAACCCACTATACGCCCTTTGGTTAAATTTATCATTATAATATAAACCCGCCCCTATGGTAAGTTAATTACATACATTAATTTACCATATAATAAAATAAAATCATATATCCGAAAAGCTTTAAACATGTGGTGTATATGTTTAATAGCAAAGAAAAAATAAATCCGAAGTTTTATGCCAACGTGGCTTATCCACCTGGCATTTCCCCGATGATTAAAACTCCACCGCGAGCCCTATTTTCTTTGTAATCATGGAATTAGTTAATTATCTGAATTAACTAATAATCACATCTTTACGCCTATTATATGCCCCCCGGGAGGTTTAAATAGAGTTAATTGCGTTTAAAACCCCGCCGGGCCCGCACATCCAAACTCCACCATCTTTTTGTCCTTTCTGCCGTCCGATCTCCCACTGCAAGATCTACGGCCAGCGTTCACCCCGCTACCCATCCCTTGTCAGCGTTTTAACGAGCGGGGGACGGGTGGTATTTGACTAGTCACCCGTCCACGCGTCAATAGCTTTGTGGAATCGCTGCCCTCCCGACTAAAACAGCCTTTGCTCATAAGCGGTGCGGGATCACCGCTTACCACTTACCGCCCGACCCTGCACACGTCATCCCGTACTACCATGACGTCACTCCTCGAAAAACTAAAAAACCCTTTAACTTGTAAATAAAGCAAGTTTTCGTGTTTTTTTCCGTTATTTTCATTATTGAAAACAACAGCGCCTTCTGCTACGATTTTCGAAATTCCATTGAAATTTACTGTGCTATTTGATTTCGCTCCAAGATTCCACTGCACTTGTGTTCGAGTACACTCCCGCCATCGCCTGATACCTGTTAAAAGCCAATTTTCATCCAGAAACAGGTATTTATCTCACAGCGCCCCGAACTTCAGTATAAAATTTGTTTTCCCTGTTTTCTACTGAATTGATAATTAAAACTCACCACTGAGATTTCCCCCAGAGGTTTTAAAAGCTGTACAATTGCTCCCTGAAACTGCATTTGGGTCAATTCCCTTCATTTTAGAAATCACGCCCGACCTGTGAAGAAAACCATAAACCTCCGTTTTGAATCCACAAGAACCAAAATGGAGGCCCCGGCAGCTTTGAATATCACTCCACTGAATGCCCCTCACCGTGAATTGGAATATTTACCTTTGGTAGATAAAGATTTCCAAATTAAAGACTTGCATTTTGATGAAAGTCCCCTATTGAGTTATTGTCACTGCAGAGACGAATACTCAAAGGGGCAAGATCTTATAGGGTTGTGGGAATCCAATCTCCCAAGGTATCTCATCCCTTCAGTCATTTATTTCCCAGAAATCATCCATTATTGCCATTCAAACTATGATCCCACTCGAAGGGCTGTAATAGCTCCTGATCAAAGTGTTGTGTTTCCCATTACTCCCCAGGCTATCAATGCCATGTTACACTTTGAACCAGACCAAGAACTAGCACCATTGTCCATGGAAGAATTGATTGAGAAGACCAGGCAATTAACCCCAGAAAAGCTAAAATCCATGTGTCAGAATTTCATGTTGCCTGGGCATCAGCCAAAAGGGTCTCCTCCCTATGGTTTTTATTATTTCAATACATTGGGAAGGCTCATTGTAAATATGATATCTTTTTTCTTGGGATTCAACACCAGTGAATATGTGGATGAGATAACCTTGGTTTTGCTATCCATTTTTACTCTTGGGCAACCTCCTGAGATTAAATATGACTTTGCCTCCTTCATAGCCAACAAGATCCATGATCAATTCATGAGGCTAGATGATGAAAAAGTTTTTAAATATTCCTCAGTCATCTATCATCTCATTATCTACTATCATTCAGAAAAGTTCCCTTTCCCTGTTCAAAAACTTGATGCCAAGGGAAACCCCAGGTCAGTCATATTTTGGTCCCCCATAATTCATTCTTCCTCCGATTCTCCCTATTCCTACACTGAATTCATTGATCAGTTTGTATATCCTGCAACAACTTTGTTAACAGGAATCTCTCCCCCAAGGCTCAGTAATGAAATAAAAAAGACCTTGCAACTTTCAAGGACTTATAAAGTTGGGGATTGGTATTTGTATCAAAACCATACAGTCATCAGAATTTATGGATGTGAATTACATCCGTTCATGTTACCGAGATATGTGCCCATGAGGATTTTTGCCTTGGAATACTTCAGGCAAATGAACAATTTAGATGTGATCCATTTTTGTAGTGTAAAGAAGAAAGCCCAATTAAGGATCAAAAGTCAATTAGGTCCTTTCATCTGCAACTCTAGGGAGGCCGAGAGAGAGGCAGAAAATATATTACAAAGAAAGTTCCAAACATCTTTCCGTTGGGTTCCTTATGACCCATTTGGTTTTATTTGTGAGAAGAGATTAAAGAATAAATCATCCCCTTATATACACCACAAGATTCCTGATCTAGAACAATATGCCAATCAAGATGAATGGGTTGAAGGAACACTTGTTGAGGAAGAAAGTGAAGCTGACAAAATGAATAAAATTATGAAAGATGTTGAGAAAAAGTTTGACCTAGAATCTTATGGTCAAGTGTAGGTACCCTACATTGGCACTTCTTCAGCAGAAATTCTACAGCACACATTACAGGAAAGCAGTTCATCAGTTGCAGCAGAATCAAAGGGCAAAGGAAAGGAACCTGCAATCCAGGTCATTGAAACTTTGGTCATGGCGGAGAAACCACAAACTTCCAAAGCACCTGAAAAATCACAGGTTTCTCCCACACAGGCAAAGCACACACAAGTTCCAGAGTTGCAAACTCCATTAAATGTGGAAATAGGAAAGAAGAGGCAGGTTCCAGATACCACACCTCCAAAAGGGACCTCACAAGTACATCAAACTAAAAAACATAAATCAGATCCACTTCCAGATGTGGAAATCATAGATGAAGTGTTTGATGATGGAAGGGAAGACAGTCAACTAACTGGCACAGTTAGTGAAACAAACACAGGACAGAAAGGAAAAGCTTTACAAAAGCAATTAAGTACTGAGGTATCCTCTTTCAGACCACCAAAGACAGACACAGGGGATATTAAAAGAACCTTCATTAATATTAAAGCAAAGAATGATCCATTAAAAATGAAGGTATATGATCAATACATGAAAATGGCTCCCCATAATCAAGAAAGGCTAATGTCAGCATTTGACATGTCACAAGGCAAAATGATAATGAGCCACTTCAAGTCAAAGGTGCCAAAACCCATTACTGCAGCTGACTACATCAGGACAAATTTTGAAGTTTTGGCAAAGGATATCCATCCTCTGGACCAGATAGAGCTACACAGACAAACTGGGGAAATGGTATATTCCACTCTTACCAATAAGGCCATGGCAGCTATAACGCTGCAGGATTCTTTGAATAACACAACTGCACAATTGCAAATTGAGAAGGCCTCTTCACAGGCCAAATATAATAGAATAAAGTCTTTAGAAGACATAATCATTGGTTTGGGTCACAACCCCAAAGACATTAAAAGTATTGAGGCATTAATAAAGAAGAAAGATGATGACATAGCTGCACTGAGGAAGCAGCTAAAATTGCCAGCCTCAAGGCACCCTCAGACCCAAGAAGTTCTAAAAGGGGATTCACAGGAAGAAATAATGGAGTTGCTCCTAAATATGACTGAGCGACTAAGTGAAACGGAGAAGGAATTGGAACAAGCTTTGCAGGAACAGGAAACTATCAGGCAGACATCAACCACAGGTACTACAACAACAGTTCAGCAAACACAGCCATCCCAGGTAAACACTTCTGGTTTGAGTTCTGATGAATTAATAAAACAGATGGAAAGTCTACAACTAAGGGTCACAGAACTCCAAACAACGAAATTGCAATTAGTAAAATTGGAGGAAAAATATGATACATCTAAAAAGACAGTTGTTGATAACACCAGGGAAATAAAAAGATTAGAAAAATTGGTTCAGGCTTTGGAAAAAGATCTTTCATTGGAGAAGCCTTTAAAGGAAATTAATGACATTCTTTGGGGTAACATCATTGAGTTAATAAAGGGTGTTTGGCCCTCTATTCAAGCTATTTTTGAACAAAATGAGTTGGTTAAAATAGCCCAAGAAGAAATAAACAGAACCAGAAATGAATTAAGAGGCAGGCCTGAGCAGGCCAATCAGCTCATTCAATTTTTGAACACCAGGACAAAGCAACAACTTGCAGTGTTAGGGATTGATGACAGGACAGGCACAGTTTTGGAAATAAAGAGAGTTTTCATCAAGAGAACTTTCATGCAAAATTTAGAAAGGAAATGCACAGATATTTTGGTTGATATCAATATTTTCAGAGAGAAATTTCAAGCTTTGTTGGACAGTGGGTTACCAAGTCCTATGCTCTCAGAGGATCAAATAATGGACTTAGAAACCTATGTAAAGAAAATAAATGCTCATGCTCAAAATACAGCTGCTTGTTCTCCTAGCTTACCACAATCAACATTACCAACAGGGAGAAATATCTATGATAGAGTGAGGAATTTATTTCATTTGGAACATGAGATAAAGTATCTATTTCCTAATGAGCCCACCTTCTACAAACTCACAGAAGCAGATGAGACTTGGAGAAAACTCAAAAGGACTGTGATACCAGATGATTCATGGTGGAGAGACTTATTAGAAATTCTATAAAAGTTATTTTCAGGATGAGAATTTATCTTTACTATCAAGTAAATGGTAAAAATGAGTACAGATGAAAGAGTATCAGTTACATAGGTTAAAGAGTATCCGTAAAGACAAAGAGTATCAAACAAGCAAAGAAATTACTCCAGAAGACAACAACAAGCCCTTTTTCAGCACTTGCCTCCAGCACATCCATAAAGAAAGGAAACAGCACATCAGCAGTTACTTATTATTCTATCTACGAGACCATTTGTCTCTTGTTTACTTGTAAATTAATCCTTAGTCACCCCAAAATATGGGCTAGGATAGTGTGAGATATTTTCAATTATTTAGTGTATAAATAAACCCTCAAAGAGAGTATTGAGGGTGGATTCTATTACTCTGTTGTAACATTGAGATTTTCGGAATAAAAGCATTTTGGAGAAATTTATTCGTGGCTTACTGGATGACGATTTAAAGCACTGGACTTGTTGCAGGATTCATGTGTTGGACTACAGTTCAATAAGTTTTTCTACCCTTTTGTCTGAAATGTTATATTAGTTTATAATATCATCATATCCATTTCTGAATAATTTACATAAGGGATTGAATCAGAATTTGCTTAATTGTACTCTGATTTCAAATGTGGTTGTTCTTAATGTTTTCTTCTAAATTAGTTATAAGCATGAATTCTTAAATGCTCTTGCTTTACTAATTTAAACATTGTTGATTACTATAATAAAGAATTCTTCATTGCTCTTTTTTTGTAGTCATCTCATTTCTTTCTTTTGAACATGGTGAAAGATTCTTAGCTGCCTTTCATCCCTTCAAGATCATCCCATCCACTTTAAATTTTAAGGATTGTTCTCTGTCTAGCTATCTTGCCCTGTAATACCATCTTGTGTTAGAATAGAAATCCAGTAAAGCCATCCTTTGACTCCATAGCCCAATGGACTGAAAGCCCTCAACCTTGCCCTTAGTTTGTGGATTCCACCATTTTCCCAAAACAAACTTTGAATCTATAACTAGCCTAAAATCCTTCTAAGAACAAAGATAAATTATAAAGAGAGAGCCCTCTCTGAATGCAGATTGGCTAGATTCTGCATCTAAAAGGTTGGTTTGTGGTTACCTCGGGTATACTTTCCTCTTACACAACTTCTAGGAAAACCTGAGTGATAACACGCATAATCGCATGAACAAGAAAGATAAAGAATTTTAATCAAACAACACACAGATTTATCTGGGGAAACCCTCAATTAAAAACCCTGCTATCTATATATTTCATAAGCCAAATAATATGAGAATATAACAATTCTTTTATCTAAGTCGAGAAACCTCTACACTATATTTATCCATCTCAATAATTCCTGGACAATCCTGGTTCAATACTTAGACAATTTTTGGCTTTCCCAAATCCCTATTTCCTAGCGCAGTTTCAATGGGTAATTTGGCCCTATTGATTATGGAAATTTCCAATCCATATTGCGCAATCCATTAGGGGAATTCCTTTGCCTGCATGCACCACCTGTACAATTCGGATAATTATACAATTGATATTACACTACCTTTGAACTCCAATCTCAACTGGGTCTTTCTCAGAATTGACATGCATGAGTTATTTATGACTGAATTATCAGTTATCTTATTGATCACTGCATGTGAATTAAATCTAATTTCCACACTTTGACCTCTCTCCAGTTCCTCCATCAGTTAGAACTAGTTAAACTGACTTTAACTCAAATAAACTGAGTTAATTAATTACAACTCAAAATAAACTCAACCAGGGCTCCTATAATGTAGGAGACACTCTACATACCTCTATTTTGACCCTCAAATCAAATTAATTGAACCAACTAAGTCATCCTAACTTATTTAACTCGTACAATTTTTCATGTGATGTGGAATTACAATTTTATTCTAATTTAATTCGAGGGAAAATTAAATTAGAATCCTTTCGTGGTTCCATTTTCAACGCAAAGCCACCTCCCATCCTAACGAACAGGGTTGGAAGCCATTACAACAAATATTCATAGGCATGAAGCCATTAACAACAACTTTTATCAAGACATTATAGCTCATCATGTCACTAGAGGAGATTTGAACTTAAGTGGGGAAGATAACAACCATTTCGCCCAACCACTTGAGATAACCCCAATTTTATATATAACTATATGTATCATTGAGGTCTTAATAAAATTTAAAAATATATATATATATATTTATATTTATATATATAGAGATTTGAAATTTTTTCCATGGGAAAAAACCATGATTTTCGTTCATTTATAAAACGATACAAAATTACACTATGCATATACACCATTAAGTGTATTCCAAGAGAAAGTTTTGAGGGCATGTACTGTGAGTTAGCATTTTGATTTTTCCTTAGGATTTAAAAAAAAAAACTTCATATATTTTATTATACAAAAACTAATGAAAAAACAATTGTTTTCACCCTATTTAGAAAAAATCGTCATGTGGACTATATGATTAAGTGTACCATTCATGTGAAGTTTTCATACAAAAAATGATGTCCTTTCATCCTATATTGTTTGTTCTATGTATGGCATGTGATAGTACTTGTAGGAGGAAAATTCATGTTGCTCATGGATATACCAGATACCTTGCTCCATAGTCAAATCTACTTTTGAGAGCCAATCAACTAGCTCATTTCACTCCATGTAGATATGAGAAATACAAAGAAAAATATGAGTCTTTGATCCTCCATAATTTTTCCAAGATGGGGACTAGACGTAGATTTCTACATGCTTGTTATTTTGTTAGCCAGATTATTACGAGCACTGAATCCCTATAAACTTGGATCTAAGAACATCCTTTTTACTTTACAAAAAAAAATTACATGCAATTTGTTCAACCCAATTGTTTTTTCTTAGACTAAATCCCATTTTAACATGAAAAAAATGTGTAGCTAATAGAAAAAGTGCAAATCCACCCCCACTCCTATGACTTGTGTCACTATAACCTCTATAAAATAAATTCCATGGTTTTGTGAGGTTTGGATTTTCATCAACAAGTATTCTAGGGGGATTGATGCCTTTTTCCAGGGGGAAGTGAGCTAGAATTGCTAGATTTTCAGCTGCGATATGCTCCTGGGTTGAGGGCTTGTCTTGGAATATGGCCTTGTTTCGGGCTAACCATACTCCCCAACAAATTATCAATGGGAGGTCTCTATGACCATGAGTGGTCGGGTCTAAGTACCATCTTCTCCATGCTTCCTCCAAGTTTTCCCCTTCTCAATTTTGAATTAGCCTAAAGTAAACATACAAGCTTCCCACATATGCTTGAAGAATGGGAACTACTTAAACACACACACACACAAGTTTCTTCGCTTCCCTTGCAGAGGGAGGACCTTGTTGAATTTTTTAACTATGGTTGGTCTTCATAATGTACATTTGAATCCTTAATGTATTTGCAAACATGTTCTTCATGCTAATGACAAAAAGAAAATTATTAAAAGACATGTTCTTCATGTCGGTTGAAAAAGAAGAAAATTTTGAATTTGTAAAAATTGAAAATTTAGGCTTCAAAAGGATGAATTCGACCTCCTCCTAGTCAAGTCAACCTAATTAAAGGACACACCTGTTGGTGACCCATGTTTTGATAGTTTGGAAAATCAAAAGACAAGGCAACATCAGAACCAATCTTTAGAGTCCCAGGATCTAGTCCTCCTGTTCTCAGAGAGGGATCTCTCAAATGTTTGTTTGCAAAGGTTTATCTTGTGTGCTTAGAATATGGATTTTAGACCAGTTATTAAGTGCAGATGTTTGTTTGTTTGTTTGGTTGGATTGATACAGCAGAACATAAAGGCCTCAGAAATATATATAGAATGGAGAAACATCTGGTTCATTGGGAAATGGAGTCAAAAAGAGGTCATGACATACTCATCAATGGATATGGGATATCAAAGGGCAAATCTAACTTGGCCGTAGGATCCTTTGGTTTTGGAATGAGATGGACATCAATGATTTGGAAAAAGAAATTTGATTCTCAACGAAGGGAATTTGAAAACACAACTTGAACAATAAAGAGCTATTGGGTAGACAGGGCTAACCATGAATTCTACAATTCACACCTTTAAGCAAATAATGATTTCAAAACAACTTTTAAAATGAAATCTAAGATTCGGGGAACACCCTATTTCCTTAAAGATTTTATTTCAAATGACTTAGAAAACATAAAAGATTCACTAATAATTATGATCATAGAAGAGGGAACACCTAAATACATCTATGGTCACAACGATAAATACCTTTAAGCCAATTGTTCAAGCAAGGACAAGGGGCAAGATCAGAACAGACCTCCTTGACTTACTATAAATGAAAGAACTTCAAAGGGAGACTTCAATAACAGTCTTTAAGTGGCAACAGACAAGCAGGGAGAACCATAAATCATGCTGAAACCAACTATTCGAACTATTAAGGAAATAAACAAGCATGAAGACTAAAGAGAGAGGTTAAAGACTCTAAAATAATTCAGCAGAAGAAAACATGAAACATTGAAGGATGAACAGGTCTAAGGTGCTTCCAGGAGTCATTTATTAGCCTAAAACTTTCAACCTACTGTAGTAAGAAATCATGGAACATAATGAAAACAGGGGAAAACATTTAACAGTTCAGAGTACTTCACCAACAGCCAAGCTCATGGATCCAATGATAGAGCCTTCTCAGGAACAAGCATGCAACAACATCATCAAGACTTCCAAAACTTCAGTTTATTCTTCAACTTCAACAGAATATGTATTATTTCAGAGAGTTTCAATATTACAACTAGTGATCAACCAACCACCAACCCCTATCTCATCTTCTTCAGAAGTATTTATAGAAGAAATGAGGAGGTGGAATGGGATAAAATATCTTCTAAGTTTAATTAATACAGTTTACTGTCTCTCGGCCTTTGAGGGGTTTAATGGAGAACATTCTAATATTTTTCATGTATTAATTGGTTTATATTAACTATCAAGCTTGTTGAAAATAATTTGTTGACTTTAAGGCTCTTCGTTATCCTCGTAATAACTTCTGTTGTCAGTTTACAATAAGTTCCTTTGGTTGAATTAACTGTTTCAGCTGCATTGATGCAAATTCTCCTGGTCTGGTCATAACTCGGCCTCCCTTTGATTACTTTGAGGCTGTAGGTGGTTCTGTGGTAGCTGGGGGATTCAATTTTCCCCTGATGTGGCAGTGTAGACTTTTTGAACTAATAGATATTTATTATTTTAACCTAAAACACCTTTAATATACTTGAATTTTGTGTTTTAGGCTTAACGAAGCCTAATCTGTCTTCTGGTCTTCAAACTTTCTTTAATCGTGAATCAGGTCTTTGATTTAGTCGAATAAATGGCCTAATCCCTCCAAACTGTGTTAACAGTCTTCAAATATTTTTTCACTTTGATTCCATGTTGTCAGTCTGATACTCTTTGATTATATTAATCTTCACTGTGTCTTGTTGATGTGCAGATCCGCAGAGGTTTCTTATGGTATCAGCACTTTATGATGCGCCGACGAAGTGTGGCGTTGAAACCTTTTAAATGGATACCTTTTAATAAACAAGGCCTGAAGGATCGTCGTCCTTGGGCTTTAATTTTCCTTTTAAAATATTAGAAATCCATTAGATCCTGCAAAAGAACACACAAATATTATAAAATCTTGCGTTTTTTGGGAAAACTGCTTCAGAGGGCATCGGGAGAGAGCGTGGTCGTTGGATGGCTTCATCCAACAGTGTAGATCTGTTTGCGGAATCAAAAGGAGAGCCGGGGAGAGAATAAGTCAGGTCCGTCGATCTGCAGAGATCGACGATCAGGTTTTAATTGGGAGGAGATAAAGCGAAGGGGTTGTTTTTTTTTAAAGAAAAGGTGAAAAAACTTTAAGAAAAAAGGTTAAAAACCTTTATTAGAGGAAGAAATGAATTAAAGATCAAGTGGGTTTCGGGATAAATATGAGCCGTCGGATGCGACTAGACCCACAAAGATCGGCGGTGGATATTAAATCGGGAGATCGGCGATCGGGGCGAATAAACAGACGCACCCGATGAAACTTGCGATGTGATCAGCGTGATCGGAGAAGGGCCGACGCGATTGCGCGATTGGGCCATCGCAATCAGAGGTGGGGAAAACATTAAAACACATCCAAAATAAAACTTCTGATGCGATGGGCGCCCGGTTGAGGGGCCTGGTCTATATGGAACTTTAATAGGCACGAGGCTTATGTATATTTGGGCTAATCGGGATCGGGCCTTCAAGCTTGGGCTTTTCAATCAACCCATTCAAAACTTTCGATGTGATATTCTATCCATCGTTGATCGGTTCCTTACATCAACGGTTCTCTTTATGTAATAACACGAACCAGCGGGTTTAAAATAGAACATAGGAAAAAGTGGGTTTAATGTTTACAAAGGGAAAAATGCATCGGGGATGGTTTATTATAAGGTTTAAGCGCCGGATGCAGGCCCGAGGGTTATATGAAGCGGTGATTAGATCGGGGCTTTAGTACTCAGGGCTTAATCACATCGGAACCTCCGTGAAACATAAAGACTTGCACTCGTTGATTCATTCCGATGCGATAAGCGCTGATGGGACTAGCACTTGGTTCTTAGCGTTGGGGCACATGTGGGGAAGTGGTTAGGGGGCTTAGCCGAAGGGGGCTAAAGCATAAAACATAAAACATGGATTTTTTATGGATTTTCAATGTTTTCAAAGGGATTCGAGGGTTTCGACAGAGTTAAAAAGAGAAGTTTTAAACTCTGTAAAGGGGATTTCATGAAAGGTGAACGGGGGAAAATGAAAAATAGAGGAATTTATGGGAGTGAAAAGGGGTAAAAAATGAAGGTTAGTTTTGTGGTGGAAGGAGGGAGAAAGGGTCTTTGCAGCATTATTTTCACTTATGGAAACAACAGAATTTCAGAGTATGAAATGGAAACAACAGTGAAGATTTAAGACTAATGACCAGATGCCTTCACGAGTCTTCAAGAGATAACACTTTTTGCAATAAAATTT
Organism: Pinus albicaulis; assembly: GCA_034641835.2. NCBI lineage: Eukaryota > Viridiplantae > Streptophyta > Pinopsida > Pinales > Pinaceae > Pinus > Pinus albicaulis. The sequence continues at coordinate 370,603,320 of CM076582.1, forward strand.
GTTCCTTGAAGGCTCCAAAATCATTTAGCCACCATTTGGTATGACAAATTTTATTGGTGGCTAACAGTGACTCTACTTAGGGATGTTGCCTTCTTGAAGGTATCAAGAACTTCAGAGTTGGATTCTTTGGGAGGTTGATCAGTGCCTAATCCATTGGGTTGCCTTTCTTTTATTGAATGATCTTTTTTTCTTTTCTTTTCTTTTTCTTTTTTTTTGCTTTGAAAATGGTAACAGCCATGGAAAACAATGGATCTTTTATCAACAAGCTTCCTACCTACCCAATCCTACTTATCTAACATTTTTTCTTCCTTAGAGTGCACTTGGATTAGCAAACTCTCTTACAACATTTTATTCTTTTGAAAACACAAAATCTAATCTAGTTCTACTTCTTATTTCTCCATGGACTCAGATTAAGCAGTTGAGCCCATATACTTCTCTACCTAATCTACTAATATGTTAGGATAAAATAGTCTAACAGATTTTTATTCTCTAATTCCTAAATAAGAAATTAAAAAACATACAAGTTAGGATTGAACAGTCTAACTTGATGCTGATCTATGGCATAAAAACAAGCTACACATAGATTATTATTTGCAGAAAATTAAATCAAAATGATGAAGGCTTAAGATCTAAAAATTCAAAGCATTTCCTTCATCCTTTTACAGCTCTAATTTGACTCTCATTTGAACTGTTTCTTCCTTGCTCTCTGGTTCAGATTTTGAGTTGTTTTTAGAACCAGATTTTAACATCCTTTGACTCAGAAATTGAAACAGATTTGAGTCATTATCCCTTTTGAAATTTTAGGTTCAATTTTTGAACATGTTCGAACCTTTAATTTCTATCCTAATCTATATATTGATAAACCAAGATTAAACAGTTTGGCAAATCAAATTTACTATCCTATCAGCAGGTAATTTAAAGCTAATTAGTCAAGATTACGCTGTTTGACTAACTAGAAGTGTGTTTTGCAGGAGTGGCATTTTAGCTTGCACACTTTCAGAATTTGTTTCTCTTTTTTGGTATGGGGCTATACCTTTATTGTTTTTACAGTCTGCCCTCTTTTCTCTCTTTCATTGTTTTTGTATTTTTTATTTTTCTAACTTTGAATGCAATGGTTAAACTTATGATATTTACAAAAAATGCTTTGAACCTCAAGATTCTTGGCAGAAGTAATGCTTTAGCATCCTACCATTGACAGGACCTCCATACAGATCTTCTCCATTCAATTCCTTCAAGAAAAATGCATTGTGACCCCTCTCAGCATGAATAATATAGGGCCCTTTCCATAAGTTCTCAAACTTGCCATGTTTTCCCTTCTCTTATCTTCTTGAATCCCACTTAAGAACGACATTTCCAGATTGGAAATTGTCTGCCTTGGTTCTCTTATCAAATAGTTTCTTCATATTCTCTTGAACCAACTGTGTTCTCTCATAAACTTCTTCTCTGGTCTGTTGTAGATGGATGGTTTGATTGATTCTCCTCTGCATATCATTCTCTTCAATCTGCACTTCTTGAAGGAGTTTCATGACTAAAACTCCTAATGAGGTGGGAAAAACTGCATCCATACCATAAACTAGCTGATAGGGGGACATATTTATTGACTTCTTTGTGGTTAATCTATCAGCCCATAAGGCATGAACCAGCTTACTGTGCCATGATTTTTTATTCTGTTCCAACAGTTTTTTGATGATATTGATGAGACTCTTGTTTGAAGATTCAGCTAATCCATTTCCTTGGGGATAGTAAGCAGTGGAATGGCCCAAGGTTATGTGGTATTTGTAACAGAAATCAACCATCTTCTTAGATTTAAAAGCAGCAGCATTGCCTGTTATGATTTTTCTAGGACAACCGAATCTGGATAGGATATTGGTTTCAAGAAACTTGATAATGACAGAGTCATTAGCACTTCTGGAAGGTATAGATTCTATCCACTTGGTAAAGAATTCAGTGGCTGTGAGGATCCACTTATGTTGAGCTGAGGAGGATGGGTGAATTTCCCCAATGAAGTCTAAACCCCATTGTTGAAAAGGTGCCTCAACTCTGATAGGATGTAAAGGTAAGGGAAGGAGTTTTCTCTTGCCATCAAAAATTTGACATTTATGGCAAGACATGACCAACTTCTGAGTGTCTAGGAAAAGGGTAGGCCAATAGTAACCAGACCTAAGGATTTTGTTTGTTGTGGCCTTCCAGTAGAGATGTCCTCCACATTCTCCATCATGCAACTCATGCATGATTTTCCCTGCATCGTCTTCAAGTAAACATTTAAGAAAAATTCCAACAGCATTTTTCCAATATAATACCCCATCCAAGATGCCAAAACTCAAAGCCTTTTGTTTCAAAAATCTAGCTTTAGTTTTAGACAAAGAAGGAGGGGCATTTAAATATAAAAGCACATAAATAATGTCAGCATACCAAGGAGAATTTAGAAATGTTTCTTCAATAAAAGGAGTAGTAGATTCTTCTATTTCTTCAACCACATCTACCATATTCATGTCTAGTGCTTGGAAGTTAGACTCAGCCATAAGTTTTGCTAATCCTTGCCCTTTAACTAGCTTGGTGGGTCTGATTTCTAAGTCATATTCAAGAATAGTTGCAATCCATTTTCCCCTTTTACCATTAAGGTATTGACTTAGAATATCCTTGACAACAGTATGTGGAACAAAAGCAATTATGTGAGAGTGTAAAATATAGACCCTAAAGTCTTTTAAAGCTTTCACTAATGTTAAGGCTTACTTCTCCATGATGTTATATTTGAGGGGAGCATCTCTTAAGGCCCTATTAAAGAAATTTATTGGTTGTTCTTGCCCCAAGTCATTTTTTTGGAGTAAAACTGCAGCTATTGTATGCTCGGATGCAAAAGAAAAGATGTAAAAGTCTTTGGTAAAATCTGGACTAATCAAGACTGGTGTTTGAGTAAAAGCTTGTTTAACTAGTTCGAGTGATTGTTTAACTGGTAAAGTCCATTTTACACTGACATCTTTCTTAAGCAGTTTGTAATGTTTTTTAATAGCTCAGCAAGATTAAGCATCTTCCAGGTGTCCAAATTGGGCCCAGGATAGCTCTTTGGAAATATTATCCTATCTACTTTCCAAATATACATTTTTTCTGATTGGATTTGATTTTCCTTGTCAAAAATTGATTCTCCCAAGGTCACTCCAGAAGTGTAGGGAAAATCGGGGATCTTGTAGAGGGAGGGGAATGAAGGGGTTAGGGGTTGTCTAAATTCTTGGGAAACTTTTGGGGATAGGGATAGATGTTAGAGAGTGTGGGGATGTGTAATTTCTAGAAATGAGTGAGGGGAAGGGATCCAAAAGGGAAAAACACAGCCCTAACCTAGGAAGGTGTCAAAAGTGTAGCAATAGGCTCGGGTTTGTAGGAAAGTGAGGGAAATGAGAGGAATGGGCATGAGAAAAGTTTAGGGGAGGTAGATGGAGTGTAGGTGAGGGTGAGCTTGATGGGTTGTATAGAAAATGAGTGCCTCTTTGGTATTGTAATGGCCTTTATTCTTGACAGATTATCTCTTGGGACCTATTTTACTTTCTTCACATTCATCTTTGAACTTTAACATTGTACCTTTGCATGTGACTTTTTCCTTTGACATCTGATCATATGATGAGCTTAGAGAACACTAGGATTTGACATTTTTTTGCTTTGACATGTGGAACCTTGGGTTGGCAGCTTGGGAACCTTGTACTTATTACATTTAAAAGACATAAAATTACATAATGAAAATAAAAATTATTACATTGTGAAATCCAAATTACATGCTGAAATGAGAATTTTTCTTTACAAGTAATCTTCACATAGCGAAGAGAAGTTTATTGGATCACCCTCTACTTGCTGGTCTTATTCAATGGAATGGAGTTTTATTGAATCATGGAAACCCTAATGACCTAGTGAAACCTTGAAAAACCCTAAAAACCTAATGAGACCTTGAAGGATTGAATTTCAAGATGACATGACTGACATTATGGCATGATGACATTAACTTCGCGAATGATGTACAGTCAGCAAGGTATGAAACTATGCCAGCAAGTAATCAAATTTTAGAAAGAGTGATGTTTTTATGACTAGGGATACCATCAGTGAAACAATTTTTAGCATGACCTAATAGAATGATATAAAATTTTGGATCGAGACACCTAAAATGAAAATGAAAGGAATGATATTGATCACTGATGGCAGAATGCATATTCTAAAACTAACAAAACCCAACTTTATTATATTAATCAACCTAAATAATTGATCAAAATGGAGGATGTTAGTAATGCTCAGCTAATTCCCCTTTCAGATTTTATAAACAAATATCTTATGTGTGCCTAAAGGTTCAGGTTTTCTTGAAAATTATCAAGTCTCGTGAGAGTTTTCATGTTAATTTAGTCAATAATTTAACATAAAAACAAGATCCGAACTGCATCAAATCAATTATAGAACATCACCATACATAACATTAACACAAGTGTTTAATGAAAGAGTTCACCCCTCCTAGGCTACATCTCCTTGGTAGAGCTTCCACGGCTTGGGCGTCTATATTATGCTGAAATTGTCAAATTGACCTAGTTACAATGCTCTTTTCCTCCTATAACCTTCTCCAATGAACTCAACATAGACAATAATGGCTATCTAGCCTCTTTTTTCTCTTCAATTGTTCTCCAGGTGAAGCAGATATGGCCTAACCCTCTGGTGGCCCTAGGCATCCTTAAACTTAAAGCTAGAAAAATACCATCTAAAAGTGCTCCATTTCTTTTGAAACCTACACCCTTGAGTCCAAAATACCCAAAAATGGTAATCTAGCCTCTTTCTGAGACTAATTTGGTCGAAAACTGCCTTAGTTATGACCTTTGCTAGTTTCACCTAGAAAAACTCCACTAAATCTTGCAAACTGTGCCTCGCTGGAGTTAAACTGGCAGTCTTCCGCCGAAATTGGAGGTCCGCCAACTTAATTAGGCTTAATTTTAATTAAGTGCATTATCACTAATTAACTATGGTTAGTGTTTTAAACCCGCACTTAACACTAATCTCGGTGCTTAGTGTGCTAATATGTTTTAACTATGGATTAAGGTTTAATTAAACTCGTTTAATTTTTAAACTCCGCGTTTAGGATTTAAGCTCTGCCTTTTGGTTATGTTTTTTGGTTCTATGCGATGGGGGTTGGCCCCAAGGGGTTGGCCCCCTCTCCTCCCTCCATGCAGCATTACATGCCATAAAACAAAGTTGGAAACAATATATCTTAAGAAATTTTTGTGTAGCGGAGTGGTAGGTCGTGGCGTTGTCAGTGAGGAGGTGACGGGGTCGAACCTCAGTGCCTCCGCCTAAAATTTTGATTAACGGCCATGAGGGCACGTGGTGACCTTTGGGCTAGCCACGTGTTGTGACCTCATTGGTCCAACCCAACACCAACCAAATCTGATGCAGACACTTGTCACCCATTCATAGGTCCACCACTGGGAATATTTTGAGAATATTCAAAGGAATATTCCTTGGAATATACATTTTGTTGACTGGAGTGTACGGATGCCTAGTTAACATCCTGTCATCCCTGCACAAAATTTCCTATTTAGCCAAGTGAACAGATCATGTTTCTAGATCATACGGCGACCATTTTTTGTGAAACGAAGTGCAATGGATTAAGAACAGTGAGCACTACACGGTCGTTCAAGTTCCGATAAAATCTTATAACTTTGATTTTTTAGCTAAAATTTGAGCTCTTGATCAATAATAGAACAATCTAGGGATCTCATACCAAGGATAATGGCCCTCATACATACACTGATACAAGATATACAAAATTGGGGCTTGGTTTTAGTCCATCGACAACAAATCTACCCTCAACAAGATATTTTGACCATCTGGTTGATGTAACGTGCACTCTTAGCTCCTCTTGATCGTACCTTGTACCTGCATGATCCTTCAGCTCTCGATTTGCAGCACTGCCACTATCAATGATCCAAGTTCATTTGGCCATTGAACCTCGACTATCAAATCTACTCATAATTTGTGCCTTAGTCCACCAAGGGCACAACACATTGAGACTCCTCTTGAGTTTTTCACAAATTTGTTTGTGAAAAACTCGCAACTGCCCACTACTGCTCCTCAACTACTTAGGGATTTCAGCCCAATATAGTCTTCCTGCTCTTCTCCAATGAAGAATAACATAGTTCACAGAGGGTTTCGACCTATCACTTGAAGATGCCCATCTCGTACAATGAACACAAACTATGGGGATTCACCATATTCTATAGTAGATTTCCTTCTCCACACGACAATTCGACGGATACTCAAACTGCTCCTGAATGATCAGACCCTTGAGCTCTTCTTCTACCACACTAGCAACCACCTAAGTCCATGAATATGGTGCACATCGGGCTCCAACTTGGGCACTATCACATTGCCCTCCAAAATACCATCAATGCCCAATCCATTGTCCATACTTGGTCCACTCTCATGTTTCCCTCCAATAGGCCATGAGTGACCAATCCTTGTCATAGCATATGCACTGTGATTGGGGCATCCTCACACTAAGATCATCCTTCCTCTTGGCTGCCAACAGACTTCACAAACTATCCTCTCCTAGGACACCCATCCACCTGCAAGTCACATCAACTCAAGAGGCGAAACATATTGTAACACCCTCCTCCCACATCTACCCAAGTAACCGACCAACTAAAGCAAACATGTGATGAGAGGATACTATGATCTGATTCAACCTCGTAAGTGACCTTAAGGAAGTGGAATTGACGGGAAACACATCACACAAACCTTCCACATCAACAACAGAACTCTTAGGAGCCATCCCAACCACTCAGGTAACTTTCCCCTGGGTCCAACTGGGTTTTTAGATAATTAAACCCTCCGACGCTCCCTTTATATGGGAAATGGTGCATCTAAGAGGCTCTAGAAGCTCCCATAGCATGGGCATGCGTGCATCCAGGGAATTTTTCCCATAGACCTGTGCCAGCGTCCCCGAGATTTGAGCCCCTTTTATGGCCCAGAGCCCAGGACACTTCCCAAAACTCAATGACATGTTAAGAAATGAATTATAATAAAAAAAAATGATACAAAAACAAACACTTGAACAAGGACTTGACTAGACCCATACTAGCCATGACAAGCATTTCGTCAAACATGTCACAAATATGTAATCTATAGCTTCAAATGACATATATGAGCATAAGGGTCTCATACTCATCTGAGAATCGCTAAGAAGCATTGTTGTCTCATCACATTAACTACATTTTCATCTATTTGGGCATATATACATTTTTCATTCATTTACAAATCAAAACATGATGAGATCCATACATCATCATTGTCATAAACCACACTCATAAGCAGCATATAAACCACAGAAATGACAAGCATATAACATCCATATAATCCACATAATAACAATAATATTTACACACTAATACAAGAAGAAAATAGCTCTTATTTCCATAATCAAAATGCAACCAAGTCTGGGACTTCCACGTTCCACCCAACCGTAGACATGGTTGAGCCAAATCTCCCTTCAGTCGGTCACACCCGTGCCATATTCCAAGCGTGAATTTTGGATCTCATAAAACTCATCAATCAAAACCAAACCAAAGATTCTAGAGGCCAAACCACCTCAACCCTCAATCAGTGATTCCACCTCTCGTACATCACAACCATCACCAAATCAGTCTCCACCCAAACTTTGGAGGGCTACAGAGCATTTTTTCCAACCAGGGCTTGTAGGACTAGTAACTCAACCCAAAGTTGTGTTCGGGCTTCCAGATCTTTTTTCCAACCAAGGCTTCCAAGACTAATAACTTAAACCACCAAGGGCTTCCATAGCACTTGTCCAACCATGGCTTACAGGACTAGTAACTCAACCCAAGTTGTTACAGGCTTCCAAGACTAGTAACTCAACCCAATTTGTCACGGGCTTCCAGAGCGTTTTTCCAACCAAGGCTTCCGGGAACTAATAACTCAACCCACAGCCAAAATAACACGAGAACCTACCAGAAAAACAAGCAAGGAAATGAACCCACAACACCATGGATATCCAGGAAATCCTCCATGCTAATGATAGATCATGACCAAGAACCCACATGCATATGCCATGCATGTTAAAACTAGTGAGGAAAACATACATGCAACTTTGTACCTGCAAACAAAATCCGTAGTTGTTGAGACCGATGTCCTCTTGCGCTTTCCATCTCTTCCCTTGCTTTCTTGCTCCAAATCTCCAAGTATGCCACACTCTCCAAAAGTGCTGCAAGAAAACTCTAAGTATCCAATAGTATGAGAGAGAGAGAGAGGTTAATTAGAGCTCCAAAATTTCACTAAGCAAAACCCATTTTCTTCATTTTTTGTTATTTTCCTTCATTTTCCTCCTCACATGCAACCTATGGCCTTTGACCTCCCTTTTCTCCTATTTACCATTATTTTCATAAATAAATTCCAATAAATGCCACTTTACCTTTCCAAAGTCTTAGTGATTTCCTTTTCCAATTTCCATAGCCATAATAAACCATATGAACACCCACACTAGGATGATTTGTCCAACATTCAACTTGGAATATGTGTCCCGTGACCTTGGTTATTATTTTTCCTTTATTAATTTTTTTTACATGGAATATTCACCAGGTGCGGCGAGGTGGGCCGACACCTGCCCACCCAGGACATGGCGAATATGTGCGACGAATCGTGGCATTTACACTCCGTAGATATCAACGGCATTGTTTCAAAGGGTTCAGGACTTCACTTCACGCCCACCGCACTGGCTTCTACCATCGCATGCTCCTGCTCGGCTCACTTCAATGCTTTAGTTATGATGGGGGATTTACAATAGGCGAGAGGGAAGGTTAAATGGTGGGGTGGCGGTGAGCCTTCTGTGGAGTTGTCTCAGTTGCACCGCGTTCATTTCTTTATGGTCTTTGGTCCCAATTATGCTTTCAATCTGTATTGTGTCGGTTTTACCATTTTTGGTGTCTCACACTGCCTGGAGGGGGATTTTCCTTTGGAGCTGTGCTCTGGACCGATAGTGGCGCTGCCTCCTCTGGACTCTTAGCACTTTACTCGGGTCACAGGTTTCCTTTTGAATTTTTATTCCCCTGCCTTAGCTATTGTTTGGTCTCAATTGGTCTCCCTTATGCCTCGTCTACGCCACAGAATGCGAAGCCGCAGAGGCGGCACTAGGGGTCGTCCTTCGAGCGCGCAGTCCAGCCCTTCTTCGGTTTCACCATCTCTCTCCAGCGGCATGTTGGCTGGCCATTACCCTCGAACCCGCAGTGGGAGAGGGCGTTTTTCTGATACTCGCCATTGTTGGAGCTCCCCTGCTCCCCGACCTCCGGCCACCTCGCCTCCCCCCACTACTGGTTCCGCGCGCTTTACCTTCAACAATTCCCTGATACGCCCAATTGGGGGAGTCTAGCGCACACTCAACAGGACTTGGGGTGGAATTTGCCCAGCCTTTGAACATCCAGATGGGGGTTGGCAGTGCGTCGATGCAGGTTCTGGAGGCTCCAGCTTGCAGCGTTCCATATGTGGTTATGGCTCCAGCTGATCCAGGTCCCTCAGAGTCCGAAGATGCTCTTGCCAGAGATTTGCTTGCTTCATGTTGGTGTCGTATTGTTGAAGAATTTCCAGATGACTAGTTGGCTTACTGTAAGGCATTTTTCTTTCCCTGCGGCCCAAAATATTGGGCGTGTTTCTGTGCAACTGGTTATGTGGATTTTTGGCTTCTTTTTGTACTCTTTTGGTTCCATGCAAACTCAGGAAGATCACAACTTGCACCCCTGTGTGGGTTTTGGCAATCCTTTTCAAACTGGTTTCCCTGTCAATGGGCAGTCTCCATATGTGTTTCTCATGATAATTCTGCCTCCAAGGCAGTAGTTTTTTACTGCGGTCACGATGTAATTTTATCCCTTTGTTAATAGATTAATCTTATTTTTTTTTTTAAAAAAAAAGGAAGAAAAATCTGCGCTACCAATTCGCCTACATAGAAGATCTTAACCTTATACATTACCGTGACAATTTAAATTATATAAAGTCTGCCAATGGGGGGAGAGGGGGACAGGCCCCAAGGCATATGACTGAAACCTGGAGACCATGGTGAAGCATCGAAGGCGCTTAACCATAAGAGCGGTTAATCAACACTAATCCACAAGTAATTGAACTTTAAACCTTGGTTAATTAACGATGATCCAGATTTACAACAGGCGCTGAGTTTAGTGCTAATCTGGGGCTAATTGTTGGTTAATGCAGGTTTAACACTAATCCAATTTTAATTGGTTGTCCGATAAATACGGCGGAAAGGCTATTTTTGGCCCCAACTAGCCTGGATAATGGCAGTTAGCTAAATTTAGGGAGGAAATTGGGGAACAAATTGTTGGAGGTCATAACTCAGTCAGTTTTCGACCAAACAAGGAGCATAAAGAGGCTAAGGCACCATTTTTAGGCATTTTGAACTCATTGGTGCAGGTTTCAGGAGCATAAAAGCATTGTAAACACATCATTTTTCAAAATTGAGCATAATATAGAGGCTCAAGCCATGGAAGTTGGACCAAGGAGATGTAGCCTAGGAGGGGTGAACTCCTTCATCAAATCCATGTGTTGATGTGTTGTATGGTGATGTATTGTACTTTTATTTGTTGTTGTTCAGTATTTATTTTACGTTAAATTGTTCATAAAATTAACATGAAAAATAGTCATGAGACTCAATAACTTGCAAGAGAAATTGAACCCTTAAGCACGTAAAACATTGTTTTCAAAATCTGAAAGAGGAATTAGCGCATCAATACTAACATACACCATTTAGATCAAAGACCCACAAGGAGATGTACTAGGTCTAATGACCCTTTTTTCAAGTAGCTCTTGAATTTGCTTCCTAATTTCTACATTATCTAAAACTAACATTCTATACATGCCAATATTTGAAAGTGTTGAATCTTGCTGCAATTGTATCTCATGTTGGATTCCTCTTTTTGGAGATAACCCTTTTGGTTCCTCAAACATCTTGTCGTTAGTGTTAACAAATTCAACCATTTAATGCTTGAGTTTAGAATCACGTCCTAAGAAAGCTTTAGATTCAACAATATCATAAGCTTTAATCATTAACAACACAAAATTATTACTCACATTCACAAGCCTTTTAATTTGACCAACACTAACAAGAGATAAGTTCATATTCTTGTGATGTGCTCTAACAATATACTCAACTCCATATTTGAAAATGTGATATTTTCTTCATGACGATAGAATATGGATTTTTGGTCGTGAAATATGAAATCCCTAAGACAATCCCACAAATATCAAGTGGTACAAAAACAAGCTCTATCTCATCTATAAAAATAGCAGTGATAGAAAATTTGAGTTTACATTTTCTTGTCACTTACAATTTGGCATCATCACATACCCAACCCAAAGGGTAAGGTTTTGCATGAGGTGTGGTCTCTAAATTAAGTTTCTTGACAATTTCTTCAGAGATAATATTGACTTGAGATCCACTATTAAATAATGTATCAACCTTTGTATGTCTTGTAATGACCCTAATATGAAAAAGATCACTTATTTCTTTATCATTTATAGATTCAATATGATTCCTAGAAGAACTAGTATTTGCATCATAAGCTATACCTTTCATTCCCATGGATGTGATTTTGGTTTCATCATCTGAACCATATCCTAGATTTTGTTGAGTTGTAGCAATAGTCTTTTGTTTCCCCTTGTTATTGAACTTCTTTGGTCTCAATTCTGGATGTAATTTCTAGTAGTGGTCTTCATCATGGCTATATTTTGAACAATGTTTACAAGTAAGTTTATCTCTCTCTTTCTTGACAATAGCATTCTTCTCTACTTTTCCTTTAAACTTCCCCTTTCCTTTGTCTCCAAATTTAAAGAGTTTCTACTAGACTCTTGAGGAACATTCTTGCCTCTTGATTCTAAATGAGTTTCTTGAACACATGCTTCGTCTAGATTGGTGAGATTAAACTTAAGTATAATATGTCTCAAATAAATATGTAAGCCACATATATACTTAAGGAGATTATACTGCGAGTTCAAATAAAAACCCAAGATTAAAGCTCTTCTTCTAAATGATTGTGTGTAACTTTGGACACTTTGACCTTTAGCTTGTATAAAAATTTTCCAATTCATAATTTCATTTTTCATGTAAGCTAATGGATAAAATTACCTTCATAATGTAAATATCAAATCATTCCAGTAAGAGATAATTTTACTACTTTTCTTCAAATATTCTTGAGTTCTAGCCTCCCACCAGTTGATGGTTCCACCTTCCAAGCGAAGAGAAGCAAGCTAGAACTTTGTGGCATTGTCATCAATCTTTTGAATCCAGCAATAGACTTCAATTTGAAAAACCCAATTATCCAATTTTTTAGCATTTACTTCCCCATTACACATTGGCAATTCAAACTTGACATCAAGCTTAAGCAAATAGACTTAGCAAGTCCTCTTGGAGATGTAGGAGGAATAGTTCTATGGGATGAAGGAGTTGAGGATGGAGGTGTAGATGGAGGTGGAGGAGGAGGAGGAGGTGGAGGCTTTCTCCCATTACCACCATCACCTTTTGGTTGATTATAAATTTCTCCTTGAAACCTTGTTGTTCTCTCACTGTACAACACTTTCACCATCTCAATCATATCAAACAAATCCTTTCTAAAAGCTCTCTCATCCTCAGACATCGTATTTTGTCCTTGTCCTTCTTCATGTGCCATGACTCGTGGAGTTTGTGGCCTCCTTGAGCCAATTTTAGGGTTAGGTTCTTTAATTGCTCCTTCTCCTATTCTCAATTTAGACCTTGTAAGCATTAAAAAACCTTGCGAATTATGTTAAACCTTCACAAAAAACCATGCTCTGATACCAAAATGATCCAAAAAAAAAGTGAAGGTTTCCTGAAATGATTTGCAATTTAGTTTATGTATTTTAGGTAATGTATTGTGATTTAAAAACAACACAAACTAAAGTAAATTTTGCTGAATTTGAACAATTAATATGAACAACATGCAGCATCAAAACACAAAAAATTGATGATGGAGTTCACCCCTCCTAGGCTACGTCTCCGGGTCCAACTTCCAATGGTGTCCTTTTCTATTATATGTTTAAATACATCAACATACAATTCTCAATTTACAAAAATAACACTGTCATTGCATCCATAATGCCCAAAAAACCTTGTTTAGGCACTTCTTGGGATAAAAAAGGTTCAAAAATGACCAAGATAGGCCTCTTTTTTCCAAAGTTGCATATTAATTGTTCTGCAAAAATGCTTCATCTACTAAATTGAGCAAAAAAAAATTATGTGGTGTATTGGTTGGGGTGCTCCGTTTGAAACCCATAGATTCCGATTTTGACCCACATATCCTGGTGGTAGTTGCGTTGTATTTAATACAATTTTATTTTAAAACGTGGGTTGAAGCCCCTCCAACTCCTGTGTTGTTGGTCATTTTGGGTCACATGTGACTGAGGGGCATGGCCCATAGGCCACACATCCTCTCTGTCCCAACTCCCGATCTCATGGTATTAATCTTCCCTAGGCCTAGGGTGCAGGGCACCATGATTTTATCACGGTCACGTTGCATAACAAGAACCTAGGGCTGATCTCCCCCAACCACTAGCACATTCAAAAATAAATATAAGTAACCCACTATGTTAAACAAGAACCACCTATAGCTTGGTTGGTCGGGAATCCATCGTACATTTGGGAGGTCATGGGGTCAAACCCCGCAGAGGCTTGTTGATCGGTAAAACCAATTTTTTGCGCCAATCCCAGACCCATGTGGCGGCCTCTCATTGTGTCACATGACACCCTCTGATTGGCCCACATGGCGGCCCAGGATTGGTCCATCTCATGAACCTGCAAACCAATACCAGCATGCCACGTGTCCTCACGAGATTGAACCGCATGCTTGCTCGTACAACCCAGTCACCTTGCTAACATCAGCATACGGTCTGTTACGTCAGTGTACATTCTGCATAATTAACCCTGTACTTTGAATTTTTAATTTTTTTCCAAAAACTTTAGAACACGTTCACTTCATCATATGATATCGGATTGAGGCAATTTAAGCGTCGTTGGAATCATAACAGCAAGATCTACGATTTGGAGATAGTTTGAGAGATTTTGAACACTTTGTTAGGTCTCTGTAATTTGCAAGATTGGAAAATACAAACTGCAAAGCCTACATATGAACCACTTTGGGATTCTAGGATCTAGCCCTCCTGAATCCAGAGGGGGATCTCTCTATAAGTGCAAAGATTGATTTATCTTTTAAGGCTTGAAATGTGATATTAGGCTAGTTATGAAGAACAAGGTTTTGTTTGGTTTTGGTTGGGCTAAGATAAATGAAGGTGAATGAAGTCTAAATGAAGGGTGAAGGTGTATGAAAGTGAAGGAATGATTCAGCTAACAAGATAGGCAAGAAGCAGCTTCAATCCATTGGGCTATGGAGTCATAGTAGGATTTAATTGAAACAGCAAGGTTCAAGAGTGGTCCATGGGGCAAGTCATCTATGTCAAAGGATCTCTTTAATTTGATTTTATGCAATGGAATGAAACAATAAGGAACGGGAATCAAACAGATGAAGAACAAAGAGCAGCCTAACATCAAGTAAGTACTTTGAAACTATCCTGCTTTTAGCATACACTTAAGAAAGACATAAAATTCATCTAAGATCAGGTAAGTACTTTGAAACTAGCCTGCTTTCGATGCACTTTCAATAGAAAACATTTAAAACACATATAATAGCTTAAGATCAAGTAAGGACTTTGAACCTATCCTGCTTTCAGCATATTCAAAGGAAAAACATTCAAGATAATAAAAAAAGTAGTCTAAGATCAAGTAAGGACTTTTAACCTATCCTGCTTTCAACATACTTTAAGGGAAATTTTTAGACAACCTTTGGAGATAAAACTAGAGGACAAGGCTAACCATAGACTTCCCTAGTTCAACTTTACTTAGTGGAAAATGAAAGTAACATTCAAGAACAATGTTTAAAATCTAGATAGTAAGACATGGGAACGCCAATATTCCTTAACTGTTTAGACTGTGTTAAATCATTCTTAAACACACAATTGGAGGAAAACATACAGATAAAGCTTATCAATGAGAGTAGGGTACCTTTGACCGTAAATCCTAACTCTATAATTGTTGTTCTTTATCAAAGAAGATGGACAGAATGAAAACAAAAAGAAAATAACAATTTACAATAAGAAAAACATCACCATTGACATAGACCAGGATCCCATAAATCAACTTGTATTTGATGCTTCAAACCAGTTACAATCTTCAAGTCCAGTGGGTCTCTACAGCTTCAAACTTCTCATCTCAACTTAGGTATCTTCAATTACAAACAGAGCTTACAACAGCTTCAGAAAACTATTTACATGCAACAGATATTCGGAGACCAACCTTTGTTTCATCTTCTACAGAGGTATTTATAGAAGAAATAAGGAGGTGGAATGTAAAATAAGATCTTTAGGCTCAATTAATACAAATTAATGCTTCTTGGCCTTCGAGGGGATCAATGGAGAAGTGTTTCTGATATTTTCTCTGTATTAATTGATTTTCATTAAGTTATTAGCTACTTAGGAGAAATTGTTGACTTTAAAGCTCTTTCTTATCTTTGTAATAACTTTGCTGACAGTTGTAATAAGTTCCTTTGATTTAAAATAATTGTTCAGCTATCTTTTAGGAAAATATCTTCTGTTCTGGAAATAACTAGGCCTTCTTTAAATCCTTTTGAGGCTGCAGGTGGCTTTTTGGTAGCTGGAGAGGGTTCAATTAGCCTTTGATGTGGCAGTGGAGGCTTCTCGGACTGGTAGATTTCTTTGTCTTTCCCTAAAACACCTTTAATGTGCTTTAGATATATGTTTTAGGTCTAATTAGGCTTAATCTGTGTCTTCAGGTCTTCATACTGTCTTTAACTGTGGATTAGGCTTTTGGTTAGCTGAATTTACGCCTTAATCCTTCAAAGCTGGGTTTAAACCTTTAATTCTTGATTTCTGCTTTGATTGAATGCTATAATACTGATACTCTCTGTCTGTGGTATTTGTTGTGTTTTTGTTGTTCTTGCGGGCGCGTAGGGGGTTGTATAATGGCATCACTGCTCATGAGGCACGGATAAAACATGATTTGTAACCCTGCATAATGATATCCTTGATGAATAAAGGTCTGGGGGATCGTCATCCCTGGCCCTTGATTTCCTTTTAAAACAACATAAAACCTTTAAAAACCTGCAAAAATACACAGAAGTTATAAAAATCCTGCGTTGATGGGTTAAAACTGCTTTGGAGATTTAGGTTAGATCGCGGTCGTTGGATGAAAGCATCCAACGGTGAGGATTTCTCGTTGGGGTCAATAGAGAGGTGGTTGGGTAAAATGAGGATCAGATTAAGTCTGGGTCGTTGATGCATGTTGATCAATGGATGAGATCAATCTGGGTTTTTAACAATGCGGGGGGTAACAATAAGATAAAATGGGAGAAAATGTAACGTAAACGGGGAAAACCTTCATCGGCAGTGAAAAAGGCATAGAAACGAAGTTTAGATGCAGGATGGAATAAGATCCGTTGATCTGAAATGATGGACGACCACGATCAAAAGGTAAAATTCAATGCAATGGATAAGGGTGGTAAGTGGAAAACTGGCAACGGTTTTCGCGCGGGGCTGAGGGTGGTAAATGGTTTTGCCTTTTTGAACACGATATAGGTCTGCGCTCGACATGTGTCCTTTTAATACCGCCCATATCGCGTAATTTTTTGGCATTAACGTTCAGGCGCAAAATTACGCGATATGGAGCTTCAGCCGTTGGATGAAGGGTGGAGAGATCTAACGGTGGGAGTGTGAGCGCGATGGGATAAGATGCGCGGGTGGAAAATAGTGGGGTCGGGTCAAGGCGATTTAGATCTAGACCGTTGGATCTCAGGAATGGACGGTTGAGATCTATTGATGGGGGAGATAGGTCCCAAAGAAGTTGGGCCTATCGGGTTTAATTTAGACCGTTAGATCTTTAGAATGAACGGCTCAGATTTAAAGATGGGGCGATGAAAGGAATATGAGACGGGAGTTTGGGCGGAGATCGGGTGAAATGTGGACCGTTGATCTGCAGAGATCAACGGTGGATCTTTACCGAAGGGATTTACACTGCGGGGTTTATGAAATAACAAAGGGATTCGGGTTTGATCTGGATTGTCGGATCTATGAAATGGACGGTCCAGATTGGATCGCAGGGTCACAAATCGGAGGATAAAAGGGGAATACAAAAACGAAATGCGCCAATGCGATTAAGCACGAGCCGTTAGATTTAGGAGAGATCAACCGTGGAGATTCAATTGGCCGGTGCAATGGCAAGGGCTTTCGAGCGGAGTGTGATTAAATCTGGGCCGTTGGTTCTTGTGGATTTCAATGGCTCAGATTAAATCGCGGGATCGCAATCAGAGGAGGGAAAGGGAATGGTCAAAAGAAATTTTGCGATGCGATAGAGCGAGGACCATCGATCTAAAAACTAGATTGACGATGAGGATTGAATCGTGAAGGCAAAAAAGCGAAAGGGAGGGTGTTGAAAGGGAAGCGATATAGACCGTCAGATCTAGGCATGGTAGAGCATATCAACGATCGGAAAACAATCGCAAGGTCGCAATCGGAAGGAGGTAATAAACCATTACAATGCGCCCAATGAACAATTGCGATGCAATGTGCCGATGATCGTTGATCGATTTTAGATCAACGGCTGACATTCGCCGAAACAACGAATTGTCAGGTTTTATTTATAACACAATGAAGGTTGGGTTTTTATAAAATACAAAGGAATGTTGTGTTCGGGAAAGGGTTTTTAAGTCTTTTAGTGCCCGGTTGCGGGGCTTTGGGTTATGTGAAGAAGACGCATGGATCGGGAGTTTTTAAAAGAAAAAAGGGCTTAATCGCATCAGATTTTTTGAAAGTGAAAGGTAGCAAGGAAGAAAGGAAAAACCCGATTGCGATTGCGTGATTAGGCATTAGAGCCTGGTCTCGGTGCTGGTTTTATGAGGAAAAGGGGCTTAAGGCCAAAATGAAAGGTTTTCAATGCTTTTTTGGCTTTCGGTAGAAGGGGAAAAAAGGGGGTTTTAAACTTTCAAAAGGAATTTTCAAAAGTTTAAAGGGAATTTCGAGGGAATGAGAGGTAAATGAAAAGTTTTATGAATGACATGGAGAAGGAAAAAGGAGAAGGGAAAATGAGGGAAAATGGAACTTTGCAGCAGTCTTTTCCTTTGGTAAACAACAGATTTTTTCAGTGTTATGAGGGAAACAACAGTGAAGGTTTTTTGAAGGAAAAAGAGACATCATTGAGACTTCAAGAACTCATAATTTGGAAATGGATTTTTTTCTTGAAGGCTGTAAAAGATCTAGCCACCATTTGATATGACAAATTTTTATAGGTGGCTAACAGTGTCTCCACATGGGGATGGTGCCTTCTTGAAGGTATCAAGAACTTCATACATGTCTTCTCTGGAAGCTGATCAATGCCTTATCCATTAGGCTGCACTTGCTTTCTTTGCTGATCTTCTTTTGCTCTGACAATGTTAGCAGCCATTAAAACCAATGGAATTCTATCAAAACAAGCTTTCTACCTACCCAATCCTAATGATCTAACATTTTTTCTTCTTTTCAGAGTGCATTTTGATTGGCTAACTCTTTTTACAGCATTTTATTCTTTTGAGGAAACATAAAACTATTATTTTTCTACCGTTATTTCTCCATGAACTCAGATTAAGCAATTGAGTTCATAAGCTTCTCTACCTAACTACTATCTGTCAGGATTAGACTGTCTGATAGATTTTTTATTCTCTACATTCTAAGACAAAAAAATTTAAAAGCAAACAAGCTAGGATTGAACAGTCTAACTTGTTGCTGATCTATGGCATAAAAACAAGTTGCACATAGACAAAATTTGTAGAAAAAATAAAGCAAAATGGTGAAGGCTTAAGATCTGAAAACTAAAGAACATCCTTCACTATTCTCCAGCTCTGTTTTCAGGCTTGTTTGAGTTTTTTTCTCTTTGCTCACTGGTTCAAGTTTTGGGCATATTAGAACCAGTTTTTCTATCTTTGGCTCAAGATTCTAAACAGATTAGAGCCATGCATCTTTTTTTGAAACTCACAGGTTCAGATTTTGAGCTTGTTTGAACCTTTTTCTTCTACCCTAATCTTCCTAACTGATAAGCCAAGATTAAGTTGTTTGGCAAATCTATATCACTAACCTATCAGGAGTAAATTGAAAACTAATTAGTCATGATTACGTTGTATGAATAACTAGGAGTGTGTTTCTTAGGAGTGGCATTTGAGCTTGCACACTTTCAAATTTTGTTTCTCTTTTTTGGTATGGGGTTGTACCTTTCTTGTTTTTTACAATCTGCCCTCTTTTTCCTATTCTATTGTTTTTGTATTTTTTCATTTTCTAACTTTGAATGCAATGAAGAGTGTGATATTCACAATGAAAAAAAATAAAAAGGCTTCCAAACTGATATGGTCAAGAAAAATAATGTTTGAGCATCCTGCTATTAACAGGACCCCCAAACAGTTCAGCTCCACTCAATTCTTGTAAAAAATAGGCATTGTTACCAGAAGTAGAATGAATGAGATAAGGGCCAAGCCACAAATTATCAAATTTCCCATGCTTACCCTTATCTTCTCTCCTTGAATCCCACTTTAACACTTTGTCACCAATGTTGAAATTACTGGCCTTTGTCCTTCTATCAAAAAGCTTCTTGATGCTTTCTTGCTTTTGTAATGCTCTATTGTAGACCTCCTCTCTGGTTTGCTAAAGATGTATGGTCTGATTTATTCTTCTTATCATGTCATTGTCTTCAGACTGTACTTCTTGGATCAGCTTCATGACTGGTACTCCTAGGTTGGTTGGAAAAATTTCATTTATTCCATATACAAGCTGGTAGGGTGACATTCCAATTGATTTTTTAAGTGTTAATCTATCAGCCCAAAGTGCATGTACCAGCTTTGTGTGCCATGATTTCTTATTGTCCTCTAGCAACTTCTTGATTATGTTCATCGAGCTTTTGTTTGAGGATTCTGCCAGCCCATTACCTTGAGGGTAATAAGCAGTAGAATGCCCCAATGTAATTTGATACTTGTGACAGAATTCAACCATCTTTTTGGATCCAAATGCAACTGCATTGTCAGTAATAATCTTCCTAGGACAGCCAAATCTAGATAGGATATGATTTTCAATGAACTTTATGATGACAGAGTCATTGGCTTACCTGCAAGGGATGGCTTCTATCCATTTGGTGAAGTAGTCTGTTGCAGTGAGAATCAATCTATGTTGGGCAGATGAGGGTGGATGGATCTCTCCTATGAAATCTAGACCCCATTGTTGAAAAGGAGCTTCAACAGTGATTGGATGCAAGGGTAAAGGAAGCAATTTTCTTTTGCCTTCAAAGAGTTGGCATTTATGATAGGCAATAATCATTTTATGGACATCTTGAAAGAGGGAGCGCCAATAGTAACCAGCTCTAAGGATTTTGATGGCAGTTGCCTTCCAATAGAGGTGGCCTCCACATTCTCCTTCGTGGAACTCATGCTTGACCTTATCTGCATCATTCTCATGCAAACATTTAAGCAATAATCCACTAACATTTTTCCAATAAAGACATTTATCTAAAATGCAGTAGTTCACAGCTTTTAACCTTAAAAACCTTGCCTTTGTTTTTTTCAAACCAGGAGGTGTATTTAAATTGAGCAAAACAAATAAAATATCAGCATACCAAGAGGAATTCATAAAATAATCTTCAACAATGGGAGTTGAAATTTCCTCTTGTTCATCTAATGCATTTATCATGTTTATATCAAGAGCTTCAAAATTTGATTCAGCCATTAATCTTACTAGTCCTTGGCCTTTTATGAGTTTAGTGGGCTTGATTTCTAAATCATATTCAAGTATCACAGCTATCCACTTACCTCTTTTGCCATCTGGGTCCTGTGTTAGAATGTCTTTCACAACTGAATTTGAGACAAAGGCAATTATGTGAGACTGCAGAATGTAAACTCTAAAGTCTTTTAAGGCTTTGACTAAAGCAAAGGCTTGTTTTCCCATGATGTTGTACTTCAGAGGAGCATCTCTTAATGCCTTGCTAAATAATGCAATTGGCTGCTCTTGTCCCTTTGAAATTTTCTGTAATAGGACATCAGCCACTGTGTGTTCCGATGCAAATGAAAAAATGAAAAAATATTTTGAAAAGTCAGGACTTATAATAACTGGTGTTTTGCTTAATGCTTGTTTTACCAGCTCAAAAGATTTCTTTGCTCCCAAGGTCCATTTAACTCATTGTTCCCTTTTCAGCATGTTTGTTATGTTTCTAAGGAGTTCAACCAAGTTGGGTATGACCCTTCTCAAGAAATTAATCTTTCCAATGAATTATTGAAGTTCCTTGATGTTTCTAGAATGAGTGATTTGCAATATACCCTCAATCCTCTTTGGGTCTATATTTATTCCTTCTTCTGATATGATGTGTCCAAGTAGTTTACCTTCTTGGAGTCCAAACATTGTTTTCTTAGGATTTAAAGATAACCCAAATTTTCTGCATTTCTCAAATACTATTCTCAAGTGTTCTAGGTGTTCTTCATCTGTTTTGGAAAAAACAGTGATATCATCAAGATAAATAATGATGAAGTAGCATAATTCTTCCGAGAATGCAATATCCATGGCTCTCTGAAATGTAGCACCAGCATTCATTAAACCAAAGGGCATTTTCATGTACATTAAAGTACTCCAAGGTGTAGTAAAAGTTGTCTTTAATTGACATCGGGATGTATTAAAATCTGATTGTATCCTGAGAAGCCATATAGCAAAGAAATTCTTTTAGAACCAACTACCATTTGTAAAATATGATCCATCTTGGGTAAAGGGTAGTTTTTCTTTAATGAGGCTTTGTTTAAGTCTCTAAAGTCAATACAAAGCCTAATCTCTCATGTTTTCTTCCTAACTGACACTAGATTAGACACCCACTCTGAATATCTAATAGGAACAATAATCCCAGCTTCATACATTTTCTTGATTTCCTTTTCAACCAAAGGTAATTGAACATGGTTTATTCTGTGTAGTTTTTGTTTGAAAGGTTTTTGGTTTTCTTTGAGGGGTATCTTGTGTTGAATTATTTGTGTTTCATAGGATTTGAGATCCTCATAACTCCATGCAAAAACATCAGAAAATTATTTAAACAGCTCTATGTATTTCAGTTTGATGTGAGCTGGTAAAGTCTTAGACAGTTTGATCATTTTTGGATTTAGTTCACTGCCTATATTACACTCTTCTACTTCAGTTTCCACGGGCTCCAGTTTTGGTTTCTTGGCAATATCATTGAAATCAAACAATTCTTCCAAAGGGACCAGTCCTTTTGGCAACTCTTATGTGTTAGATTGCAATGTTTCTAAGTCTTCTTTTCCTAAATCTGCAATAATCTTTGTGGTATGTTTAAACTTATTAGTTAACAGATTTATCTCAGCAATCTTTGGAGAGGTTTCTTCTTCATCAAGTAGATTTTCTTCATTAGAATAGTCTATTTCATAATCTGAATCTGAACTCGGTAGTTCAGATTCATTTCTGGACTGTAAGAAGTCTTTTATTTGTTTGTCTCCATCAAACACTTGCCAATATTTCTCATTGTCAGGGACAACTGGTCGAAATTTGATTTGGGTAGTGCATTGTTTGGTTTCATAAGGTGTCAGGCATGTTCTAGCAGCAAATGCCAAACCATTAGCAGCAATATTCTGATTTCTTGGGACAAAGACAAGTTGAAACTCATCAAATGTTTTCAATAAATCAAGGGTGTCATTCCTATAGGCCCTAATTCTGGGATGTTTGGCACTATATTCCCCATTCACTTGCCTAATTATCAGTTCGGAATCACCATGAACATTTATCTTTTTGGCCCTTAATTTCTTCAATAA
The DNA here is from genome assembly GCA_034641835.2 of Pinus albicaulis. NCBI lineage: Eukaryota > Viridiplantae > Streptophyta > Pinopsida > Pinales > Pinaceae > Pinus > Pinus albicaulis. The sequence continues at coordinate 370,626,242 of CM076582.1, forward strand.
GTGCAGGCCTAAAAGGAGGGCTTCATACTCAGCTATGTTGTTGGTGCATTGAAAATTTAATTTGCAGAAATGTCCCTCAACATGATTTTTCACTGTATTGTGAAGCCACACTCCCACACCTGCATCACTCTTAGTGCAAGATCCATCAAATTGCATACTCCAAATAGGACTAGTTTCAGAGTCACTAGTTTGATTACTATCCTCTTCATCTAGAGTGCTTTTGGATTGTTCTTGTAAGTCAGCACTATGTTGAATTTGATCTAATTCCTCATGTTTTTAATTGTGTAAAGGACTCTTCTCTTGACTCTCAAGGTTTGAAAGCAATGGACGACTGATTTTCAGCTCTAGAACAATGTTTTTTTTGCTATGATTTTCTGATTTAGCAAACTGTTTTGACATTTATGTCTTGTCTACCTCTTTTTCTATATCTGCCACTAATTCAATTAAGGTTTATTGCTCACTGAATGTTTCATCATTGAAAAGGATAAATGAGTCAAGGCTTGTGTGAACATAATAAAGAGGAGATTTTTCTGGTTTGTCTTGGTTGGTAACCATGTATTGCATGTGAGTTTCCCTGTAAAGTCTTCTATTTTGATTGAAAACGGGGATGGTTGTATATGTCATATCCATCTGCATTGTTCCTTGTAACTTATCTCCCCAAGATCTTGATAACAGCATACCATATTTGGGGGGTACATCAGCCACTACAATATCCATCACTAAACACTTGGCTGAAATTTGTGCTAAGTTTACACAGAGGTCTTTGATTAATCCTAAACATTTCACTCTGCTTGAGTCAAAGGAGTAAAGATCTTTGTAAGGTCGAGTGATTTCAAAGCCTAGACTCTCCATTACAGCTTTGGGCATTAAATTGTGAGAGGCCCCTGAGTCATGCATGGCATTGTGTAAAATCTTGTCATGAATATTCAAACTAACATAGAATGGGGGAACTGGCCCTTCTTGGTATCTACCTTCAATCTTTGGACCAAATAAAAGCTCTGGTTGGTCATCATTAATATTGACAGTGTCATTATTCTCTTCTATGTTAAAAGCCTTCAAAATTTGGGATCTATATACATCTTGGGTGGATAATTCAGTAAGAGGAACAGAGATTTTGATTTTGGCAATTTCTTGTTCCAAACTAAAAGGCATCTGATTCTTTAACATGTTTGTTTCAGCCTTATTAACCAGCACTTTATCAGCAAAATCAGTTTGTTGATTTCCTCTATTTACATTGGTCAAACTTGTTTTAATAGGAGCACTAGCTGAGGTACTAGCGCTACTAAGATCTGCACTCTGTTTTTCATTGATTTGAGTGCCTTGTTCTTTGTTTTTATCAGAATTTGCAGCCACTATTTTGTCTTTCTGTTTTGCAGTCTTGGGTTTGTTTACAGGGTTGTTTTTTGCAGATTTATCAGAGGTTTGGGTTTTGGGAGTTTCCTGATTTCTTTTACTCCTAAGGTCATACTCTTTTGAAGTCTATATGATGACATTTTCCATATCTTGGTAATAATATTCATCCTCTGCTCTTTTATCATCATAAGGTGTGTATAGACCTTGTCTCATATTATAATGAACTTCAAAATCATTATTGTCTACTCCCAACATGTTTATATCATCTTCCTCTATTTGATCAATTGCGTCTTCAACCTCTCTTACATAATTTTGATGAAAAGGAGGCATAATCTCCTGATGAGGGGCTCTTAGTCTCTTTTGAGGCTGATTTCTCCTGAAATTCTGATTTTGGTTTTGAGATTGGTTTCTGTTTAAAGGAGCTGATTGATTTTGACTTGCTTGTGTTTTCTCAAGTATGCTCATCTTTTTCATCATCTCCTCCATCATTCTTTCATCGTTGAGATAGATGTGGAAGGTGTAGATTCTTCTCTAAATGACACTTTCTTTTCACTCCTAATTCTTGCTCTTTTCTCCATTAGATTAACTTCCATAGCTAGAGCTCCTTTTTGCATATCTTCAAGAGTCAAAGGATCTCTCTCTCTAAGCTGATAAGCCATTTCTGGATCAAATCCTTCAGGAAACTTGTTTAAAGCTAAGCCTTGTGGAGGTTTTAGATCTAGGGGAACTGCGTTATACACACTGTTGAATCTAGTGCAATAAGCTTGAACACTTTCCCAAGTGTTTCTTTGGAGATTCTTGTAGTTCGAAAGTATTTGGAGAGGGTTTTTCTTTACTTCCCATTTGTTTAAAAATAAATGATGGAAGGCTTGGAGATCATTTATACTATGAGGAGTTAGGCCTTTGAACCATTTTCTTGCTTCTCCCCCTAAACTCTGAGCAAATAATCTAAGTTTGACAGTTTCATCATCAATCTCATTTCTGTCAAAGTAGTCATTCATATTATCTACATGTTGTGAGGTAGCAGTAGCACCACTGGCATCATACAATGGTATCTTGGACTGATAGTCCTGTGGAATATTGACCAAGGGTAAAGGAAGGACTAGAGGAGCATACCATGTTGCCATGATAGGAGGTTGTGAGAAAAATGGGGGGTTTACAGGTGGAGGATGTAAAATGAGAGGGGTTTGATGGGATGGAGTGGTTTGGACAGTGGATGTATGGATAACAGATGTGGATGGACCAGCAAGAGATTGTTGAGCAGATCTAGGATGAGAGAAACCAAAATTATGAAGGAAATGTAAACTAGATGGGGTAGTTTCTCTGCTACTAGGATGCTCACTTCTGTCTTGGGATGAAGGTGGAGATTCAGAGTCTATCTGAATTATATTATCAAGTGACCTGGTTCTAAATGGGTTTCTTAAGTCAACTTGTGATTGTTGTAGAGCTGTAAGATTATCTGGGGCAGAATTAGCTCTATGGAGGGATCTGACAATAGTTGAAGATTTGGCCTTAGGAGACTTCCTAAGTATTCTTTCAGGGTTGTCAACTATCTAAGGGGGGTTTGGATCAAGATGGCTCCTAGTATGAATTCTTTCAGAAGCCATTATGCTATGTTTTCGGACCCAACTAAACAAGAAAATTTTAACCAAATATGAAAATATTTAGGAGGCTAACTGATCTTTAAAACAAGAAAACTTTAATACTTAAAGTCTTCTGACTGATTTTATATGATGTTATGAGAGTAATGGGTTTCCCAGTGGAGTCTTAAGGTCTGTTTGGATTGTGGAGTCACCAGGTGGAAATTTTTAGCTCTTTTGGAGGTAAAATGTTTTATGGTCCACCATCATGTTTATTTGGATACCAATCTGAAATATTTTTGGGTTTTCTGAGTTTTTCCGGTCCTATGGGTTCTAAGAGTGTCCTAAATCTGTTTCAACACTTAGCTACAGTGATGAGACAAAGAAAGTTTACTCTTATGGCTAAGCTAGCTGATTCCTTCAAGGTTTGATAAGCTCTTATGAGAATCCTAAGGGTTCCTTAGTTTGTCACTGATTCAAATAAGTTCTATCATGATTACCATTGTTTTGGTAGTGCTTGAAGAGAGCTACTTATACTGCACTGAATTTTGAGTACTGTGTTTCAAGGATTTTACTCAAAGTTCCCTAGTGGAGTCGCCAGAATGTTAGGTCTCTGTAATTTGCAAGATTGGAAAATACAAACTGCAAAGCCTACATATGAACCACTTTGGGATTCTAGGATCTAGCCCTCCTAAATCTAGAGAGGGATCTCTCTATAAGTGCAAAGATTGATTTATCTTTTAAGGCTTGAAATGTGATATTAGGCTAGTTATGAAGAACAAGGTTTTGTTTGGTTTTGGTTGGGCTAAGATAAATGAAGGTGAAGGAAGTCTAAATGAAGGGTGAAGGTGTATGAAAGTGAAGGAATGATTCAGCTAACAACATAGGCAAGAAGCAGCTTCAATCCATTGGGCTATGGAGTCATAGTAGGATTTAATTGAAACAGCAAGGTTCAAGAGTGGTTCATGGGGCAAGTCATATATGTCAAAGAATCTCTTTAAGTTGATTTTATGGAATGGCATGAAACAATAAGGAAGGGGAATCAAACAGATGAAGAACAAAGAGCAGCCTAAGATCAAGTAAGTACTTTGAAACTATCCTGATTTCAGCATACACTTAAGAAAGACATAAAAGTTATCTAAGATCAGGTAAGTACTTTGAAACTAGCCTGCTTTCGATGCACTTTCAATAGAAAACATTTAAAACACATAGAATAGCTTAAGATCAAGGAAGGACTTTGAAGCTATCCTGCTTTCAGCATATTCAAAGGAAAAACATTCAAGATAAACAAAAAATTAGTCTAAGATCAAGTAAGGACTTTGAACCTATCCTTCTTTCAACATACTTTAAGGGAAACTTTCAGACAACCTTTGGAGATAAAACTAGAGGACAGGGCTAACCATAGACTTCCCTAGTTCAACTTTACTTAGCAGAAACTGAAAGTAACATTCCAGAACAATGTTTAAAATCTAGACAGTAAGACATGGGAACGCCAATATTCCTTAACTGTTTAGACTGTGTTAAGTCATTCTTAAACACACAATTGGAGGGAAACATATAGATAAAGCTTATCAGTGAGAGTAGGGTACCTTTGACCGTAAATCCTAACTCTATAATTGTTGTTCTTTATCAGAGAAGATGGACAGAATGAAAACAAAAAGAAAATAACAATTTACAATAAGAAAAATATCACCATTGACATAGACCAGGATCCCATATATCAGCTTGTATTTGATGCTTCAAACCATATACAATCTTCAAGTCCAGTGGGTCTCTACAGCTTCAAACTTCTCATCTCAACTTAGGTATCTTCAATTACAAACAGAGCTTATAGCAGCTTCAGAAAACTATTTACATGCAACAAATATTTGGAGACCAACCTTTGTTTCGTCTTCTACAGAGGTATTTGTAGAAGAAATGAGGAGGTGGAATGTAAAATAAGATATTTAGGCTCAATTAATACAAATTAATGCTTCTCGGCCTTGAGGGGCTAAATGGAGAAGTGTTTCTGATATTTGCTCTGTATTAACTGATTTTCATTAAGTTATTAGCTACTTGGGAGAAATTGTTGACTTTAAAGCTCTTTCTTATCGTTATAATAACTTTGTTGACAGTTGTAATAAGTTCCTTTGATTTGAAATAACTGTTCAGCCGTATTTTAGGAAAATATCTTCTGTTCTGGCAATAACTAGGCCTCCTTTGAATGCTTTTGAGGCTACAGTTGGCTTTTTGGTAGCTGGAGAGGGTTCAATTAGCCTCTGATGTGGCAGTGGAGGCTTCTCGGACTGGTAGATTTCTTTGTCTTTCCCTAAAACACCTTTAATGTGATTTAGATCTGTTTTTTAGGTCTGATTAGGCTTAATCTATGTCTTCAGGTCTTCATATTGTCTTCAACTGTGGATTAGGCTTTTGGTTAGTTGAATTTACGCCTTAATCCTTCAAAACTGGGTTTAAACCTTTAATTCTTGATTTCTGCTTTGATTGAATGCTATAATACTGATACTCTCTGTTTGTGGTATTTGTTGTGTTTTTGTTGTTCTTGTGGGCACGCAGGGGGTTGTATAATGGCATCAGTGCTCATGAGGCACGGATAAAACATGATTTGGAACCCTGCATAATGATCTCCTTGATGAATAAATGTCTGGGGGATAGTCATCCCCGGCCCTTTATTTCCTTTAAAAACAATGGAAAGCCTTTAAATACCTGCAAAAATACACAAAAGTTATAAAAATCCTGTGTGGATGGGTTAAAACTTCTTAGGAGTTTTAGTTTAGATCGTGGTTGTTGTATCAAAGCATCCAATGGCGAGGATTTCTCGATGGGGTCAATGGAGAGGCGGTTGGGTAAAAAGAGGATCAGATTAAGTCTGGGCCGTTGATGCATGTTGATTAACGGCTGAGATCAATCTGGGTTTTTAACAATGCAGGGGGGTAACTTTAAGATATATTGGGAGAAAATGTAACGTAAACGGGGAAAACCTTAATCGGCGGCAAAAAAGGCATAGAAACGAAGTTTGGATGCAGGATAGAATAAGATTCGTTGATCTAAAATGATGGACGACCATGATCAAAAGGTAAAATTCAATGCAATGGAGAAGGGTGGTAAGCGGAAAACCGATAGTGGTTTTCGCGTGGGGCTGAGGGTGGTAAACGGTTTTGCCTTTTTTAACGCGATATAGGTTTGCGCTCGACACGTGTCCTTTTAATACTGCCCATATCGCGTAATTTTTTGGCATTAACGTTCAAGCGCAAAATTACGCGATATGGAGCTTCAGCCGTTGGATGAAGGGTGGAGATATCTAACGATGGGACTGTGAGCGCGATGGGATTAGATGTGCGGGCAGAAAATAGTGGGGTAGGGTCAAGGCAGTTTAGATCTAGACCATTGGATCTCAGGAATGGATGGTTGAGATCTATTGATTGGGGAGATAGGTCCCAAAGGAGTTGGGCCTATCGGGTTTAATCTAGACCATTAGATCTTTAGAATGAACAACTCAGATTTAAAGATGGGACGATGAAAGGAATATGAGACGGGAGTTCGAGCAGAGATCAGGTGAAATGTGGACCGTTGATCTGCAGAGATCAATGATGGATCTTTGCCGAAGGGATTTACACTGCAAGGTTTATGAAATAACAAAGGGATTCGGGTTTGATCTGGATCGTCGGATCTATGAAATGGACGGTCCATATTGGATCGCAGGGTCACAAATCAGAGGAGAAAAGGGGAATGGAACAACGAAATGCACTGATGCTTAAGCGCAAACCATTAGATCTAGGAGAGATCAACGGTGGAGATTTAATTGGCGAGTGCAATGGCAAGGGATTTCGAGCGGAGTGCAATGAAATGCGGGCCGTTGGTTCTTTTGGATTTCAATGGCTCAGATTAAATCGCAGGATCACAATCGGAGGAGGGAAAAGGAATGGTCAAAATAAATTTTGTGATGCAATAGAGCGAGGACCATCGATCTAAAAACTAGATCGACGGTGAGGATTTAATCGTGAAGGCAAAAAAGTGGAAAGGCGGGTGTTGAAATGGAAGCGATATAGACCGTCAGATCTGGGCACGGTAGAGTAGATCAATGGTTCAAAAACAATCGCAGGGTCGCAATCGGAAGTAGGCAATAAACCATTACAATGCGCCCAATGAACAATTGCGATGTGATGTGCCGACGATCGTTGATCGGTTTTAGATCAACGACTGACATTCGCCAAAACAACGAACTGTTGGGTTTTATTTATAACACAAGGAAGGTTGGGTTTTTATAAAATACAAAGGAATGTTATGTTCGGGAAAGGGTTTTTAAGCATTTTAGCGCCCAGTTGCGGGGCTTTGGGTTATGTGAATAAGACACAAGGATCAGGAGTTTTTAAAAGAAAAAATGGCTTAATCGCATCGAAGTTTTTGAAAGTGAAAGGTAGCAAGGAAGAAAGGAAAAACCCGATTGTGATTGCGCGATTAGGCCTTAGCGCCTAGTCTCGGTGTTGGTTTTATGAGGAAAAAGAGGCTGGGGGCTAAAGCCAAAGGGGCTTAAGGCCTTAGTAGAAAAATAAGTTTTTTAGGCCAAAATGAAAGGTTTTCAATGCTTTTTTGGCTTTCGGTAGAAGGGGAAAAAAGGGGTTTTTAAACCTTCAAAAGGAATTTTCAAAGGTTTAAAGGGAATGAGAGGGAATGAGAGGTAAATGAAAAGTTTTATGAATGACATGGAGAAGGAGAAAGGAGAAGGGAAAATGAGGGAAAATGGAACTTTGTAGCAGTCTTTTCCTTTGGTAAACAACAGATTTTTTTCAACGTTATGAGGGAAACAATAGCGAAGGTTTTCTAAAGAAAAAAGAGACATCATTGAGACTTCAAGAACTCACAATTTGGAAATGAATTATTTCTTGAAGGATAGAAAAGATCTAGCCACCATTTGATATGACAAATTTTTATAGGTGGCTAACACACTTTAGTGTTTAATAATATTTTTTATCCCCTGGTTCAACATGAGACCATATTTATCATGATTTACCATAATTATAATGATATAGTCCTTATCTAAGTGGAGGAATTCTATCCTCTATCTCGCAAAGGGTGATTGTTGCATAAAATGAGTTAGGCTTTAAAATCCCACTCCATCCACATGGAGAGATTCCACCAGAATGTTTGAAATGGAATTATAATCATGAACATAATTGCATGGTACCTCTTGCAAATCCCCAATTGGAAATAGTGAGACGGGGATGAATCAATATTTCACTTGAATTAGTTAATTTTAACCTCACATAGAATTTATTATCATTAGTGTTGGATTAAAACATAAGTTAGCATCACATCACATCAACACCATTCAACAATTCACAACATACAAGACAACAGACATAATATTTTTAGGTGGAAACCCTTCCAAGAGAAAAACCACCAAACGCTTCTTAATATAGGCCTTGAAAAAATTACATCAATAGGAAGCTCTAACTTCCAATACTATTTGCATGAAATGAAGGAGGCTCCAACCCCATGGTTTATAGGATCCAACCTAAAGGAAAATTCGACTCCCTGACTTACCAGCTCTAACTGGAAGGACACTCCAACGCCTTAGGTTTACCAGCTCCAACTAGAAGGATGCTTTGACGCCCTGGATTTATCAAATCCAACAGAAAGGATACTTCATCGTCCTTCATGGCCTCCAACTTACCCTAGAACCACCATACCACCCTGAAGTGTTCTCATGCTCCAACCTAAAGGAGACTCCACTCTCCCACCTTGCACTAACTTTCCACCGTATTCAACAAACAGACCACGTTTCACAATTTTTAGACTCGATCCACTTATGCTCGCTATTGAAATAGCAAAAAAAATGGTTGTCATTGTTGATTTGTAATACTGTCACAAGGTCATCAACTTCCTCTGATCAAACCCTAGTAGCATAAGTAACTCTATCAAGTCCACTGCCACAAAAACTCTACTAAAGTATTATACACTATCAATATTTCAACAGCTTCTTGAATCTGAAAACTTTCACTTTTCTTATTACAACCATAACAATATTCACTTCAACACTTACTAAACAAATTCCATACCTTCACTCTGTTGTTGAGAAGAGTAACAGACCCCCTCCTAATCCCAAGCCCAACTAATGTTATGAAAATGGGGTCTAAATTTTGCTTCGCTTTCTTTTGTCGTTTCTAAATTCAATGATCCAGGAGGATCTTGTATCAGTTCAGTCTTGAGTTCTTCAATTTCTCCAGTTTTTTCTGATGAAATATTCAAGTTAATTCATGGTGGAAATGTCATTATGTGGAAAATTGTAATGTCATGGTTCTAAACCTAAGCATACACATGTAATGGTGGGGAACTATTCTAAGTCATTAGACCTAGCGCTAATGCAATGTTTAAAACCTATGTTAGAAAACCTATCGGACTATATGTAATAACCCTTTCGTAACACTATGTAATAAAAATCCATATGTAAACACAGTCAAAACTGCAGCGGGGGTTTAACCGCACGGAAGGAGTTGAAATGTGAACAGGGGTAGTTAAAATATTACCGTCGTTAAGTTAACCACGCAGTTTGGAAGAGTTGACTGTCGGGCGGAGGTTTCAACATGTGAACAGTCCATGGGAGGCTGACCACAGCGGAACCGTCAGCTTGAAGCTGCTGGACTTAACCACTAGGTGGTAGCCGACGATTAGACAGCCCGCCAGTTACATGACAACCATTCCACCGCTTCGCCGTTTGCATACTATTAGGGTTATTTTTAACATAAGGCTTATTTTGGGTTTTGAAGTTAATGTGCGCAGTTTTAAAAACTATCACCATGTCACCTAATGTCTAGGTGTAAGAATTTTATAAGACCGAGAACCTAATCCACCTAATCACATTGAATTGCATTAGACCATATGCCATTTTTGGTCCAAGTTCGACCTGAACCTGCATTATAGAAACCACCGTTACTCATGATGAAGAAAAGGAGTGTTTTTGAAGACTTTAAGTCATAATTTTGTAAGAGAGAGGCAATTTTTTTCAATGTAACTTGGTCCTCCCGAGGCGGAATTGGGAGCCGAGATAGGAGTCAGAAAGCTAGGAGAGAGAGCTTTCTGTTGACAGAGACCAGAGGTGCTTGCGAGCACATTCATGGTGTATTTCGATGTAAAGACTTCCTTGGATCAATCCTTAATAAAACAGACGCCCATCTTGAAATCGAACCCAAAGACATAGTCCACCAGGGATGAACTCCATAATCAATATTTGCTATCTTACTTCTATATTCTTTGCTACAAATTCATGTTTAATTATGCTTCTTAAGTTTTGGATTAAGTCGTATCTTCCGCAATAAGCGATCAAGTTAACAATCAATTCACTGTTGGCAAATATTCAGTTCTACTTCAATATTATCTCATATCTATTTCATATCATATATACTTTGGTATCACAGTAGGTTGCGTTTGTAGGATTTTTGCCAATGAATGTTAACCAGGTCCAGGTTGCGACGTGGAGAAGGAACGCTCGAGGAGATAGACCCATAAGTTAGAAAGTGGGAATTCACTCAACAATCGATAATGGGATGATCCAATGCAAGTGAAACTCTTGAAGTGAAGGTTATAGGAGAAGAAAAAAATTAGTAAATGTTTTTGAACATGCAACGGATGAAGATAAGAAGGCGAGAGATGCAACTTATTCTTCAAAGGCATCGAAGAAGGAAAAGGGAAAAGCAAAAGATGATAAACCTCCTTCTCCTCCATAATCTTCTTCTTCTTCTTCTAGTTCAGATTCTGAAATAGAAAAGAAATCTCAGAAATCATCTCTTTTGAAACTTGATGTAAAATTTGAGCTACCTATTTATGATGGTGAAATGAATCATGAAAAGTTAGATAATTGAATTAAACAGTTAGAAGTGTATTGTGGAATTCAGAACATTTTTTATGAAAGAACAAAAATTCATTTAGCTACACTTAGAATGGGGGGAAAAACTTTAATATGGTGGGAAAGTAAAACTCAAGTAGATTTAAAGCGGAAAGGTAAATTTATCTCTTCATTGTCTAAGTTTTTAAAAGCTCTCAAAAAATAATTCTATCCTTTGGGATACATGCAACAAGCTATTATTGATTGGAAACATTTGAGGCAAGGTAAAGGGCAGAATGTTCAGGAGTTTACTCAAGAGTTCAGGATGAAATATTTGGTGCTTGGTATTCCATTGGATGCACGTGAAACTTTATTAAAATACATTGGCAGTTTACATTTTTATTTACAATATACGTTATTGATTTTTAATCTTAATGATTTTGATGAAGTGTGTGTTCAAGACATACATATTGAATCAGGTGGCAGATCATTCAAGTTTTCACAGAAATCATCCAAACAGTTGGAAATCAAGGATTCGAAAGACAACAAGAGGAAGAGTAGTTTGAAGGGAAAGAAATAAATGACAGCTCAGAAGGAAAGTGAAGGACCTACTTGTACTCACTGCTAGAGGATCAAACATGATGAAGCTAGATGTTGGAAAATTCACCCAGAACTCATACCAAATAAGTTATACAAAAAGAAATGTGAAAAGAAGGCAAATACAACAATCCAACAAGATGTGGGCTCCGATTTGGGTGATGAAAGGAAAATAACCGGAATGGTTTCAACAGGTAAAAGTTCTAACACTAGTTCAAGTTCTAGTACTTCTGCATCTTCTTCAAACAGAAATCATCTAGATGAAGATAAAAGAATTGAATGATTTCACATAAGGGTAAATTCTAAGAGCACAAAAATAGATACATTAATTGACAGTGGATCACAGGAAAATTTAATATCTGAAGCATTAGTTAAGAAATTGGGTATGGAGACACAAAATCATCCAAGACCATACCCATTAGGTTGGCTAAAAGAAAATACTCATATTAATGTCACAAAGCAATGTCGTTTAAAATTTTCCATCACATCTAATTACATTAATGAAGTGGATTTAGATGTGATTCCATTAGACATATGTGGATTAGTGCTAGGAAGTCCTTATCTCTATAATCATGATGATGTGTTTCACAGGAAAGAGCATAAATATCATCTTAAGAAAGATGGGATTGAATAAATTGTCAGGGAATATAAAATCAAAACACACTTGGGTTTAGTTACTGCTAATCAGATGAAGAGACTAATAAGTTAAAGTAAGAGATATGTACTCATGGTTGTAAAACAACAAAAGAAGGATCAACATGATGCTTTTTCAGGTTGTGAATCTCAATTTAAAGATAGTTTCGTTAAAGTGGAAGATTCTTTTCAAAGCCTATTTAAAAAATGAAAACATCTGCCTCCTAAACGGGAAATACAACATGAGATACAATTGATGTCTGATGCCCCTCTTCCTAATGTGGGAATGCATCACATGCCAGTCATAGATAACGAAGAAATAAAGAAACAAATCCAAGAGCTGCTTGAAAAAGGCTTCATTCGACCTAATTCATCTCCATGTGGTTCACCCATAATTTTGGTTCCTAAGAAAGACGGTACATGGAGAACGTGTGTCGACTTTAGGGCCTTAAATAAAATCACAATCAAGAACAAGTATCATCTTCCAAGGATAGATGATTTACTTGACCAGTTGAAAAATGATGTCTATTTCACTAAGTTGGATTTGCGTAGTGGGTATCATAAAATTTGGATTGTAAAAAATGACATCTGATTAAGGGCAGTTAAAACAAGGCAGGGGCTATTTGAATGGTTAGTGATGCCTTTTGGTTTGTGTAATGCTCCAGCAACTTTCGTGCGGATTATGAATGATTTATTCCATCCATACATTGATAAGTTTTTCATAATCTACTTAGACGATATTCTGATTTTCAGTTCCAGTATGGAAGAGCATGTTAGGCAAGTTAAACAAGTCTTCCAAGTGTTGCAAAGAGAAAAATTGTACCTCAACCTTTCCAAATGTGAGTTTGGGAAAACTTCATTGATTTATCTTGGTTACATAGTTTGAGGTGGTCATTTGAAAATAGATCCAGCTAAAATTGATGTGATTGTTAAGTGGCCAAGACCATAGAATGTGACTGAAGTCAGGATTTTTCTAGGTGTAGTTCAATATTGGAGAAAATTAATTTCTTAGTTTTCTTTAATTGCATCATCGTTACATGCTTTAACAGGTTCTAAATTTTCCTATCAGTGGGGAGGGAAACAACAAAAATATTTTGATACACTTAAGCAGAAAATCGTCACAATACCAATCTTAGCTTTACCAAATCCTCAACAACCATTCGAAATTGAAACAGATGCTAGTGGTTATGCAATGGGTGCAATTTTACTTCAAAAAGGGAAACCTACTTTTTTCCATTCAGAAACTTTTTCTAAGGTAGTTGCAAATTATCTGACATATGATAAAGAACGGTTTTCTTTGTTTGAAAGTGTTAAGAAATGGAAACGCTAATTAATGGGTAAGGAAACAATGATTCACACATATCATCAGCCGCTTCAGTGCCTTTAGTCTCAGACTAAGTTGCAACAATCTCTCCATTACAGATGGATGGGATTTCTTCAGCAATTTCATTTAATAATTAAGTATAAGAAAGGTGTAACAAAAAAAGTAGCCGATATGTTGTCTAGACCATCTTTGGAAGCTTCAATAGTGCTGCAGAATATTTCTTTAAAACATGAAATTTATTTAGAACAATATAGTACAGATGTTGATTTCAAATATATTTATGAATCACTAACTCATGGTACTCAGGTGGAAGTCAATTTTCATGTTCATGACAGGTTGTTATATCATATGGGTAAGTTGTGCATACCATAGACAGAAAGGGCACATGTTATTCGAGAAGCATATTCTTCTCACATTTCAAGAAATTTTTGCGTAAGCAAGACAATGGCACAAATTCAAAGGTATTGTTACTGGCCTCGCATGTATGAAACAATTTTTAAGTACATTAAAGGATGTTTTATGTGTTCAACAAGCAAACCAAGCAATCGAAAGATTGGTTTTTATATGCCACTTCCAGTTCCTTCGCGGCCATGGGACAATATATCCATGGACTTTGTTGGAGGACTTCCTATGTCCAGGAGAGGACATGATTACATGTATTTCGTGGTTGATCATTTCAGAAAGATGTGCATTATAGTTCCATGCAAGAAGCAAGTGACTTCTTAACAGACTGCACAGTTGTTCTTTCAACATGTATGGGATCATTTTGGGTTACCTACTTCCATTATTTCTGACCGAGACACTCGCTTTGTAGGAGAGTTTTGGTCCACTTTGTGGGGACTCATGGACACAAAGTTGAGGAAGAGCACAGATTTTCATCCACAGACGGACGGACAGACAAAAGTGGTGAACCGGACAATGATACATATTCTCCGAGGTGACTGTAGTAAACATCCTAAGTTGTGGGATGAATCTTTACCTTATGTGCAACATGCTTACAATCGAGTCAGCATGTGGATGGAGATCGGAAGAGTGAGAGAGTTGTACCCTCACCTGTTGTCTGCTTAAATAAAACTTTTGTTGGTACAAAAGCTTTCAAGTGGAGAGGATTGATCCAGGAGGATCTTGCATCATTTTAGTCTTTAGTTCTTCCGTTTCTCCAGTTTTTCTAATGAAATCTTCAAGTTTCTTCATGGTGTAAATGTCATTATGTGGAAAATTGTAATGTCATGGTTCTAAACCTAAACATACAAATGTAATGGTGGATACCTATGCTAAGTCGTTAGACCTAGTGTTAATGCAATGTTTAAAACCTATGTTACAAAACCTATCGGACTATATGTAATAAACCTTTCGGAAGATTATGTAATAAAAACCCATATGTAAACACAGTAAAAAATGCAGCGGGGTTTTAACCGCGTGGAAGGAGTTGACATGTGAACAGGTGCAATTGAAATATTATCAAAGTTAAGTTAACTGCGTAGTTTGGAAGAGTTGACTGTTAGGCAGAGATTGTAGCATGTGAACAGTCCACGAGAGGTCGATCGCAGCAAAACCGTCAGCCCGAAGCTGTCGGACTTAACGACTAGGTGGCAGCGAGTGGTTAGACTGCCTGCCAGTCACATGAAAAATGTTCCACCACTCTATCGTTTGCATACTCTCAGGGTTATTTTTAACATAAGGTTTATTTTGGGTTTTGAGGTTAATGTGCGCAGTTTTAAAAACTATCATCGTGTCACCTAATGTCTAGGTGTAAGAAGTTTATAAGACCGAGAACCTAATCCATCTAATCACAATGAATTGCATTCAACCATATGCCATTTTTGGCCCCAGTTAGACCTGAAATTGCATTATAAAGACCACCATTGCTCATGATGAAGAAAAAGAGCGTTTTTGAAGACTTGAAGTTAGAATTTTGTAAGAGAGAGGCAGTTTTGTTTTCAGTGTAACTTGGTCGTCCGGAGGCAGAATTGGGAATTGAGATAGGCGTTGGAAAGCTAGGAGAGAGAGATTTTTGTTGACAGAGACAAGAGGTGCCTGTGAGCACATTCATTTTAGTGTATTTTTGTGTAAATACTTCCTTGGATCAATCCTTAATAAAACAAACGCCCATCTTGAAAGCAGACTCGGAGACATAGTCCACCAGGGATGAACTCCATAACAAATATTTGTTGTCTTTTATCTATGTTATTTATTCAAATTCATGTTTAATTATTCTTCTTAAGTTCTGGATTAAGTCGTAAAACATTTTCTTTCCTTCAGTCTTCCACACTAAGAGATCAGGTTAACAATCAATTCATTGTTGGCAAATATTTAGTTCTACTTTAGTATTATTTCAGATCTATTTCAAATCACTCAAAACAAATGATATCATCACGTTCGTCTTATCAAGACAATTATGCTAGTATATAATTTTTTCTAATCCATCTTTTTGGACACCTAATCCTCTATGGGTAGGTGTGGTAGCCGAACAGTCAAAGAGGAGTCCAAGTGACCTTGGAATGTGGAATCCAAGAGTCACCCCATTGTATTATAAATACACATCTATGGTTAATGGAAATTTAATCTCATTCTTATCTTTCTCCTTGTGTGTGTTCACCATGCGCATGTGTTTAACATGGTATCAGAGCGGGCGATCTCCTACCCTGCTCAAGCGTGAGCCACTTGTTTTGATGCCCAATTATGTCTGCCTAGGATGAGTGTACTGCAATTCTAAATATCTACTAGTCTAATATGGCTCTCCTCCTATGATTCAGGTGTGTTCTATCGATCTGTGTACTAATCTAACCATAGTAGGTGTTACTCTGCTAGCCTTGCCCTTCGCTCAGTGCTATCTATGCCATTCTCTACCTGCCTTCTGAAAACATCATTTTTGTCTGATTGTCAGCGCTGACACAACAATTTTGGGCCTTCAATCTGGTTAAGTGTTACCTTGGTGTGTAAGGGATTGAATTCTTTGCCTTCAAAGTAGAAAAATAAATAAATTTTCTCATATTCTGTACCTTCCTAAGCATTTTTTATCCGTGCACAATCTCAGTGCTCTCTACATATACAATGCTCCTCCCACAATATATACACAGTCGACATTACCTGTTCGTCCCTCCACCTTGGCCTCACAGTCTCTGTGCAGCGAAACCACCTGCATCAACTCCTCCTGGTGCTCTCTCCATAATCTCCCATAACACTACTCAATCTATGGCCAGGCCCCTCAGCCTACACAACTCTCTGAGGTACTCACTTTCAGATGAGTAGGAAAATGTAGAAGGAGAGGAAGAGCGTTACCGTCTGACATGGTTTACCTTTGTGTATAATATCTGCTCCTCTGAATCAGAGTCATTGTTGCAACCACTTGAGTAAGAGAATTTTCTCTGGCCCTTATTTTCTTCTTCCTCGTCACTCGGTCCTCACCGTCGACCCTCCCTTTGACCCTCCACTTTCTGGCCTCCCTCATGCATCTTCTGACCTCATGTGGCTCTACATTATATGCTTCCATCGGCCTCCCACAATGCCTACACACCTTTCTCTTAACATCGCCTCCCACCAATGCGTCGACCTCACCATCGTCTCCTGAACCCTTGGATGGGATTCGAAACCACGCAGTATCCCTCATCCCTTCACATGCACACAATCTCCCTCCTTCCTTTGCAGCGCAACCTCTCTCCACATGGCATACACATCATACTTCCACTGCTCGGTTAAAATAGTCCCCATTGTGCTCCGTAGGTCATACAACTGGTTGTAGGTGTTATACCACCGATTGCTCGACCCTCATTACATTTAAAAACGCTTTCATCATAAGCTCTCTCCGTCTCACCGGTGGCATCTCTCTGCACAGCGGAATCGTGGCTTGGCCTCACACTGCTTGGCCTCTATAACCCTCTTCCATATTGCTATAATGCTCCTCCAATCTGATAATACGCTCCTCCAATCCAGTAATACTTCCACAATGCTACGTCCTTACCATGTAGCTTGGCCTAGCCAACACCATGTGCCCGACGATTTGGAAGGCAACTTGTTGATAGCAATACAATGACCTGGGTTCGTGCCCCACTGTCAGCTCTAATACCGTCTTGTTTTCCCTTTAAGCTTGAGAAAAACACTGACATTTTGTTGAAGAAGTAAAATAAACACTAAGAAAAATGATGGGCATGCATTGGTATTGAATGGTCGTGCATTGAAAAAAATTATATATTGGATAGAGGCACATCGACCTCACCACATGCACAGCCCCGGACATCACATAAGGGGTAGTATTAATCGAACTGAGGTTGAAATTTCAATCAATTCCACTTTTCTTGTGATTTTTTTAGCGTGCTCTTTGTTTCATGGGTCATATACTGCCACAAAGGACAGATACAACAGATTCAAAGTCTGCAAAGACCGTATATGGATGAAAAGGTTCAAATATAACTTGTACCTAATCGCTATTGGTGGAAATTGAATTAATATTGCAACATTAACTTTCCATTTTATTACGCTCTCAACTACATACTAGTTCAAAAAAAAAAATAGAAGAGAGGCATGACAAATATTTATGAGTATTTTCGCATTTACTGGCCACTTTTTATTTTATGTAACTCATTTTATTTGTGATTTGGAGTTCATTAAAAGTGTACATCTATTTCATGATGATACCCCACTGGCTTTGTTACTCGTTCATTCTTATTTGATTATTTAATTGTTGAAAAATGGATCCAACTGGTGGAATGGTAGAGTTAATGAAAAATATGATACTCTTTACTATGGATAATATAGTCAAAATCAACAAATCCTATCTTGCTGACATTCAAACTTATCTTCAAGAGGCATATGAAAAGATAGAGTTTTTGCAGCTCGAATCACAACTACAACAAGAAGAGTTACAACAACACAAGCATCATTCTGAACTTGTTTTTGCTCAGAACATTGAGGCAAACTCTCATAAAACAAAATAAATTGTTCAGATCACTAAGCCTAGTACAAGAACATATTTTAATGCAGAAGCAAAAATCCATCCTACACTTCTCAAGCCAATCATCAAACCTTGGGAAGAGTTGGTCCATGACAAGCACCGAACAGGTCTTGGATATGACAAGGAGTTTCCCTTTCATATTCCAAACTACTCCAAACCCATAAAATTTTAGAGTGCCGGATTTCTTCATGATAGCTCGCCTACAACTGTTCTAGATTCTGCTCCTCTTCCACAGCAGCAACAACAAATTGAAAAATGCCAACATTGTGATCAAGTTGGCCATATGAAAGATCATTATTTTGATCTTCACCCATACAAGCACTGTGGTCAGTACACCCATTATTCCCACAGATACTTCAGAAACAAGCCTCCTGCAAGAACAAAGATTCATATTGGATGGATCGCTTCTTAGAAATGGGCATCAAAAACCAAGAAGAAGTTTAAGTCATATGTCAGAACTTTTTCTAGGATATTGAACAATCTTGCAGTTGAGTTTTCACCATCATCTCACCTTGTACCTGATAGGGGGGGAATGGTGGTTATATATAAGCTTCGAGGCCACATCAAGTGAGCTTGAGCAATAACTTATCATTCCAGATTCAAAGTGGTATCTAGAGACTCAGTAGTTCAAGCGAGCCTGAGCCACAACCTGTCATTCCAGTTTCAGAGTTGTATCCATAGACACGGCAGTTCAAGCAAGCCTGACCCACAACTTGTCATTCCAGATTCAGAGTTGTAGCTAGAGACAAAAATTCAAGCAAGCCTGAGACACAACCTGTCATTCCAGATTCAGAGCTGTAGCCAGAGACACAAAAGTTCAAACTAGCCTGAGCCACAACCTGTCATTCCAGATTTAAAGTTGTAGCCAGAGACATGGATGCCCATGAAAATGCCTTTGGTTGGTGGTCAGCCTTAAATAATCTATGCGAGGTTGATATTATTCCTCTCCAAATAATTCAGAACACTTAATCTAGCATAAAAATTCAGCTTCCTGCTAGTTTTGGAAGAGTTCCATGAAATGCATCAAGAATTCCAGAGTTGGTGGTCATCCTTAAACCATCACAGGTTGTAGACCTCCCTTATTCTAGGTTGAAGTTATCCCTCTTCAAAATGAGAAGCACTTCCTCTAGCAGAAGACCTCAGCTTCTTGCCAGATTTGGAAGAGTTCTGGGAACTGCACTAAGTGTTCCAGTGTTGCTGGTCATCCTTAAACCACCTCTTTATGCCAAAATTTTAGAGAGCTTATTCAGCCTAAGTGTTGTCATGCATACTTTGCAGATTTGTATTACAACTCTCTTCTTAGACTCACACATACCCCTTTAGCTTTAGGGGGGAATGTTAGACACCTAATCCTCTATGGGTAGGTGTGGAAGCCGAACAGTCAAAGACGAATCCAAGTGACCTTGGAATGTGGAATCCAAGATTCACCCCATTGTATTATAAATACACATCTATGGTTAATGGAAATGTAATCTCATACTTACCTTTCTCCTTGTGTGTGTTCACCATGCGCCTGTGTTTAACACACCTCTCGGATCAAAAGGCATACCCGATTGAATTCATGGCCAATTAAACAATGCCAAGACAATGGGCCTTCCATGTGTGTTAGGCCCTTATACTACTAATATAGTCCCTTATTGTTGTTAGTGTAACCCCCTTATTGTTATTATTGTACCCCTGTAACCCCCATATTGTTATTATTGTGCCCTTAAATTATTATTGTTAGGTCGGCTAGGATTACATTGTGGCCCCACTAGGATTATATTATGGCCCCATGCACTCCTATATATAGAAAGGAGGTTTTGTAGTTTGTATCAACCAATAATTGTTCATTAATGTAATGTATTGGAGGTTGCCCCCTTGAAGTGGCTTACTTATAAGACATTGATATCTCTTTTCTTCTATTTTTGGGAGCTGGTTTCACAACATTTCGTATCAGAGCTTTGGATTCTAGGGTTTCCTTGCTCCAAACAGGTCATTGTGGAATTTTCGCTATAACTTTTTTTCTACGAAGTTTCAGAAGCTAAAATTTTTAGGGTACGAAGCCAAAATCCTGAGGAACATCATCAAAAAATTTCAGACCTTGGTTCGCAATATTTTCGAAGATATGATCTGTGTAAGTTAGGTCTTTTTGCAGGCTCCTCAATTTAATCTAAAAAGGTCATCGTGGCATTTGCGCTATAACTTTGTTTATACGAAGTTTCAGAATCTGAAATTTTGAGGGCACAAAGCTGAAATCCTGAGGAAAATCGTAGAAAAATTTTAGATCTTGGTTCGCAATATTTTCGGAGATATGATCTATGGAAGGTAGTGCTTTTTTAGGCTCTTGAATTTCATCGCAAAGAGGTGATCGTGGGAAAATCTTCATAAGTCTCTCTCTGAGCACCGGATTGGAGTGCCGTAAAAATTGGTCATAATTACATAGACTGTAGTTTATTTTCTATCAATTTCAGAGCTAAAAGACGAAACAGTGAAACAAGGCAAGTCGTACAAGTTCACTCTACTGAATCAGTCCATAATTAGGTCATTGTGGGAGATTGGACATAACTTTGCCTTGGAGAATCCAAATCAAGTCAGAACTGTGGCATTCGAAATATAATTCAGAAGGCTATCTCAGTGCCCAATTTCAAATATTAAAGAGCCGCAATCACAAATATAATCCAATTTCAATATCGAGCTCCTCAAATGCAAGAAAAAGGTGTGTATTTTTTTTACGAATTGCATAAGTCTTGTTTGAAGAATCAATTTGAATTGATTCCAAGGGCATATTGTAGAATATATATCAGTATTGGGTTAAAAAAAAATTCCCCGTAAAATAATTCAACACACATTAAGCCTTCAGAAGGCTCTACTATGACTCATGAAGATGAAGAATTGCAACATGATCTATCAAAATTACAAGAGCAAGTGCACCAAATTTCGCTCTCGCAAAGAGCAACAAAAAATGAAATGGATGTTTTGAAGAAAGGTGTGGAAGCGAAGATGGATGGTTTGAAGAAAGGTGTGGAATCTAAGATAGATGGCATGGAATCTAAGATGGATGACATGGAAGCTAAGATCGATGAAAAAATGAAAGACAACATGGAAAACATGAAGAATGATCTAAAAGCGGACATGGAAGGTTTGACAAAGTTGATACAAGAAATGTTTCCTAATGGTGAAAAGATAGTAGAGGAAACTCATGATGAGAACAAAATAAATGCTAATCGTGATTTCATAAACTCTAATGTTGGCGGGAAGAACCACCATATTCCAAAAATGGATATGAGGAAGTTTGATGGAAAGGATCCTGTAACATGGATACTACAGATGGAGCAATATTTTGATCTCCATAATGTGCAAAACACACAAAAGATACGCATTGCAACTTTACATTTAGAACAAAATACATTTGTATGGTATCGATGGCTTTGCTCTCGTAAAAAAATTGTCACTTGGTCAATTTTTACAGAGGAAATGATAGCACATTATGAGGATACAAAGAGCAACACCTTCTTTAGCCAATTGATAAATCTCAAACAAAAGGGCTTAGTGGGGAGCACATTGAGGACTTCCAAAAATTGAATATAAGGGTAACTGATATTCCAGAGGAACACAGGATTGATCTCTTCATAGGCACTTTAAAGGATAACATCCAACATGAAGTTCGCGTTTTGGAACTGGATTCATTGGAGAAGGCATTCAGGTTGGCAAGAAAAGTTGAATGTAAAATAATGGCGACAAGGAAGCCTACCACTCAATTCTATAAAGAAGGAAGTGTTGCTACGCCTAGATTTCCACAACCTACAAGGTTGACACCACAACAATTGGAAGAAAAAATAGCAAAAGGGATTTGCTACAGTTGTGATAGCAAATACACTAAAGGTCATAAGTGTGCTGAGAAGAAATTATTTTACATAGATTGTGAAGAAGAAGAAGAAAATGAACAAGAAGATGATATACACCAGGAACCAGCCCTAGAAGAGGAAGAAATGAATCTGACCATATCGTGTAATGCACTGGCAGGAATTACCACTCCTCAAACTCTCAAGATAGAAGGACATATCAATAAGAAAAGGGTAATAGTGTTGATTGATTCGGGTAGCACCCATAATTTTATTCATTGTAAGGTAGCCAAGGAATTAAATTGTTTCCTATACCCAGCACCAGAATGTCAAGTGATGGTTGCAAATGGAGGAACTATAAATTGCTCTGGAAAATGCCATAATATCAAGCTAACCATGGGGGAATATGTATTGAATAGTCTAATGCTTTCCATTCCTATGGGAGGTGATAATGTTGTATTAGGAGTACAATGGTTACAATCTTTGGGGACGGTAGCTTTTAATTTTCAAGAACTTTTCTTGAAATTTTTTTTCAGAAGGAAAGGAAGTCGAATTATGGGGTATTGCAGGGAAGCCAGGAAAGATAATAAGCTCTAATGTCATGACAAAGCTTCTAAAGAAAGAAAAACAAGGCGTAATTGCACAATTATGCTCACTAGAAATTCCAACATCAAAATCATCTATTTCTGTAGATCTCCAACAAGTCTTGGACAATCATTCCAAGGTGTTTGAAACTCCCAAAGGACTCCCACCTATTCGTGATCATGATCATGCTATTCATTTGATTCCGGGAAGTGTTCCTCCAAACATCAGGCCTTATAGATATCCTTACTTCCAAAAGAGCGAAATTGAACGTATGATTGCAGAAATGTTAGAGGCGGGTATAATTCAACCCAGTCAAAGTTCTTTCTCTGCTCCTGTAGTATTGGTACACACGAAGGATGGATCATGGCGAATGTGTCCGGATTATAGGGAGCTCAATAAGCTCACCATTAAAGATAAATTTCCCATTCCTGTGATTGATGAATTATTGGATGAATTACATGGAGCAATTTATTTTACCAAGTTGGATCTTTGTTCGGGATATCATCAAATTAGAATGAAGACTGAAGATATTCCAAAAACAGCATTTCGAACTCATGAGGGTCATTATGAATTTTTGGTCATGCCTTTTGGCCTTACCAATTCACCTTCTACATTTCAATGGTTGATGAATTCCATTTTCAAACCCTTCCTTAGAAAATTTGTGCTAGTATTTTTTGATGATATACTAATCTACAGCAGGTCTTGGAAGGATCATGTTGAACATGTTGACAAGGTGCTCAAACTATTGCGGGAGAAACAATTATATGCAAAAAAGTCCAAATGTTTCTTTGGAGTACAAGAGGTGGAATATCTGGGTCATATTGTATCTCACGAGGGTGTTAAAGTGGACCCTAACAAAATTAAAGCCATTAAGGAATGTAAAGTTCCCACAACCATAAAGCAGTTGCGAGGATTTCTCGGGTTAACAGGGTATTATCGCAAGTTTGTTAAGAATTATGGGAGAATAGCAGCACCTCTAACAACATTATTGAAGAAAGGTGCATTTTCATGGACTCCTGAAGCAACTAAGGCCTTTGAACATCTTAAAGAGGCAATGTGCCTAGCACCGGTCTTAGCTACGCCAGGCTTCACAAAAGCCTTTATTGTGGAATGTGATGCCTCAGGAAATGGAATTGGTGCAGTTTTAATGCAGGAAGGAAGACCCATTGCTTTTGAAAGTCGTCCAATCAAAAAAAAGTATTTACAGAAACCTATTTATGAGAAGGAAATGTTAGCAATACTACATGCACTAAAGAAATGGCGAACTTACCTAATGGGAAGACACTTCAAGGTAAAAACTGATCATGATAGTCTCAAACACTTTTTGGAACAAAGACTATCTTCAGAAGAGCAGCAAAAATGGGTCACAAAGATGTTGGGTTATGACTTTGAAATAATCTACAAAAAAGGGAAGATTAATGTTGTTGCAGATGCATTCTCGAGAAAGAATGAAGAGGTGGAAGCATTGCTTTGTACCATTTCTATTATCCAACCAGATTGGATAACCAAAGCAAGAGATGAATGGAAGAAGGACAAAGAAGTATGGACACTCATTCAAAAGTTGCAGCAAGATCCTAGTACATCTGATACATTTAGTTGGAAAAATGATTCTTTATGGTACAAAGATCGCTTATATCTTTGTAAGACTTCCCAACTAAAACAAAAGATTCTTTTGGAATTGCACACTTCTCCTTTAGGAGGACACTCAGGATTTTTAAAAACTTACCACAGGGTGAAGAAAGAATTTTTTTGGGATGGCCTTAAATCTGATATTCAAAAGTTTGTGGCGGAATGTTTGGTTTTCCAGCAGAATAAAGTTGAGACAATTAAGACCCCGAGGACTTCTACAACCTTTATCTATTCCAAGTCAATGTTGGGAGGAGATTTCAATGGATTTTATCACAGGTTTACCTAAGTCCGAAGGAAAGAGTGTCATCATGGTGGTAGTTGATAGACTTACCAAGTATGCACACTTTTGTGCATTATCTCATCCATTTAAAGCAAGTACGATTGCTACTACATTTATGGACAGAATTCAAAAGCTACATGGAAGCCCAAGGGTTATTGTGAGCGACAGAGATCCCATTTTTACTGGAAATTTTTGGACGGAGTTATTTTCTTGTTTGGGTACTCAATTAGCTCATAGCTCAGCTTATCATCCTCAATCTGATGGTCAAACTGAGATAGTAAATAAATGTTTGGAAGGATATCTTCGTTGTTTTGTATCTGATAAACAAACACAATGGGTCAAGTGGTTACCTCTTGCTGAATGGTGGTATAACACTTCCTTCAATACTGCAGCAAAAATGACCCCATTTATGGCACTTTATGGATATCATCCACCATCCATCACATCATCTTTAAGGGAAAATTCGAAGGTTCAAGCAGTGGAAGATCACATCGAGCATCAGCAAGAAGTTCTCCAACTCTTAAAGGATAACCTAAATTTGACACAAAATCGAATGAAACAACAGGCAGATCAACATCGCAGCGAGAGAAGTTTTGATGTAGGAGATTGGGTATTTTTACGGCTACAACCATATAAACAAATGTCCCTCAAGCAAGCTAAGAAGGATAATAAATTATCGCGAAAGTACTATGGTCCTTACAAGGTGTTGCAAAAGATTGGTACTATGGCATACAAATTGGAGCTTCCTGCTTCTTCGCGAGTACATCCAGTTTTCCATGTTTCGTGCTTAAAGAAGGTTATAGGTGAAAATCTTCGAGTTCAAACAATATTGCCAGAACTTGATGAGGAAGGAAAAATCATATTGGAACCAGAAGCGGTCACGGAAACAAGAACTCGACAACTACGGAATCGATCAATTTCAGAGTATCTCATCAAGTGGAAGAACTTACCCACTGAAGATTCTACATGGGAGGATGAGAATTTTATACAAAAGCACCCAGAGCTACTCAAGCGTTGAGGACAACACTTTTTTGAAGGAGAGGGGCATGTTAGGTCCTTGTATTACTAGTATAGTCCCTTATTGTTGTTAATGTAACCCCCTTATTGTTATTATTGTACCCCTGTAACCCCCATATTGGTATTATTGTGCCCTTAAATTATTATTCTTAGGTCGGCTAGGATTACATTGTGGCCCCACTAAGATTACATTATGGCCCCATGGACTCCTATATATAGAAAGGAGGTTTTGTAATTTGTATCAACCAAGAATTGTTCATTAATGTAATGTATTAGAGGTTTCCCCCTTGAAGTGGCTTATTTCTAAGGCGTTGATATCTCTTTTCTTCTATTTTTGGGAGCTGGTTTGACAACAACATGGCTCCCTCATAGTGTCGTCATGGTTATCCATGTCATGAGCCACTTGTTGATTTCTGGTATTATCATATGTGCTCTAAGTCTCATATTTTTTAAGGAGGCTTAGACACATGTATTCCAAAATAACCAGAAATTGGTTTGGGAAATTCCATCCGGATGGTGCTTTATTAAAATAATCAATTAGTTGTAATGGGAGCCTGAGTCTAAACTCAGGGAATTAAAATAATTAAAGTATATTGATAGAACTGTGTGTGAAACTTCCAGAAAAAAGACGGGGATCAAATAAATATGATCTAAGTCATTGATTATGTTTTAATTTTATTTGTTGGTTATCCAACGAGAATATTATAAGAAGGACTTTGATGGGGATTTGAAAAACACAACGAGTGAGTCTAGAGATCAAATTTATCAAGTGAGAAACACATAGCAGCCGAAGGATTTGATCAAGTTTATTCGATTGTAGTGAGAGTTGTGTTGGAAGATCTCTTCCTGAGCCGGGAATACTTTGCAGAGAAGGCAAAGGGAAGTACGCCGAAGAGGCAACGTAGCAGCTATGCTGGCTAGCAGAGTGCCACGCAGAGGCAACATTGTAGCCTTGAGGAGATCTGAGATTTTGATGTGGATTAGTCAAATCCAATGCCAGGGTGTGAGACCAGAGGGGTGGGAGATAAACATCCAGCCAACAGAAGATCCAGTAGAAAGAAGTGATACAGTCCCCAACCAGAGTGACGCAGATCAACACAAAGGTAACGTGGGTCTTTTCAATTCAGTGTTGGTTCAGTTCTGCATTTCCAGTGTTAGTGTGAGGTAATCCTCAATAGTTATCTGTCAGTTAGATCCTCTATGGATATCCAGATTTGGGCATCCATTTGTATTCATAAATTTATGCTTAATAGTATCAAACGCTAATCTGGTACATTGGTTTTCCCGCATTGGGTTTTTCCGACGACTTAGTCCAAAAATAACGATGTCATGTGTGTTTAGTTTTCTTCTTGCTCCGATCTTGTTTCCACGTTTATTTTTTCGAAGTTTTTTTATGTAGTGAAGGTGGTGGTGTATTTGCTTCAATATTTTATTGTATAACACAGTAAATAACTTGCATGATTAATGAAGTAGGAGAAGTAATATCAATTTGTTGCAATAGGAATTTCGGGATTAATATTTTTCACACCACCTTGCAATTGCTAACTCAAACATGCTAGGTTGCAACCTTCCATGTGCATGGCTTGTAAACATGCATTATAATATAACAGTGGTCGAGTATGAGTTGTGTGAGCCACCCTTGCCACCTCACCCGGACACTTCAATTTCGTGCATTCATTTATGTCGTTCATCCAAAACCGTTGGGGTGACGTGGATTCGAGACAACATGGCAACCAACAGTTGTGAATGAGTAGAGAGACATGTCAAGGCTTAACCAAACGATAGGGTAACGTTTTCTTATAAAGTTTCAGCAGATCATTGAAATATGGAGACGAGAAATTTCTCGTTCCCCAGAGTCTGTCTCCCTGGCAGGTTCAAAGTGTGCAGCAAGGGGAAGCAGCATGGTGATTCAATGTCGGAAGGACATGACATAAGGGCTAAGTCGATACGGAAAAGTGACGAGAATGGAAGACAAGTGGAAATGGGCTCACACATCCTTAATAATAAGTGCCTATGTCATCTTTGCAGAGATATTCCTGGAAGAAATAAAAATTATGTTCCAAGGAACATGCTTGGATGATAAGGCTCTAGTTCACATGGAAGGTAGGGAATGAATTCCCAATAGAAAACATAGAGAGTGGGGCCATGAGCATATGGTGTGATTATTGAGTTGTCCCTGACAATTGAAATAGCAGTCCATAATAAAATGTTAGCAACACAAGGCCAAAAGCCTTGGTTGCATGCAATCGAATAAAGCGCTAAGGAGTTGGAATAAGGTGCTAAGGAATATGATTGGAAGCATGAAGTGTCAAGAATTTCATGGGTTATGTGCCAAGGTTGTGAGCACTATTAGAAAGGAGAATCACAAAGGAGAAGGGGATACAAGTTATAGTTCAACCACGTTAGTGACGAAAAGCAACCCACCATTTTGCAGTCATAACTTAAGATCACACTGTGTTAAGGTAGCCTTGCACGCTTGTGTGTGTGTGTGCGTATATATTTACATATTCCAAAGCTCCTTAGAATTGTCTCTACCGTGCTTGTAGTATTTGACCCAACTTGTATATAATACGTATGTGTGTGTGTGTGTCTATATATACATGTATATAATCCACTTCCACGTAAACGATATCCTTCCTAAGCTTGAAAGGATGAAACAAGACTTAATAGCCAATTCTTTAAGCGATAGTATAAATAGAATAGGGACTTATCCATTCATATTCACTGAGTCCCTTAAGCAATTATGAACTCATCGGTCAGCATACCTCTTAGGTTGATAATAATGGGCGGAAATCAAGCCCATCCCAGCTCAAAGATCTACGGGTCTCTTGGTCTAATAATAAACAATTAATAAACTCATGAAAGCGAATAAGAAACCATACAATGGCTAAAATTCCTATAGGAAAACAACATTTCATAGGTAGACAAGGAATCTCATTCTCGCGTTGATTCACACAAATGAACCACACATTTGAGCATTATATTAGCCTCATTACAAGCTTGCAACCAACACAATGAACACGTTTTACACATAAATTACAAGAGCTTGAGTATCACTTATCTTATAAATTGAAAGGTCTAGAAATTGAGATCGAGGCTGCAACCCTCCACCCAACCATATACAAGTTGCAATCTAGTATTTCTTGCAGCTATCACTCCTGAGTCAGATTCTAGTGCTTGAGTTGGAGTGCTTTTGGTAGAGAAAGCAAATAATTTCTTCAACTAAAACATAATGACACGAGTTCACACAACCTTCATCCACAAACTACACAATTTCCCACTCACTCTTTCAGAATTTACATATAGAGCTAACATCCATGCCAAGATACCACATCACAAGGAATTCTCAGCTCACTTTTAAGAGAAGAGAATCCACATTAAAAGAAGGTTCATTAGTGGATAAACCACTGATATGTGTAATAAATCACCTCTCTAGGTCGTTCATCGGTGGGATAAACACCAGAACTTCAACCCCCATTGCAACTCTTGGTGGTTCATGAGCCTCACATACACTCGAGTGATTCTCCCCAACACAATAGTTTCTTCAATCCCAAGCTTTCGGTGGGTTCTTCAACCCTCAGGCAAGCCCCTGCCCTCTGTAATATTTCACCCAGCAAGCCTCTCTAAGAGGATTCCTCAACTGGTGCTATTTTCTAGATTTCGATTCATGATAGATATCACTCTCCTTGTATTCAACCCTACACTCTCATCTTCTTCTTTTTTCATTTCACAAGAGAGTCTCCTCCCCCTTGACTCTTCTCGAGTTAGTTGTTTTTTGTGTCTATATCCCCTTTGTCCTCCTGGTCCGAATTTATGTAGGAACGTAATAAAATACATAAATAGACATAAACACAGAGATGCAACAGAAATAATACTTCATTTCATTAATATCAAATAACAGAAATATGCTTACAGACATAATGGAAATAAACTAGCTAGGCTGCTGGTAGTTTATCTTTGAGAAGAGATGTGGCAGCTACAGGCCTCTAAATTGTGTTACAATGAGGCTCGAAGGCCTATTTATTTTTGAGAAACAATGAAAAACCCTAAACATCCAAAAACATAACCCGAGGAGATGAAGCACCAAAACTGTGGGCCCCGTTTGGGTGAATTGGTACATCAATCTTCCCGGGGACGTAACTTTGGCATGCGATCTTTGTTTGACACACTCAATACCTCGTTAGAAATATCTATATGAGGACTACAACTTTTGCATGAGCAATAGAAGTTTCTGGTTTTCCCAAAAAACATCGTTTAGGGCCTCAAAATGACTCTGGAAGTTCAGGACCCGAAAAATTGCTAAAAATAGTAAGTTATGTTGAAACTGAACAACTGAAAGAACCGATGGTAGGTGTCCAAATGGAATAGGTGGGTGGCCACCAATATCCACCTGGATCATTCCACCCCCCCCTTAGGAAGCAATGGTCCCCATTGCGTTGAGATCCTCCATGAGATGAGGTGAATTCTGCTGAACTGGGTATTGGATTTGTCGAAGATGTCATGGACCTGTAGGCGGACATGCTGGATCCTTAGGATCCTCCACTTGGATCTTGGTGGTGGAAAAAATGGAATTGGGGTCTACATCAATGATCTACTTCCCTTTTTCATCTCCCTTGTCTAGTTCTGTCTCAGCATCAAAACATGCATCTGATTCTGGTACCTTCAGTTCGACCACCAACGACCGTTTGGCCCAACACTCGTCTGTGATGTGAGTGGGGTTGTTATGAAATTCACACCACTTCCTCGTGTCCTTCTTTGGATTTTTGGTGTTATTATGAGTTGCCTCGCTTTGGATTTTCCCCCTCTTCTGTGGTTCAAGGGCGCCTTTCCCTGGCTTCGGATTCGTTGATCCAAACTCTCGCTTCTTCTGCTTAAATTTTTGCTCGATATTGGTGGCATAGCGATATGTCATGCCAAACTAGGTAATGTTGAGGAAATCCATCTCCTCATAAATGAGTAAGTGTAGACAATTGTGGTACTTGAGCATAAAATGTCTCTATGAATCTTTAATACCCAACTTTGTGCGCAAGGTATGAAACAAATTCGTCAGTTCGTGCACATCTCGATCCCTTTGTTGTTGTAGTGCGGTCCATTGGATGTACTTGTCCTCATATCTCCCCATGGGGTAATATTGTTCCTTGATGCCACCTCATAACAAATTCCAAGTGGGTGTGGCCAAGAAAATAGAGGGTTCCCTCTCGTCCTTTTGCTCATAGTAGGTTTTCCACCAGCCTTTGACATGGGGGGCGGCTTTGAGGAGTGCAAAAATAATCTTTTCTTAGTCGGAGAAATCATGGACTGAGAAATACCCTTTTAGCAAATTCAACCATCTATCTACAGCGTCTACATCTATCTTCCCTTCAAATACAAGAATTTCAAAGTTTACTTGTACCTTGAAGGGAGTGGTGCCTCTAGAGTGGTTTTTTGGATTCAGATGCGCCGTAGGTGGGCAGTCATTGAAGGATATGAGTAAATTTATCCATCATCGTGTTCCTTTGTTTCTCGAGGGCATCCTCCAACAATATTTTGATAGGATCTCCTGCTCCCTCGTCTTTATTTTCTTCCGCCATGGGAGGTTGTCGGGGTTTGCGAGGCTGATCTTGCAGGGTTTCAACTAGATCGAGCCCTAACTCCTTATACCCTGACCTCGTTGGGGACATGCAAAGAAAAACAGAGAAAGAGTAGACCTCTCTGATTCCAATGATCTATATTTATGCAGGAACGTAATAAAATATAGAAATAGACATAAACACAGAGATGTAGCAGAAATAATACTTCATTCATTGATATCAAATAATAGAAATATGCTTACAGACATAATGGAAATAAACTAACTATGGCGCTGGTAGCTTATCTCTAAGAAGAGATGTGGTGGCTACAAGCCTCTGAATTGTGTTACAATGAGGCTCGAAGGCCTATTTATTGTTGAGAAACAATGAAAAAACCTAAACATCCAAAAACCTAACCTGAGGAGATGAAGCGCCAAAACTGTGGGCCCCGTTTGGGTAAATTGGTACATCAATCGTCCTGGGGCCATAACTTTGGCATACGATCTCCATTTTACGCGCTCAATACCTCATTAGAAATATCTATCCAAGGACTACAACATTTTCATGAGTAACATCAATCTATAAACCTGTGTTGCTCCCAGATTTCCCAAAAAATGTCATTTAGGGCCTCAAAACGACTCCGAAAGTTCATGCCCCGAAAAACTACTAAAAATATTAAGTTATGTTGAAACTGAACAACTGAAAGAACCAATGGTGGGGGTCCAAATGGAATAGGTTGGTGACCACCAATATCCACTTGAATCACCTCCTTCCCCGTAAGAATTTATTCCTATTCTTTTTCTTTGCTTTCGCGTGAAGAATTCGCCATTTGACTCAATATCTACCAATCAACCATTATATAACATAACCCATGCCTCTCCTTGAATTTTGTCTTTTTGTTCCTTGTGGTTAGATTTCAAAGGGCACTTGGGCATGTCCTTCCTCTTTCAGTTAATTTATGGCACTTTTAGCCCATTTAAAATCACTCAGCCAACTAAGATCGATATTTAAAACAACAATTTCCTCGAGCAATGGAATTTTTGTTCCCCTCTCAGTCAATTAAATAATTACAATTATTTACAAGAGAGGGAGTATTAACCTGGGGAGGTCACAAGAAGTATGCTACAAAATTTAATAAAATATACTACACAAAAGATGTCATTTTTTTGCTTCTTCTTCTCAATGATTATTGCATTGTTCCTTCAATGTACAATGATTTACATCTGTCAAATATGTTGTGAAGACAAGTCTTTAACAATGCTAGGATACCTTTTTTTTTCCGAATGAAGTTGTTGATGTCGAATGATAAGAATTACTAATCTCTTTAGTCTACTACTGATGACAAAGATGTCACTAGCTTACAATGATTATACCTTCTTGTGAAAAACAACTCTACTCCAAATCTAAGATAAACAAATGATTATTTTGGATTGCATGCCCTACCATTTGGGCCTTAAACATTTCTATACACATAGAACACTCATAGTGCTTTCCACAATATGCAGTTGAATAAGTGAACCAAGAGATAATGGGTTAATGTACAATCAACCCAATGAAGATGAATTAGTAAAATTTGCTTCAAAATACAATATTTCTTATGGAGACTACTTCAAATGAACACACCATAGATGTGCCTTTACTTCTCCCCGAACTTGAGCTATAAAGTCTTGTTTAGGGCTAAGATTTGTGTCTAAAATACTTGCACAAAACAGGATCTGAGGGATTTCCTTGAGGATTCTTTGGGCGTATGTTACAAATGTGACTTTAAATATTGTCCACATAGATCATGCTATAAATATGACTTTAAGACATTTCAATACATATACCATTGATCAATTATCATAATAGGTCCTAGATTTCATACCATTTCCCACATAATTTGCATTAGAAATCAATCATTGTTTGTCTCAGAAAATTACCATATATTGTTTGAACAAAACAAAATGGAAAAGCATCAAACCATTCTCTCAAATCTAACATGAAAAAACACTTAAAAGGTCTACAAAAGTGTCTTCTTGGAAGGAAAAATAGGTTTCTTGATATCAGTTGGAATCAAAACTTAGAAATATCAATACATTCATTTCTTCCTCATGAATAAGGCTACGAATTGTATGATTTAATGTATAGCTTTCACCATATCTATGTTTATGAATAGGATAATGATGCAACCTCTTATAATTATTCCTGAAGTTATGTGAGATTAGCTCAAAGATGCATGCCAAAAAACGCTCTACCATAGGCTTGAAAACCAAGTCCTGTAAACCTTAGGGTCTACGCACTTACCTTAGAATAGGGTTAAACCTCAGGTTCTATGCACTTCAACCTTAGAATAGGGTTGAAAACCCTCAGTAGGATATGTGCCTCATTAAGCCATAATATTTTCCAAAAGGAGGGTTACACCTATGCATAGAAACAATTCCTTAAACCCACGAAGGTATCTCAATTTTTTATCTAAAGAGGAGGTCAAATAGCCTCATACAGACCCTTGTGTCCCAACAAATAACATGACCCAAGCAGAAAGAATTAACCCAGAAAACTCTTCATAACTTTGACCTTAATCTCATATATGCATGACTATGCAATGCTTGAGAGATCAATCGCTGATAGCGAGTCGATTTAATGCCTCGTGTGGAGAATTATTCCTTCATTTATAGTGTTGGAGTGGGTCACTTAAAGAAGGAGGATGACCTCATCACTTGGAGAGAAAACCAAGTCTAATTTTGAATTTCAAAATTATGTTTTGGAGAAAAAAAAACCCTCACGAATTTAATTTAAAATTTTGAATATTTTGTTCTTTATCAAATTGACTTTTGACTATAATTGAATAAACCTAATTTAATTTAATTTTCTTGAATAAATAATAATTCTTATAGCAT
Organism: Pinus albicaulis; assembly: GCA_034641835.2. Lineage (NCBI taxonomy): Eukaryota > Viridiplantae > Streptophyta > Pinopsida > Pinales > Pinaceae > Pinus > Pinus albicaulis. Next base: position 370,660,259 of record CM076582.1, read on the forward strand.
ATCCTTTAGGCCTTCTTTATAAAAAATGGGGTTCCAACACTTCGAGAAGCCATATCTCCTCAACCAAGAGGACCTATGTGACGGACCACCTATTGTTGGAATCAACACGACGAGGAGAATCTATTATGAAACCAACTCACAAAATAGAAGAAAAGATAGATCAGCAACTTAAAAATTATCCACTTCGAGGGGTAAACCTCCTTTACATTACATAAATGAACAATTCTTGGATGATTCAAATGAGAAAACCTACTTTCTATATATAGGGGTCTAAGGGGTCACAATATAGTCAGAGTTGGCATGACAACGATAATGTAAGGGTACAACAATAACAATAGTGGCCTTCTACGGGGCACAATAATAACAATATGGGGACTACATGGGCACAACAATAACAATAAGGGGGTTACACTAATAATAAAAATAAGGGGATACACTAGTATTATAGGGACTTAACATGCCCCTCTCCTTAAAAGGAGTGTTTTCCTCAACACTTGAGTAGTTATGGATGCTTTTGTATAAAATTATCGTTCTCCCATGTCGAATCTTCAGCGAGTAAGTTATTCCACTTGAAGGGATACTCTGAAATTTATCAATTTCTTAGCTCTCGAGTTCTTGTTTCTGTGACTGTTGCAGGTTACAATATGATTTTTTGTTTGAACTGGAAGCTTGTCACCTATAACCTTCTTTAAGCATGAAACATGGAAAACTGGGTGCACTCAAGAAGATGCAGGAATCTCCAATTTGTATGCCATAGTACCATTATTTTGCAACACCTTATAATGACCATAGTACTTTGGTGATAATTTGTTATTTATCCTTCTTAGCTTGTTTGAGAGGCAATTGTTTGTATGGTTGTAGCCGTAAAAATACCCAATCGCCTACACAAAAACTTCTTTCGCTGCAACATTGATCTGCCTATTGTTTCATTCGATTATGTGCTAAAGTGAGGTCAGCCTTTAAGAGTTGGAGAACTTGTTGTTGATGCTCGATGTGATCTTCCACTGCTTGAAACTTATAATTTTATCTTAAATATGATGTGATGGAAGGTGGATGATATCCATGAAGTGCCATAAATGGGGTCGTTTTTGTTGCAGTATGGAAGGAAGTGTTATGCCACCATTAAGCCAGAGGTAACCACTTGAACCATTGTGTTTGTTTACCATACACAAAGCAACGAAGATACCCTTCCAAACATTTATTCACTATCTAAGTTTTCCCATCAGATTGAGGTTGATAAGATGAGATATGAGCTAATTGAGTACCTAGACAAGAAAATAATTTCATCCAAAAATATTATGTAAAATTGGGATCTTTGTCGTTTACAATAATCTTTGGGTTTCCATGTGGCTTTCGAATTGTTTGCATAAATGGAGTAGCAATTGTGATGGCTTTAAATGGATGGGATAATGAACAAAAGTGTGCATACTTGGTAATTCTATCAACTATCACCATGATTACATTTTTTCCTTTGGACTTGGGTAAACCTATGATACAATCCATTGAAACCTCCTCCCAACGTTGACTTGGAATGGATAAAGGTTGTAACAAACCCTAGGTCTTAATTGTTTCAACTTTGTTTTGTTGGAAAACCAAACATTCCGCCACAAACTTTTGAATATCAGATTTAAGGCCATCCCCAAAAAATTCCTTCTTGACCATGTGGTAAGTTTTTTAAAATCTTGAGTGCCCTCCTAAGGGAGAGATGTCAATTCCAATAAAATATTTTGTTAGAGTTGGGCCTTCTTACAAAGATATAAGTTATATTTGTACCATAATGGATCATTTTTTCAGCTAAATAAACCAGATCTACTGGGATCTTGCTGCAACTTTTGAATGAGTGTCCACACTTCTTCGTCATTCTTCCATTCATCCCTTGATTCGGCTATCCAATGCAACTGGATAATAAAAATGGCAGAAAGCAGTTCTTCCACATCCTCGTCCTTTCTTAAGAGTGCATCTGCAACAACATTTTGCTTTCCTTTTTTGTAGACGATTTCAAAGTCATAACCTAACATATTTGTGACCCATTTTTGCTGCTCTTCTGAAGATAATCTTTGTTCCAAATTTTATTTAAGACTATCATGATATGTTTTTAACTTGAAGTGTCTTCCCATTAGATAAGGTCGCCATTTCTTTAGTGCATGTAGTATTTCCAACATTTCCTTCTCATAAGTAGCTCTATTTAAATACTTTCCTTTGTTTGGACGAATTTCAAAAGCAATGGGTCTTCCTTCTTGCATTAAAACGACACAAATTCCATTTCCTAAGGCATCACATTCCACAATAAACGTTTTTGTGAAATATTGTGTAGCTAAGACTCGTGTGTGGCACATTACTTCTTTAAGATGTTAAAAGGCCTTAATTGCTTCTAGAGTCCAATAAAATGCATATTTCTTCAGTAATGTTGTTAGAGGTGTTGCTATTATCCCATAATTCTTAACAAACTTGCGATAATACCATGTAAACTCAAGAAATCCTCGCAGACGATTTATGGTTGTCAGGATTTTCCATTCCTTAATGGCTTTAAATTTGTTAGGGTCTACTTTGACACCCTCATAGGATACAATATGTCCCAGATATTCCTCTTCCTGTACACCAAAGAAACATTTGGATGTTTTTGCATATAATTGTTTCTCCTCCAATAGTTTGAGCACCCAGTCAACATGTTGAACATGATCCTTCCAAGACTTGTTGTAGATTAGTATATCATCAAAAAATACTAACACAAATTTTCTAAGTAAGGGATTGAAAATGGAATTCATCAAACCTTGAAATGTAGAAGGTGCATTGGTAAGGCCAAAAGGCATGACCAAAAATTCATAATGCCTTCATGAGTTACAATATATATATATATATATATCAGAATGTATTCAATCTTCATTCTAATTTGATGATATCCTGAACGAAGATCCAACTTGGTGAAGTAAATTGCTCCATGTAATTCATCAATAATAACAATACGAAATCTATCTTTAATAGTGAGCTTGTTGGGCTTCCTATAATCTGGACACATGTACCATGATCCATCCTTCTTGTTCACCAATACTACTGGAAAAGAGAAAGAACTTTTACTAGTTTGAATTATACCGGCCTCTAGCATTTTTGCAACCATACGTTCAATTTCACTCTTTTGGGCATAGGGATATATATAAGGGTTGATGTTTGGAGGAACACTTCCTGGAATCAAATGAATAACATGATCATGATCACAAATAGGTGGGAGGCCTTTGGGAGTCTCAAATACCTTAGAATAATTTTCCAAGACTTTTTGGATATATGAAGAAATAGATGATTTCGATGTTTGAACCTCTAATGAGCATAATTGTGTAATTACGCCTCATTGTTCTTTCTTTTGAAGCTTTGTCGTTCCATTAGAGCTGATTATCTTTCCTGGTTTCCCTGCGATACCCCTTAATTCAACTTCCCCTCGTTCCCAAAAAAATTCAAGAAAAGTTCTTGAAAATTAAAAGGTATTATACCCAAAGATTGTAACCATTGGACACCTAGTACAACATCAACATCGCCCATTGGAATGTAAAACATTGGACTATTCATTACATATTCCCCCATAGTTAGCTTGATATTATGGCACTTTCTAGAGAAATTTATAGTTCCTCCATTTGCAACAATCAATTGACACTCTGGTGTTGGATATAGGAATGAATTCAATTCCTTGGATATCTTACAATAAATAAAAATATGAGTACTACCCAAATCAATAAGCACTATTACCTTTTTCTTCTTGACATGTCCTTCTGTCTTGAGAGTTGGAGGAGTGGTAATTCCTGCCAATGCATTACAAGACATGATCGGATTCATTTATTTTTTCTCTAGGGTTGGTTCCTGGTGTATATCCTCTTCTTTTGAAGGTTATTGTTCATTTTCTTCCTCCTCTTCACAATCTATATAAAATAATTTTTTCTCAACACAATTATGACCTTTAGTGTATTTTATATCACAGCTGTAACAAAGCCCTTTTGCTCTTTTTTCTTCCAACTGTTGTGGTGTCAACCTTGTAAGTTGTGTAAGGCTAGGAGTAGAAACACCTGCATCTTTATAGTTATTAGAGGTAGGCTTCCTTGTCTCCATAATTTTTCTTTCAATATTTCTTGCCAACCTGAATGCCTTCTCCAATGAATCAAGTTCCCAATGGTGAACCTCATGTTGGATGTTATCCTTTAAAGTCCCTATGAAGAAATCGATCATATGATCCTATGGAATATCATTTACCCTTATATTCAATTTTTTGAAGTCCTCAATGTGCTCCACCATTGAACCTGTTTGTTTGAGATTTATCAATTGGCCAAAAAAGGTGTTTCTCTTTCTATCCTCATAATGTGTTATCATTTCCTCTGTAAAAATTAACCAAATGACAATTTTTTTACGAGAGCAAAGCCATCGATACCATACAAACTAATTAGGTTATAAATATAAAGTTACAATGCGTACCTTTTGTGTGTTTTGCACATTACGAAGATCAAAATATTGCTCCATCTACAGTATCCATGTTATGGGATCCCTGCCATCAAACTTCCTCATATCGATCTTTGGAATATGGTGGGTCTTCAATCCAACATTAAAGTCTATGAATCATTATTAACATTCCTTTTGTTATCATCATGAGTTTCCTCTACTATCTTTTCGCCATTAAGAAGCTTTTCTTTTAGCAACTTTGTCAAACCTTCAAGTTTTTCTTCTATACCATCGATCATAGCTTCCATGCCATTATTGAAACCATCAATATTAGCTTTCATACTATTCTTCAAACCATCTTTTGTGGCTCATTTTCAATATCCTTTATTTTAATTTTTTGAAAATACAAAAAATTGGGAAAATATAAAATATGTGTTAAAGTAGAGTTTCCTCATACTTTAACCAAAGTTGCAATATTTTTGTAAAGTTTAAAGTTAAATACTTTGAAGGATATGCAAAGGTGTTAATGTTCAGGCAACTAATTAAGCGGGATCTACGAATTATTTTTTCAAAGGTTTTATGTGACATCCCACGGGCACAATCAGCACACGGGTTAATGGGGAAGGTGCCTCCGCAGTTGACCCCGCTGACTGACCAGTTGATCTTGATTGACGGTGTGGATTCACTACGAGGGCAAGGCCCTAATGAGCACTCTGTACCCCCACAGCTTCCCGAAATGACGTAACATGCTTATGAATGACAATTTTCATCCATGTCACAGTATCATTTAACAGTCTCTTGTGAGTCAAATCAGCATTTAAATTTAAGACCCCGTACCATCTATTTAAGCCTATTTTTCTTTTCAAAGGTTAAATGTTATTTCTTTGTATTTGTCAACCCTGATTGCATTAGTGTTTTCCATCATTTTTCGTCACCCCGTGCTGTCTCATGGTGAAACGTTCATCTCTTTTTTGGCTCATCCAGTCATAATCCTCTCATGGACACCGAGAGGGATATCCGAGATACCATTTTCTCTCTAGAACACCTCCCCTTCTATCAGTAGGTTTGTTTAAATGATAAATCCTGTCCTATTTTCTCCGCCACGGCCAAGTCAGGCGTACTGTCTGCATGTATCCCTATGACTCATCTTTTTCCCGAGTTTGTGCACTGGTTGGTATCTGTCATGTATCCGGGTAAATTCTTCGTAATGAATTTCCTAGGAGAGAATTTTCTACAAGTCTCAGCCCAGTTAGTCCGTTAATCTTTATGTTACCTAGAGTCTGAATCCTATGTTCAATTCACTGACGAATCATTGGCAGCATATTATGATAATCTTGCAGGACAAGAATTCACCCAGTTCGCTTTCTTCCTAAGGCCAGACACAAAGCGGTTTGCACCAGATAGTAAAGAGTTCTCCCTAGAAGTTTTTGATGCAGAAGTTCAGATAGTGTTGCGGTGTATATCAAAGATACTGTGAAAGGAGGATGACAGCCTAATTGATAAATCATTACTGGGACTATTTGCGTTGATGATGAAGCCAGGAGTAGTGCTAGACATCCCCTCTTACTAGCAGGAGGTCGTCAATACTCAACTCATGAGTTTATCGCTCACTGGTTCATTCAGGTTCCCTTCTCTTCTCACTTATCTCTTTTTATATCAAAATGTGGAGGAATTCTTGCAATTGGGGTTGAACATCATGGATGTAAATAAAAAGAGGTATTCAGTAGTGTTTCAGACTGATGTAGTAAGAGAGGAACAAAATGAGGAGGGGGTGTTTGATTTTGAAAACCATTTTATGTCCACCGCTTATAAGATTTTGAATGGGGTTTTCCCCCCATGTTACTTAACAAAGGCTCAAGAATTTCTTTAGTTGGGTACTAATTGTAAATTTGGAGACTGGTATGTGTATGAAGATTACTCAGAGATCAGACTTTATGGAGCTAGGATAGAACCATATAGAATTCCCACATTTGTTCCTATGAGATTATTCCCCTTATAATTCATTAGGTAGAGTTTGAATGTAGACCAAATGCACTTTGTCCCAATGAAAAAGGGTCACATGTTTAAATTACCTATGTCTGTGGGTCCATTTATAGTCAACATGAGGCAGGTAGCTGATGAGGTTAACAAGATATTAGATGGTATGCAGTTGTTGTTAGGAGATAAATGGGCTTATGATCCTCATAAAGTAATTTCAAACAGGAAAGTTGAAAATCGCTACTCAGCATTTGTTCATGATAGGGCCCTAGCGGCTAAGATGAGCTGGCACTTAATAATTGGTCAGAGCTTATGGAAGGAGGTTATGGTGGCAAAATATATATCTCCACAAAGCCCACACGAATGGATCCGTGGCTGCATCACTTTGCAATCGGGGGCTTCTATCATTTGGAAGGCTATAACAAGAGCAGCTCACATAATTCAGAATGGCTTATCTTGGCAAATTGGTTCAGGATCTGCGGTTCGCATTGGCATGGACTCTTGGTCGGGGAGTGGAGATTATCATATACTGCCAGTATATATTATTGAACACCTCGCCCGCAGGAATGTCACATATCTGGCACAGATAGTTGACTGGGCACACACTACTTGGCGGGAACAAGCCTGGATACAGGCGGGTGACCTTGGTATCCCTCCGGAAGGCACACGGGTCTGGCAACGATTCATATGGGCACTGAAAGCCACCAATATCCGCATCACTGACCGTGAGGACAATCTGATTTGGGCTATATCAAAAGATGGACGTTATTCTCCAAAGCTTGGCTACCTCGAACTCATCAAGCACAAGGAACCCCCCATTAAGGACTGGTGGTGGAGCACCATTTGGCAATTAAAATCCCCGCATAAGCACAGACTTTTGTTCTGGTGCATACTCAAAGATTGCATTCCCACCTCAGAATTCCTGCACAGAAGGTCCTTCTACGGGGCATCTCGATGCTGCTACTGTCTTAACGACAGTGAGGACGCCCACCACTTATTTCTGCAATGCAACAGTATCCAAAACATCTGGTCTAGGATTATTACTGATTTGAGATACAGATCCAATTGGGGGGGTGCCACACTATTTGATGCCTGGTCCAATTGGTGGCAGCGTGCTGCACACAGTCAGAAACTCCGTAATCTACCATTAATAGTGTCTTGGGAAATTTGGATGGGGCGAAACAATAAGATCTTCAAGGAGATTTCGATTGACTGTGATCGGATATGTGCAGCAGCTATTGCCACTTTCCGACTCATACCTGAGGATTGTACAAGCTGTAGGCCACCTCATGTGAACCCGGAAATCATCGATCACAGCAAGGCGTGGGCATATTTTGATGGTGCGTCCAACGCACAGGGGTGTGGGGGGGGGTGCAGTACTCTATTTGAATGAACATCACTTTTTCGACATCAGAATGGGTTTAGGACCAGGAACCAACAACTTCGCTGAACTACAAAGCCTCAGACTCCTTCTCACATTTGCTCGGGAGATTCACTGTGCATCCATCCAGATATTTGGAGATTCTCTACTTGTGACCAACTGGTTTAACAATCTAGCACATTGCCACTCGCACACACTATCAGCACTTTTGAGTGAAGTTCACCATCTCAGAGTATTATTTGACTTCATCACAGTGACTCATATTTACAGGTCTCGGAACGAAGCTGCTGATCAACTATCCAAGGAAGCTTCGGAGTTGACTTGGGGTACCTGACACATCACTGAACATAATGCTGGACAGATCTACAGATACTTTCACCGGCCTTTTATTGAGGAGGCTCCTCATTTTTTGGACTTGTAGCTGTACTGTTATTATGGGGGATTTTGTTTATTTACGCCCCTTTTCATATATTCGGCATGTATTTATTTCATCTTTATTGTTCCTACTCGAGTTAGTAAGTTATGCACCGAACTTGCTATGCTTTGATACATACTGATGATTCAGGTTTCAGGACTGTATGCTTACAGTTTTTGATTGTGTGGCCGACTTTTCTGTTTGTTTTGGACTGTACAGTAGTTTTACACTACAGCATATGTAACATGTAGCTGATCATTAATATGAAAGGTTACGAACTTTTCTGCGTAGAGAAAAGACATAGAGAAATTAGCCAATAATAGTTTTATTTTCTACTAATTCTACAACATAGGACTCCTATCATGAAAAATCAGCGAGGAGGGTAAGGCGGGTTGTAGATCCGAAGATGAGGTAAAGGGCAGAAAAGACAAAATTCATTGAAGAAATAGCAAGTGCTCAGCCTGGTTTCCTTCTTCAACTAGGAGATGAACATAATGTTCCAGCCTCACCAAGAAGACATGGAGATGCTCAGGAGCAAATACCTTTGATTAAACATTTGTTTTCTCAAATTGTTGAAAGGAATCAAAAGACGAAGGTTAGTGTGGAGGCACAGGCTGAATATCAAGTAACTCCGAACCAGACAAGATTGTTGACTGCCATGTGAGAAAGATTCCTTTGCTTGATAAAGTCAATTTACACATGCAGGCACGTCAATTAATAGTGAATGATCTGACCAAGACAAATGCAATGGCTCTTAAGGCAGAGAATATGCTAGGAAAGGTGATCAAGCAACTAAAATTGGGGAAATCCAACTCCAGGGCCCTAACAACCCAAAATGAAGAACTAAAGAAGATAATTGTGAAGATTGGATTGGATCCAAATGACAGGTCTATTGTGTAGAAATGACTACAAAGTGCAGAATCAAAGATTTCTATGTTAAAGAAAAAATTGAAATTACCTATAGGAGAGCTTTCAATAGTAGTAGAGGTGGCAGAAGTGGAAAGTGAAAAGGAAATCCTTCTTCAATAGCCCTTACAGAAAGAAGAAGAGATTTCTAAGTTGAAAGAAACTGTACTTAATTTGAAAATCCATATTGATTCTCATTCCTGTACTATCATCATGCCATCTAGAAATGATGATTCGACAACACAATCATCTCAGTTAAACACTGAACTGAAAATGGCAGAGAATGACCTCATAAAGGCACAAAATGATCTGGAAACAGTAACAAAAACAATGCAGACCAAGTATGGAGAAATTAATAAGTATAGGACAGATTGTCAAACATCCAATGTGGAAATCAAGAGTCTAAAGGAGAAATTGAAGGGAAATATAACTTTGATACAGGCTAAAGATATCATCTGGAATGGAATCATTGGAGAGATGAAAGCAACCTGAGAATCTTTAACTATTGTATCAGAAAATAAAATCATTGTCAAGGACTTTGAAGAGAAATTTATGGCAGATAGGCAGAAGACCATTAACAGAGTCATATGGGAAAAGAAGTTTATTGATTTCATTGATTCAAAGACTGATCAAGAGTTAGAGGAAGATGACATTAAAGATAGGATCCTGTATGCTATAGAGATTAATAAGTTGGTTGTTAAAAATACTTGCAAGAAGACCGCTGAAAAGAAGTTGACAGAGATTAAAGAAGCAGTGAACAAATTTGATAATTTGTATGAAAAAATACCCAAGGTAGGATTGCCATCATGATGGTACCTTAAAGACAACCTTTTATCATGGGATTATTATGAACCATTATTGGTATTGGCAAAAAGTAAGGTGGATAACACTCATGAGAAAACTCAAATCCTGAAAGGAACAACAGTTATTAATTTTCTTCAGAGGCATTTTCAGTGATTGTGGATGGTGAAGACTTTATTTACAGAGCGACCAACATTCAACAGGATCACCGCCTTTAGGCTGGAGTACCACAAGCTGATCAACTCTCCTAAGACAAATATTGAAGTGTGGAAAAAATGTAGAGCGTGGATGGTTGTTCTACCTAATGATCCCTCATCTTCCAAGAAGGACAAGTCAGCCAATCAGGAGAATGTAGCAACAACAGAGCAAATTCATGTTCAGCAGATAGATTAAAGTTCTATTTTATCTTTATTAATAGAGTTCGATTGTAATGAGATACTTTGATGATATGTAATAGGTAGTTTAAACAATTTCAATTAGTTTGAGCAGTTAAGAGTAGTTTCAATAGTTATAAACTGCTTTACATTGTATTTAAAGAGGAAGAGAAAAAAGGAAAAGGTTTTGAGTTTTGGACCTTTGGACTACTGCAAATTTTGTATTCGATTTTTTGATGATTAATGAATGAAGATCAAGATTCTTGCATCTGTTGTTGTTGATATGTTTTCCAGTTTCCATTCTATCTTTTCGCTTCTATGAATAAAATGAAGTAATGTAGCTGCGAGTATCTTTTTACATGTGTAAGTAAGAGTTAAACATCCTTAATGGGCGCTCCTTCATTTTAACTATTCCACTCACATAAAATTCTTCTGAATTTTAAAGTGAAAGATCATGTTTATCAGCATATCATTTTGAGCTTCCTTCATGTTCTTCCTATCACTCCAATTAATATCAGCAGATAATGCCATTGTGAAGCATTTATTATATCAGATTCTTGAGGGTTTAAATAATTAATTTCTAAAGGTAATTAAGCAAAGACTATCTGATATCATATTTTTGTGACATATATATATATGTGTGTGTGTGTGTGTGTGTCTTGAGCATTGATTCCTTACCACACCCAAGGGATTGTTTCTTGAGATACAACATTTTTTGGCGTCATTGCCAGGGACGAAAAAGCGAAGTTCATTCCTTGGGTTCTTATTATATTTCCTCTGGTTTTTCAGAGAGGGGGAAATATCAGGCTGTGTTTTTTATTCCATAATTCTGGCATATAAAAGACCTCATACGAGGTCAGATACCTCGCAATAGAGTTCCTATTCTATCAAATCCCGAAAAAATAGTTTCTAAAAAGGCTCAGAAACCGAAAACCCCTTCCACACCTAATCCTACACTGCATGCACGTGGAAACAGTTCACATAACCCTTCCTCTGACGATATTTCCCAGAAACTCACTTTCTTGGAACAAGAATCCTTTTTCCCACCTGTTTCAAGAGCCAACATTAGAAGAACAATCTTTTGAGTCTGTTTCATTTACCTTCACGCAATCTCAACCAAATACATTTGTTGGTTCTTTTGTCGTCGTTCATCAACCCCTTCCCATATCAGTCGTTTCACCCCCTTCATTCACATTCACAACTGGTTCACTAAACCCGCCTACTCAGGGAGCGATTAACCAAGGCGTAAACATGGCAGCGCCTGCTTTTTCAATGAACATGTATGCACTGTTAAATCTTCTACAACCTGTGAATGCCATGCCCCAAGAATACCTCAATTTACTTCCTCGTTTTACTGGTGAAGATGAAGTGACTGCAAAACAACATTTTCCATTGTTTTGCACTTTTGCTGAGAATCTAAATTTAGAACATCTGGATGTAGTGATGAGACTTTTTGTACAGTCTCTAAATGGAGAGGCAAGAAAATGGTTTAAAGGTTTGCCAAATGCCTCAATTAATAATTGGGAGGAATTAGAAACACAATTCACCTGAAGATGGGGTGAAAAAAGAGATCATGGTTACTCATTGACATAATTTAATGCAATCAAGAAAAATTCTAATGAAAACATGATAGATTTTATTAAAAGATTCAATCAATTGTATAATAGTTTACCCACAGAAATGAAACCCCCTCCTGTTGGAGCAAGGGTAGTTTTTGTTGGAGCCTTTGATTCAAAATTTAGTTTCACTCTAAGACAAGTTAGCCAATTACATACAAATTTTGGTGTTCTTATTGGTATAAGGATATTGTTCATTACTTCTGTTTTTTCTCTTGCCTAACCTCACTAAACAGAACAAAATATAGAGCTTTAAGCTCGAATCCCAGCCATATGTCATAATTAATGCTAAGTTATATTGGAAGGATCCTACTGGCATCTTGTTGTTATGTTTAACAGAAGGTGAATTGATTGAAGTTATAAACGAATATCATGAGAGTGTATGTGGAGGTCATTATAATTGGAAGGTTACTCCTCATAAAATCCTCAAATCAGGTTTTTACTGGCCCTCCTTGTTTGCTGATGTATACAGACTGGTTAGAAGCTGCTAGAAATGTCAGCTATTTGCATAAAACAAAAGGTTAGCTCCTCTACCTCTTCTCCCAATGTTCATTGAAGAACCCTTTAGGCAATGGGAATTAGAATTTATTGGGGAAATTAATCCACCATCAAGTGGACAGTTCAAGTGGATTATGACTGCCACTAACTATTTCACAAAGTGGGTGGAGGAAATACCTACCAAAAAGGCTGATGACCAAGTAGTAATGAAGTTTCTGGAAGAAAACATTTTCAGCAGGTTTGGGTGTCTAATCAAGATTGTAACTGACAATGCCCAGGTATTCATTCCAGTTCGATTCATTAATTTTTTCCAAACATATAATGTTATTTTATCTCATTCTACAACATAGCATCCTCAAGGGAATGGGCTAGCTAAATCTTCTAACAAGACATTGGTCAAGATTTTGAAGAAGACGATTAGTGAAAATCAGAAAAACTAGGATTCAAAATTGACATTCGCTCTTTGGGCAGTACGAGTAACTACTAGAAGATCTATAGGTAAGTCCCCTTATGAACTGGTTTATGGAACTAAAGCTTTATTTCCTACTCATTTGGCTAGACCAGTGATTTCCTTTCTTCAAGAAGCACAAGAAGAACCTAATGCGCTGGTGAGAAGGTTGAACAAGGTTATAGAATCAAGTGAGAGTAGGAACAAAGTCAAAGAAAATTTGATCACTTATCAAGAAAATATGAAGTCTATTTTTGATAGAAAATCAAAGGAGATTCTTTTTCAAACTGGAGATTTGGTGTTAATATGGGATACCAAAAGAGAAGAAAAGGGAAAACACAATAAGTTCGACCCACTCTGGTATGGCCCATACAAGATTGCTGAGGTAAGATCAAATGACACATTTATTTTGGAGAATCTTGATGGAGAGACAATACAGCTGCCTATGAATGGACAATATCTCAAGCATTATTTCCAACATTGAGATTTTATGGTCCACCATTACACATATCCAGAGTTCTCATTGTTCATATTTCATCAAACAACATTTGAGTCCATGCCCGAAGTGAAGGCACTAATCTGCAGTTCTTAGTGTTTCGTGGCAAAAAACACTATCTCCAGGTGGAGCCAGATGTTGTGGCTCATTTGCAACATCCTTTATTTTAATTTTACGAAAATACAAAAAAATGGGAAAAATATAAAATATGTGTTAAAGTAGAGTTTCCTCATACTTTAACCAAAGTTGTAATGTTTTTGTAAAGTTTAAAGTTAAATATTTTGAAGGATTCGCAGAGGTGCTAATGTTCAGGCAACTAATTAAGAGGGGCCTAAGAATTATTTTGTTAGATGTTATAGGTGACAACCCGCGGGCACAATCAGCGCATAGGTTAATGGGGAAGATGCCTCCGCAGTTGACCCCGCTGACTGACCAGTTGATCTTAATCGATGGTCTAGATTCATTGCGGGGGCAAGGCCCCGATGAGCGCTATGTACCCCCAGAGCCTCTCGCAGTGACGTAACATGCTTATTAATGATAATTTTCAGCCACGTCACGGTATAATTTAATGGTCTCTTGTGAGTCAAATCAACGTTTAATTTTAAGACCCCGCGCCATCTATTTAAGCATGTTCTTCTTTTCAAAGGTTAAATGTTATTTCTTTGTATTTGTCAACCGTGATTGCATTAGTGTTTTCCATCATTGTTCGTCACCCTGAGCTGTCTCATGGCGAAACATTCATCTCTTTCCGGCTCATCCAGTCATATTCCTCTCATGGACACCGAGAGGGATATCAGAGATACCATTTTCTCTCTAGAACACCTCCCCTTCTATCAGCAGTTCTATTTAAATGATAAATCCTATCCTATTTTCTCTGCCATGGTCAAGTCAGGTGTGCTGTCTACATGTATCCCTAGGACTCATCTTTTTCCCGAGTTTGTGCACTGGTTGGTATCTGTCGTGTATCTGGGTAAATGCTTCGTAATGAATTGCCTAGGAGAGAATGTTCTATAAGTCTCTGCCCAGTTAGTCTATAAAGCTTTATGTTACCCAGAGTCTGAATCCTACGTTCAATTCACTGACAAATCATTGGCAACATATTATGATAATATTACAGGACAAGAATTCACCTAGTTCAGTTTCTTCCTAAGGCCAGACACGAAGTGGTTTTCACCAAAAACTAAAGAGTTCTCCCTAGAAGTTTTTGATGCAGAAGTTTAGCTAGTGTTGCGGTGTAGATCAAAGATATTGGGAAAGGAGGACAACAGCCTAATAGATAAATCAGTACTGGGACTATTTGCGTTGATGATGAAGCCGGGAGTAGTGTTGGACATCCCCTCTTATTGGCAGGGGGTCGTCAATACTCAACTCATGAGTTTATTGCTCACTGGTTCATTCAGGTTCCCTTCTCTTCTCACTTGTCTCTTTTTATATCAAAATGTGAAGGAATTCTTGAATTTTGGGTTGAACATCATGGATGTAGATAAAAAAAGGCAGTTAATAGTGTTTCGGATTGATGTAGTAAGAGAGGAACAAAATGAGGAGGGGGTGTTTGATTTTGAAAACCATTTTATGTCCACCGCTTATAAGATTTTGAATGGGGTTTTGCCACCATGTTTCTTGCCAAAGGCTCAATAATTTCTTCAGTTCGGTTCTAATTGTAAATTTGGAGACTGGTATGTGTATGAAGATTACTCAGAGATCAGACTTTATGGAGCTGGGATAGAACCATATAGACTTCACACATTTGTTCCTATGAGATTATTCGCCTTAGAATTCATTAGGCAGAGTTTGAGTGGACCAAATACATTTTGTCCCAATAAAAAAGGGTCACATGTTTAAATTACCTATGTTTGTGGGTCCATTTATAGTCAACATGAGGCATGCAGCTGATGAGGTTAACAAGATATTATATGGTATGGATTTTCTATTAGGAGATAAATGGGCTTATGATCCTCATAAAGTAATTTCAAACAGGAGGGTTGAAAATGGCTACTCAACATTTGTTCATGATAGTAGACCTAATATAGAGAAATTAGCCAATAAGAGTTTTGCAAGTTCTACTGATTCTAGCATACAGACTCCTATCATATCTGAAAAATCAAGCAAGAGGAGTAAAGAGGTAGCTGTAGATCCCGAAGATGAGGAGCAAAGAGCCAAAAAGAGGACAAAATTCGCTGAAGACATGACAGGTGCTCACCCTGGTTTCCTTCTTCAACTAGGAGATGAATAGAATGTTCCAGCTTCACCAAAAAGACATGGAGATGCTCAGGATCAAATACCTTTGATTAAATAGGTTTTTTCTCAAATTGCTGAAAGGAATCAAAAGATGAAGGCTAGTATGGAGGCACAGGTTGAATATCAAGTAACTTCGGACCAGATGAGATTGTCAACTGCCATGGATCTAGAAAAATTTCAGTTTAAAATTTCTCTCTCTCACCCTTCTGATATGACTATAGGGTCACCAAGTAATTTCAAAACTGTAAATTTAACCATTGATGTGAGAAAGATTCCTTTTCTTGATAAAGTCAATTTACACATGAAGACAAGTCAATTAATAGTGAATG
Organism: Pinus albicaulis; assembly: GCA_034641835.2. Classification (NCBI taxonomy): domain Eukaryota; kingdom Viridiplantae; phylum Streptophyta; class Pinopsida; order Pinales; family Pinaceae; genus Pinus; species Pinus albicaulis. Next base: position 370,676,154 of record CM076582.1, read on the forward strand.
ATCTAACCAAGACAAATGTAATGGATCTTAAGGCAGAGAATATGCTAGGAAAGGTGATCAAGCAACTGAAAATGGAGAAAGCCAACTCCATGGCCCTAACAACACAAAATGAAGAACTAAAGAAGATAATCGTGAAGATTGGAGTGGATCCAAATGACATGTTTGCTGTGCAGAAATTACTACAAAGTGTAGAGTCAGAGATTTATGTGTTAAAGAAAAAGTTGAAATTACCTACAGGAGAGCATTCAATGGCAGCAGAGGTGGCAGGTGGAAAGTGAAAAGGAAAGCCTTCTTCAACAGCTCTTACAGAAAGAAGAAGAGATTTCTAAGTTGAAAGAAATTGTACTTAAATTGCAAAGGCAAATTGATTCTCATTCCTGTACTATCATCATGCCATCTGGAAATGATGATCCAACAACACAATTATCTTAGTTAAACACTGAACTGAAAATGGCAGAGAATGACCTCATAAAGGCACAAAATGATCTAGAAACAATAAAAAAAAATAATGCAAGCCAAGGATGGAGAAATTAATAAGTACATGACACATTGTCAAACAACCAATGCTGAAATCAAGAGTCTAAAGGAGAAATTGAAGGGAAATATAACTTTGATACATGCTAAAGATATCATCTGTAATGAAATCATTAGAGAGATGAATGTAGCCTGGTAATATTTGAATATTGTATTAGAAGAGAAAAGCATTGTTAGAGACTTTGAGGAGCAAGTTATGGCGGATAAGCAGAAGACCATTAACAGAGCCATATGGGAAAAGAATTGTATTAATTTCATTGATTCAAAGACTGATTGAGAGTTAGAGGAAAAGACATTAAAGATAGGATCCTGTATGCTGTAGAGATTAATAGGTTGATCATTAAAAATACTTGCAGGAAGACCGCTCAAAAGAAGTTGACAGAGATTAAAGAAGTAGTGAACAGATTTGATAATTTGTATGACAAAAGAGCCAAGGCATGATTGCCATCATGCTGGGACCTGAAAGGCAACCTTTTATCATGGGATTCTTATGAACCATTATTGGCATTGCTAAAAAGTAAGGTGGATAACACTCATGAGAAAACTCAGATGTCGAAAGGAACAATAGTTATTAATTTTCTTCAGAGGCATTTTCAGTTATTGTGGATGGTGAAGACTTTATTTATAGAGTGACCAACATTCAACAGGATCACTGCCTCTAGTCTGGAGTACCACAAGCTGATCAAATCTCCTAAGACAAATATTCAAGTGTGGAATAAATGTAGAGCGTGGATGGATGTTCTACCTAATGATCCCTCATCTTCTAAGAAGGACAAGTCAGCCAATCAGGAGAATGTAGCAACAACAGAGCAAATTCATGTTCAGCAGATAGATTAAATTTTTAGTTTTATTTTATCTTTATTAAGAGAGTTCGATTGTAATGAGATACTTTGATGATATGTAATAGGTAGTTTAAACAGTTTCAAGTAGTTTGAGTAGTTAAGAGTAGTTTCAGTAGTTACAAACTGCTTTACATTGTATTTAAAGAGGAAGAGAAGAAACGAAAACGTTCCGAGTTTTGGACCTTTGGACTACTGCAAATTTTGTACTCAATTTTCTGATGATTAATGAATGAAGATCAAGATTCTTGCATCTGTTGTTGTTGATATGTTTTCGAGTTTCCATTATGTCTTCTCCCTTCTATGAATAAAATGAAGTAATGTAGCTGCGGGTCTCTTTTTACATATATAAGTAAGATTTAAACATCCTTAATGGGTGCTCCTCATTTTAACTGTTCCACTCACATAAAATTCTTCTGAAGTTTAAAGTGATAGATCCTATTTATCGACATATCGGTTTGAGCTTCCTTCATGTTCTTTTTATCACGCCAATTAATATCAGCAAATAATCGCATTGTGAAGCATTTATTATATTAGATTCTTGAGGGTTTAAATAATTAATTTCTAAAGGTGATTAAGCAAAGACTATTTGATATCATATTTTTGTGACACACACACACACACACACACACACACACACACACATATATATATATGTCACGAGCATTGATTCCTTACCACAACCAAGGGATTGTTTCTTGAGATACAACACCATCCATCTTATCTTTTATGTCTGTTTTTAAACCATCCATGTCACATTTTAGTTCATCTTTGGTTGCTCTTTGCGAGAGTGAAATTTGTTGCACTTGGTCCTGTAATTTTGATATACCATGTTGGAATTCTTCCTCTTCATGCATCATTGTAGATATTTATGAGGGCTTAATGGGTTTTTTTTGTTTTTTGTTGAGGAATTTTAGAACCCAATATTGATATATATGTTTCAATATGCCCTTGGTATCACTTCAAACTGATTTTTCAAACAAATGTTATGCAAAATTTAAAAAATACACACATTTTCTTGCTTTTTAGGAGCTCTATATTGAAATTGTTTTATCTTTGTGATTTTGGATCTCCAAGATTGAAACTTCGGTCCTATAGTAGCCCTTTGAGTCTTCTTTCCAATTCAACAGGTCAAACCCTATTTGGATTCTTCAAACTAAAGTGATGCCAAATCTCCCATGATGACCCGATTATGGAATAATTTAGTAGAGCGAAGTTGTAAGGGGTGCCACATGTCACTGTTTAAACATTCAAATCTAAAATTGATAGAGGCAAAACTAAATTCTGTGAGATTTCAACCAATTTTTACAGAATTCAAATATGATGTATGAAATGAAAGTTATGATGATTTTCCCTCGGTCACCTGTTTGAGACTGAATTCTGGAGCCTGCAAAAACCCTAATAGATAATATTTGTGAAAATATAGTAAACCAAGATCTGAAATTATGACACGAAGTTCACCAATATTTAGACTCCACGTGGTTTTAATTTTAGCTTATGAAGCTTCGTAGAAAAAAAATTACTAAGTTCACCAAGATTTAGACTCCACGTGGTTTCAATTTCAGCTTCTGAAGCTTCGTAGAAACAAAATTATAGTGAAAATTCCAAGATGGTCTGTTTGAAGAAGTGAAGCCCTAGAATCCAAAGCTTTGATACCAAATGTTATGCAACCAACTCACAAAATAGAAGAAAAGATAGATCATCGACTTCAAAATTATCCACTCTAAGGGGGAAACCTCCTTTACATTACATAAATGAACAATTATTGGATGATTCAAATGACAAAACCTAGTTTCTATACATAGGAGTCTAAGGGGTGACAATATAATCAGAGCTAACATAACAATGATAATGTAAGGACACAACAATAACAATAGTTGGCTTCGTTGGGCCACAATAATAACAATATGGGGACTAAATGGGCACAACAATAACAATAAGGGAGCTACACTAATAATAACAATAATGGGATACACTATAGTTATAGAGACCTAACAAAATCAAATGGCAATGATTATGGGAGCAAATTCAATAATCTTCATCCTCAAATTCTTGAACAAGAGTGGGGCATTTAAGGATTCTTATCATTTGGAGTTTCCAATTAATTCAAATTGGACGAATATTGAAAGCGTTCAAGGCTAATGTTGGTATCAATGACAACACCATTCAACATCCCTAGTTGGTGCTCGTCCAGTTGGACCTGTGCTTCCCATTCTGCTGCTCAACCCACGTGCACTATAACCACGCCCACGTCCTGCGCCTGCTGCCTGCTCCATGACCACCCTGAGCTAGGATCTTGCTACCCCTGCCATCCACATGATCGACCAAAGATCTTTTCCCACCACGTTCACCACAACCCTCGCTTGTGATTCCTCGCATAAGTTCGACACCCTAGTTGTTGCTATCAACTCCAAATCTTACACAACCACCCCAGACTCCATCAGGCGCAATTCACCCGTCCCTAAATCAGGACACTTCTGCCTTCACCTAGATAGGAACGTGCGATCAACACAAACTCGACTTCATGTCGGTGGTCGTGCTGTAACCTAGACTCCCAAGACAAGCCAAAATCGACACCAAGATCCACCCAAATAAACCTGAAACCACACCACGAGTTACTACGAACTCTACTAACCGGACGACTACCACCAGAAACCCAACCCTCCACACCACAACCTGAGAAGGCAAGATAACCCAGCTTCGCTTGTCACCTCGACCCAATTTCGCCATGAAACAATCACAAATCCAGACTAGCCCTTCAAAACAACCCTTCACTTGCAAAGGCCAGAGGAACACCTCCCAACGACACACAAGAAAAGCTAGATGTTCTGACTCCTAGAAACCCGATCGACGTTAGAGCCACTGGGTTCTCCAAAGGTAATTCTTCGTCCAAAAACCTTAGGAAGGAATAACTAGGCAATGCCTACCCTAGAGAGCCAAAAAAAAGCAAACACTAAATCCTTGGCTCAAGAAAAACCTCCACTGCCAGAAACCCTGACAGGACTTGCAATAGCAACAAACACCTTCCACGAAGAAACAAAGCATCACCACCTAGAGTGCCAAAACAAGAATCCACCTAGGCCCAAGACACCAACGCCTAAAATCAGCCAGACCTCCAACCAACACACCCTTTGACCAAGGAATTAATATGAAAGTTTCACCCAAAATAGAAGATAAAATGTTGTTACCTTATTAAGCCCGCAGGAGGAGCGATAAACAGATGACTGCCACCATACCCACATGACTCGAAGAAGTGTAAACACAGGAAAATTCGTGGCCCTCAAAGAGCCAAATAACATCCATATTGCTGCATGCTCAACACTTCTTAACCACGGCAACGTCAACGCCATGGATCCCCGAGGTGGTACTATTCCTTCACACACATGAAAGGGGTGATGGTTCACATATTCGATGCAGAGTAATTAACCGCAACATAATGGAAGGGCTTAATGTTTGCCCTCCTATGCTCATACCATATGTCGAGTGTCATACTTCACATGGCATAGAGTTACATGTGTCTAACACCCATAAGGGATATTATAGAAAAAAAATATTGTAGAAAAAAATAATTTATTTAAAATAATATAGAAACTAAAATTATCATTAAATACTAATAATAAATATGTTAGGTCCCTATATTACTAGTATAGTCCCTTGTTGTTATTAGTGTAACCCCCTTATTGTTATTATTGTACCCTTGTAACCCCCATTTTGTTATTATTGTGCCCTTAAATTATTATTGTTAGGTCGGCTAGGATTACATTGTGGCCCACTAGGATTACATTATGGCCACATGGACTCCTAAATATAGAAAGGAGGTTTCGTAAATTGTATCATCCAAGAATTGTTCATTTATGTAATGTATTGGAGGTTACCCCCTCGAAGTGGCTTATTTCTAAGGCATTGATATCTATTTTCTTCTATTTTTTGAGCTGGTTACGCAAAATTTGGTATCAGAGCTTTGGATTCTAGGGTTTCGTTGCTCCAAACAGGTCATCATGGAATTTTCGCTATAACTTTTTTTCTATGAAGTTTCAGAAGCTGAATTTTTTAGGGTGCAAAGCTGAAATCCTAAGGAAGATCTTCTAAAAATTTCAGAGCTTGGTTCGTAATATTTTCGGAGATATGATATGTGGAAGTTTGGTCCTTTTTCAGGCTCCTAAACAAGTCATCGTGGCATTTGCGCTATAAATTTTTTTCTACGAAGGTTCAGAATCTGAAATTTTTAGGGTACGAAGCCGAAATCCTGAGGAAACTCGTAAAAAAATTTCAGAGCTTGGTTCACAATACTTTCAGAGATATGATCTGTGGAAGGTAGTGCTTTTTCAGGCTCCCAAATTTCATCTCAAATAGGTGATTGTGGGAAGATATCCATAACTCTCTCTCTAAGCATCGGATTGGAGTGCCATAAAAAGTGGTCACAAGTACATGGACTGTAGTTTCTTGGCTATCAATTTTAGAGCTGAAGGACGAAACAGTGATACGTGGCAATTCGTACAATTTCGCTCTACTGAACCAGTCCATAATTAGGTCATTATGGGAGATTGGACACAACTTTGTCTTGGAGAATCCAAATCAGGTCAGATCTGTGGCATTCGAAAGAGAAATCAGAGGGCTATGTCGGTACTGAAATTAAAATATTGAAGTGCTACAATCACAGATATAATCCAATTTCAATATCGACCTCCTCAACAACAAGAAAAAGGTGTGTAAAGAAAAAGATGCCCCGTAAAAATAATTCAACACCCATTAAGCCTTCAGAAGGCTCTACTATGACTCATGAAGATGAAGAATTGGAACATGATCTATCAAAATTACAAGAGCAAGTGCAACAAATTTCACTCTCGCAAAGAGCAACAAAAAATGAAATGGAAGTTTTGAAGAAAGGCGTGGAAGCTAAGATGGATGGCATGGAAGATGGCATGGAAGCTAAGATGGAAAACATGAAGAATGATCTAAAAACAGATATCGAAAGTTTGACAAAGTTGATACAAGAAATGTTTCCAAATGGTGAAAAGATAGTGGAAGAACCTCATGATGAGAACAAAATCAATGTTAATCATGATTTCATAAACTCTAATGTTGGCGGGAAGAACCACCATATTCCAAAAATGGATATGAGGAAGTTTGATGGAAAGGATCCTGTAACATGGATACCACAGATGGAGCAATATTTTGATCTCCATAACGTGAAAAACACACAAAAGGTATGCATTGCAACTTTACATTTAGAACAAAACACATTTGTATGGTATCGATGGCTTTGCTCCCGTAAAAAAATTGTCACTTGGTCAATTTTTACGGAGGAAATGATAGCACATTATGAGGATACAAAGAGAAACACCTTCCTTAGCCAATTGATAAATCTCAAACAAAAGGGTTTAGTGGGGCAGCACATTGAGGACTTCCAAAAATTGAATATAAGGGTAACTGATATTCCAGAGGAACACAGGATTGATCTCTTCATAGGCACTTTAAAGGATAACATCCAACATCAAGTTCAAATTTTGGAACCTGATTCATCGGAGAAGGCATTCAAGTTGGCAAGAAAAATTTAATGTAAACTTATGGCGACAAGGAAGCCTACCACTCACTTCCATAAAGAAGGAAGTGTTGCTACGCCTAGATTTCCACAACCTACAAGGTTGACACCACAACAATTGGAAGAAAAAAGAGAAAAAGGGCTTTGCTATAGTTGTGATAGCAAATACACTAAAGGTCATAAGTGTGATGAGAAGAAATTATTTTACATAGATTGTGAAGAGGAAGAAAAAAATGAACAAGAAGAGGATATACACCAGGAACTAGCCCTAGAAGAGGAAGAAATGAGTCCGACCATATCGTGTAATGCATTGGCAGGAATTACCACTCCTCAAACTCTCAAGATAGAAGGACATATCAAGAAGAAAAAGGTATTAGTGTTGATTGATTCAGGTAGTACCCATAATTTTATTCATTGTAAGGTAGCCAAGGAATTGAATTGTTTCCTATACCCAGCACCAGAATGTCAAGTGATGGTTGCAAATGGAGGAACTATAAATTGCTCTGGAAAATGCCATAATATCAAGCTAACCATGGGGGAATATGTATTGACTAGTCCAATGCTTTCCATTCCTATCGGAGGTGCTGATGTTGTACTAGGAGTACAATGGTTACAATCTTTGGGGACGGTAGCTTTTAATTTTCAAGAACTTTTCTTGAAATTTTTTTCAGAAGGAAAGGAAGTCGAACTACGGGGTATTGAAGGGAAGCCAGGAAGGATAATAAGCTCTAATGTCATGACAAAGCTTCTAAAGAGAGAACAACGAGGCGTAATTGCACAATTATGCTCACTAGAAGTTCCGACATCAAAATCATCTATTTCTGCAGATCTCCAACAAGTCTTGGACAATCATTCCAAGGTGTTTGAAGCTCCCAAAGGACTCCCACCTATTCGTGATCATGATCATGCTATTCATTTGATTCTAGGAAGTGTTCCTCCAAACATCAGGCCTTATAGATATCCTTACTTCCAAAAGAGCGAAATTGAACGTATGATTGCAGAAATGTTAAAGGCGGGTATAATTCAGCCTAGTCAAAGTTCTTTCTCTGCTCTCGTAGTATTGGTACACAAGAAGGATGGATCATGGTGAATGTGTCCGGATTATAGGGAGCTCAATAAGCTCACCATTAAAGATAAATTTCCCATTCCTGTGATTGATGAATTATTGGATGAATTACATGGAACAATTTATTTTACCAAGTTGGATCTTCGTTCAGGATATCATCAAATTAGAATGAAGACTGAAGATATTCCAAAAACAACATTTCGAACTCGTGAGGGTCATTATGAATTTTTGGTCATGCCTTTTGGCCTTACCAATGCACCTTCTACATTTCAAGGGTTGATGAATTCCATTTTCAAACCCTTCCTTAGAAAATTTGTGCTAGTATTTTTTGATGATATACTAATCTACAGCAGGTCTTGGAAGGATCATGTTGAACATGTTGACCGGGTGCTCAAACTATTGCAGGAGAAACAATTATATGCAAAAAAGTCCAAATGTTTCTTTGGAGTACAAGAGGTGGAATATCTGGGTCATATTGTATCTCACGAGGGTGTTAAAGTGGACCCTAACAAAATTAAAGCCATTAAGGAATGGAAAGTTCCCACAACCATAAAGCAGTTGCGAGGATTTCTCGGGTTAACAGGGTATTATCGCAAGTTTGTTGAGAATTATGGGAGAATAGCAGCACCTCTAACAACATTATTGAAGAAAGATGCATTTTCATGGACTCCTGAAGCAACTAAGGCCTTTGAACGTCTTAAAGAGGCAATGTGACTAGCACCGGTCTTAGCTACACCAGACTTCACAAAAACCTTTATTGTGGAATGTGATGCCTCAGGAAATGGAATTGGTGCAGTTTTAATGCAGGAAGGAAGACCCATTGCTTTTGAAAGTCGTCCAATCAAAGGAAAGTATTTACAAAAACCTTTTTATGAGAAGGAAATGTTAGCAATACTGCATGCACTAAAGAAATGGCGAACTTACCTAATGGGAAGACACTTCAAGGTAAAAACTGATCTTGATAGTCTTAAACACTTTTTGGAACAAAGACTATCTTCAGAAGAGCAGCAAAAATGGGTCACAAAGATGTTGGGTTATGACTTTGAAATAATCTACAAAAAAGGAAAGCTTAATGTTGTTGGAGATGCACTCTCAAGAAAGAATGAAGAGGTGGAAGCATTGCTTTGTGCCATTTCTATTATCCAACCAGATTGGATAACTGAAGCAAGAGATGAATGGAAGAAGGACAAAGATGTATGGACACTCATTCAAAATTTGCAGCAAGATCCTAGTACATCTGATAAATTTAGTTGGAAAAATGATTCCTTATGGTACAAAGATCGCTTATATCTTTGTAAGAATTCCCAACTAAAACAAAAAATTCTTCTGGAATTGCACACTTCTCCTTTAGGAGGACACTCAGGATTTTTAAAAACTTACCACAGGGTGAAGAAAGAATTTTTTTGGGATGGCCTTAAATCCGATATTCAAAAGTTTGTGGCGGATTGTTTGGTTTTCCAGCAGAATAAAGTTGAGAAAATTAAGACCCCGAGACTTCTATAACCTTTATCCATTCCAAATCAACGTTGGGAGGAGATTTCAATGGATTTTATCACAGGTTTACCTAAGTCCGAAGGAAAGAGTGTCATCATGGTGGTAGTTGATAGAATTACCAAGTATGCACACTTTTGTGCATTATCTCATCCATTTAAAGCAAGTACAGTTGCTACTACATTTATGGAGAGAATTCAAAAGCTACATGGAAGCCCAAGGGTTATTGTGAGCGACAGAGATCCCATTTTTACTGGAAATTTTTGGACGGAGTTATTTTCTTGTTTGGGTACTCGATTAGCTCATAGCTCATCTTATCATCCTCAATCCGATGGTCAAACTGAGATAGGAAATAAATGTTTGGAAGGATCTCTTCGTTGTTTTATATCTGTTAAACAAACACAATGGGTCAAATGGTTACCTCTCAGTGAATGGTGGTATAACACTTTCTTCCACACTGCAGCAAAAATGATGCCATTATGGCACTTTATGGATATCATCCACCATCCATCACATCATCTTTAAGAGAAAATTCGAAGGTTCAAGCAGTGGAAGATCACATCGAGCATCAGCAAGAAGTTCTCCAACTCTTAAAGGATAACCTGAATTTGGCACAAAATCGAATGAAACAACAGGCAGATCAACATCGTAGCGAGAGAAGTTTTGATGTAGGAGATTGGGTATTTTTACGGCTGCAACCATACAAACAAATTTCCCTCAAGCAAGCAAAGAAGGATAATAAATTATCGCCAAAGTACTATGGTCCTTACAAGGTGTTGCAAAAGATTGGTACTATGGCATACAAATTGGAGCTTCCTGCTTCTTCGCGAGTACATCCAGTTTTCTATGTTTCATGCTTAAAGAAGGTTATAGATGAAAATATTCCAGTTCAAACAATATTTCCAGAACTTGATGAGGAAGGAAAAATCATATTGGAACCAGAAGCGGTCATGGAAACAAGAACTCGACAACTACGGAATCGATCAATTTCAGAGTATCTCATCGAGTGGAAGAACTTACCCACTGAAGATTCTACATGGGAGGATGAGAATTTTATACAGAAGCACCCAGAGCTACTCAAGCGTTGAGGACAACACTTTTTTGAAGGAGAGGGGCATGTTAGGTCCCTATATTACTAGTATAGTCCCTTATTGTTATTAGTGTAACCCCCTTGTTGTTATTATTGTACCCTTGTAACCCCCATTTTGTTATTATTGTGCCCTTAAATTATTATTGTTAGGTCGGCTAGGATTACATTGTGGCCCACTAGGATTACATTATGACCACATGGACTCCTATATATAGAAAGGAGGTTTTGTAAATTGTATCATCCAAGAATTGTTCATTTATGTAATGTATTGGAGGTTGCCCCCTCGAAGTGGCTTATTTCTAAGGCGTTGATATCTCTTTTCTTCTATTTTTGGAGATGGTTACACAACAAAATATTATAGAAAAAAATATTTTATTAAAAAAAAAATTAACTATATATATATATATATATATATATATATATATATATGAAATATAAAATAATTAGTAATAAAATATTCTATTAAGCACCTTCCAAGTGAATATAAATATTTAGAAGACACAAACTCTTTCTGGGTAAGGTTTTAAAAGTCTTTCAATTTATGGTGAATTTGTTTGAATAAGGTTTAAAAAGATTTTTTTTTTGTTAAGGTTTAAAAAGGTATTTTTTTAGGTTTTTATTTGTAAGAGTTTTATTGTGGGTAGATGAATTTTTTAGTATGTTATAGAAGAGATGTTGCTTTTTTGTTATGCATGTTATTTTATGTTATTTAAACATTTTGATTTGGTCAAATTACATAAAAATAATAATAAACTAAAAAAATAAAACTAAGTTAAAAAATAAAATAAAATTGAGGTAAAATAGTCAATGTGAGCATTTTTTGGGTGTAGGTTTTCACAATTCATGGTTTTGCCAATTGTATTTTTCTCTAATATAAGCTATTAAAAGACATACATTTGCTTGAGCTATTAATTTGTTGTTGCCAATTGTATTTTTCTCTATTATAAACTACTAAAAGACATACATTTGCTTGAGCTATTAATTTGTTGCTGTCAATTGTATTTTTCTCTAATATAAGCTATTAAAAGACATACATTTGCTTGAGCTATTAATTTGTTGCTCTAAACTGAGAGTTAGCTCAATAATCTTCTTGTGTCTACAAGTACTCTGCCCTTATTCCGATATTGATTGTACAAATTTTCTATGGAAGTATGTTCTAGGTTACTTTTCATCTCTACTATTTTTCAAAATATTATACTATAATTCAAATTCTAGAAAGATTGAATACAAATTTTTGAAAATTTGCAGACTTTCACAACCAGATAAAACTTGATAAATGAGCAAAATTCCTAAAATGCTTTTATCTAACTTATTAGTTTAATATTTAAACAAAATTACTAGATAAGTAACCAAAAATCCCAAATAACTGCATATGTCTTGGATTCAACAAAATATAATTTACAAAAATATATCTTTCAATAATGAAAAATAGAGTATTAGAGTCCCTAACTATTGAGGATATACAATTCCTAACTCATAGTTTGATTTATGTGAAATGGCAAAGAAAATTTAACACCATCTAAATCTAACTATTCTATTATGTGATGTGAATGAAACCTAAAAGGTACTCTCTAAGGCTACCAAATAAGATGTATCACACTAGGGCATTCGATCACGAGCACCCATTTATAATACGCCCCTCTTCTCATCCGCTAGGCATGAGATGTGGTAGTCCTATGAAGAGATGCTTCTTCGAGGGGGAATAGGAGGGATAAAATGGTAGTCCTATCGGGTTATGATTAAATTAATACACAAAATATTTACAATTTCACCAATCTAAAATAAAAATATAATATATATTTTTTAAATAATCAAAATATTTGATTAAGTTTTCCAAAATCATAGCAATCGAAAAAGTAAATACAACCTTTGTAATAAAACCATGAATGAGGTTGTATATGTGTGTGGAATGAGTAGTGCCCCACACACATATATTGGTTGGAATGAAAAGCACCGCAAAACCTAGAGTAATGCCCTAGATTACCTAAGTACTTTGAATAAGTAAGAGATTTAAATTATTATTATTACATAAGTACTTTGAATAAGTAAGAGATTTAAATTATTATTATTTTAGAATTAGTTGCAATATTTATATTAATTGAGAGAAAAAATTATATAGAGTAATTCATAGTTGACTTGTGTCTTAATCATTACAAAATTAAATAAAAAAGTAAAAGATTCTGTATAAAAACAAGTAAATAAATATTAAAATTAACTACTTTGAATATGTAAGAAGTTTAGATTTATTAGTTATTTTTTATTTGAATTTTTGGAGTTTTCTATAAATCTTGTGACCAGAATCTTGCGTAGCAGTTTGAGGTGAAATTTTGATTTGGGTTATTTAAATTGGTTTTTTGACTTCATATATGGATTTAGTACCTTGAAAAACTCCTAAGGGACTTTGATTGTGCAGAGTTTACTCATCAAACTTGTGATTTTAACTAATTCCAACCAGATTTTAGACAAATTAGATCGGAAAACTTTTTAAAAAGTCGTATTAAAGACAACTCGTTAGATTTATATTACGAGTCTAGATCTATCTTAACTTGGGATCTACCAAGTGCTAAGAGGGATCAAACCTATTTTTCACTCTAAAACAGGCTTTCATCTCAAGAGATTTGATCCCTTTTAAGATGGATCTAGAAGGGTTTAATTTCCTGTTTTAAGTAGGCCATATTGCACATGAATACCATGGGTTCTCATAAACTTGAAGCTTTATTATTTTGGTTTGAAGTTATTTTTATTTTTACATTGGGTTATTTTATTTTTTATTTTGATAGAGTCAAAATGTTTACCCGATATTACATTATATTACAACATCTCTACCATGCTGGGCTAGAGAAGGCATCAAAGCTCAATTATTATTATTATTATTATTTTAAAGTTAATTTATATTAATTGAGAGAAAAAATTATTCATAACAGATCATAGTTGACCTATTACTTGGGGAACTAGTCTGATCATAGTAGATCAAAGCCTTTTTCCATAGAGTTTGAGAAAAATAACTAATATCAATGTCTTTCTAAACAAACTAGGTCTAAAAGTAAAAATGGCTAGATATCTTGAGCTAGATAGAGTATTAGGCACATTACCACTACTCAAAAACAAAAAGTCAAAAAAACAAGTTTATCTTTAGTAGAATGTGCCCAACTATTGTCTTTATCTCTTTGCCATAGTTGTGAATTGATGACTTATTTGTTGGATTTGGAGTTGTAGTGCATCCAAAGAGAGCAATATGTCTTGACCAACCTCATTTATTTCAACCAAGATATTTCCCACAATAGTCGTCTTTAATTGCTAATACAATTTAATAGTTTATAAGTACTTGATCCATCATCCAAATTCTATGTCAATCTCCTCGTTAATTGTACACTCGTGCTTAATACAAGCTTCAACTTCAACAATTCCAATTTTGACTCTTGGCTTTCAACAAAATTTGTGTCTAGAAAATTTGTGTAGAGGTCTCCACATTCAATTGGGCTCTATTTAGAGGTTGGCTATGTCAGCCACGATGTCCCCGTCTATTAAAACTAGCATGACCCATGTTATAATGATTTGTTGGAATGAGAATAGAGAGGTGCCAAGTTGGGTGAAAAGCTCAAGTTTCAAAAGAGGCATAGTAAAAAAGGTGGGCAAGAAGGGAATGGGGAGGTAATGAAGGGGGTAAGAAGATCACTTAGCGAGTGGAGAGGAGAGAGCATAAACGTAAGACTAGGTTGAGGGAAAAACCCTAAAACCTAGGGCATGCAAACCAAGAGTAGATGTGACCATAAATAAAGATGAAAATCCTTTGTAAAGAGGAAATGATCCATAACTAGTCCACAATGGTTGCAATCATGCTAAAATTGTGGACAACCTGACATGATAAACCATTGCAAGATATGGTAGATCATTATACCGTTGGTCATGTGATCAACCCTTCAAACTTGAACCACATCTGTACTTTTCATAACCTCATTCACAATGGATGGATTAAAATCTAAGCCATGTTAATACTTTTCATATTTTTAGTCCCTATGCATGGAGATACAACTCAATTCACTTGTCTTGTCGAAGTTCAAACAAATGGAGGCTGGTGGTGTTTAATTGCCAATGGAGCTATGGGGGTTTGTCCTTAGCACTTCATTTAGGGGTTAAATTTTAAATGACATGGGGATGGGTTTTGATACTTTTATGTGTACATGGGTCACAATATCATTACTACAATTTCTTTGGGTGCAACCACATGTTTGACCGCTACTTCAATGTGTCTCTATGACTTCCATGATAAGCAACTCTCACAAGAAATTGAACTTGTCCATTAATGAAAAGTCATGAAAAGCTCCCCACTTTTCACCATTGAATCCAACCCTTTTGGGCTTTATAAAAAGGAAGATATTATTGGGGCGGGGTGGGGCACTTTGATTATGTGTGTACTTATTATGGATCGTTAATATAATCTCTCTAGGCGGAAACCCCACATTCAATCACTACCTCAAAGTGTCTCCACGACTTTTACAATAAACGACCCTCATGAGAATTAAACTTTATCCAATAACAAAAAACTCCTCACTTTTCACCATTGGATCCAACTCCTTTAAACAATATTTCCATGATATAGTAAATTATCACGATTATACTAATAAAATATAATACTATAAACTTATATTAAAAAATATTTAAAAAATAACACCTTTTAATGATCCATATATATAATTTGTAAAACCTTCTACTCATCAATATAGATTTAGATTTATATTAGGAAGTATTTAAAAAACAAAATATTTCACACAAAACATATATAAAACGTGCTTATATGCTTCCAAACGATAATGATGAGTAACCAAATGATATCCTCCCCATGAAATCACAACTAGGTCTCATTCACGATGAAATAGTACAATTTGAACAGAATTACAATATAATGGCGCCAATTCAAACTTTCCCTCCCATTAGCATTGATTAGTATAGCTTTCAATTGACCATTCGCGATGGTTGTAACCAGATATTTATTATAAAACCCTTTGGTAAAAATATTAGGAGAGGTTTAATAGACTCTAGAGTCCACTCAGAGCGCAGGTAAAAGCTGCTCTGCAGCACCCAGGACGAATATTTGCTTGAAGATGCCCAGTTCGCCGTCGTATGGAAACATTTAAATCGACATCCAACTATTCCGTGGAAAAACGCGAGCTATTCAAGGTGAGTTAGCTGGAATCCTGCAATCAAAGTGTTTCAGAGTATTTAACCAGATCCCGGGTTCGAGCCTCGCCCTTTAGTACATTATTGGCTTTCTTATTTTCTATTTTGAGTTTGGTTACCGCAATATATCAATTGTTCTATGGCGATTAGAGAAGTTTTGGAAAGAAAAGACATAATAATAACGGTGAAAGCAGAGAAACCTGTAGTGACGAGTTTGTTAAGCATACAGATGTATAAGAGAAATTTGTTCTCTTGTATCTTACCCAGTTATGAAAACTCTTCGGTAAATGCGGGGATCCCATTTAATATTTCCGGAAGATTTGGGAGAAGCCATATCCCATGACTTTTGTTTTGGAGAAATATTTGAATGTAATTACTAATAGAAGATATTGATTAGCAGTTTTTGATTATTATTACTAATCTTATTATTATTTATGATGTATTTACTAGCGGGGCTTAGGCTGAGTGTATGCAACTTTTTATTTTGTACTATACACATTTTAAAATATGCATATCATGCTTGAATTAGAGTAGGTTAAGAAATGCTTTGTGCTTCATCACATGCTGGACTTGGATGTAACCAACAAGAATCATAGTTATCAGTGAGACTCTGGATCTTTCAAACTAGCTGAATCGATTAAGGCTTAACCTCCAAGCTTTTCTTAAAAACATGGAAGGAAGGAAACCTAAAAAAAAATCAATTAAAGAAAAGGGAAGAGAAGAAGAGTACTTAAAACATGTAAGGAAGGAAACCTAAAAGACAATCAATTAAAGAAAGGAGAAGAGAAAAAGAGTACTCTACAGTCCTGCACTTGGTAGTCATATGCAGTCCATAGCAGTGCATTAATTACCACATATACGGGCATATATACTGTTGTATGTGGAGGCATTCCACATCTCACAATATATACGGTGATTAATGCATTCCTGAGGGTAGCTATTACTGGTCACTGCAGGCCCCACATGTCAAGTTCCTTCGCTTTATAGGTTAATATGTATAATTTAATATATTCCATCTTTCCAAACCTTCCAAACTCTTTTCAAAATCCTGAACTTCTTGAGACCTTTCTCTGAATCTACCGAACTTTTCAAATCTGGTATCTATGACAAGAAACATATTGAATTGCACGAAATCTGAGAAATGAACTTCATAGAATAATTAATGCTAATATAACCAAGGTAATTTAGTAATTATTATATAGGCTTCGAGTTTTACTAGGTAAAAATTGTCAAATAAAGAACAAGTGCTTTCTTATGTATGGACTTCAATTAACTTATTAAGTCTCATGGAATGAAAAATACTGTAATGGCATTTATTGCAGATGCCATTAAAGTAAGTCTGCTAATTCAGTTATATAACTAAAATAACTAATTTGCATTAAAATAATTTAGGTACATAGTTATTTCTCTCATGTTCTTTGAGAGGTTTGTTGGGCTGCATAAACTCCCTTTAAATATTTTTTTGTTTCCTCATTCCTTTTCTACGATCCCCGAAGATGTTCTCATGTAGTTAAATGAACTTTGTTCCCATACTTAATTCCTTTGAATAGCGTATCATCCAACAAGACTAGCAAAGGGTTATATAACGTAGAGTTTCTTGATATGTAGTAACAAAGAAGTGCTTAGGCACATATTGATATGAGTCAAAGAAAGGGATTACTAAGAGATAAGATTAACAAAATAATAATGCAAATCCTCCAATTCAGCCTCAAGTTGAAGCCCTACCAGGGTTAGGTTTTCTAGGGCACAAAAATATCTAGAGAAAGATGAGGCCAACCTTGCAAGGGGAAGTTTTACCATGCAAAAAACCTAGATTTTGAGCTAAAAGGATCACCAAGATAGAACTTAGGTTTTATTACCACAAACACGGATCCACAAGTGCCCTAAATTAATTTAGTTGTAGCCAAATGCCCTAGCGACTTGCCTTAAAGGCTTAGGAAAATAGAAAAGAAGGAAATTTTTTAGCTTTTCAAAGTTTTTGAACAATACAAATCTTTCCAGTTCCTAATCCTACTTGGGTGATGGAGTCTTTAGGGCAATTTCAAGAGATAAATGACAAATGCTTGAGTAAGGGGGGAAAACTATTGTTTCCACTTAAATAAACCCTATCTATCTTTTTTGTTAGGGGATAAATTAAATAGGAGAAGCACACTAGGAGGTCTCCAATGGATTTCAAGGAAGATATATTCAACATGCAAAAATTACCCAAGATTTTCCATAAATAATTTGCATTTAAACATGGAGCATAGAAAAACCCTAGCAATAATTAATTACATGTAAAATAATGAAAAATATGCAATAAACTTAAAATTCTTCCATGAAAGTTTTCTTTCAATCTCAAAAAGACATCTCATGGCTTTTAACCATGTTTGCCTTTATTGCTACAATAGATTCCTTAGCACCCTATAGTTTTCTTTGTCTTTTTGTAGCTTCCTTTGATGTCTTGGGCTACCTTCAACTCTTACCTGATTATGAAAATAATCTTCAGCATTTCTTGAGTTGCCTTGAATTTTGTTTATTTCTAGGATTGCTGCACCATTTTCTTGAGCGCTTTCTAGCAAAGCCCAACTTGGCCATTCCTCATTTGTAGTTCATATTACAACCTCATTAGTTGGTTCTTTTGCTTAGCCAATCTTGGTTTAATTGTACCTTTACTTACTAGAATTTGAAGCACATTACAAAGTTGTAATTTATGCCATTCTATCTTTATTTGGATTCCTTTCAAAGCCCTTTTTGTTTTGCAACTTGTTACACCTCATATTGTATGAAGTTTCACTTTATATGGAGATTTGTTATTGGTTCCTTGGAGGTCTTTGGCTTGGGGGAGTGACTCACTTCTCCATGGCTAGATGATTGTGTTTGTTGCTTGGAGCATCTTCTCATAGATGCTTGGCTTATTGATCACCTATAGGTTGCACTTATGGATAGTTGTGGAGTGTACTATCTCATTATGGTGTGGTTTGGTATATATGCTTATCTAGGATATGTTTGATGGTTTTAGACCACCAATAAGTTAGATAATGGTGTTAGGAGGTAGATATTTCATGTTGTTGTTGATGTTTCCTAGTGAATTGGTGTGTTGATGTATGATGTTGGTGTCATGAGGCGGGGTTGTTTTACATGATTCTCATGTGTTGGATGTGTGACGGGGAACACATTTCATGATTGGGTGTGTTATCACTTTGTTGCTCCCCTCACTTGCGATGTTGATATGGTGGGATGATTCATGTTGCCTTGGTGGGATTTTCCTAGGTGATTTGACTTTATGATTTAACATTTGCTAGACGTCACCTCAGGCAAGAATGTGTTTCATGATGTTAATACTCAATGGTATGCTATTTCCTATGTTTGAGCTAGAGGGGGGAGGGTACTATACATGATTTCAGGGTGATCTAACCTTTTCCTAAGGAAGGATGTTGAATTTTGATGTGAAAATCGCTTAGTGGCGGTTCACCTTAGATTGGGATTTATGTTTTGTTATTATCATGGCGAGGTTTTGCTATGGAGAGCATTTTTTATTTACATGATACAACACTTTATTAGACTGAATCCCTCATTGGCACACATGTTCATAGTGATTTAATCTGCTATCGACTAATTGGAGGGGGGACTATCGTTATATTTGAGCATTAACCTTTATGCACACATGTTGAGTTTGATTGAACCATCAATGGTTAAATTAATCTAATTTATCCAAATTAAAGTTAATAGTTGAGGTACCCTACTTTATTGACTTCCTTTTCACACTTGAAAGGGCTAGTTGGATAGCTTGTAGGCTTGGAGAACTTGAAAATTTAACAAAGCTTGGAGAACTTTCTTGTGATTTTCTTAAATGTTTGTTAAAGGACATATGAGGTTCTTATATAGTTAGTAATGCACAACCCTAGATATCACCTTATAGGAAGATCTTCTAAGGTTAGATGTGGTCAAACTTACATATCACACATTATACATGCTTTACCTTCATCAAGGGTACATGGTTTGACTCCATTAGCCCAAAAAATAGTAGTCAGTGTCACTATTCTCTCCCAATAAACAATCATTAAAATCAAAATTTTACCTTTTCTTTTATGTTTTAGGGTTAGAATAGGGCTTGTGACAACTATAGTGTTAGCCTAAACATCTAGTGTTTAGTTAGCATTTTATGATAAAAAATATATTTAATCATAATTTATTATATTGCTAATTGAATTTTCAGCCGTTTAGGGCTGAACAACTTGCATTATTAGGACTGTTATGTGCTTTTTATATTTCAGAAAATAATTAGTTATTAAACCGTAGCTTAATTTGTATATTTAGTGCAACATGCTTTACCTTCATCAAGACTACTTGGTTTGACTCCATTAGCCCAAAAAAATAATAGCTACTAGTCTCTCCCAATAAACAATCATTTAAATCAAAATTTTACCTTTTCTTTTATGTTTTAGGGTTAGAATAGGGCTTGTGACAGCTATACTTAATTTTCAGGCATAGTTAGCCCAAACATCTAGGGTTTAGTTAGCATTTTGTGATAAAAAATATATTTAATCATCATTTCAGCTGTTTAGGGCTGGACACCTTGCATTATTAGGATTGTTATGTGCTTTTTATATTTCAGAAAATTATTAGTTATTAAACTGTAGCTTAATTTGTATATTTAGTGCTACTTTCAATTGATCTTTTAGTTGTCAAGGGGATAATTGTTTGCTGATTTACACCAGCCATAGATTGCTAAAGATTGTTATTTTTCACACAAGATTTACACCGGCCATAGCTTTTTATTCTTTTGATAGTGTTTGGGGTGCCCTCTTGACCTATTTGAACTTGCTAAATAGTAAATACCATAAATTGTCTTGGAAACTCCTCAAAATCAAACCTAGAATTTGCCTTAATGAACCATGTTGTCTTCACCTTGACTCTCTTGTTTTAGTGGTGGTCTTATAAATAACTAATATAGGAGACCCTATACTTGATTTGATCTTGCCTAGGGATTCCTTGAAGTTACCAGGGAAGCATACCTTGTATTGGATCTATCTTGCACTAAAGAGAGGGAAGTAATTGTCAAGGTGACATTGGTACTATTTCCATGTTACATTTGTCTTATCCCTTTGTGAAAGGATTTGCACCAAGGTGCTACATTTTGTGATAATAGGTACAACCAAGGTTGGAGACAATTCTACCACTTATAGAAGAATATCCAACAAGAACTAGAAAAACATTTATATAGGGCTCAAATGGCATTTTTGATTTTGAACTCTCTATTACCTTTATCTTGGTGTTTTAATGCTCTTTTTTGTCGGCATCAATCTAGAATTGTCATCTTTTTATTTTTTTTCCACTTTTTCTAGAAAGAAAATTTGGTGAAAACTACTATTTTTTAAACAATGCAAAATTGGAATTTTTTCACAAGGACAAATTTGTTCAAATTATTGATGTGATAAAATGCCAAGTAGGATTTATTTTTGGTTTTGATATCTTGGGTAGAATTTCCTCCATTTATGGTTTTTTAAGATGACAAAAAGTTTCTTAAATAATGGATTATGGCTATTTCTTTAGTTCCATGTCAAACCACTTGGAATTTGACCAAATTCTCTACTAGTTTTTTTTGTGCATAGTCTTATTCCTTATTGTCAAAAATTTATAGTTGATTGAGCTTTTGTTAGTGAATACTCTACCATTCTTTAAAAATTGCTAATTGTCCCTTTTTAGGATTTTGGGGTCGAATATGTTATATTACACTCATGGAGACTTTTGTAGATGTTATCATTGCAGACTTACACCTGAAATTTTGCCTCCATTAGAGTTCATATGTTCTTGCTATGGCCAAAATAAGAGATTAGTCCAGTACTTGCCTTTCTTTTTTTAAATAAAATCTCTTTTGATGGGGCATTGCTAACATGGCATGACACGTGGTTGTGTTGATTTGGCACCATTGTCCATTGTGATACTACATGTTAGCCTTTGGTCTTGTCACGCCATTCTTCAATTGCCTCTTACATTATATGACATGTCATCATTGAAGAGCTTTGATCCATAGTTTCCAAAACCACTACTCGAGGCTTCATAATGCTACCATATTGTAATACTACTTATCGCTTTTTGTGCTTCCAACTTGTACTTTGTTCTTGTTGTGTGCCTTCCACCTTCACAATATCAACTTCTGTGCCTCATGTTAGATTTCAGGGCCCTCCTCATGAATCCATGGCCGATTGACAATGTGTATCATCATGTAGCTAATTTCTATCACATTAAGTCTTGAATTTATTAAATTTCAATCCTTTGGCTTGGTTTATGTCATTAGCGATTTGAGAACCATAACTTGGCTTCTTGACTTGACCTTTTGTTGATTCTTTTACTCTCCAAGCTGAATTCAAACTTCATTGTTTGCAATTTTGAAGTCTATTAGTGCTTGAATTTTGCAATTTGCCCATTTCTTACAAAATTCTTACAAAATCAAACTTTGTATTTCATAATTTTTGTGAAATTTCTGAAATTTACTTTATGCAGAAATCTACTGTTAGATCTGGTTATATTTCCCCTACTTAAACAAGTTATTAATGTTGAAATATTCAGATTAACATTGAAGTAAACACATAACAAACTTTCACTGATTCGGATCTAAAACATAAAAGTACATGCACAAAAGACAAAGTGACACAATATTTTCTGGATAATAGTCCTTGGAAAAACCGAATGCGAGAAAACTGGTTTTCTGGCCCCTGGAGGGTTTATATTATTAAGTAGTTTTTTGAATACAACAAATCTAGGCACCACACTGGTTAACCCGACAGAGAAAAAGATAGATCTGCAGCTAACCTGTTGTTCTGAAGCCAAAACCTTGACTGATCCACACCCTCAAACGGGATTTACAAGACTCAGCCAAATCCTGGCCTTAGAAACACCAACATTGCCTCTGAAGCCCCTGTGTCAGTCTCTTCAGCCTTTGCGTTGGCTTAGAGAGGGTTCTGTAACCCCGGAATGGGTGACGCAGACCCTACACTGCCCTTGAGGGTCTCTGCGTAACCTAGATGGGTCCCTTGCTGCCCAACATTGCCCCAGAAGGGACTGCGTAGCACCTGCGTAGCTGAAGCTGCCTCTACGCTATGCAGCTGCTGTCGCCTCTGCTTCTTTGCGCAACCTTTGGAAGCTGCTCTCTGCCTCTTGTTGATTCTAGGCACTGGGATCAGACCATCCCCTTTGCCTAAACGACCCTTCTCTGCAGCTGAAACACTTATGAAAAATTCTTAGCAAACCCTGCCCGAGAATTTCAACTTAGTCTCAGTGCTCTGCCTCTGTGTGTGTTCCTCCAAATGACCCCAAGCTTTTCCTTTATACTTTTTTCGTTGGGAAACCAACATCCATGATCATATCTTGAATCGATGGCTAAGATTAAAAGAAAGCTTGATCCGTGTGACTTAAGACAATTCCATCATATGTTTTAATTAATTACCTTTAATAATTTAATTTTCTTAAGTCAAACTTAGGTTCCTTAATTAAAATTATTAATTAATTAATTATCTCCCAAATTGGATGGAATTTTCCAAATCCCTTTCTAGGTCTTGGAGATCTCATGTACTCTAGTCCCTTCACAAATTTGTGAGTTAGAGCACATTTGATGCTACCCCAACACTCCCTCTTAGTGAAGAATATGCTCTAGTACAACTCTGCTTCACCTCGAAGCTCTGCACTGATCTCTGGTGTGGGTCTCTGCACTAATGGTGGGCATGTTGCCCTTCATCACTGTGTTGCTGCTGCCATTCTGTACTGCTGTCGCCGCCACTGCTACATTTGTACTACAGCGCCCTCTCAATCTGCTGCATTGCGCTGCCAACTGTTGCACTGCATCTTCAGTTGTTGAGAGAAACAACTGAAGCTCCTGCCCAATCTTTGACAAACAAGTCGGTTGGGTTGCATCAGTCGGTTGGGTTGCATCCTCATCAACTGAAGCTCCTGCCCAATCTTTGACAAACAAGTCGGTTGGGTTGCATCCTCATCACTGAAGCTCCATCGACTGCTGATTTATGCTGTCATCTAGAGGATGATGCATAGCTACATCTCTGCACTGCGTAAGCAGACTCCCTCTGCATTGCTGAAGTCACATCAGCCCCTTGTGCTGAAATCTCTCACGCTGCTGCTGCGCTGTGCTGTCTTCCTGAAGCCTTCTACGCTGCTGCAGCTCTGCTCTACGTAAGCAAGTCACATCAGCCCCTACGCTGCTGCTGCATCTGCACTGTGCTGCAACGTTCAGCCTTCAACTCCGCCTCTGCTCCATTTGTGATTCTCTACACTATTGGACTCATCTGCACTTCGATGTTGGTAAGGCTGTTGAACTCATCTGCACTGCGCTGCTCCCTTCAGCCTTCAGCTCCACCTCTGCAGCCTTGCCGTGGCCTCATACCCCTTGTCGCAGTTCCTCCTTCTCCTCCGTAGCTCCCTAAACCTCCATGCTGCCTCATTTTTGATTTTTGGAAGCATCAGATGTGCTCAAAGTCTCAAATTTTGTACGGAGGATTGGAGACATGTATTCCAGAATACCCAAAAAGTGTTTTGGGAAATTCCACCTAGATGAGGTTTTATCAAAATAATGAATTATTTTTAATGGGAGCTTAAGTCCAAACTTAGGGCATTAAAATAATTAAAGCATATTAATAGAATTGGGTGTGAAACTTCTAGAAAAAGGCGAAGATCGAGTCAAGTTAATCTTAGCCCTTGATTATGTTTTAATTCGGGCTGTTGATTTCTCAATGAGAAGATTATAAGGACTTCGATGGGCTTTCGGAAAATACGTTGAGAAAGGATCTAGAGATCGATTACTCAAGTGAGTAGCACAGAGCAGCCAAAGAGATCATCGAAGTGATTCTTGCAGTGGGAGCAAAGATAATTTCCGGTTAGAGAGATTTTTCCTGAGCTGGGAATGCATCGCAGAGAAGGCAGAGGAAGAACCATAAGCGGCAGTGTAAGGGCTATGCTGGGAAGCATAAGGGCTATGCTGGGTAGCATAAGGGCTACGCTAGGTAGCGTAGAGCCACGCAAAGGCAACACTAAACCTCTGAAGAGTTTTGCTATTTTGCTCAGGTTTAGATCATATCCAGTGCCATGAGTCGAGGTGTGAGACTGGAGGGCCAGAGGATCGAGCATCTAGCCAACAGAAAAATCAACTCAAGGGAGTGACGCAGTACCCAACAGTTGTGATGTAGAGCTGCGCAGAGACAACGTGGGGCTTGTCAGTTCGGGGTTGGGTCAGTGCCAGATCGACAGTGTTAGTGTGAGGTAATCCTCACTAATTTTCTGCCAGTCAGATTCTCTGTTGGATAGCTAGATTTGGGCATCCAGATTGTATTCAGAAATTATTGCTCAGTAATAAAAACTCTCGGTTGCTACTCCGATTTTCCTGATTGGGTTTTCTGGGGACTTAGTCCAAAAATAACAGTGTCACTTGTGTGTGTTGTATTTCTTCTTGTTCAGTACTTGTCTTCCACATTTTATTTATTTAGTGACGACTGCAGTTGTATTTGATTTGATATTTACTTCTAGAACACAGTAAATAACTTGTAGAATTTAACAAGTAGAAGTAATATCACTTTGTTGCAGTAGGATTTCGGGTCACTGAATTTTCACGTGGTATCAGAGCATAGGTGAAGCAAGAGAGCAGACCGGAAGAGTTCAGTGTTGAAGAGAAGGAGGGAGATTGAAGAGCTGCATAGGCAGCAGATCCAATCCCCAAGGGATTGCGTAGTCCATTGCGAAGAGGGCAAGATTTGCGAGGAAATCTTTGTTTAAGTGAGTCGATAGAGAGGTAGGATTTTCCAGTTCGTGATTTGTAAGCGGTGGAGGAAGCAACGGAGTAGCAGCTTCAGTGCAGACCAGTCTACTAGTGGGACGCAGTTTTTTGCTGCAGCAGTTGCTGGTGTAGAAAGCGTCAGGAGAAGGAAGAAGAAGAATATTGAGAGAATTCTGACCTCAAAGTATTTCTTGCCCAAGAAATTATGATTTCTCGTGTAGAAGCAACAAAAATCGAGTCTTATTTGGCTTGCTCCAGCAGGGAGTGCGTAGAGTCGGCTGCGCAAAGGGTTGGAGGCAGCAGTTTGACATTTGGTTGGGTGAGATGGCAGCCACCGAGTTACGTGATCAAGATCGGTTGGATGGTGCCTCCAACTATGTAATCTGGAAGGCAAGGGTCTCCTTCCTTTTGGATGAGCATGATCTCAAGACCTTCACTGACAGCTTGGTAGCTGTCCTTGCAGATCCGGATCCATTGAAGGCCTACAAGAAAGATATGGCAAAAGCCAAGAGGATGATCCTCGATGGAGTGAGGGATCATATAGTTTTGAAATTTTTTGGCAAAGGGACTGCCAAGGAGATGTGGGACGCATTGGCTATGCTCTATCAGGGGTCTTCCGAGCAGCGAAAGATGTTCTTGGAGGAGAAGATGCGATCTACGAGGATGCAAAAGGGAGAACACATAGATCTGTTTCTATTGAAGCTTCAGGATGTCCTAGATCAACTGGCAACTGTAGGGTCAGCACCTTAGGCCACATAGATGGTTAGATTGGTCTTGAATTCCATTTCTAAAGAGTGGCAAGTCTTTGTCCAGAGTATCCTGGGCAGAGAGAAGTTGCTAGATTGGGAAGGGATGTGGGTAGCTCTTCAACAGGAAGAGATGAGGAGAGACTTAGTCAAGTGCAAGCTTGATGGCAGTAGCAGCAGTGGGACGAAGCCAAAGGAGGAGGAGGAGGAGAACGTAACCCTTGCATCAAAGGGGCAGTAGGTACAATGAAGGCAGAAGAAGGACGTCTCAAAGATCAAGTGTTTTCCGGCGTGGTGAATTTGGTCACTACGCTACTCAGTGTCCTCTCAAGAAGAAACATGATCCGCAAGCTGCTACTGCGAGGATCGAGGAGGAAGAGTTTTCTATGATTGCCCACATGTCTCCAAGGGAGAATTGGGGTGATTTATAACTGTAGTTCGAAAGAGCTGCAGTTGGGTAGTATCCTTGAGGAGTCTACCTCTTGGATCAATACCTTGCTACGAGAGCCCATATAAGTAGTAGGATGGACTAGTGTTAGTTGGTGCAGAGGAGTGTTAGATTGACAGTGCAGTGGCTAGAGAGCGCCAAAGTCTGAGCAGTGTAGAGCAAAGTTGGCAGCAGTGCAATTGTCACAGTGCAGAGTCAGCAACAGGCGCAGAGGCTTCAAAGGGTTAGCATAGAGACTAGCAATAATCAAATCTCCAGTATTAGATGCATCATGCTGAACACTTAGTTCATTATTTTGGATGTTTTTTCTGCTGCAACAACAACAAAGTTGCAGTGAAGATGCAGTTCGCAGCAGTGTGCAGAGTCAACAACAACATAGATGTAGCAACGCAGTAGTTGATGGGCAGCAGTGTGAGACATCAACAACGCAGAGGGAGATGTTACAGAGTTAGTGTGATGCTTCAGCAGGATGCATTACTATAACACATTCCTCGCTAAGAGGGAGTGTTGATTTCTGGTAACATTGAATGTGCTCTAAATCTCAAATTTTGTAGACAGACTTGGACACATGTATTCCAGAATACCCAGAAAGCATTTTGGGAAATTCCACCTGGATGAGGTTTTATTAATATACTTAATTATTTTTAATGGGAGCTTAAGTTTAAACTTAGGGAATTAAAATAATTAAAGTATATTAATAAATCTGGGTGTGAAACTTCTATAAAAAGACAAAGATCAAGTCAAGTTACTCTTAGCCCTTGATAATGTTTTAATAAGTGTCATTGATTTCTCAACGAGAAGATTACAAGGACTTCGATGGGCATTTGGAAAATACATTGGGAGAGGATCTAGAGATTGATTTCTCAAGTGAGCAGCGCAAAGCAGTCGGTGTTGAGAATATGAAAGGCTGTAGGTTAATAAAATTCTCTTCTTGATAATTACTTGTGAACGTACTTATGTCTTCTCTTCTTTTAGTTATGTTAATCTTTCATCAAGTCAATTATCAAAACCCAAGACACAAATATTAGGTTCCTAGAGCCATGGCAAAACCTCTCCCTCTTGGAGAGGAAAACCTGCAAAGAATTCTTTTTATCGATCTTCAAATGACAAGTACCAAGACCCAAACTTCGAACCTAGACCTAGATTTGCTTTCAGAACTACAATCTTCACCTTGAGTATGTTGGTATTTAAATAACTTGAACTATGAGAAGGTAAATCAAGGATTTACCTTCCTCACTATTGCTCTTGCTTCTCTTTATGATCACTATCTCTTATCCGCACTTCTGTAACTTTATATATATATCTGCACTGAAATTTGCTGTAGATTCCACACTATCTCAGTATGCATTCACACTGTCTCTGTTGTAGTTTCCGCAATTTCCTTTTGTAACACGCAGTCTTTACTATGGTGTTCGAAATTCCCTTACAGTCTCTGCTGTGATGTTTGTAATTACTTAACGCAAACAATGCTGTGGTGTCTGCAATGTATTCTTATATATGTACTCTGTCTCTGCTATGGTAACTGCGAGGTCTTCGTATATATATCCTCCGTCTTGCTGTGGTAACTGCAAGACCTTCGTATGTATATCCTTCGTCTTTGCTGTGGTAACTGCAAGTCTGCAATCTATAAAAGAATCCGCATTCAATTGTGTGCTGTCTTCGTTGCTTATCCGTCCAAATGATCCGTAGACTTGGCTAATATATAGTGGATAGTTCTCACCTTTTAGGTCGACCATCAAATATGGTTAGGCCGACTTCATCATAACATGTGGGCCGACCATGAATTGTAGTTACTTTCCAAGCGGTGTTACTTTAGCAGATTGTCTTCACTTGATTACAACATTATATGAGGGCTGTCAAGGCCTTTGGAGTACAAACTGAATCCTTCATGAATATGACACCTAATTGAATTTATTCCTAGAAGACATAAACCTAATAGACATCAAGAAGAAGTCTATCTACATAATAAAATATTGCTCATGAAAACCATGAGATAAGTATACCAAAAATACATTTTATTATCGTTGACATCTTCTATACATAAATACATAATTACATAGCCAACATGAAGACCGACCTAGTTACACTTTTCAACAGTCAGAGAGATCATCGAAGTGAGATTCTTGCAATGAGGGGCAAATATAATTTTTGGTTGGAGAAATTTTTCTCGAGCCGGGAATACATGGCAAAGAAGGTAGAGGAAGAAATAGAAGAGGCAACGTATGGGCTACGCTGGGTAGCGCAGAGCCACGCAGAGGCAGTGCTGAGCCTCTGAAGAGATCCGCTGTTTTGTTGAGGGTCAGATCAGATCCAGTGCCGGGAGCCAGGGTGTGAGACCAGAGGGCAAGAGGATCGAGCATCCAACTAGCAGAAAGATCAACCCAAGGGAGTGATGCAGTCCCCAACAGTTGTGAAGCAGAGCTTTGTAGAGACGCGGGGCTTGTCAGTTGGGGGTTGGGTCAGTGCCTGATCTCCAGTGTTAGTGTAAGGTAATCCTCAGTAATTTTATGCTAGTAAGATTCTATGTTGGATAGCCAGATTTGGGCATCCAGATTGTATTCAGAAATTACTGCTTAATAATAAAAACCTCAGCTGTTGCACCGATTTTCCTGCATTGGTTTTTTCCGTGGACATAGTCCAAAAATAACGGTGTCACTTGTGTGTGTTGTATTTCTTCTTGTTCAGTACTTGTCTTCCACATTCTATTTATTTAGTGACGACTGAAGTTGTATTTGCTTCGATATTTACTTGTAGAACACAATAAATAACTTGTGAAATTTAACAAGTAGGAGAAGTAATATCAGTTTGCTGCAGTAGGAATTCGGGTCACCGAATTTTCACACTCATCTTTTCTCCGCTGCCAGATCCGATCCCTATACCCCTGCCGCAACACCTTTTCTTCCCTTTGCAGTTCCCTTCTCCTCTTCCGCTCTGCCTCCATACCCTTTTCCGCAGCCTCCTATCCATCCGCTCAGCCTGCTGCAGCTCCCTTCTAACCTTGCCGCAGCTTCCCATAATGTTACTGCTGCACCCTCTCTCCTCCACGGCCTCATCTATCCCTCCGCTCAACCTTTCTCCTCATCAACCTCCATGCAACCCCCATCTCCCTTTCTTGCTGCCTGTAGTAGCCCTCCAAAACCCTCACGCTGCCCTCATTCCTCTTTTCTGCTGCCTTAACACAACCCTCTCTCCTCCATTGGCGTGGCCTCTAGGCCTTCAAAGCCTTAACCTTTACTTCACTTTAACACTGTTGTAAGCCCTCACAAATTTTGCAGTTATTGTGATACAAATTTGAAGCATTTTCAGAGTTAAATTTGGCATTCAGATCTGAGGTGGGTAATTTGACTTGTGGATTCGACAAGTGTCTTCAAGCCCTAGGGCTTCCTGGTGCATTTTTTCTAACCCTTACAACATTATTTCAGTCAAATAAAACTTGCATAAAAGTGACATTAAACTCATTAAAACACTGAAGAATTCTTAAACACACTTGGGAATTTAGTAAATTAATTTTGGGTGACTGTCATAAAGTTTTCAGAGGGTTGATTTATCTGTTTGCAGTAGGTATTCTCTGCTGTCATAAATCTATTTGCTGCTCTTATTATCTCTGAACCTTACTGCTGTCCTAAATTTAATTTCTGAACTTTTAAGTTCATTGGTGAAAGAGAACTGTTTACATCATCAATAAGGTTGGGTACAATTGTTGGCATTTGGTATTTGAGAAGTTTAATGCTTATGATCTTTCGAAATCTGTGGTATGAATTTGCACACGCATAAGCTCACATCCTAAAGTACAATTATATTTGGTCAAGCAGATAAGTGTAAGGAGTTATTGTCATCTAGTACTCTAAATTGCTCCAAGGCATTCTTGTTTCATTGATTAGTGAAAGAATATCGTGCTAAGATATATTTCTCTCTAAGCTAAGTAGCATTGAAGGTGATTTACACCAATTGCATATCATTGAGTAATTTGAGATCTTAGATAATTGATTGATTGAAATCTAATTGTATATTGGGAATTTCTTAGATAATTTGTTTTGGAATTTCAAGTACTTGTCATTGACATTTCACAGTGAGATTGGATAAATACGCTATTGTGGATCTTAGCAAATTGTGCATCTTGCAATTATTGAGTTTCATTTTATTTTGTGAGCACTTCCAAAGTTGGCATTTATTCTTATAATCGGGATTGTCTTAAATAAGTACTTGGCGATATAACTCAAGATAAACCATAATCTAAGTACTCTAGAGCTTTAACAATCTTCCTTTCACAATCATCCTCTAAATTTCACCTTGCTTTTGCATCCTAAGCTAGTAGTGCATATTAAAGCTTACTTCCAAGCATAGGTTTGGTTCAAAGATTTCTAGGAGAACCTTTCTCATCTGGCTTGAGGGGCCCAGACAACTCTTCGGTAGTTAACATGAGGACCTTGTAGTCGTCAGAGCCACAGTCTCTGCAGCGCCAGAGGCAATTGGTTATAGGAGCACAATAGGAGGTATCATTAATCAAGCCCTTGTAGAAATTTCCTGACTTTCCGACCCCGGTTTTCAGTTTCACCTTATTTCTCCAAATAGTTAAATGCCCTTTCCCATATCCTTACATTCAACAAACTGGAAAATAATTTTTTGCTGAAAACACAAATTCTGGAAAATTTACGGAATGCTGGAAAATGCAGAAATAAAAATCAGCAAGCTTAAAACAGCCATTCAACACATTTAAACACTGAGATTTTTGGTTAACATGACCCTGGAAAAACCCCCTACAACTCTTGGGGAAAACCAGTTCGAAAGCTTCTTTTTTATTTTTTGAATATTGATTTTTACAGTGAAATAGGAAAAACTCAGAAAAAATTCCAGCAACCAATTTACAGACTTATCTCGATTTCTGTGCTTGCACATCGCCTCAGAAATTGTGCCAAATCAGCAACAACAGAAAACAGAAAATTTACAGCACCTTAGGACAACATTAAATGTTGTACGGCCACCTCGAGAAGCGTGTCGAAATAGCCGTACTTTGTTGTATGGATTGTACAGATTTTGTACAGCAACCTCTTGAAATCCGTGCCAAAAATATGGGCTGTGCTGCTGTCCTCTTCCTTGGTTTTTGTGCCGAAAATGACAGCCACCCTCTTCCTTGGAAAACGTGCCTGATTTTTGTGCCTTGGAGTGCGTGCTTGCTGATGTACCCTCTTCCTCGATTTTTGTGCCTCCTCACTTGGAAACACTGCCTCTCCTTTGCTGTACGGATTTTTTGCCTCGATATGTGTGCCAATAAATGCTGCTGTACCTTTGCTGAAATCTCTTCACTGCTGCCCTCCTTCTTCTCACTGCTCAGAAAAATCTCCAGCTCTCCTTCTCTCCTTCTCCCAATCTGCTCATGAAAGAATGAATGACCTTTTCCTCCTTTTCCTCCTTTAACCTAACCCTAAGTGACTTTTTGGGGAATCCCTAAATCCAATGGCTGAAATAGATTGAGATCTAGGGCTGAGATTAAATGCTCATTTAAATCTCACTTTCTATTTTTTAATTCACCCCACTTTAATAAAGACCCACTTGGTCATTTATTTCCAAAGTCACTTTTCCTTTCTAATTTTACATTGACTTTATTAAAGTCACTTTAAAATTAGACTTTAGTAACTTTATCACTTAAAGTCACTTTTAAATTAGACTTTAGTAACTTTATCACTTAAAGTCACTTTTAAATTAGATTTGACTTTATAAAAATTATAAAGTCACT
This sequence comes from Pinus albicaulis, assembly GCA_034641835.2. Classification (NCBI taxonomy): domain Eukaryota; kingdom Viridiplantae; phylum Streptophyta; class Pinopsida; order Pinales; family Pinaceae; genus Pinus; species Pinus albicaulis. Next base: position 370,708,582 of record CM076582.1, read on the forward strand.
TTAGGAGAAAAATTAATTTCTTTTGGACACTTTTCCCTAGGCCAAAGATCAAAGCCTTAGGGAACCACCTGTCCTCCGGTACCAAATTTCAACACTCCCTCTTACCGAGGAAGGTGTTCCTCACCACACCCATCTTGTCTCTGAAGTAGACATGCTTGCCCCGTGGTAAGGCTTTGGCAAGAATATCTGCAACCTGCTCATCAGTGGGAATATACTCAAGCTTCACAGCTCCTTTCTGAACATAGTCTCTGATGAAGTGATATTTGATCCCGATATGCTTTGACCTGTCATGAAATACTGGATTCTCCGTGAGTTTAATGCAACTCTGATTATCACAGTAAATCACTGAAGGTCTCAACGGCTGACCAAATAAGCCAAACAACATCTTGCGAAGCTAGATGGCCTCACAACTAGCTAGACTGGCTGCCATATACTCTGCTTCCGCTGAACTCAATGCTACTGACTGCTGCTTTCGGCTGAACCATGACACAACCGCCGAACCCAACCCAAAACAGCACCCTGAAGTGCTCTTCCTATCAGAAGCACAACCTGCCCAATCCGAATCAGTGTAACCTGCCAATCTCACTCCATCCCCCTGCCTGTAGTCCAGACCATAATCCACTGTCCCCTGCAAGTATCGCAAAATGTGTTTTGCAGCCACCCAGTGAACCTTCCTAGGCTCACACATAAATTGACTCATCGTGTTGACTGCAAAACAGATATCTGGTCTAGTGTTGACCAAATACATCAAGGAACCAATCAGCTGTCTGTACAATGTGGGATCCACCAACTCGGAATCCGAAGCATGAAGCTTCTTCCAGCTGGTGATCATCGGTGTCGACATGGGTCTACAATCCTCCATGTGGAATCTGCCAAGGATGTCCACAATATACTTCCCCTGTCCCAGGAAGAAATGCCCCTCCTCCTGCCACACCTCCAAACCCAAAAAGTAATGCATCAAGCCGATGTCCTTCATCTCAAACTCCGCCGCAAGATCTCTCTTGTAGTGCTCTATGAGTCTCTCTGCACCTGTAATGACTAAGTCATCCGCATACAACACCAGAATGAGAGGCTCCTCACTTATCACAATATAGTAAAGGTTCGGATCTGCCTCACTCTTTGTGAAACCCATCCCCTGCAATTATGTATCTATCCTGGAGTACCAAGCTCTGGGAGCTTGCTTCAGGCCATAAAGGGCCTTCTTCAGTCTGCACACATGGGACTCCTTCCCATGCACCTCAAAGCCCTGTGGCTGCTCAATGTACACCTCCTCTTGTATGAAGCTATTGAGAAATGCGGTCTTCACATCCATCTGGTGGATCTTCCAACCCATCTCTGCTGCTATCGATATAATGGAGCGAATCAAAGTATATCGAGCCACGAGAGCGAAGGTCTCCTCATAATCAACTCCCTCTACCTGGGAGAACCCTCTAGCCACAAACCTCGCTTTGAATTACTCAATGTTGCCATCTGCAGCATGCTTTACCTTGTAAAGCCATCTGGAAGTAACCATGGATTTGCCCTCAGGCCTCGGCACCACCTCCCAAACATCCTTCTTCATGATAGAAGAATACTCCTCCTGCATGGCCTCTCTCCAGACCTGCTGGCTAGCTGCCTCCTCATAGCTAGAAGGCTCAGAGTCAAGGATGCTGGTAGCCATTGCCATATAGCTACAAAACCTCTCAGGTGGTTTGCTCTCTCTGACCGGCCACTTAGGCTCAGCAACAGATGTGGCCTCTCTCAAGGTGTCCTGAAGCCATTTGGGCTTCCTCTTCCCTGAGCATACTTCTCCCATTGGAGAATGAAACTCCTCCTCCTCATCATCATCAGGAGCCTGAACTCTTAACTGTCTGTCTGCTGTCCTCCTGCCTGCACCTGAACCTGTAGAAGCTGAGGTATCGTGTGAACTGTCCATCAGTGGACTCCCTAGTGAACTGCTCTGTGGACTGCTCTGCATGCTGCCCGAAGCACCACTCCTCTGACTCTGTGAGCCACTGCTCACTGACGGACTTGACATCGTCATAGATGTACCTCCGGATCCTCCTGATCCCTGCCCACTGGATTCCTGTGATTGACTCAGCTGCTGCTGAGGGTCTGGCTGATCCAGATACTCTAACTCCCGTGACCTTCTAAAGGCCCTATCCTCCTCGAACTTCACATCCTGCCTGACAACAACTTTCCTCTGTGCAGGAATGTAAATCCGAAAGGCCTTTGAGGTCTCACTGTAGCCCACAAAGATACTCTTCTCTGCGGTGGGCTCTAGTTTGGTCCTCTTCTCCTTGGGTATGTAGGAGTATGTGATACACCCAAAGATACGAAGATGACCAATATCAGGCTTCTCTCCAGAAAAAGCCTCTTCCGGAGTCATGTGCCCCAAGGCACGATGCAGACTCCTGTTCTGCAAATAAACAACTGTGTTGTAGGCCTCTGCCCACAAAAACAATGGCAACCCCTGATCATGTAACATGGCTTTGGCAGCCCCTCCGATGGATCTGTTCTTCCTCTCCGCAACCTCGTTCTACTGGGGGTTGTAAGGAACAGTGAGCTCCCTCCTAATGCCTGCCTCCGCACAATAGTCAACAAAATCTCCAAGGGTGTACTCTCCTCCATTGTCCGACCTCAGGGACTTGATCTTCCGACCTGTCTGTGTCTCCACAAGAGCTCTGAACTCCTGAAACCGCTTGAAGACCTCACTCTTGGTCTTCAAGAAATAAATCCAAGTCCTCCTGGAGTGATCATCAATGAATAAAACATAGTACTCATATCCACTCAAGGAAACATGAGACATTCGACCGCTCACATCGGAATGAATCAAATCAAGTATCCCAGTCGCTCTGCTGTCACTGCTGGGAAAAGGGGATTTGGCAAACTTGCCCATCACACATCCTCTGCAAGTATCAAAGTGATCAGTACTGAAATCTGGCACACCTGTAGTGATCTCCCGCAAGGTCCTCAAGGCTCCATGATACATATGCCCCATCCTGCGGTGCTAAATCTCACAGAGCTCAGAACTGCTAGCTCTGCTGTCGGTACTACTGCTCAATGCCAAAAGGGGCTGAAATGCAAACTTGTACACCTTTGCATGGCGTACACCTATCACTCTCGCTGAATCAGCTGGAGTGCCCCTAGGATACATCAACATCTGTCCTCCCCTGAACAGTATCTCATATCCTCTATCCTCGAAAGCTGAGACGGATATGAGGTTCTTCCTCATCCCTGGCACATAAAGAACATCTGACACCTTCAAGGGAGGTTTAGACTCCGTCTGAAATGTCAGTGTTCTCACACCGACTGCTCTAACAACTCTGTCATCACCGAGTACTACCTCTATATCAGTGCCACTCTCTGAAAGCTCTGAGAAGTACTCACGGACTCTTGTCATATGACATGAAGCCCCACTGTTCACATACCAGATACCCGAAGATGCTCTGCTAGTCGAGGGAAATGCATGCTCCCTTTGAACCTCTGTGGCAGGTAATCCTGCACTAGAGGACTCACACGCAATGAACCCAAACTCTCGGTCAAAGCGATCTGCAAAGTCCTCAACCTCTGTTGATGCTGCCATGCTCTGGTTCTTCCCCTTCTTCTTCTTCTTCTCCGGACACACAACTGCATAGTGTCCCATCTTCTGACAATTCCAACATTTCACCTTGGAATAGTCCTTCTGTGTGTTGCCCTGTTTACCTTTACCTTTGCCTTTGCCCCCACCATTGCTTGTGGAAGCCTGCTTCTTCCCTTTGCCTTTCTTGCCTCCTGCCAACAGTGCTACATCCTCATCCTGCTCAACTGGCTTGGCTGCCCCAAGCTGACCTTTCCTGATCTCTGTCTGAATGCAATCATCCCAAAACCTCTCCCATGTGGGAAGGGTGTCACGTGCACAAACCCCATCAGCAAAGTTCATCCATGAACTGGGGAGGCCATTCACTGCAATCCGCACCAACTCAGTGGGTGGAATGACCTCTCCAATTGCTGCCAACTCATCTCTCACATTAGTAATCTTTGTGAGATATCCAACTGCACTATCAGTCTTACCCATCTTAATGGTTTTCAGCTTCTCCTTCAGGACCATTTTCCGGTTCTCATTGGTACTTTGGTAGAGATTGGACAATGCTGTCCACATCTCATGAGCATTTCTCTTTCCTCTCACATGAGGAATGCAATGGTCTTTGATTCCGTCTAGGATCAGTCTCTTACCCTTGTTGTTCTTTCTATTATATGCTGCCAACTGAACAACATCAGTAGGCACATTAACAGGATGTTGTTGGGTATGAACCATGATATCCCAGATTTCTGCCTCCTCAAAGATACTCTGCATTCTCTCCTTCCAAATGCTGTAATTGGTATGCCCATTCAACCTATCCTCCACCCTCAATCCCAATGACATCCTTCTGTCCTAAAACTGAAAAATAGCACTGCTGTAGTAAAGATAAAAATAATGTTTGTGAAAAAATCAGCTTGCTGGAATTTTCTGAGAGAAAAATCAGCAGGCTGTATTTTTCTCCTTGCTGTCCCAAACTGCACTTTCAGCACTTAAGCTCCGATACCATTTAGAAATTTTCTGTTCCCACCCCGGTTTTCAGTTTCACCTTATTTCTCCAAATAGTTAAATGCCCTTTCCCGTATCCTTACATTCAACAAACTGGAAAATAATTTTTTGCTGAAAACACAAATTCTGGAAAATTTACAGAATGCTGGAAAATGCAGAAATAAAAATCAGCAAGCATAAAACAGCCATTCAACACATTTAACACTGATATTTTTGGTCAACATGACCCTGGGAAAACCCCCTACAACTCTTGGGGAAAACCAGTTCGAAAGCTTCTCTTTTATTTTTCTGAATATTGTTTTTTATAGTGAAACAGGAAAAACTCAAAAAAAAATTCCAACAACCAATTTACAGACTTATCTCAATTTCCGTGCTTGCACACCGCCTCGAAAATTGTGCCAAATCAGCAACAACAGAAAACAGAAAATTTACAGCACCTTAGGACAGCATTAAATGCTATACAGCCACCTCGGGAAGCGTGTCAGAACAGCGGTACTTTGCTGTACGGACTGTACATATTTTGTACAACAACCTCTCGAAATCCGTGCCAAAAAACAAAGCTGTAGTTGATGTCCTCTTCCTCGGTTTTTGTGCCGGAAATGACAGCCACCCTCTTCCTTGAAAAACGTGCCTGATTTTTGTGCCTTGGAGTGCGTGCTTGCTGCTGTACCCTCTTCCTCGATTTCTGTGCCTCCTCACTTAGAAACACTGCCTCCCCCTTGCTATACGGATTTTCTGCCTCGGTATGTGTGCCAATAAACGTTGATGTACCTTTGCTGAAATCTCTTCACTGCTGCCCTCCTTCTCACTGCTCAGAAAAATCTTTAGCTCTCTTTCTCTCCTTCTCCCAATCTGCTCATGAAAGAATGAATGACCTTTTCCTCCTTTCCCTCCTTTAACCTAACCCTAAATGACTTTTGGGGAATCCCTAAATCCAATGGCTGAAATAGATTGAGATCTAGGGCTGAGATTAAATGCTCATTTAAATCTCACTTTCTATTTTTTAATTCACCCCACTTTAATAAAGACCCACTTAGTCATTTATTTTCAAAGTCACTTTTCCTTTCTAATTTTACATTGACTTTATTAAAGTCACTTTAAAATTAGACTTTAGTAACTTTATCACTTAAAGTCACTTTAAAATTAGACTTTAGTAACTTTATCATTTAAAGTTACTTTTAAATTAGATTTGACTTTATAAAAATTATAAAGTCACTTTAGGAGAAAAATTAAATTCTTTTGGACACTTTTCCCTAGGCCAAAGATCAAAGCCTTAGGGAACCACCTGTCCTCCGGTAACCAAATTTCAACAGCCCTTGCGTGCTTCTTGTTGGCTTTTTTCCCACAACTTACCTTGGAGCCCAACTTCGAAATAGTTAAGGGAAACTCAAATTTAGAGTAGGCATTTAATTAAAATCAACAAGGTTTTCTGCATTTCACATAGGTCCTAGGAATTTGCATTTCATTTAGGATAGTAAGGCCTTAAATCAATCATTGTCCATCTAATACTTGGTCTTAAATTTACATAGCAAGAGTGTAGACTCCATAAGGCATTGGTTTCAAATCTGTGAGTCCAATTGAATCCTTAAAATCTCGCTAAATCAAAGCAAGTGCTAGGCCACTCATCTATGTCTCCTGGATTTGTTGGTTCCCAACTTATCCTTCTTCATATCATTTTCATAGGGTCTACCCCACATAGTCTTCTGTTGGGAGACAACTTAAACGGAGAGGTTGGGGATCAGGGTGACAACCTCGACTTGATTGTTGCGATGCCTATAGTTTTTGAGCGACAACAGGTCCTCCTCAATGAATTCATTGTAGTTGAGGAAAAATTCCTTGGGTAACACATTAGGCCTAGGGCTCTTGTCTTTTGGAAAATTTGTGTAGGGCTTTGAGTAGTTCTTACTTTCCCACCTTTACCATTCTAGATTGATTATCCTCTGGGTCTACAAATCTAGTGAAATAACTAGAGAGTTGAAGGATGACATCCATAGTGGCTCAATTTCCCTTTTTAAAGAGGGTTTGGAAACACTTGACTCCTAATGCATTGTCGGTTAATTTTTTTGCCAATAAGCCATCCTTATTGTCAACTTTTGAGATTGAGTTGATGTTTTTTTGACTATTTTCAAAATGGAGGAAGAATTTCGTATTTTCATGCCTTGCCTCAAGGTAGATTTCCTAGATTTTTAGGTGCCATTCGTTTGCCATTCCCAAATGCAATTCCCTTCTTTTGTTTCCAAATGACATACTTTTCCTTCTAGGCATTCATTAAATATCCATATCCCTTTGAAGAGAGTCTAGTGCTTAAGAGTTCTTCTACCTCCCATAGGGATTTGTCGTCTTTGTTGCATTTTTCCTTTTGACCATTTGATTGCTATGGATTTAGCCTCTTTCAAGGTCTAGCGAAATTGCATAGCTGTAGATTTGCTTTAAGAATTTTTGAATTGATTGAGGTGTTTTTTAGCAATTGTATAAAATCTTCCTCTGAACCATTGCAGGTCTAGTTTAAAAGGGCTTGGAGGCTTCCTCAAGGGAGGGACCACCTCTCATAGAATCAGATTACTTTACCAAGTTCAAATTACAAAACGAGGTACTTGGAAGACCGCTTTCAAAACTAGGCAAGGTTTGTATGAGTGGTTAGTCATGTCGTTTGGCCTATGCAATGCATCGACTACATTTTATGAGGTTATTAATGAATGATATACTATGCTCTTTTATAGATTCATTTGTAATTTTCTATTTGGTTTATATCCTGGTATACAATGTTACTTGGGAGGAGCATAACTCACATTTGATGCAGGTGCTAAAGACATTAAAGAAGCACCGATTGCTGACAAATCTCAAGAAATGTGAGTTTGCATAATAATCTTTTGTGGTATGTGGTTTGTGGTATGCGGAGAAGACGTAAATATGGATCCTACCAAGATGGAGGCCATCATGAAGTGGCTAGTGCCTACTAATGTTTTTGAGTTCAAAAGTTTCGTTGGGGAAACACAGTGATTGAGGAAATTCATAGTCTTTTTTTTAGCAGTAGCACCACCACTCCACACCATAATAGTAAGTGGCAAGAGTTTCCAATGGGAAAAGGGTCAACAAAGGGCCTTAAAATGGAAGATCAGTCAAGCACTAGTTTTGGCATTACCAAACTTGGAGCAACCCTTCAAAGTGGAGACAAATGCGAGTTGGTATGATATGGAAGCAGTCTTGCTGCAGGGAGGAAGGCCTATATGCTACCATTTTGAAGTATTTCACTGAGCGATTCTCAAGTAACCTGCATATGACAAGGAGCTCTATGCCCTAGTGCAAGTTGTGAAGAAGTGGAAACATTATTTCATGGGAAAGGAGACAATAATCCATGCAAATCACTAACCACTATAGTACCTGCAAACCTAGAGTAAGCTACAATAGACAATTTCAATGATACTAATGACGAGGTAACATTTCCAATGTGTTTCCCTTTCATAAACATGTACCCGTTTCCTCGTATCATGCAACTTAGATATGCAGAAATTTATTTGTCACTTACTCATAAAAAAATCTTTTTATTTCACATGGTATCAAAACCAAATTATTGGTCAACTTTGTGGGTTAATAATGCAATTAATATCAATAGTTCAAGCAACCTTTAATCATTCCAATTTTTGTATGATATCTTTATGATTCACATTAACCTAGATGATCCATACAACACAACCACCATCTCAAGTTAATATTACTTCCAATCATCCTGTCAACATATGTGATCCACTACTATACAGTTATACCATCATGCAAAACTAAAATCCAACAAGCAATGTTCCACTATCACTTATATTGGGATCCTCATCATTAGTATCACTTCGCCTCTACCTCAATCTTCTAGGGACATCAATCAACTCCTTCCAATTTTGATGAAACTAACTAATCCAAGCTTTAAAATATGCTACAAAAACCCTAGCATGCTTGGTCTATGATTTTGGTATGAATGAAGTGTACATTTTTGCTAAGGCCATGATAGAGAAGTCAAACAAGCAATATCACTAACATTGAGGTACATGAAGTGCTTGGTGCTCTTGATTAACTACCAATTCCATACCTTCATACATGATAAAGTCTAATGAAAATAATCTTGAAATTCTGAAGACTGTAAAGTTTGTTGAATTTTGAATTGGACATGAAATTTTACTTTCTCCATATGAAGATCGATCAGGTTGGAAACACTCTCAAACATTTTGAAACAATTAATGGTAATGTTGAAAATTTATGTAAAAGTGATATTTATTTTACTTTAAGAATTTAACATTACTATTAATTAACAACATTTTGGTGCAACCTAAGAGTGAAATCCTTTTTAAGAGAAATTTCTTGTCTTGTAGGTTTGTAGAAGTCTCGTTAATTCATAATTAACCTTTGATTAGGCATTGAAACCGAAAATGTGTGTCCCAACAATTATCAAGGCAAAATCAAAGATATTTCATTTGGAAATGCATTTTATAAACGTTGAAACACATTTTAGCTTGTATGAAACACATTTCCGACATGTGAAATGTATTTCATATGAACTGAAACACTTTTGAGTCGAGTTTCAGAGTTTTGATATGGAAACACAATTGATACGTGGGGGGAGGTAAGTTTCCTCCAACATAGCTGCATATATATATTTTTTTGTAGAAGAACAACACATAATTTTATTCATTAGAGAAGAAGAAAATTACATTTTGCATATGCGTGGAACACTTTACAGAAGAAAACATACTGAGGAAATCTATGTCACAAGGTTTGTCGAACTTTAACCTTGAGGTTCGCATTTTGGCGAACCTTAGATTGTTTTTGAGGTTAAGCGAACCTCATCGAACCACATAGCCATTGACCAAGTCCATAGATCAAAACTCATAACCTCATGTCACAACTCAATCTTGTAATCTATCCTTGCAATTTCCATGTTCGTGGTATTATTTTTTATGTTTATTGATGTTTCTATCTTACGATCTTATCCTATTTTCATTTTAAACTTAATATATGTATATATATAAAAAATGTATATATACTATAGGCGAACCTCATTCGAACCTCATCAAAAAATTTGATCTCGAACCAAACCTAATCATTGTCGAACTCGAACTCAAACCCGAACCATGTGACATAGGAGGAAATGGCATTTTCCATTTGAAAAAACTGCGAAGGTCCATCTAGAAAACCTAAATCATCAGACTTAAAATGAAAACCCTAGTGGCCATAAATATGAACACCTGGACAACCACCAAACATTACAGAGAAGGATTTGAAACCTTGACAGTAAATATCTAACAAAAAGGATAGATTTACATCCTTAGAAAGAAACTAGAACTAGGGCATAAGTCGCCTTGGTAGCCATTACATCATGTCCTAGACCGGGTGACAAGAAACATGGCCAAGAAGCCCTTGAAAAAACGACAGCGACCCTCGAACGAACACCAACGAACACCAAGTAAGTGACAACAAGTAGAACCTGTGAGCGGAAGAAAGTAGGGCCATAAGCCCAAGAAAGATGTAGCGACCCCAAAATAGTAGTTGGCGTATACTGCAACAAAAAAGCCCACATGCAGGGCAACCAAGCCCAAACAAAAGCCCCCGACTCCATCTAAACCATCATACACGAACACCCATCGACAAGGGCACAAATGATGGCGCAAGGGGGTTGTGTGATGATACAAACAAAGCATTCCGAGCAGCACTCAACCCAAAGATGGCACAAGTACACAACAAATGACAACATGCAAAGGCATCCACAAACAAACAAACACCCACACCACAAAGAGCTTGAACCAAATAACTTTTATAACATGGCTTGAGAATGGAATCCTCGACACGTGGAACAAGGGAAGGCACAAAATAGAGGGCCATGTGGCTAGGGTTCAGCCCCCCAACCCTCTAGCTGCACGTGTGTGTGTTGAACTGTTGGTATTAATTGCGTTATTGGCCTGCAAAATTGTTAGATAATTTGGTTTTGATACCAGATTGGATAGATTCCTATTTATGATCAATTGGTAAATAATTTTTTGCATATATATATATATATATATATATATATACTACTACTACTACTACTTATGGCAACAACTAAGCTATCCCATGAGTTTGGTGAAGAACACAACAAATTCATACACTTATCTTCATATAAAATCTCGATATCTACAAATAATAGATAACTTACCACAATATTGAAGGCATTCAGATGCTCTATCACCAAGTTTCCATCCTTCATCATTGAGTTATACAACTTCTTTCCCAAAAACAATTTTCTCACCAAGGACTTAGACTGATACAAATCCCCTAACTTGTTCCACAATGCTTTCATTGTATTTTCTCCTAAAACATTCAATAATATTGAATTTGAGAGACACAACTATATTGTAATCACACACAATATATAAAACCCATGAGGTGTAGAACAATTGGTTTGTGTGGGGTTTAGTCCCCACCAAGTTATAGGTTCAAATTTCACGGGTAGGGGTTGAAGATGGAAAACACCTTTGGGGGGATTAAACTATCCAAGGGGCATCCAAGCTCAACCAGGCTTCGCGTGATCTAACATCCCACTGGTGGGTAGATTGTTCTCGTTCAACATTAGGGTTGGCCCCAACCTAGGCTCAACCTAGTTTATATATATATAAAAGAATTGATGATGCATTGACTCTTGTGATGGTATATTTATATGCATTCACTCTCGTGATGGTATACTTATATACATTGACTGCTCATGAGGTGAATTGGTGTGCACTATTAATTATTATTTTTGTTTGTTATAGTTGTGAATTCACCTCGGCCTAGGCTTTGCCTACTTTGAATATATATATATATATATATATATGGTGTAATGTATATATATTGATGGTGTAATGAGTCTCGTGAAGGTATATGTATATGGATTGACTCTCGTGACCTACTTCGAATATATATATATATATATATATATATATATATATATATATATATATGAATTGATGGTGTAATGAGTCTCATGAGGGTATATGTATATGGATTGACTCTCGTGATGTTATACTCATATACATTGACTGCTCATGAGATGAATGGGTGTGCATTATTAATTATTATTTTTGTTTGTTACAATTGTGAATTTACAAACAACTCTAGTGAGGTGTCCTTGCAAGTGGGAGTTATGAGCTACAAAATAAGGGTACATTGTCCAAAGGGTTTATTGAACCTATCTATCAGGTTTGATTAGGTTGACCTTAACCATACTCAATAATGCAATAAAAGAATAAAGAATTTGACCTTAGCCATAATTACAAATAATAATGATACTCGAGTTGTGATCTTGTATATGGATTATACTAATATCTCTAACATGAGGTTTTATTACAAGTATATTGGCAACTCTTAGATATTGAGTATAAATATTGTGTTGCTCAAGAGAAAACTATAGACTTTTTTACCAATAATCTTAATGAATATATTTTGATAAAGTTTTGGTTGTTATTTCAGTGTTTGTTCCACATCTTGACTATTAAAAGTGGGTGATAGAGAATATTAGTCTAATGGTCCTCATTTACTTTATGTATATAGCTTTGCGTTTTAAGGTAGTGTTGAATAAAGTAACTCAAGATGAAATATTTTTAGTCACAAGTGCTTTGCTAATTGCCGATTGTTTGTTTCTACTACAATCCATCCGTTTGGTGAGACATGACTTTGTATCTTATTTCAGATGATGAATAATTCAATCAACACTCCTTGTCTCCGCAACATGACTATATTGCATGTGTGCACAGATTTGTGCCAAGAGGCATTCTCTGGCCCCGTATGGAATAGATGTTGTCCTATCCTGTTTTGTTATGTAAACATTTTGACTCAGTTAAATTGCATAAAAATAAAAATAAAAATTAGTTACAAATAAAATTAATAGTTATAATTATTAATTAAAACATTTTGATTAGGTCAAATTACATAAAAATAATCCACTGAGTTTTGAATAGACGGTGATTGGGTGCTCTGTTAAGGCTCTCCTTGATGTGAAGTTGCTGGTTCAATTCTCCATGTCGAGTGATATATTGGACATGATGAAGATGTAGTGCTGCCAAGCTTTAAAAAAAAAATTACATAAAAATAAAATAGGATTAAAAAAAATAAAAAAAATAAAATTAATAGTTAAACAAGCCTAGATCCGTCTTAACTCCGGATCTACTAAGTGTTTAGAGGGATCAAATCTGTTGAGATGCAAATCTCTTTTAGAGTAAAAAGAGATCTGATCCCTCTAGGCGCTTGGTAGATCCAGAGTTAAGATAGATCCAGACTGATTTTATATACATTGCATGATGGAATATATAGTTTTAAGAAGCATGCTTCTACTATTTGGATTTGATATTGACATTCTATAATAGAATTTATTATTTCATGAAGTGAAGAAGACATTCATATCTACAACATGTGTCATAAATCATGATTTTCGTCATATATGAATTTCTTCTTTGTTCATTAAGAAGATCCAAGTCTTGTTTTGCGGCACGTAATATATTTTCCTAATAATTTGACTTAATCTTGATACGTTTTATAGTATTGTAATCTACACATATAAAATACAGAAATGAAGTCTCTATGTATTTTTTGATATTTAAAACTGGTTTTAATATTTTGCATGTAATATATTTTCCTAATAATTTGACTTAATCTTGATACGTTTTATAGTATTGTAATCTAGACATATAAAATACAGAAATGAAGTCTCTATGTATTTTTTGATATTTAAAACTGGTTTTAATATTTTTTTTCATTTACTTGTAGTCCTTGAACAATTTCTTCTAAAAGCCGTGGGGTGTACTCTTGTTGTCTTGGAACCTTGCCCCCTAGCTCTGATCCCTAACCTCGGGTTACATTGGATTAGATAATAGCCAACCTTTAATAAAAGGTTTTCATTTTCATATGTTTAATGTTAGGGGTTTTGGCCTATTATTAACATATGCTTGGCTAGTTTTACTTCCCGTGCCTAATCATGTTTTTAGTTCAACGCTATTCATGATGCGACTATTTACATTTGTTCATCAGTTTTTCAAAATTTTCGATTAACTATTTTATTTGGCACATAATGAATTTCTCAACAATATCAAATTTATTGTTGTTCTACATCATTCGTGTTGCATAAGAGATCATAAAAATTTATTCGTGGAGGTGATCATTGATATCCCAGGAAAATTCCATACAATTATTCGTGGATGTGATCATTGATATCCTAGGAAAATTCCATACAAATAAAACATTTTGTCTGCGATTTTTTTTACAATTGATGTATATTTATTTTTCGACCATGCTAAATAAAGCCAATGTAAAATTAATCTCGTTTTTTTGTCACTTTGTTTGTAGAGGCAATGGCAAATGAAATGCTTCTCTCTTTAGTAGAGCTTGTAAGATGCACAAAGTCTAAGGTAAGCAACTCCTTTATTCATAAAGTTTTAACTCTTACGTATTTTGAGTAGCATACATTTTTTTTCCCTAGTTTTAATAGATTTCCTTTCAAATCCATTTGTATTTGAGCTACAGGAGATGTGTAAATCAGGGGTGGAAGGCATCCTTGGCCCACAGTTTGAATTGGATGTTTTATCCAACCAACTACCTAGTGTGTTGGAGGGCCTTTTGCAGGCACTCAGTAATGCAGCTCTTTCAAGTTCAGATGCTTTTGAGGTATATGATATTTTATCTTTATGTTTATTACTTTTGCAATTGTAATTATTGTGAATGACTTTGAAATTTATATTTATTGTACATGTAATTGGAGAAAGGTAAACACCAAATCATTTTTAGAAAAAGTTCACTGTTTAATATGATACTGTTTTTAGATACCATTTTTAAAACTTCATGAAATTTAGATATCGTAAAATTTATAGTAACTTGTTGAGAGATGCCAAAGTTATACACGAGAATGTATAGCTAACAGTGAACACTTATAATCGGACGTAGAGCTTGGGTTCATCCCCAAATAAAGTGAAAATGGAAATTTTACTATATATGAAGTTTGCCAACCAATCTTAGGCCACGTATGTATGGTCTACTTGTCTATATCTTGAAAACACCCCATGTATGCAACTTTGAACCCTTGCTTCATCTGTATTTTTCTTTTATCATCTCTATGGCTGATAAGCTTAAGGACAATTAATGCACTAAATTTTTCTTTCCTATCATTTGTAGTAATTGTGAATTTTAGCATGAGTTGCCTAGTTTTAGGAAATTTGGGTGAAAACTATTTGAAAGACAATTTGGTGTTCCAGTTCCTCGATTAATATTAAAACGCCTTGCATGGGGAGTCTTTATGCCATACATCAACGTCTACATTAATGGGTTAAAATCTGAAATATTGAAGCTTATTACAAAATGCATTTGTCTTCGTGCAAGTGTGTTAAGTGCAAACATATTTAGGTGCAATTTCTTAGTGGTAGTCTTCACAGGTTCGAAGGATAATTTTCTTACAATTTGGAAGGGCTTCACCTTGATATTATGGCCATTTTATTCTTTGGGCTTTACAATTTTTATTTAGTTTATCAGCACACGGGATTTATTCTTGATCTCTAGTGCTAGATACTTGAAGAAGGTGGTGGCTTATTGTAGGTAGAGTCTATAACTCAGTGAGCCAAAATTCAGTTGAATACCGAGAGCAAAAGGTTTGAAATATTTTTATACTTAAAATGCTAGTCAAATTGGCCAATTTAAACTGATGTGTCGTCATGGTCATTTTAAACAAAGTTTTGGAATGGGTGGTTAGAAATGTTGTCATAATTGCGTTCTTGTGGTGTAAATCAAATTCTCTAGTAGCAACTTGAAAATAAGAATGGATAATTGCTGCTAATGCTATTGAGAGGACTGGTAAATGTATGTGTCAAGGGAATTTATTTATGCCAAGAATGTCGATTCAAGGTAGCAAGGAGTTTATCAAGGATAGGCTGTTGATTTTTGGTGATGTTGAAATTTTCCTAGACACCTGCCTCGACTACATGACACTAGCATTATTGAGCTCTAAATTGTTGCCATTAGGAGACTGAGACACAAGAGTTTAGTTTTAGACATCTGATGGTTTCTTTAACCTTGGAGTTAAGCAATGGTGTTTCCTATCATGGAGTTTTTTGAATATATATCTATGTTGCACGTGTTCGTGAACCCGTGGGTGAGGTTCTCGAACTCGTCTCGGGTCTCGTCTCCAAGTACAAAATTCGGGTATGGGTGCTTTTGAGAAGAACCTAGAAGAATCGGGTTCTCCATTAAAAAGATTTGGGTTCTTTTGTCTTGACGGGTACGAAGAGCCCCGATGATGGGTACATGGAACCCCAAAAACGGGTTCTTGTAGACCGTTTTGGATTAAAAATTTAAATAATTTTTTTTATTGAAAGTTAAAAATTAAAAATAATAAAAGTTAAAAGTTAAAATTTAAATTTTTTATTGAAAGTTAAAGGTAAACTATAAATACTAAAAGCTAAAGGCTAAGTCGAATTTTCTCTCATTTTATTCACCCTTTGACAGCGGTAGAGGATGAGCATTCGATAGGGGGCATTTGGTTTCAAAGGACGAGGTGCTTGAGGGGAATTCTTTGGTGTATGCGCAGGGACTAGAGGTTTCGTCCACATAGACGTTGACGCCTTGAGAAGATTGTTCGCTGGTCTGCAGGAGAGTCGAGACACAATCTGTGTGGCGTGACTCAATCCACATAGACGCATCATGCACTCTGTTAACACTGGAAAATCGTACAAGCATAAGACGACATTAATTAATGTCAGGCAGAAGGATTTACATGGTTGAAAGACATTAGAGAATCTAGAAAGTATTTAAAAATCTCTAAGGTTTGAGGAAAAATCAAATTTGAGCAAGTCATAAATGCTTTTGTGTGCATAATCCTTTGTGAAGAGCGCCTTTGCGCACCTTTTGACCTAAAATGCGCGCAATCTTGGGAGTGGCGAAAGTCACTTTTCGGGACCACAAAAAGCACACTCCAGGGCAGTGATTCCTATTTTGAAGCTGCCTAAGGACAATTACCAAAGCCTCCTTAGACATCAAGGGAGCACACGATGGAATATTTGTGGCACACAAAGGAATCATTCCCCTCTCTTGGGTCACCATCCACAATGTAACAAGAGAGGGAAGGAGGATTTGAATTCTCCCATATAAGGCCACCATGAGATGAAGAACTTGAGAGCACATTGTTATGTTGGCCAGAATTTCCCAAGCAATACCAGTAGTGTGTGATTCGGAGCTGAAGATAGAGGGGACTCAATTGTTGGCCATCCAACAAGTTCAGTCCACCATGGTGGAGAGAGGGAGACTTTGCACCGAGGCAAGCTTGGAAGAAAAAACATCCTTGCATCGAGACTTAGAACCCATGTTCTAAGGGCCCTTTGGCAAGAGGTTAAAGTTTCATCCTCATTTCCTACCAACATTCAATAAGAGGGGCCGAAGAGCCATCGTTTGGATTATTGCAGTTGTTTGACTCTATTCAAAGCTTTTGTTTATTTGTTTTAGTTTTAGTTTATATATGCATGCTATTTCTCTATCTAGTATGTTTATGATTCTAGCTTGTTCCACTAACTTGCTTGACTCCACTTCTTTTCCTACCTGTGACCAATAACTTAAGTGGGTAAACCACACCCCTTAAGTTGGTGTGATTTAGTGCATGCGTGCATCAAACACACTAACACACACTCCACAGGTAGTTGGCTCTTGACTCTTTCCCACCTTTAGTGAAAAAATGAAACACTCAAACACCTGTAATTAAATTAAAAGATTACATTCAGGATTCAAAATCTTAACAATGCTAAATGGAAAATGAGAACACCATAGGAAATTAATTTGGTGTTTATAGCAATTTCTCACAAGAACTGTTGTCGGAAATGTTGAGATTTTGGGGTAGCATCGAGTGTGTTCTAGCTCCGAAACTTTGTGGAGGGATTGAAACACACGAGATCTCCAAGACCCAGAAAGCGTTTGGATAAATTCCATCTGGTGTAAAAGTTATTCTAATTATTAAATTTTTTAATGGGGACCCTAAGTCTAACTTAGGGAAATTAAAAAATTAAAGTGAATTAATTTACACATGTGATGAGAATGATCTAAGTAACGTGGATCAATCATTCTTTTAATCCCAACCATCGATTAGAGATTAGATCACGACTGTTGGTTTGCCAATGAGAAAAGTATAAAGGACGGGCTTGGGGTTAGTTGGAGAACACACACACAGCGGATCCACTGAAGCTAAGTCGAATTTCTAGGGCGGGGTTTGTTGAGGAATTCAAAGTGAGTTTGAAGTGCAGTGAGGGGCAAAGATCAACAATGGATGATCTGATCCGAGGTTAAGAATACAACAGCCGAGAGGTAGCAGTGTACCAGGTAGCGCAGATGCCAGTAGGAGGGACGCAGCCCAGCCAAGCTAACGCAGATCCTTTTGGGTGACGCAAAATCCTCCAGAGTGACGCAGGGGCAGCCTGTGCTTAGAGGGGCTGATGCAGTTGCAGGAAGAGCTATGCTGAGGGTTCCAGTGGGCCAGAAAGGGCCCGTTATCTGTAAATCCTGACTGAGGGTGTGATTCAGCAATATTTTTTGTCTTCGAGTGATAAGGCACAACTGCCATGTATTTTCTCGTAGGGAAAACCGTTTCTGGTGCCCAAAATGTTGTATTCAGATTCTGCATAATAATAAAACCCTCTAGAGCTATTGCACCGGTTTTCTCGCATTGGGTTTTTCTGGGGACATTTGTTCGAAAAATCTGTGTCATTTTGTCATATGTGTGTCATGTTAAGTAAATGATTTGTAGTTGTGTAGGCTGCTATTTGTGTTTACTTCTCTATTTTTCTGAATATTTAGTTAAATAACTTGTATAATAAATAAAGTAGGAGAAGTAAATCAATAGTTAGCAGTAAGGTTTCTGTATTAAGGATTCAATTTTTTTTCCATGGTATCAGAGCATTGCAAATAAAGCTGAACCATTAGCAAAGCGGTTGAAGATATTTGCTGCAGGAAGGGCAACTAAAGAAACACTAATCTAGAAGAAGGCACCGCAGCACCAGAGGGACAACAAACCCTGCAAGGGTGAAGCAGAGTCAGTGTGCTCACGCAGAGGCTGACGTAGCTCCAGAGAGGTGACGCAGAGCCAGTCTGCTCATGCAGAGGCTGACGCAGCACTAGGAGAAGGACACTGAGCTAGTCTGCTCACGCAGAGGTTGATGCAACACTAGGAGGGTGACACAATCCGAATTGGTGAGTTGCTGTGCAGTGTGCCAGTGTCGGTAGTGTAGTTTTTGATCTTCAGAAGTTGCTGGTGTGGCATAGGTTTTGTCGGTGCAGAACAAGGCCTAGCAAAGGTGACAAAAAGTGGGAGGAGAAGAGTCGCTCAACAGATTGCTCTTTATGCTCAGTGAAAGAACAATGGTACAATAGCTTGGTAATATGATGCTATGACATATTCTTGGTGCTATGATACACAAACTCGGTGCTACAAATACTCGCTGCTATCTCAGTAAATTTGGTGCTATCTCAACTCAGTGTTACAAAGAACTCATTGCTATCTCAGTTCTAATGTTCAGTGATATGATGCTATCTCATTATGATGTTTGATGATATATTATGATGCTTGGTGATGCTATCTCATGCTACAAAACCTGGTCAAGATAACAAGGATGAAGTTTTTGGTGCAAGCAAAGGAGATCTCGGTGTCATGAAGATCTCAGTGCTAACAAAGTGAAGGGATGACTTGATGGAGGAAGTCTATAGTCTAAGGGTCTTGGTTGTCTCATCTTGAACCTATTGAAGAAAAATTTTTGATTGGGTTTTCCCCAAAGAGTGGGGTTTTGCCCTGTTAGCGCGCCTACATCTTGTGTCCTCTTCTATTTGTTTGGAATTAATCTTGATGATAAGAAAGATAAAGCACAAGAACACATAATAATAATCACAAGATAATGTAAGAGAAACTAATTAACTGCCATTTCTCTAACATGGTATCAAAGCGATGGTCATGATCAAAGGCATTTTGAAGAAGGGGAATTCTGGGCTAATGGAACTAGGATTGCAATTTCGA
This sequence comes from Pinus albicaulis, assembly GCA_034641835.2. Classification (NCBI taxonomy): domain Eukaryota; kingdom Viridiplantae; phylum Streptophyta; class Pinopsida; order Pinales; family Pinaceae; genus Pinus; species Pinus albicaulis. Next base: position 370,728,147 of record CM076582.1, read on the forward strand.
ATGTCTCAATGAAATCAAGTTTGGTGAAAATATCTCATTGCTGCTATACGATACAATTCCTTGCTGCTACTACTGCATAGAAAGGCTACAAGAAATAACTCTAAGATCCTTGCATATCACAAAGCTCAAATTTAGAGAAAGTCTCTTTATTACAGTGCCATTGCAATTCATAGCAATCAAAGTCAAGTTTAGATCAAGGTTCAGGGCTACAACAGTTTCGGTGTTACCACTGTTAATTCTCAGTGATATAAAGAAAGTCTCGATACCTTCACTAGAATTCACAAGTTATAGCAATATGGGATAGGTATTATGACAACAAGTTTTGGCCAATATAGAAATAAAAACCAGAGTTCTCAGGTTCAGAATTGACTCAATGATATTACCACAGTCGATGCCTTTGAAGATACCACAATCTCGACCTTTGATAATAGCACTACAATTTCAGCCTAACTCGTTGCTACCATAGTGAGAAGGGTCTCACTGATTCAATGCCATCACAGTTTGGTGAAGTGATAAAGTGATTTATATAGTGAAATAATACATTCAAGGATCACAGAATAACTGCTTGCATAAAGATCTGTCCTATGTAAAATGAAGTTCATAGTGCAAGGAATCTACTAAGAAGAAAGGTTTCCCTAAAGATTTGAAGTGCAAGTAACCAAGTAAGTATTGATGCTACAAATTAAAGGTATGAAATCACAAGGTATGTATATAAGCATTTGAATTTCTATAATCCTTTTTTTCTATCTAATCTAAGGTCAGAAATATACTATTAGAATCTTAATCCTCTCCCTCTAGGATTTACAAAGTTATATAGATATAAAATAAATGTCTTGTTGTCAAATTTAATTGATCCTAGATATTTTAGAATTTCATCCTTCATGGTTGTATAAATGGTGTAACTTGAAAGATCAAAATATGCTCTTCATATGACAATTTGCTTGAAAGTATGCATTGTAGGTATAATAGACCATGACTCTAGAACTGTGGAAGAAGGCCTCAAAATTAAGAAGGAAGTTGTTAACAAACAAAGCATTGGAAGAAAAAAGGGTTTGTCAAAATATCAAAGGTATGTCTTAAATTATGAAGTCTTGTTGTTATCTTTGGTAAAATCTACATTACTAACATTTGTTATGTTTAAATCTCTTAAATCTTACGAGATTCTTGTTTGGGGTGATTCATCATTTGATGAATCTACCCATCTTACATATCTCTAATTATTTACATGAAAAAACCCTGAAAGGTTCTCTTGAGAACCCTAACCTAAGGGTATGTTGATGATGATACATTGATGATGTGGTTTTTGAGATTTTGATAAGATCATAGAAGCTTTAACTTATGAGGGTTGAAATGATGTTGTTCAAAATCTCAAACCTCTGAAGTCTTATATAATAAGGGTATGCATTAACAATGAACAAAAATCCTAGGTTCTGGTGAGGTCTACAAGCAAAATCCATGCCATGAAAAGTCCTTGGAATAAAACCCTAGGTACATGTTCCTTTGATTGAATTCCTAGCTTAGTCTAGGTCAATGTGTGTCTGATATACTAAATACTGTCTAATAATATGATGTGCTTATGCATGATGGTAATCTCGTAGATATATGAGTTGACCAAATGTCTAATGGTCATAAGTCCTAGGGTTTGGAGACAAGCCCTAGTCAAAGTTTGAAAGTTCTAGGATGATGATTGAAAAGTCTAGGGTTTGTATCTAAATCCTAGCAATGACTAAATTCTCTAGTATGAGTATTCATCTGACTCTATATAATATATGCTGAGAATTTATAGATGGAAAATCTAGGGTTTACATCAAACCCTAGTAAAGGCTATTCATGATATGTTTTGAAAATCTAGGGTCTGCAACTAACTCTAGTGAAAGCTGATCATGGTAATGTTTGAGGTGTGATTAGTATTGATTGACTCTTTTGTATGAAATCTAGGATTTGCATGAATCCCTAGTAAAAAGTCAAACTTATGAATTTTAAAGGTTGTTAGATATCTTATAGATTTATATTGGTTCCAGGGTTTGCTATATATTGTAGCAAGGTATGTTATACCTTTGAAAGAAACTTTGAAACCCTATATAGAATGAAAGATGTTATGAAGTAGTCTAGGGTTTATGACAAAGTCCCTAACAAAACGTTAAAGAGTATATGTCTCTTATTTGGGTATCTATAAAGTTGAAAATGCTTATGTAATTTTCATATGGCTATCTTCATGCTTCTATGGAATTGGTTGTACTTGTTGTCTAGGTTATGTAGGTACATCATATTGGTGAAGAAGGCTGTAAGAGAAGTTGATATGATTAGCATAATGAGAAGAATGGAAGCCATTCACCAACCCTATAGGAAGAAGTTAATTTCCTTACATTAAGAGGGAGCCTGGACAAAAAAAACTCTCCCTAGTTAAGAGGGAGGGCACAACATAACTCTCCCTAGGTTAAGAGGGAGGGCACCACATAAGTCTTTATTGGAGAATATATATTGGAAGAAATGTTGCTACATGTGAAGTAGGAAAATGAATCTTCTCTCAAAGATTCAACTGTTAGTTCTATTGAGATTAATTGAAGGGCAACATCGAAACCCTGAAGGTTTACTTTGATTATATACTTGAATGTGTATTTTTGATTGGGGTTGTATTTGTATAGGTGAATCTCTCGAAGGATTTGATAGCATGGTGGTTACCAATCAGTTTGATTGGGAGAGATTGGTTATCCTTGATCTACTGGATCAAGGGTGCTGAGGTTTTGTGAGTGAAGCATTGCCTGGGAGGACATCTGGCTGACACTGTGTGTTGATGTCTAGTTTCCAAAGTAGGGAGGGTGGCGTTGGTCATAGAGCTCTGACCTTGCATTACGCACTTGGATCCCTGGGTTGATGGTTAGCAAGTAAGCCTGATGGTACCTAGAGAGGCTGAAATCTTTAGTCTATCTCAATTCCACTCAGATAGATTGCCCTGGTCAGGAATCTAGTTCGTGGCATTGTGGTGCCTAAATTGTAGAGTGACCAAATGGATTGATTTCCCTAGTTAGGAATCTAGTCCATGGCATTGCGGTGCCTAAACTTCTTCATAGATAAAGTGAGATCTTCCATGTACTTCCTTTATATATGAATACCTCCCTAGTTAAGAGGGAGTGTTGAAGAATGTAACTAGGTTCGGTCTTCATTATTATTGTATTTGTCAAAAGAATTTATTATTATTGTTAAATGACTTATTAAAGCATGGGTTTCATGCTTAGGTCATATTTAGATTAAGGTCCCAATTGTGGACTTCTAGGTAAGTCATTACAGATTTAAATTGATCTAATTTGGGTTTTTAGGTCATGTAATATTAGGTTGTCTAAGGCTCCGCCATGAAGTCATCTTCTTCAAGGTTATCATCCTCGGCATCTTTAGTAAACATTCTTCAAGAACAACTCTCAAGTCGGCCTCCTTCAAATGATATACAAGACATCAAAGAAACCTCTTAAAAGTTGGCCTCAAATTGTCTCTAAGTCGGCTCAAATCCAAGGTACAACACTTCACTGTCATGTCGACTGATTTTATGAAGGAACAACTATAAATACCCCATTGTAATTTTGCATTTCCACACTCTGAACTCAGACTTCTCTCTGATATTACAGGTTCAGTGAAGGTACAATGGTACAAAAGCTCGGTGAAGTTACAGTACTGTGGTTCAGTGACATGATCTCTATGCTTGGTCTTTATGGCTCGGTCTCTTTGCTCGATGAAAGAACAGTGGTACAATAGCTTGGTAATATGATACTGTGACATATTCTTGGTGCTATGATACACAAACTTAGTGCTACAAATACTCGCTGTTGTCTCAATAAATTTGATGCTATCTCACTCAGTGTTACAAAGAACTCGTTGCTATCTTAATCATGATGTTCAGTGATATGATGCTTATCTCGTTATGATGTTCGATGATATGTTATGATGATCGGTGATGCTATCTCATGCTACAGAACTTGGTCAAGGTAATGAGGATGAAGTTTTTGGTGCAAGCAAAGGAGATCTCGGTGTCATGAAAATCTCAATGCTAACAAAGTGAAGGGATGACTTGATGGAGGAAGTCTATAGTCTAAGGGTCTTGGTCCTCTCATCTTGAACGTATTGAAGAAAGAATTTTGATTGGGTTTTTCCCAAAGAGTCGGGTTTTTCCCTGGCATCATGCCTACATCTTGTGTCCTCTTCTATTTGTTTGGCATTAGTCTTGATGATAAGAAAGTTAAAACACAAGAACACATAATAATAATCACAAGATAATGTCATGATAAGAGAAACTAATTAACTGCCATTTCTCTAACACAGATATCTTCAACATCTTGAAGATTATGTACTTGCACAACTTAAACAAGTACAACCAAATACATATATAGAAGCATGAAATTAACTATATCAGAATCTTATAATAATGGAAGCATTAGACTTTAGACATCAAATAGCTAAACGTAGTTAGGTTCACGAGACACATCTTTTTACATGCTAAATATCAACTTCTTGCTACGGTTTTGTCATAAACCCTAGACATCATCATAAAGACTTCGAGCAACTCCATCAAGATACTAGTCTCTTTATATCTAGGGTCTCAATATTGCTTTCAGAGATATGACATATTCTACTATGATATATTGCAAACCCTAGAATCCAACTTTGAGACACTCAGCCTCAAATATCAACAATCAAAACCAATCATAGCCTAATCTAAGGTTTCAACAATATGACCCACTCGTACTAGGGTTTGTATTAAACCCTAGATTTTGTCATTACTTTGGAGACAATATTATCATATCTCGGAATATCAAACTCCTACTAGGACTTTGTTACAGACCCTAGAATTTGCAAACTATGAGCATCGACAATTAGGATAGCACATATACATATCTAAGATTTCATAATCATGCACAAGCATATCACAACAACATATATGAGGTATAGGGTTTAATAATTTGGGTTCATCTGCATTAGCTTTTTTATCTTGATCTCTCATCCTTGTTTTTGTGGAGTCTATAGTTTAGAGCCCCATCTACCTAAACTCGATCACTTGTGAACATTAATTATTTTCCCTTTGATCTTCAGTACAACAGATTAATTCTGTCAACGTTTTGAACCTCAAGATAGGTTCATCATTAAGACGATAAGAAGTTGACATTGTTAATCTGTTATTGTTTTTTCATGAAGATCTAATGTACATTACAGTAAAGTGTAGAAGCTTGAAAGATAACATTAATGTAATTTCATTTATTTTATTTCATTTTTGTCTTTGATTGACACATGTCACACTAGAAATACAAAATTGAATAGCATGCTTGTCTATTGCAATTTTTTGTTTTTCTTATTGTTCTGTAATATTGTGAATCCAAAACTGGAGTGTGACATAGTGAACATGAATATGATGTTAGCAGGGTGGAAGTTTACAAAATTAGATAGTCTGGATACTATTGAGAATTAGGGTCTTAATATAAATAACTGAATGAAAACGTTTGATCCTTTTATCTGGTTGTTGTTCTCATCCTGAAATCTGATTTCTTATTGGATCTAGGATCAATCAGTTTCACATGCAAAATAAAAGTTTAGTTATTTTAAAGTGGCTGTTTTTTTCTAGTTTTTATATTTTTAATTCGTGTGGTAGCTTTAGTTATGATGTATTCCATATGAAGGCATAAATACTGATTTGTTAATTATATAAATCAAACTTTTTTTATGGTTTTCAGTTTCACTTATTTCATGATTTTGAAGGTTTTGAGCATTTAGCTTTATGTTATCAAATATTTGCAGACATGTTACACATATTTTCTTTTATTAAAGTATTAATTATAAAATATGATGTTCTAGAAGCCCCTTACACATAATCAGCTGAAAAAATTCTGCAAATATATCCTATCTGTCTGGTAAATTCTATTATTCATGAAACAGGTCTTGTTTAGTTAGCATCTAGCTGATAAATTTTTTGAGCATTTAAACAAGCTTCAGGCCTTGAGCTAATAGTGATTGATGATGCATTTTTGTTTGGGAGCAGTCATTGTTGCCAGTGACTCACTCTAAAATATTTCTTCGTGGAAATTCTTTTCACATCATTAATATTTATGACTAAGTTTGTCTTTGCTGATGTTTTCGTAATGTTCACAATCAGACTTTAAACCAGTTGGGCATTCGTATGGCGGGCAGAATGAAGGAATTAGCGCACTTGTGGGCAGCTCCTATTTATGAGAGATTGCTTAACTCTGATAGAGTTGAGAGAGAGTTGGCAGTTAACTCTCTTCAAAAGCTGAAGTTGATTCTTTTACCCCCTACAGCACTTCTTGCAAAGGTTGGTGTTTGGTCCTTCATGTTTATTTCCTAATTTTGTGCTTCATGAAAGAAGACATTAATGATTAACGTGTTGCCTCTTGATAATTTTATTAGCTATACAGAAAGGATTCTTTCTCCTGGAACTTTTTTATGTCAAAAAAGTATACTGTTAAAGTGTGCAATTATTTTCTATGACAATTGTATTTGATAATGGTAAGCATTGAACTGCATGCCAACTAGATTTAAAAGTTATAATGCATTAAAAATGTAATGATCACAATAATGATGAAGATTATTACTGTCCACCAAGACCAACTTTTATCTCAGACCTTAAGAAAAATTGCAAGGAATTATTAGTTTGTATTATTTCTATGCTTGAAAAGTTTGGAGAGAAGCTTTTCGTAAATCTCCATAGTTTTGATTAATTAACAGTTTAGGAAGTTTGGTATTGTTACAAATATTTGAATTTGAAATTTAATGTGGACATACACAGGACATTTTAACAGAGTAATTTTCGTCCTCAAATTTCTCAATGTCACAAAGATGAGAGTCATCCTATGTGTTAAGTTATATGCAATGAATATATTTATAATGTCTCGAACATGTCTGCATTCCCAAACCTTTTTCTTTTGAGAATTATTTGTTTGGGATACCCAAACTTTCTTGCTCATCACTGCTGGTGGATTGCTTGTTTATTGTAGAATTTTTTTAGTAATGCTGGTAGTCCACCCAGTTTCAAGTTTCTTCATAGGTTTAATATCCACAGCCCCAAATGTGTTAGCTGATATATATTTTAAACTTGCAGTTAACTCAAAGCATAGGACTTCTCTACTCTTTAAAAATTATCAGTTTCTACAAGAATTAAATGCAGGGACAGACACAAATTTATACACCTTTTACACAGTTATTTTTGGTCCAATGACGCTGGAAAAACCCACAAGGGGAAAACCAGTGAAAGGAGATTTTTTATTGCTTCTTAGGAAAATAAATACACTGAAAATAACACCAGGCTTATCTCTCTTTTTCTTTCTGATGTCACTGCCCAGGTATACTTAGAAATTTGAGCCCCACACAGTCATATAACCCAGCCTGTGATTTGCCTCAAATTCTGTGCACAATGGCATCCAACAGTCCCTCGAAATCTGTGTGAGACTGAGCAGAACTTTCCAGAAAATTCGTGGCTCAGTCCTCTCGTTGCTGCCTTGGGTTCTCGCTGTAGGAGCCACAAATCTGAGTGAGAGTGATCTCCTAGGTTCTCGGTCCAGCTGCTGTTGCTTTGACAGATTTGTGCAGCTCCTATGCTCCACGAAAAACATGCGGAGATCCTCACTCAGCTACCCAACAAGTCAATGCAGATTTCCTTCTAGAGTTTCGGTCTGCTCTCCCTTAAATCTTGGCTGGCTGTAGCTTAAATGCGAACTGCTGTAGTTTCCCAAAATTCTTGGGTTGTGTGTAGGTGATCTCCAGCTGAAAAACTCTGGCTGTCTTCTAGCTGTACGCTGCTTGTCCTTCCTCGCTCCTTGCTCTCCTCTCCTCCTGAATAGTACACATGAGAAATAATGAGAGCCCCTCTCTTTTCCCCTACCCTCTCCTCAAATCCTCATGAGAAGAATAATAAAAATCCCTTTGCCTTTTCTCTTTTGTCTTCTCTAAAGAGAAACCTAACCCTAGATATCTAATGGCTGAGATTAAATCTCAGCTCATTAGATCAAGGGTAGAGGTCATTTCCCTCTCTTGACCCTTTTTCTCATATGCCCCCCCCTCACTTAAAGAGCTCCTAGACACTTTAATATGTTTTATTACTTGTACCATGTGCACTTTTTCTCTCATGAAGTCACTTTTAAAAAATAAAAATCACTTTGTATTTTTTTTCCCTAAAGTCACATTTAAAACATAAAGTGACTATTAAAAGTACCTAACACATGTACCGCGTCATAAAGTGACTTAAATCCATGATATTAATATATCTCATAATGTCTCATGACAAAAAGGTCATTAAAGTGTTTTTCTAGGCAAACATGCCAATGCATTAGGAAACACTTACCTTGGTACCATTTTTCTCAACATTTATGACATTATGTGAGAAGATTACTTGTAGTATTTTGCAAGAATTGTGATGATTATATATTGGGTAAGATGAGCATGATGTAACGTGTTTTCATTTTGTTAATGCTTTTTGTCCTTTATATTTATGAGCTCAAAAATGTCATCATAGAGAGCTTATGTATTATGGATGGTTACATCCTCACTTGGATTTCAATTGCCATTATGCTTTTTGCCCAAGAGATCGTCCTTTTATTCCACATAGTGGCTGGTCTCAATGAAGGCATGATGTTTTTAGCTCATTGCAGGCCAATAATGGCCTACAAGTGAAGCTAGTACAGGTGAAGATAACAACACAACACATTAAGAAAGGAATTGCTTTCAAATTTTCATCTTCTTGGACATGCTGCCCTTTGTGACTTTACATATTCACAAGATCACTTGTTGAAACTTGTTATCGTGGTTTTTTGAGCTGTGATGAATCAACATTTTTATACCTAGAACAATTGTTGAGATTGTCAATAGTTCAAGCTTTAAGCGTTGTTCTTTTGCTTGGTAGTCTTCAAAATCAGAATCACATATTGGATTATCTAAGATGCATATCATCATCGTGTCGAACTAAGTATTTAAGCAAGGGGAAAACATGTTAAAACAATAACTACTTGTTTGTTGGTTCAAATTAGAAGATAGGTTGAATTGAAGCACAAAGGGAATTCCAAATTTGGCACAAGGAGCATCATCCATGTTCTTCACTAAAAATAGCAACAAAATGCCCAAACGCATTAAGGTTTTAATTTGGGATTGGGGGGGGGGGGAGGTTCTCCAACCTAGTATGGGGAGATGTGTCACGAGTGAGTGTAATGATGTACCTCCCTAGGTATATACGAAGGTCCTCACCCTCAATTATAATCATCTCATATCTTTTGTACCTTTCTATATAAATATATATTATCCTATGATGGATACTTTTATCTTTCAGATATTTTTAATCTCTCTGCTGTGTATATGAACTTTGTTCGTAACATTTGGTATCAAAGCCATGTTCTCTGATCCCAACCTTTGTCCATTAGGTCGCCAGTAACTTTGTTGCCATCGCAATTAAAGCATTTCGTTACATAGTTGGAGATTCTCCATTTCACTGTCAAACCATTGACCATATTAAAAAAAAGAATAAAGAATAAAAAACGTCAAAAAAACAAAAAAAAAATAGGAGGATATACATTTATTAAAAATAAAATAAAATAAAAAAGACATATTAAAAAAAATTAGTATATGTATACATATTATATACATATAGAGAAGGAGGAGGAAATAGATTTATAAAAAAGGAACTTAAAAAAATAAATAAAGGGCCCACGATCATTGCCTCTTGCCTTGTTACCCTCAGCCATTGTAGCCTCGACAGGTTGCCACAATTCAATGTCATGACACCACCAGTGCCTGTTCTGTCGCCATCGATTTCTAGCGGAGTGTCCTACCGAGCCATCCATGGCCACCAACGTCCACAACGTTCCTGACGCCCCAGCCAATCGTCTCTCACCCGAGTACATTTCTTCTCTGCCGCCTGCGTCTACCATAAAGGCAGTTCATGCGACAAGTCCCAGGAAAACCAGATAGTCACCTGCTACCACCACCAACTTGTAACAACCGCCGATGAATCCTCAACACACAACGATCACCGCTTTGTGCCACACAGTTTCAGTGACCCGTCCAACAAACCACTGACTCTGTTTGTTTACCTTTTCAAACTTCCATCCCTATAGACGTTGCCCTTGTCCTACTGTTGCTATGCTATGCCATTTCATTGACTGCCACATTTACTTTGTGCAATCTGGCCAAGTTTGGATGCCAATTGTTGCATAGATTTCTATACAGTCGAATCCGTTCAACAATTGGTGTTCTGTAAGGAAATTTTTGCGGGATTAATTAATTTCCGCACCATCTGAATGTACAAGTCAAAACGAATCGGTACCAATCCGGTCACACCTTTTGAAAGGAAAAAATAGATGACTAAAGCCAAAGCATTTAAAATTGATAATGAAATAAAAGGAAGAATTTATACATATGAAAAATTATAAATAAAAGATATATAGAGAGAGAAATATTATTTAATCCTACCTATATTTATGCAAAGTATACCTAAATAAAAGGTCAAGTGAAATATATATATATATATATATATATAAGAAAAAAATTTTAATTAAAAAATTTTAGAAGAGAATTAAAAAAAGAAGAAGAAGAAGAAGAAGAAGAGGGAGAGAGAAAGAAGTCAGGAAAAAACAAAAAGATGCTTTCCACAAACAACTGTGGTTTCTTTTCAAAGTGTCCCTTTTGTTCAGAGGGAGATTATAATTGTCAAGAGTCATTTAGAAATCAAAATGTTGTTTGCACAAAATGTTCCAAAACTTTTACTGTAGTGGAATATCCAAGGGATGTACAAAAACAATCATTAGTAAGAAATATAGAACAATTAATGGCAACATTTGGGCGACGACATGCAGATCTTAATAAGGAAATGAAGAAAGTGGAATCCAAATTGCAAGTTAAAAGCCCATCATCACCCCTACAAAAAGATGTAATCCAGTGTACCGAGAAATTGCAGTCGAAATATCAAGAGAAAGACAAAATAGCCAAACTTCAACAAAACAAGAAAACTTTACAACAAAAATATAAAGATCTTGTTGATATGCATTACAAGGAAGTAATGGAAAAGGACGAGGAAATTTCTCGCCTCAAAGACCACATTGAAAAATTACTTGCACAAGTCAAGAAGACTAAGGTCGCAAAGAAGGAACTCAAGAAGCACTTTTCGGAACAAGAAGAGGAAAATTTACGTTTAAAGAACATTAATAAAAAAATGTTAGAACAAATCAAAAGTTTAAAAGATGAGGAGAAGGATACAAAAGATAAAGTCATCAATTTATAAAACGAAGAACTTTCATGTCTAAGGAATCATAATCAAAACCTTCTTACGCAAATAAAGAAGCTTAAAAGTGACAAGAAGTCACTAAAAGACAACTTAGAACAACTTACTCAAGAAGAAGTATTGAAGTCTCCAGTCGTAACAGTCCAAGTTGAAGATAAAATAACGAATATCGATCCAGTCAATATCACAACTCAAGAAGAGAATAAACTAGTTGAAGTGAAGACGTACTTAGAAGTTGCAATTCAAGCAATGAAAATTCTAAGTGAAGATTTTGCAATTAATCAAGCGACCTCTGTACCTGAAAAAAATTAGATACCTTCAACAAACCAAGAAATTACCACAAACAGATTAAGGGGAGATAAAATCACAAAAACTCCTTATTGCCATCCAAATTATAAAATCATATATCTCAACCAGAAAAAAGTGACTTATGTTCCCAAGAACATTGATGTCACCATAATTCAGTCTTGTGATAGAAATCCATCTCACGTTTATAATAATCGAAAGATTCCACAAATGATTGGTTTAAGATGGTCATATCCCTTCTTAGTTCGACAATTTTATTTATCACTCCAAGGGTCTTATCATCTAGTGTCAACGAGATGAGAGATCGAAGAATTCCTAAAGATGCGAATAGATTACAAAGACAAAAAACAAATGATACACCTTGTCAAGCAATAAGCTTTGAGGACAAAGCTTTTTGAAGATGAAGACAATGTTATGAATAAGATATATACACATAATATAAATAATAATAATAATGAATAACAACTAATTAATTAATAATTAGTAGTGAATAGGTATGTCTCTAAAGACATGACCTTTTGTGAAGGGGTACCTGCCTTAGTATATAAGTTGGCCCTCACCCTCAATTGTAATCATCACATATTTTTGTACCTTTCTATATAAATATATATTATCCTATGATGGATACTTTTATATTTCAGATATTCTAAATCTCTCTGTTGCATATACGGTCTTTGTTCGTAACAAATATGCTTTAATAACCAACATAGATATAGGTTAACCTTAGATCTTTGAAGTGTTGGAAGGGATTAAATCGCATAATGCATCTTCTTTGGGTATCCAAATACCATTTCTTTTCAGAGATGAATATATACCTTAGATTCTGAGTTACTTCAATACCCAAATAGTAGTGAAGATGTACCATGTCATTCGTCTTAAAATGCTTCAATTCTTTCTTTATGGATATAAGATATGATTCATTGTTCGTTGTTATCAAAAGACCATCCACATATACTACAAGATATACAACAATTTTTTCAACTTTCTTGATAAGTAAAGTTGCATCAGCTTGATTAAAATGCTTGAATTGATCTTCAAAATATGCTTCGTTAGGCCTTGATACCATGCACAAAGTGCTTGCCTTAGGCCATATAAAGGCTTGATGAGCTTGCATAACTTATGTTATTGACCCTTTACAACAAATCCTTCTAGTTGAAACATATAATCATTCTCTTTCAAATCTCCATTCAAAAAAGTTTCCTTCACATCCATGTGATGAATCGTCCATTTATTTTGTGTTGCCAAAGTCAACAATGCACACATGGTGGCCCATTTTATTGAGGGAGAAAAAGTCTCCTCATAGTCTATGCTTTCCTTTTGTGCAAACCCTTTTGCCACGAGTCTCACCTTATGCTTGTCAAGTGAGCCATTTGATTCATACTTTTCCTTGTAGACCCACTTGTAGTGAATTGTTTTGGTTCCAAATGGAAGATCAACCAATTTCCATGACCCATTCTTGATGAGAGCATCATAGTCTTGCTAAAGTCAACAATGCACACATGGTAGCCCATTTTGCCAAGGGAGAAAACCTTAAAAGTCTCCTCATAATCGATAGTTCCTTTTTGTGCATATCTTTTTGCCACAAGCCTTGCCTTATGCTTGTCAAGTGAGCCATTTGATTCATACTTGTTCTTGTAGACCCACCTCAAGCCAATTGTTTTGGTTTCAAATGGAGGATCCGTGAACTTCCATGTCCCATTCTTGATGAGTGCTTCATAGTCTTACATAACTTCTTTCCACTCATCAAGAGAAACAACTTCTTCAAAGAACATTGGTTCAAAGTTAGTAGATAGATTCAATTCACAATAATAGGAAACATCCATATCACTAGCATCATTTGAATCTAAATTATGTATGTCGCCTCCATTTTCTTGTCTTTTTGAACATTTGGTTCTTGTCTTTCCACACTCATCATGACAAATTATTTTAGGTGTCTTTATGAACTCGTGGACAATTCTATGATCGTCTAGGTTGCTCCATTGATTGAGATGTTGATTTTTCGTGACTTTCTAATCTGATAATTAGTTCCAATGAATTCTTCATTAATTCGTTTTATGTCACATAGATCATTAAGCAATTATACATAGAGTATCTCAACAACAAAACAATAATGACTGTAGGATCATGAAGACACAAATTCTTACCTTGGGAAAACCCTAACTAGGGAAAAAACCCAACAACCTTTTCTTTGGAGAAATTGTTCAATTCAAAAGTACAATCTGAGAACAACCTGGAAGCTCCTAGGGCTTAATCAATTCTTCTTCCATGAACAATAAATTCTCAAGGTTTAGGTCCAACCTTTACATCAATCTAAAGATATAAGTCCTCCTAGGCCTTTGTCCCTTCCACAGAGACAGTATTTCGTCCTTAAAATTTTGCCACAGAATATACATAAACTCGTCCTTCATTTTTCCTTCGACATAAGCTCACCCTTCTTTTTTTCTCAGACATAAACTTGTCCTTCATTCTGCCTTAGAAGTCCTCTTTCCCACATGTGAACAAAAACAAACAAAATATGAAGATGATCCCAATTTGTTCCAAGAGGAAGAGGGCAAATGGTAATATATAGTGATTGAATGCGCTTGAATTGGTGACTTTAGGGCTGTCCAACTTGAGCTTTTTGGAGGCAAAAAAATTGATTTTCAAAAATTTAATTTTCCCTCTTTTGGAGTTGAATTGAGTAATTTAGAATTAAAATCAATTTTCCTCTTTGAATATCGACCAAAGCAATAAAATCAATATGAGATGGTGTTGCATTCCCATTAAGGTTCAACATTCCAATCCAAGTCTTAGTGTTAATCAGACTTCTAGGTTAATGTTTGAAATTCGACAAACTCCAAGGCTGATCTATCTAGATGATCAAGTTGTCGCCCAATAATCTTGTCATTCTTAGTGGATTCAAGAAAAACCACATTTTTTTTATTTGGAGAAATTAGGTCGTAATTTTATTCATTTGGAAGAGGAACCAAAATTACATTTTCATATGCTGATCGCATTTGAGTATATAAGGCTTCTTAGCGAATCATAAAAATGGCCTTAAGCCCAACAAGTGAGTAGAGCATGTAGCCCCGCCAAGAAGCCCTAAACGACGCACCAAAAAAATCTAGAATCCCCAACAAAAAACTGACTAGATCTCAAACAAAAAATTGGGCATGGGCTGCCCAATTAGCCCCCACAATCAAGCCCATAACAGGCCTTAGAAAAATATTGAGTAGACACCCAATAAAAACCCAAGGCGACAAACCAAGGCGGAGATGACACCAGATATAACACCGATAAAATGAGAAACGACCAACATGAAGAGACACAAACTAGGGCATAGCGACAAAGCGCCACAAGCTTGCTCCCTCAACTCCCCATCCACAATCGAGCACATGCAAACCATGAAACCTCCAAAACCGACCACACCAAAGAGCAACAACTGTGAGAAAGTTTAGCGAAGGCCCATCGAGGCAGTGACAAGTAAATCGAAATGTCAACATCCAAGGAACTTCGTCGAACCCTCACCTTAAACGAATTCTGACCTCACCTTCAACGAATTCTGCCAACTGAAAAACAATAGCAGACCACACGGCCATAATAGAGGAGGAGGGTACACGCAGGGTAGTGACCTGCAACGTACCGTGGGCAGATTTTTCTTGCCTACCTATGATGGATGATCGAAGTGTTCGACAAAGGCTTGGGTGGAGAAGCTGGACATTTACTTTCAACTGTACCAAATGGCGGAGGTAGAGGCCATCAAGGTGGCAACGTTGCACCTTGAGGGGGAAGCCCATGACTGGTGGTTCCATGGATTGTCTACGTTGTGTCACACAGGGGTGATAGCCTATGCGGAGTTCACCTGGAGGTTGGTTGAGAGATTTGATTGGAAGGACTCGAAGGAACATTTTGTTGAGTCGACCAAGCTCAAACATAAGAGGAACCTGGAAACTTACATTTCCGAGTTGTTGAAGCTCTTAGTGATGGTTCCAGATCTGTCTGTGGCGAGGAGAGTGTATATGTTTATTGACTGATTGCAGAACCTTTGCGTGGGCTAGTTAGATCCACTAGGCCTACTACGTTGCAGGACACAATAAGGAGGACTAGGGACTTGCAGGATGCCATGTCGAGGACAAGAGCTACTTTTCTCCACAAACCAACATTCCAACAGAGGGGGAAAGATGTGAGAGCTCCACCCCCGAGAGGGAACTAGGGCCGAGGGCCTTTGGATGATGATACCCGGAGAGACTTAAGATAGAGGAAGCTGTGCTTCACTTGCCAGGAGACATGGGCACCGGGTCATCGTTGTGCCACGGGGAAGGCACATTACATTGAGGTATTCTCCGATAGTGAGGGAGAAGAAGAGGCATATGAGGAGTTGGAGGGAGATGCCAACATCGTTTCCCTATGAGGAGATCATCCATCACCACCTCCCCCAACAGCAGGATGAGCAGTGTTTGCACCTACCGGAGGAGTCCTTGCATCCTTGCGGGGAGTTCCCAAGTACTTAACGCTGAGAGTTCGAGGCACATTCCAAGGGTAGCGTGTCTAAGTATTGGTGGACAGCAGGGCCACACACAACTTCATCGATAACCAACTAGTGTAGAGGAGGGGCATACCAACAAAGAGCTTTGATGGTTTCTCCATGTTGGTAACAGGTCCCAGGACCATGTAGTGCATGTGGTATGTTCTGACATTAACAATGACCATGGGGACATACAAAGTGCCCTATCACTTTTTTGTGGTTGATATTTCAAATACCAATGTGGTATTGGGTGTACATTGGCTTAGCACACTTGGGAAGGTCACTACAAATTGGGAGACTCTGGAGATGGAGTGGACGGATAAGAAGAACGGGACGCATGTGATCATCTAAGGCATGCACACATATCCTCTCAGACAGTCTCTGCACACCAGATGGAGGCAGATATTCGGAAGGGAGACAGAGTGGGCAGTGGAGCTGCTTATTTCAGAGGAAGGAGTCTCAGGTCAGTCGACACATCCTAATGTGCAATCTATCCTGGAATGTCACTCCACGATTTTCGGGGACATACCACTGGGGCAGCCAGCAGATCGGGGGTTTGAGCACACATCGAGCTGGAGGAGGGCATCTAGGCAGTGATCACCACTCCCTACAGGCACCTCAAGGCCTATAGGGACGAGATTGAGAGAGCCATACATGAGCTCTTGGCTTTGGGACACATAAGGCCCAACACTAGCCCCTGTGCTTCTTCAGTGGTTCTGGTGAAGAAGAAGGACAAAACACTGCAGATGTGCATAGATTACAAGGCACTGAACAAAAAGACCATGAAGAACCTTTACCCCATTCCCGGGATTGATCAGCTGATGGATGAGTTGAGGGGAGCTAAGTTCTTCTCCAAGATCGGTCTGAGCTCATTGTACCATCAGATCAAGGTGAGGGACCAAGATGTCCCCAAGACTGTGTTTCGCTGCCATTACGACCATTTCAAGTTTATGGTTATGCCCTTTGGGCTGACCAATGCTCTGCCCGCTTTTCAGTCTTGCATGAACAACGTCATCCGTGGTTAGTTGAGGACGTTCATGCTGGTATTTTTCGATGACATTCTCATATACAGTTGCACGTGGGAGGAACATTTGCAGCACATTGAGGCTGTACTACGTATCTTGGAGGAGCAACATTTCAATGCCAAGCTGTACAAGTGCAAATTTGGGCTTACGGAGATGCTCTACTTGGGGCATATTATCGGAGTGGATGGAGTGAGGGTCCATGAGGAGAAGATCGGTGCCATCCGGGATTGGCCAGAACTGAAGAACGTGACAGAGCGTCGGGGGTTTGTAGTCATTTTCACCTACTACCGGAAGTTTGTCTAGGGATTTTCACGGATCTCACCAAGAAGGGGGCTTTCGGCTGGACAAATGTTGTGGGGGCTTTCGGCTGGACAAATGTTGTGTAGAGTGTTTTTGACAGGCTCAAGGAGGTGATGAGCAGCTGCCTGGTGTTGGAATTTCTTGATTTTCCGCAACCCTTTGTGCTGGAGTGTGATGCTTCGGGAGAGGGAGTGGGCGCAGTGTTGATGCAAGGGGGCCATCCTATAGCTTTCGAGAGTCGGAAGCTACTGCCGCATGAGAGACTATACCCCATATACGACAAGGAGATGTTGGCCATCTTGCATGCGTTGGCCAAGTTTCGGCAGTACCAGTTGAGTAATAGATTTCGGGTGAGGATTGTTCACAACAGTCTTCGGTTCTTCCTTGAGTAGAAATAGTTGCAGGAGAGACAACATAAATGAGTCAGCAAGATCCAGGCTTATGATTTTGACATCGAGTATGTCAAGAGGAAGAACAATGTGGTGGCTGATGCTTTGTCATGAAGACCGACAGTGCTGTCCTTGATGAGTCTTGACACAGATTGGAGGGCTCAGGTGTTGGTGGAATACTCTAAGGATTGTTTTTCTTGTGAGGTATTAGATGGGTAGGTGACAGATGATAGGTACCGGGTGATGGATGAGGTCATCTATTACCGAGACTGGATTTTCTTGACAAGTAACTCTCGGCTCAGGGAGAAGATCTTGCGCGTAGCCCATGATTCACCACTTTCAGGCCATCAGGGGTTCACTAAAACATACAGGACCATCACATAGAGGTTCTCATGGAAGGGCCTCAAGGAGGACGTGCTCCGGCATGTCAGGGAGTGCGAAGTTTGTCAGAGGAACAAGGGGGAGCTGAAACACCCCGTAGGTTTTCTACAAGTGCTTCCCATTCTGGAGGGAAAATGGGAGAGCATCTCCATGGATTTAATCATGGGATTGCCCATGGTGCAGGGCAAGGATTGCATCTTTGTAGTTGTTGATCGACTGACAAAGTATGCACATTTCTTCGACATCTCCGGACGGTACACTACTTCACAGGTGGCCGAATTGTTTTTTCGGGATGATTTCAGACTCCATGGTCTTCCAAAGACCATAGTCAGTGATCGGGACCAACGGTTCATGTGTGGCTTTTGGCAGGAGCTATTCCTTTTGGTGGGTATCGAGTTGACACCCAATACCAGTTATCACCCATAGATGGATGGACAGATATAGATAGTGAACAAGTGGCTGGAGGGCTACTTGAGAAACTATGTCACGGGGTAGCAGAAGGCTTGGCTGTGTTCACTTCACCTGGGGGAGTACTGCTACAACACGACATTCCATATGTCGATTAATATGTCTTTGTTTTACGCTTTGTATGGTTATAATGCTCTAACTTTTGTTGATGTGATGTTTGGAGCTAGCAACGCCCCAAGGGCCAAAGATTGAATCCAAGAGAGCCAAGACATACTTCGGGCTCTCAAGGACAACCTGGCTACAACATAGAACCATCAGAGATTATATGCAGATAGAGGCTGTGTAGAGAGGTAGTTTGAGGTGGATGATTTGGTTTACCTCCTTCTTCAGCCGTACAAGCAATCCACACTGAAGCAGAAGGGAATCCACACTGAAGCAGAAGGGAGTTGAGAAGCTCAAGCCCTGTTTCTATGGACCATACAGGGTGATCAGACATGTTGGGGAGGCAGCGTATGAGCTGGAGCTGCAAGCTGGGAGCAGGATCCACAACATTTTTCACGTTTCATGTCTCAAGAAAGCTCTTGGGTAGCAGGTGACTGCAACTATGGAGCTCCCACCTACAGATGATGAGGAGCATTTGGTGCTGCAACCAGGGGCCATTCTAGACACTCGAGAGAGACAACTGAGGAGCAGGACAGTCAAGGAATATCTGATTAGATGGAGGAACCTTCTAGATGAGGATCCCACTTGGGAGGGGGAAAAGATACTGCAACATCCAACCTTGCAATTGCTTGAGGACAAGCAACGTTTTGGCGGGGAGGACTGTAATATTCCCAATTAGCAGACAACTAATTGGAATATTAATTTTTGTTAATTTTTTTTTTTCTAATGTTCAGCAAGAAATAAAGGGGTGAAGGGACCCATAACCCAACCTTAGAATAAAATCACTTTCCTAAAGTCACTATGACAGATAATTAAAAGCAAGGTGGGGCCCATGAGGCCAAGTGACAGCGTCCCAGTGATAGCGTAGGAGAGGTGGCAGGTTAATCAATGAAGAGGCAGCGTGGGGATAGGCAGCGCAGTGGCATCATGGGGACAGGTAGCGCAGTGGCATCATGGAGACATACAACGTAGAGCAGCGTAGGGATAGCGTGGCAGAAGGACAGTGCATCACCAATGTTCCCAAGGGAACGTTGGAGGCTCAATAGAATAGAAAGGGGATGAGGGCTGTCATTCCATTCATTCATTCATCTTCAAAATTTCTGTCCATCTAGACCAGAGCACGCTTGAGCTGTTTAGCCGAGTCTGCAAGTGCTATTTAGCACACGGGTGTCTCCAAGCGGAGATCCCAACCTCGTCCTCAAGGGACTTCGAGTGCCTGCTCAGGAGAGGAGTCCTACCTTCAGTTTTTGTGAGCAACATCATCAGTTCAACACCAGGAATACACAGTTCTTCCCAGAGTAGCGCATTCAATCAAGAGGTTACGCAGTCCAGGAGTGGAGCAGCTCCGGGAGAGGAGGAAGCTTGAGATATTTCAGTCTGGAGTCTTGTGAGGGGATCAACCCTTCCATAGTAGAGTGCTTGGGTAGTTGGCAACCATTCTTTCCAGTAGCTCAGTTCAGAGGCTAGCATACCCAACATAAGTGCGCAACCACCCCAAGGGGGTGATTTTCCAGGGTCAGCCTTTTCGGAAATCCTTTGCGGGTTATTTTGTGTTTTTGGAGAGTCCGGTGTCCAAGTTCCAGATTTTTCTAAGCATCAAAACAACTCCTTTTTGCTGTAATATTCCTTTTTTAGTGTCACCTATGACAAGGTTAGGATGGACTTCCAGGGTTGGGAGCAGACAGGTCTCATGTACAGGTTGGTGTCATCAGAGGGCCCAGGGGTTTTTTGGAGGAGTTTTTTTGGAGTTTCTATGAGGATCGGTGGCATTCGCTTGATATATTCCATCATTTGCACTGTTTGCCTTTCGTTTCGGTGCATTTCGACAACTTTAAAAAAATTGAGTTATTTCAATGTTCCACCGAGTTTTCGAGACTGGGAGACGCGGGATTGGGGATACGCACAAGGGAGACGTATATAAGCAACCCCAAAATTTAGGGAAATTTCGGGGAAATGGGGGGATGTCATGACTCGTAGCCATAAAAATTATAAAATTATAAAAAATTTAATATATAAAAATAAAAAAATAAAATCCCAACAATATGTTAATAACTAAATTAATAGATAGTAAATCTTATTAATTATGAAATGCACATCTAAATATGATCATCATTTCGTATTAGACTATTGTGAAGTAAAATTATCATTTGACATTTCCGCAATCATCAATGTAAATCTAAAAATAAATTACTAAATTGAATCTATCATTTGACATTATGCAATGTTCCATCTAAATTCATCATTTAGCAATGGGCATTAATATTATGCAAGGTACATGTAAATTAAATTCATCATTTGACAATTGAAACTACGCAACGCACATCAAAAATTAAATTCATCATATCACAATGACATTTGAAGTCTAAAACAACCATAGAAAACTAAACTAAAAACAAACATAGAAGGCAGTGAAAAACAAGTTTATTTATTTATTTTTTTTCCCTATGCGAGAAAATTTGGGGGACGTGTCCCTCTTGCATCCCCCTGCATCCCCTCGTACCCCCCACAAGAGAGACGCATTTGTCACTAGGAAAACGCCCCCTAGAATTTCCCCAAGTTTTCCAGAAAAGGGGACGTGGGGAAAGTTTCCCCAGGAGTTTCCCCATCTCGGGAGCGTGGGGCAGCGGGGAAGGGCGTCCCCCACCCTGGGGGATGCGTTCATGGAACACTGGTTATTTTTGGGCCTAACTCAATTAATTACGCTCGAGGTGGCATTCCTGGAGGAATACGTGATAGAATACCTTAGTGTAATAGTTCGTTGGAACCAAGACGAGAATACCTACATGATGGGGTGGTTGGACATGAGTTTCAGTGCCCTGAGGAGACATGGTAGCCGATTTACTCTTTCCGGCATTAAAAAGGAATATTTTATTTGGAAAATAAGAGAAAAAAGTGCTCCATGATTAAAATAATAATAAAATAAGGCTCTAGAAAGATCCATGAGATCTATAAAAGAAAAGGAGGAGGCCATTGAGGAATATCTTGGATTTGATATCTTTCCTTGTATGTGAGGTTGAGAACTTGGTTCTCTACTCCATTGGTAGCCCGGGACGAAAACCCTCGGGTATGTTGTCGAGTGTTGGACGGAAACCCAACTTTATGTGAGGAGACTTCATTCAGGAGTTTTACGGTGCTTCAGGGATATTGGAGTGAGGATCATTTAGATCCTCAATTGGTGCTTCATTGATTTTTAGTGGATTCAGTGGTAGCTGTTGCTGGATGGAGAGTGCAACAGTTCAGTTTTGGAGGCCAATGTAGTGCCACAGTGTTTGTGGCCAGTTTCTATCTCAGCTATTTTGGGTCAGATATGCATGTAACCCCACTTTGCCGTTTATAATAAACGCTGAGATTCTTACTGTTTGATGTGTAATGGATTGCAATACTTTATTTGTTTTTATTTGACATGGCAATCTTTTGTTAATTAATTCAATAATTTGATGGTAAAATGCTAGGTTAGTGAAATTTCTGCAAAATTAGTAAAATATCCCATTTGGGATATTACAGTGGTATCAGAGCTTCAATCTTGGATCGACCTGTGGGTTTCTAGTTTTCAATTGCAGCTATTATGGTTCGCCATTATTCCCAAAAAAATTTGTTTTGGCCATTCTATACGAGTTTTATTATGAAAACCATAGATTGATTCAGAAAATGACAAATTTGGCCAAAATTCTAGAGTTGAGGGCCAACATAGCAGCGCAGCAGATTATCTTGGAGGCCAACTTTCATTTTAGCTATTTTGGTTAGAAGGGCCTACACAGTCATTGGAGGAGGCTCATTTGTGGGAGTTGCGTTGGTGGGATTTTAGAGCTGGGGTGTTGGGAGATTGATAGGAGAGCCATTTGAGGAGGTTGGCTGGGATTTTGGAGAGCAATGATTGACAGTAGCAGCTGCAATGCTAGAAAACGAAATTGGAAGAGGGCCAAACTACAAAGGGTTTGATTTTGAAGGTTGGAATTAGAGGAAAGCCTTTTTGGGTTTTTCTGGGTTTTGGGCAAGAATCCCCTTCTCAAATTCCTAGAATTTTCTGAGTAGTCCTCAGTGGGTAAATCAGAGGCTGAAGTCAGCGAGTAGTGTAGTCTTGGAGGAGCAGCGCAGTTTTTGGAGGAGCTTGCTATTTGAGCAGTTGGATTTGCTTGCACTCATCACTTGGTGCTTGTAGCTTGCTTTGTGCAAGTCCAAGTGTATTTTCTCCATCTATTTTGTACCCCACAACATTATCATATAATAAAATTTGGCCAATTTGTGGAGTTGGCGTCAAAAGCTATTTTATCATTGTGGTAGGAAATCCATAAAGTATAGTGAGCTGAGTTTGTCTATCTTGTTGTCAGTATTTACCCTCTGCTTATATGTTGTGTATTGTGTTAGCCACCTATAAAATTTTGCCATGTCAACTAGTGGCTAAATGATTTGGCCAGCCCTTAAGAAACAATTTTATTGCCAAAATTGTTGGTGCTTAAAGTCTTCTGAAGATATTCTATCCTTGGTTTAATCGTCACTGCTGTTTCCCTTTCAAATCTGAAAGACCGCTATTTTCATAAGAAAAAGTACTGCTGCAAAAACCCATTTTCCCCCCTCCTTCATTCAAAACTAACCTTCATTTTTTACTCCTTTATTCCCCATAGATTTCCTCTATTTTTATGATTTACCTTCTTCCCTTTGTGAAAATCCCTTTTACAAAGTCTAGAACTCATTTTTAGACTTTACCGAAACCCCCAAATCCATCAAAAAACTCTAAAAAATGATAAAAATACACCTTTTTGTATTACAGACTTAAGCCCCCTTGGGCTAAGTCCTAACCACTTCCCCTCCATACGCCTTGGTGCTAGAACCAAGCGCTAACCCCTTTGAGCGCTTATCGCATCACAAAAGACCGAGCGCACAAGTCTTTGAGCCCCACTTGCATAAATCCCGCTCTCCGCTTTCTACTCCATATAACTTTTACCCGGGACCAAGTGTTAAAGATCCCAGGGCGCTTAATCACATCGCAAAGATTTTGAGTGGTTAGATTGAAAAGCCCGAAGGCCCGACCTTCCGATTGCGATAAGCCCTTTTCATATATAAAGCCCCGGGCCCTTTTGTTTCCATATAGCCAAGGCCCCGCAGTCGGGCGCCTATCCACATCATACATATATATTCCGCCCTGATCCACCAAAACCTTTGCTTTATTAAAATTTTTGGGTTTTCATAAATATTAAAGGGTTTCCGCCATGTATGATGTAAAACAAATCTCCACTGTTGATCTACAGCCGATCAACGGCCCGCGCTACATCACGTCGCGAGTTTTCATCGGGCGCACTTTATTCCTCTCCCCGATTGGTCATCCCCTGATCAAACGAGAGCCGTCGATCTACCTCCTCGCCTTCCCAGATCTAATGGTCCACATTCACTCCGATTATTAACTCGTCTTCCGCCATTGTATTATTTCCATTTAAACCCCCAGATTCAATCCTGGCCGTTCATCCTTGATCCAACGGCCCAGAATGAAACTGCCCCACCCGCTTCCGCCTGCGCATCTTTTTCAATTCGCGCTCGCTCTCCGTCGTTATATCTGAGGCTCCAAATCTGAAGGTCTATACTCCAAGTTGCGTAACTTTAAGCACGATGGATAATTTTCAAAAAACACGTGATATGGGCGGTATTTGAAATCCACGTGTCATGCAGGGATGCATATCGCGTTCCAAAAGGCAAAACTGCCTTCTCGCCCTTTTGCTGTGCGAAAACCATTGTTTTGCAGCCCGAAACCACCTTCCTCCTTTTCCTTTGTGTGTTATCGCGCATATCGCGTTCCAAAAGGCAAAACTGCTTTCTCGCCCTTTTGCTGCGCGAAAACCACTGTTTTGCAGCCCGAAACCACCTTCCTCCTTTTCCTTTGTGTGTTATCGCGCGCGCCCTCCACTGTTGATCTCTACAGATCAATGGTTCAGATCTAAACTTCATTTTCACCATCACCCTCCGCCTCTACCAAGGGTTTTAACACGTGATCTCCACCGTCCATCTCGTGGGCCGGTCTCGTCCGACGACCCATGATCACCCCGAACCCCCCACCGTCCATCTCGTGGGCTGGTCTCGTCCGACGACCCATGATCACCCCGAACCCCCCACTGTTATTTTGATCATATTTCTTCCGAAATAAAGGTTTTAACTCTATTTTCTTCGCATTTTTCTTATTTTCCAAATAGTATGGCTCCTTCACACTGTTAAATCAAAACCAATCACCACCGTTGATCACTGCGCAATCAACGGTTCCGACTTATTCTTCCTTCTGCTCTCCTTTTAACCTTCTCGTAACAAATCCCAACCGTTGGATGTTGCCATCCAACGGCCACGCTCCTCCCCACACCCTCTGAAGCAGTAAAACCCAAATAACGCAGGATTTCATGATTAGTTTTGTATTTTGCAGGTGTTTAATGGTTTATCCATTGTATTAGAGAAAGGCCGAAGGCCAGAAATGACGATTCCCGTGCCGTTGATTCATGAAAGGAAAACCATTCGTAGGGTTCAAGATCCACGTTTCGTCGATGCTTCATGGGTATTGATGCCTTGTGAGCCCTGCGCGGCCCTGCACATCAACAAGACACACAGAATTAAAATTAAACGAAGAGTATCAGTGTCGGAGGTCCAAACACGACAGAATTGAGGGATTAAACATTAATTTTATGGATTATGGCTAAAAGTCGATTATCAAAGGCCTAATCCGTTGAATTAAACACAGTCAAAGACAAATCAAGGATATTTATCAGACAGAGGATGCCTCCACTGCCTCGTCAGGGGCAAATTGATTCCTCTCAACTACTAGATTGCCACCTGTAACCTTACAACATTCAAACAAAGGTCGAGTAATGACCAGAACAGAGCACATTTGCCCCTTACAGCTGAATAGTTATTTCGAATCAAAGAAGCTAATATAAACTATCAGCAGAGTTATTGCAAAAGATGACACAGAGCCTTAAAAGTCAACATAAGCTTCCAGCGAGCTGAAATACTTAAAGTCTTAATGTATACCAATTAATACAGGAAAATATCTGTAAACTCCTCCCTTGAGCCCCTCAAAGGCCGAGAAGCATTAACTGTATTAATTGAACTCAGAAGATCTTTTCTCTCTTTCGACCTCCTCATTCCTCTATAAAAACTTGTTGAGGAATCCATTGTAAATGTTGGTTGGCTGTTTGATCACTAGTTGTAATACTGAAACTCTCTGAAATAAATACATAATCTGTTGAAGTTGAAGAAGAAATTGAAGTCCTGGAAGCCCTGATGATGTTGTTGCATGCTTGTTCTTGAGAAGGCTCTATCATTGGATCCATGAGCTTGGCTGTTGGTGAAGTATTCTGAACTGTTTAATGTTTTCCCTTGTTTTCATTTTGTTCCATAAATTCTTACTATAGTAGGATGAAAGTTTTGGGCTAAGAAATGACTCTTGGAAGCACTTTAGACCTGTTTATCGTTCACTGTTTTATGTTTTCTTCTGCTGAGGTATTTTAGAGTTTTTAATCTCTCTCTTTAGTCCTCATGCTTGTTTATTTCCTTAATAGTTTGAAAAGTTGGTTTCAGCATGATTTATGATTCTCCTTGCTTGTCTGCTGCCACTTAAAGGCTGTTATCGAAGTCTCCCTTTGAAGTTCCCTTGTTTACAGTGAACCATGGAGGTCTGTTCTGATCTTGCCCCTTGTCTTCGCTTGAACATTTGGCTTAAAGGTCTTTATAGTTGTGATCATAGATGTATTTAAGTGTTCCCTCTTCTATGACCGTAATTATCAGTGAATCTTTTATGTTTTCTAAGTCATTTGAAATAAAATCTTTGAGGAAATAGGGTGTTCCCCGAATCTTAGATTTCATTTTAAAAGTTGTTTTGAGGTCATTATTTGCTTAAAGTGTGATTTGTAGAATTCATGGTTAGCCCTGTCTATCAAATAGCTCTTTATTGTTCAAGTTATGTTTTCAAATTCCCTTTGTTGAGAATTAAATTTCTCTTTCCAAATCATTGATGTCCATCTCATTCCAAAACCAAAGGATCCTACGGCCAAGTTAGATTTGCCCTTTGATATCCCATATCCATTGATAAGTTTGTCATGACCTTTTTTTTGACTCCATTGCCCAACGAAGCTGACATTTCCCCTTTTTATCTATCTTTCCTAGACTTTTTAGGTTCTACTGTGTCATTCCAACCAAACAAACAAACAAACCCTTACACTTAATAACTAGTCTAAAAAATACTAAAAGCACACAAGATAAACCTTTGCAAATAAACATTTGGGAGATCCCTCTCTGAGAACAGGAGGATTAGATCCTGTAACTCTAAAGATTGGTTCTGATGTTGCCTTGTCTTTTGATTTGCCAAACTATCAAAACACGGGACACCAACATATTGAGTTAAAAAAAATTGTTTTTGTAGTGGTCAATGAATGTCTTGAGGGTTGAGTAGAATTGGCTTCTAGAGTACATCTGTATTTTCACATGTTGATGTGGTAGCTTTCTATTGTCATGTTCATGGCTGACTGATTTTAGCTAAACCACTGTTACTTCCATATATGTTGCTGAACAATGGGGTTTTTAAAACACCTCGTAAACCCACATAACATCACAACAGTCAATGCCTTAAACCACAATGCTTCTATGGACCAAGAACCCAAGCAGAACAACATACCCTTCTCCAAGAAGGTACATAGTTCACTCCATCAAAGGCATCCGAGGGATTTACAGAAGGAGAGAGAAGTGGGAAATTGGTTTTATGCACTTGGGATGGACATAAAGAGTGGAAGATCGAAAAATGACTTTCCCATGTTGGAGAAACTGGAATCCTGTCTTGCAAAGGTAGAGCAATCTGATTGAAGTTTAAATTGGGCTTTGGAGCCATCTATGCTTGCATTGGTACAGGCTAGATTCTTGGAACATCCAAGTGAGAGAGTCAAGCTTATAGTTGCCTCTTGTTTTAGTGATATTTTGAGGATAGTAGCACCCTTTCCTCCCTATAATGATAATGTTATGAAGAGAATTTTGAGACTAATAGTAGGAATTTTTCAGGATTTGGACAACTGTGCAGGCTTTACATTTGGGAGGAAGCTTGTTATGAATATTTTATTAATTATTAGTTAGATATAGTTATATTAGGTTTTATTAACTGAAAGGGCATGATCAAAGATCATGCCTCTTCGCCAAGGGACACCTTGAGGCTGTATTTAAAGCCTAGGCGATCTCTCATTGTAATCATCTCATCTTTCATCATTAATAATATATATTTATCAAGTTTACCAGAGTTTTTACACTCCATTGGTATCAGAGCCATCGCTCTTCGGGATCTGTGTGATCACCAGAATTAA
Organism: Pinus albicaulis; assembly: GCA_034641835.2. Lineage (NCBI taxonomy): Eukaryota > Viridiplantae > Streptophyta > Pinopsida > Pinales > Pinaceae > Pinus > Pinus albicaulis. Next base: position 370,756,199 of record CM076582.1, read on the forward strand.
GGAATCAAAGGAATTCCAAAAAAATTGCAGATTTTTTTAAAATCAGGTGTTTGTGCACAACAACATTTGTTTTTTTAAAAAAAAAAAAAAAAAACCGTGCAGATTTTTTACCCAACCCCCTCTGTTCCCTCACAACCCTCTGCTTCTCCTTACGCTTCCCAATTCCCTCACGTAAAAATATAAATAATAAATACAAATTTTTTTTTACAGCCCACTTACCCTCACAGCATCGCCTCTCAACTCACACGCTTCCATATTCCCCAAATCACCAAAATTAGTCCAATATTTTTGAGCCAGTTCATTGGAATCTATTTTAACCAGTTAACGCCCATTTCAATAGTCTCTACACAACGGTTTACCAGGTCTGCTACTCTTATCTGGTGAAGCCGTCTAATTTCCCTTTATTATTCTGGAGATAGCCGCTTATATAATAAACCGCCCACTCTTACCATTCCCCACGACCACAGCAACTGCACCTTGAGCCTTTTTAAACGACGCGTCCGTTTCGGAATAAGCTCCTCGAACCATTGCAAATAACGACTTACCTTAACGAGAAAACTGCCACCGAGAAACTGCCACCGCCAAAAGACTGGAACGATTAGAGACTGAAACGAATTCAATATACACTGACAAAGCCACTATACGGGCCAGTGACGCGGAGACATACTCAAAAACCGCGGGTTGCCATTTTCTATTTGACACTGCTACGTCTACGATTCTGCATCCAATTCCAGTCACGGCCACCATAAACTCTGTCACAACCGTCTAGCCGCCAGTCCTGTGTGTCGATTGCGGTCCACCGGGCCGGATAAAACAAATTTTTCGGTCCACAATAATTAAAAAAAAAACGTGAAACGGTGCTGATCCACGTTTTAATTTCTCTGTGGATCGTTGTATTTAAAAAAAAAATTCGATTGTTCCCCGACAAGAAACGGTGTGACGGTTGGTAAGGAAAAAAGAAATCGATTTGTTTAAAAAAAAAATTTATGAAATCGATTTTTTTTTTTTAAAAGGAAATCGAAAATCCTACGCGGCGTTTAGCATATACAGGAATAGGTGTGTCGTTTTAACTTCTGAGCATCGACAACGTCCCTGAAAACGCGTGAGACAGCTGGACTTCCGTCTTCCGGGCCTCTACCCCCGCGTCCCTGCTGCACAGTCTTCCCCGCCGTTTTCTACACACTCCGCCTAACAAAACAAAAAACTTACGTTTAAAAAAAAATCGTGAATAGGGTGACGTCACAGCATCGTTTCGTTTAAAAAAAGTCGATTTCACAAGTCGTATGGTGGAAATGTTCAATCGTTAACCAGTGGATACGTTGGAAAAAAAAATTATATATATATAATCTGCTGTGTTGATATATATATATAAACAGGTCTAATTTTTATATAAAAATTAATATATAAAAATTAGATTTAAAAAAAATAAATAATAAAAATTATTATTGTTATATAATAATTATATAATTTATTTATATATTATATAATTTTTAAATAAAAAATTATATATATATATATATATATATATATATAATAATTATATAATTTAAAAAAAATAATAATAATAATTATTTAAAAAAAAAATTTATTATTAATTTAATTAATTAATTAATAATTAATTAATTAATTAAAAAAAAAAGGGGAAGAAAAGAAAAACTGGCAGAAAAATATTTCCCATCTCATACATATTCAGTATGTCTTTATCAATGATGACGATTGATCAGATAAAAAGGCAAATATGGCTAAAACAAATGGAGACTAAGAACAATATGACAGAACTCTTCAGTAAGCTAAATAATAAGATAGATCAGTTAAGTCAGACACAATCCCCAATATCTCCTAACATGGAACAAAATCAACAAAACAATTCCGCAGATTCAGGGAACTCAGAAGAGCATCAGGAAAAAACTGATTTCCCACATCACCATGAAGATACAGAGGTTTATAAACAACAAAATGTTCCATCCCCAGAATTGAACGAAACATGTGAAGCGACAAACACATCCGAAGCCACTGATATAACGGCAGAAGCTGTTGAGGCCTTCGGTGATGAAGCACATATGGTGGTTAAGAATGAAGCGTTTGATGATGAGAAGAAGTTGCATCAAACGATAATTGTTGGTAACTTACCCCTAAGTCTAAAAAGGAATCACAAAAAATCACCAGAAGAACAAGGGATAGTTGGGAAACATGAAAAAGTATTCCAAGATCTGCCCATAAAAGTGTCTTCCAATAGGAAAATCAAACGTCCAATAGAAGTCAAGACAGTATCCAACTCTGTCGATATCAGATCTTTTCACTATCCACATCACCAACAGATGGAGCTTGAGAAGAGGCTTCACGATCTTTTTAAAATGTGGGACGCAAGAGCTCATCGCTTGAGAAAACCAGACGTTCGTCAACGTTGTCCATCATTACGTATGCTTTGAGGACAAAGCATCTTAAGAGAGGGGCAATGTTATGAATATTTTATTAATTATTAGTTAGATATAGTTATATTAGGTTTATTAACTGAAAGGGCATGATCAAAGATCATGCCTCTTCGCCAAGGGACACCTTGAGGCTGTATTTAAAGCCTAGGCGATCCCTCATTGTAATCATCTCATCTTTCATCATTAATAATATATATTTATCAAGTTTACCAGAGTTTTTACACTCCAAAGCTTAAGGTTATAGGAGTCATGGCCATGACTGGGACTTATGAAGTCATGTTTGATCTTGAGTGTGATGGCTTGATTCTGCAGATGTTCCAATTCTTCTTTAGCATTAGGAGACATCATCCTGACATTGTCATAACACACATGCATTCCATCCTATCATCATGTATGAGAGACCGTGATGCCATTTGTCGGGAGCTGTAGACTAGGTTGTTGAGCATTTGGAGGAGAGAGCAGTTGGTCTCACCTGTTGCTTATGAGCTAGCCCAAGGGTTGGTTGAGCAGAACATTGAGCTTTTCAGGAGACAGTGGACCAGGGAGGGGCTGCTCCAGTTTGGGGGATCAGGCAACAAAAATGAGCTGAGGAGGAAGGGACTTTGCTTCATCTGCAAAGAACCTTGGGGACTTTACCACTCATGAATGGGAGATGCAAATGAGGTGGCAGAGGTAGAGCAGGAGGACATTCCTTCTGTATGTCAGGAGGAGGACTCTTCTTCGGATGAGTCCATGTGGTCATATGAGGATGCTTCTCGGGAGCATGAGCAGTCATGTGGAGTTGATGACCGTAGGCCGGATTTGCATTCCAATATGCAGAGTGAGCAGTCAGTGGACTCGATGGGAGATATTCAGGATGATGAGTCACTTGTGATGATTCAGCCAGAGCACAATATGGTGGAGCACGAGTCAGCTGAGGAGGAGGCTATGCACATTGTGCATGATAATCCTTGGGGGGAGAGCCAGATGGAGGCTCACATTGAGTCTGTGATGGATATGCGACTAACCTTGGAGTCAACCATTGAGGAGGAGCGGACAGATGCACAAGCATCTAGTACGGTGACAGTAGTTGTAGATACTTATCCTCAGGAGATGTTGGAGGTTGATGAGATAGTTCTGCGAGAGGCTAGTAGACAACAGGAGTATGACATTTCTGATTAGGAGAGGGAGGAGTTGTTGGAGATGGTGGTGCATCCATCTTTGGGCCGACCCATTGATGAGGTGTCGGTAGATGCACATACAGTTAGCAGGATGCAGTACTTTCAGGGAGCAACACTCTCTAGGAGTACATCGATGGGGCTTGCAACATATCTTGACCACTTTGGCCTATTATAAAGACAGGTGCCTTCATTTTCAGGCAGTTCTCGTTGACAGGCGAGACAGAGCAACATGAGTTGAGTATGGGTTGGCGACAACACTCTAGACGTGTTCCGTAAGCTGATGTCACTACATTGGATTCTTCTTCCGAGATAGATTGGCAGGAGATCAGGAGTTGGTACCCTATTGATGGTGCGATATTCTGCGTAGGGAGCATAGAGGAGCAGGGACCCTTAGACATGATGACTGTGGCAACTTCCATTTGGCAGTGGGGCACAGGTCGACAGTTCTTCAACATTCCCTCTCGACTTCAAGAGAGCAGGGTTAGCATGAGATCGAGTAAGGAGTTGGATTGGAGAGAGGTGATGAGTTGGTATCCTATTGATAGAGTACCATTCTTAGTTCCGGGTACATTTCAGCAGGAGCACTTGGACGAGAGAGATGTTACATGTTCCATTGGGCCATGGATTGTGGACTGACAGTCCATCAATATTTCAGTAGCACTAGCTCGACATCCGCAGATTAGGATTGACCTCGGCCTAGATTGGAGGTTGGATTGGAGATAGTGGTTGAGTTGGTCCTCACTTCATGTGGCGACAACTACAACTAGAGATAGTGCACAGTCCGAGCCATGGGATGCGGGTGATGATTAGCCATGGTGGCGTTGGGATCCGGGTGGATTGATTGATGTTAGGCGCAGGGAGAGATTAGTTTGGGATCCTGGCATTGAGGGGTTTGTTTCGAGTGACGTGACACAGGAGCATAGCAACACCCAGGAGTTTGTATGGGATTTGGGCATTGGGTCTCAGTTGCATCGGGCCAACAGGGTGGCCCACATATTTGGACTGCTTGAGTGCAAGCAATCTTGGGGCGGAAGGTTTGTAATGTTCGTTTTTTTTGGTGTCACCTATGACAGGGTTAGGATGGACTTCCAGAGTTGGGAGCAGACAGGTTCTAGGTACAGGTTGGTGTCATCAGTGGGCCCAGGGGTTTTTTGGAGGAGTTTTGAGGAGTTTGTATGAGGACCGGTGGCATTCGCTTGATATATTCCATCATTTGCACCGTTTGCCTTTCGTTATGGTGCATTCTGACAACATTCAGAAAACTGAGTTATTTTTGGGCTTAACTCAATTAATTATGCTTAATGTGGCATTCCGGGAGGAATACACGATAGAACACCTTAGTGTAATATCTCGTTGGAACCAGGACGAGAATACCTACATGATGGGGTGGTTGGACATGAGTTTCAGTGACCTGAAGAGACATGGTAGCCTATTTACTCTTTCCGACATTAAAAAGGAATATTTAATTGGAAAATAAGAGGGAAAAGTGCTCCATGATTAAAATAATAATAAAATAAGGCTCTAGAAGGATCCATGAGATTTATAAAAGAAAAGGAGGCGATTGAGGAATATCTTGTATTTGATATCTTTCCTTGTATGTGAGGTTGAGAACCTGGTTCTCTACTCCATTGGTAGCGCTGGGACGGAAACCCTCAGGTATGTTGTCGAGTGTTAGACGGAAACCTTACTCTCTTTGAGGAGACTTCATTCAAGAGTTTCACGAAGCTTCAGGGATATTGGAGTGAGGATCATTCAAATCCTCAATTGGTGCTTCATTGATTTTCAGTTGATTCAGTGGCAGTTGTTGTCGGAGGGAGAGTGCAGCAGTTTAGTTTTGGAGGCCAGCGCAGTGCCGCAGTTTATATTGGTGGCCACTTTCCTTCTCAGCTATTTTGGGTCAGATATGCATGTAACCCCACTTTGCCATTTATAATAAAAGTTGAGATTCTTCCTGTTTAATGTGTAATGGATTGCAGTACTTTATTTGTTTTTATTTTACATGGCAATCTTTTGTTAATTAATTCAGTAATTTGATGGTAAAATGTTGGATTAGTGAAATTTCTGCAAAATTAGTAAAATATCCCGTTTGGGATATTACATTTGTAGTCCCTTTCCAACTAGCAACAACATTTCCAGTAGGACAACATAGAGGACGAGCCACGCAGAGCAACAAGGGAGTAGAATTTCTGAGCAGGGAAAGAGAGACCATTTTAGCCTGCCTAGAGCGGGCCAAGGTGCTATCCTTCTGAGCACTATTTGTACTTGTCTCTCATTTCATAAATATTAATAAAATGGCTTAGCAGTTCTGGTTTATTTGCAATGTTTTTTATGCATGCTTCTATTTGATGTGGTTTTAATCTTGTGTTGCTTTGTATTACTGTCTATTCCCAATTTGGGATATTACACAACATGTGTGCCCTCTAAGAGGAATCTCCAAGACTAGAAGGAAGACCAAGTATTATGCATGCAAAATCCACACATGTGGCCTTCCAAGTATGTGAGTAGGATCCCAATAATTGTGCTCTACAACCACCTTAAAGATGATTATATATGTGCCAAGTCAAGGGGGCGAGGGTGCTTTCCAATTAAGGTTAGAAGATTGCAAGTGTAGCTAAAATAGTCCATGCGACAAAGATGAGTGGGCACCTAAGAAAGGCGTGCCATGTAACTATTGCAACCACCTACTAATAATGAGATTATCTTCAATGAAGTGTGCCCTAGGAGAATGTGTTATGGTGGTTAGAATTTATCAATAAAGTACTTTTCCAAAGGTCATGTCATAAAGTTGTCGACCCAATCCAAGAGAGTGCACTCTAAAGAAGTGTGCCACCTCAGAAGAAACAAATAAATATTGCATACCTTGGAAATTGTGCCCAAGAGATGGGGTGCACTATTAGACAACCTCAACCAACTTGATTTAGCCCCTTCAAGTGTTAAAAGGAGCTAGTGATGTAGGGTGTCCAAACTATTCACGTTAATATGGATATATTATTTTATTTTAATTATTGAATTGTTAAATCAACCTCGACATGTGTGCAAAAACATTAATGCCAAAATAAAACCATAGTTCTTGTCCAAATAGTTATCAATTGATTAAATCATCATGAACATGTGTGCCAATGGAGGCTGTACTCTAATTAAGTGTTGTACCCTGTAAATAAAAGACGTTCTTTATCATTTACCCCACAATGAAAACACCAAAACATATATCCCAACCTAAGGTCTCTCTGCGTAAAGCCTGTGTGAGACAATGTCACCTTGCGTGAGCTCTCTGCGCTGCTGCTTTGTGCCACCCTCTCCGGCTTTCTGCGTCCTTCTTCCCTCGAGCCCTGACACTTTTGATGCCCTCTGCTTCTTCTGCTCTGCAACTCTCCCTCTAAAATCGAATTCTATTCCTTCAGAATCGACATCCTTCGGGTTACTGAGTGTATGCCTGACTTGCTTTCCAAATGACCTTCAAGCCTTCTTTTATAATCTTCTCATTGATGAATCAACGACCCATATTAGAAGTCTACTCAATGGCTAAGATTAACACTTGACTTGATCTTCGTTCTCTAGAAGATTCACAATTTGTTTTATTAATACCCATTAATTATTTAATTTCCTTAAGTTTAGAGTTAGGGTCTCCATTAAAATAATTAATTATTTTAATGGAGACCCTAACTCTAAACTTTATTTTAATGGAGACCCTAACTCTAAACTTAGGGAAATTAAATAATTATTGGATATTAGTAAAATAGAGTGTGAATCTTCTAGAGAACGAAGATCAAGTCAAGTGTTAATTTTAGCCATTGATTAGACTTCTAATATGGGTCGTTGATTCATCAATGAAAAGATTATAAAAGAAGGCTTGAGGGTCATTAAAATAATTAATTATTTTAATAAAACATGAACCGAGTGGAATATCCACAAACGGTTTCTAGGTTCTTTGGAATGTTGGTGTCTAAGCCTCACCAAATTTGAGACTTAGATCACTTTTTGATGCTACAAAATTCAACAATGTCATCAGACACATTTTGTGCTTGGTGATGTCTAGCAAATATTATATCAAGTTGTATCACTTAGGAATATCCCACAAAGCAACATGAATCTGCCCACCATAGCAACATCATAAGAGTAAGGGACATAACAAAGTGCTCACCACGTGTCCAATGATCAATTGTGTGCCCCATCACACATCCAACGAATGAGGACCATGTAGAACACCCCTTTCCTAGTGATACAAACATCATACACCAGCACACCAAGTCGCTAGGAAACATCCAAAACATCATGGAACTACTACCTCGTAATAACATTTTCTAACCCTTTGGGGGGCTGGAACCATCATCCATATCTAAGATAAGCATATCAACCATTCCATAATGAGATAACATGCTATACAACCAACAAATATGCAACCAAGGGTTGTTCAACAAGCCAAACACATGTAAGAAGACCACAGCGTAGAAAGCACAACCATCCAACCAAAGACCTCCATGAAATGATCCAATGTCGTGAAGAAAAAGGTCTCCATGAAGATGAATTCCCCCAAGTTGGTCCAATATCTCCAAGGAACCAGCAACACATTTCCATCAAAGTGATTAAAATTGCAATGTGAAACCTCACAATATAAGATGTAATAGACCTATAAGTTAATTTTATGATTTCTTGGAATCACTTGAAGTTTTGGGTTTTCTTTTCCATCCTCACACAAGCCCATCCATGCTTAGAATTTTCTGAAAACAAAAACCCTAATTTGATCTAACTTTGCACTTTCTCCAATCATGACCAATAGTTGTACAAATGCTCTTTTCCGGAAAGGGTATCTGAAAAACTAATTAGTTTCCTAAAAGTTGAAACCCTAACTTAATCCTAATTTTGTGCTTTTTCTAATGATGACCAATTTTTGACTACATGTACTCTTATATAAATGGTATTCATAAATGTTTTTAGTTTCTAAAGGTATGAAGTTTTTGAAAATACAAATTCTTGTAAATCTAGAAGTTGTCAAAAATGTAGTATTGAACTTTCTAAAAATAGAAATATTCCTAAAGTGTTCCATTAAATATTTTGATTGTACTCTTCTAAAGTTCTCAACACATTCACTAAAGATTGCATGCTGGATGCATGAATGGGAAACCTGTTGAACTGAAGAAAATGTCAAAACTATGTACTAGTAAGAATGTGAACTGATCCTTGAAGAAAACTTTATTGATGGTGTCATGCAAGACTTATCAATTGTCAAGTCCGATATGAAGATCAGTAACCATGTTCTCAGTTTGGCTGAAGAATTCGTGAATCACTAATGAAGAACAAATCTGTAAATCACTAATGTATCCATAGATCATTGATGCTGAAGGACCTCAAATAAATTCTTCGCTCGTTTATTATGAGAGATGACAATTTCCATCTACTATATCATGATTAGGTCTTGTTTGTTAATTTAGCTTCACCATTTATGGATTATTTTCAAATCACCTTTCAGTTAAATTCTTCTCTTTTGTTAGTAAAAAATGGTTTTTATTAATCAGAAAGATAGACTAGTACAAAGCATAATTGATATTGAGCAAACATATTGCTATATGTATGTTTTCCATCAAAAGCTTTTCAGCCAGGAGACTTTTGTTAGAAAATTATATATTACAGAGCAATGCAACACAAAATATGCAGAAAACACAAGCACACAAAACACATAAAACCAGAGAGACATAGATATACGTGGTTCACCCAGTTTGGGCTACGTCCACCTCGAATAGCCAGTCCTTCCTTTCTATTATCTAGCAAAATGAAGAGTCACAACCTACAGCAGATCCGCTGTAATATCCTCTGTTCTCTCTCACAGTCTCCCTATCTGTTTCTCGCTCTGAGAATACACATACAATACACAGCCGCAATACAATACCCTCATAAAAGCGAGGGGTTGCCTTCTAGGGCAAAAAACCCTAAACTAAACATAACTTCTATCGTCAGATCATCCGCCTAATGAACGACCCAAATTGACTAGAAATTACTATACTTTTACAAGGCAAATTTACATCTGTTTTTAGCTTCAGGGGTGCTGCCCCCGAAACCCCTCCGCCGGGGGGGGGGGCTCCATAAAGTCGCAACCGCCCCCCCCTGGACCCCCTAGGCAACATTTAATTACGGGTGGCGTTGTCGCCCCATTAAGGTACATGGGTCCAACGCTGTGATACAAAATAAACAAGATAATCAGGCTGCACACCCAACAACTTTGACTGTTCTAAACAGATTTAATCAGACTTGAAAACTAAAATTCTGAATCCTGCGATATAGGAAACCAGGCATTTCAAAATTTGGGAATGTAAGTACTAGACATATATACATTGATCATGTTTAGAGAGAGGTCTTGCCATTTCTTGAAACCAAGACCCTCTATAGTAGTATGCCCTAGCAGATCTGTAATAGCAAAAAGAGACTAGTGCAAACCAACAATTGGTAAATTAAACCTGATGAGGAGCTGAGTTTGCAGAAACATTCTCTGGGATGTCTATGGGGTTATCCTTGGAATCTGCACCAACATCTGTGACTAAAACCCCTCCTTGTTCTTAAGCCAACCACTTGGAGAGCGCTAGAAGAAGTCGCCCTTGTTTCTTCATTCTGTTCATATGAGCCCTCAGATCCATATGCTCAGCCTCCTGACCTGTCAAAACATGAGTATGTTGATTTTTGTAGCATCAGATGTGCTCTGGCCTCAAGATTTTGCAGAAAGGCTAAGACATATGCATTCCACAATACTTGGAAATCGTTTGGGAAAATTCCACCCAGAGAGGATTTCATTAAAATAATTAATTGATTTTAATGGATTTCTAAGTTTAAACTTAGGAAAAGGAAATAATTTAAAGGTATTAATTAGATCAGGTGTGAATCTTCTAGATGAAGATGAGGATTGACTCCTAGTTAATCTTAGCCTTTGATTATGTTTTAATCTTGGCCGTTGATATGTCAACGAGACATTATAAGGAGCTTGATGGACGTTTGGAAAAAACATCGAGTGAGAGATCAAGAGATCGAATTCTCAAAAGAGCAGCACAACGATTGCTGGAGAGAGATTGAGTTGATTTCTTGCAGTGAGGGGTAGGGATAGTTGTCCGGAGGAAGATTTTCCAGATTCGGAGATTGCAAGGCAGAGAAGGCAGAGAGAAGTCTAGAAAGGCTGCGCAGTGCCACGCAGAGGCAGCGCAAAGCTACATTGAGTCAGCACAGAGCTTCCAAGGGAGTTTGAAATTCTGCTGGGGAACAATCGAGATCTAGTGCCAGAAGCCGGGGTGTGAGATCGGGAGACCAGAGGGTCGAGTTTCCAGCAAGAAAGAGATCAAGAGGAGGCGTAATGCAGTCCCAACAACAGTGATGTAGTTACTGCGTGGGCAGACGCAGAGACTGTGCAGAGAGATCATCTCCAGTCAGATCAGTTCCGGATTTTCTAGTGACAGTGTGAGATCTCCTTACTATCTCTTTGTCCAGTGTTATTTCTGTATCGGATAGCTAGATTGGGCATCCAATGACTTGTATTCAAAAAACTACTGCATAATAATTAAAACACTTAGCAGCTGCATTGGTTTTTCTGCTTTAGGTTTTTCCGTGGACACTGTCCAAAAACAACGGTGTATTTGTGTGTGTTTATTTATTTCCTGCTCAATATTTTGTTTCCGCAGTATTTTTATGTTGTGAAGGCTGCAGTAGAATTTATTTTGATGTTTACTGTGTAACACTGTAAATAACTTGATTCAGAAATTAACAAGTAGAAGAAATAAATCAGTTGCTGCAGTAGGGATTCCCATTGTGAAATTTTCACGGAGTGATCAACATTTTGGTGTGCTAAAGCCTAATACAGTTCAAAGGTGTGGGAGTATTTTATGTCATGCACAACTGGTTCCCTTATCAGGAAGAAATTCAGTTGCTTCTGCCATAATGTCCTTATCATCAACCAAAATCCTTTCAAATTTAACCTCAGCTTCCAAAAGTTTCAGCGATTTCTGAACCACAGGGGAGGCTACATGGTGGAAAGCTTGTGCTACCTTTTTGGCTGTAGACTCTATGCAGGTGCTACAGTTAGGACAGCATTTACAGCCCAGGCGAGGCACCATAGAAACTGAAAGTCTCCAGTGACTTATGAGCATAACACAGAGAAAGGGAAAGGCTTCAGTATGTCAGAGAGGAGGAAGCGACATTGCAAAGATTGAAGGGGCTGAAAGAAAATCCAATTACACTCCCCACAACCTGGACAACCAGACAGGTCACATGCTCTGCTCATTTCATTGCATTATTTCCCTAGGAGCGATGTTAATCACCCAATGATTAGGGCATTGCCACATGGAGGAACTGGAGTACCCTGTGTTAATGTTACCATAAATTTACATTCAATGTACTTGCATGTTGAGAACTAGGAAGTGTGTGGTGTGTGGCTTGCTTTGCTGGCTGCCGTCACCCTGATCTGCCCCCTGTCTGCCCAATTTGGAAGTTTGAAATGTTAAAGTTTGTTACTATTCTTGTAGGAAGTATCATCAAATATTGGGTGTATTTAAGCAATATGAATTTCATTGATATTTGTTTTTAGAGAAAAATGGACTGAAATACAAATATGAAAAGTTGTACTGGGGTTATTTCAAGGGTATGTTTTTAGATTTGTGGTGATTTCTCCATGTTCCTATTGAATTTATTGCTTGAATTATGATAATAATCCTTACTCTTGGTTTTCAAATAAATTAGAGTTTCCTATTAATACCTTTCATTGCGATGTTTTAATCTGTGTCCTGTTCGTTGTTCATTTTTTAGCTTTGTATCCAATCATTATTAGTAGATCATCATCTCATTTGATTCTGTGGATTGAAGTGTCAGAATTCTGTTTTGGATTGCATTATTTGTAAAGGATTTGTTTTTATTATCAGCTGACAACTTTTAGTGGAATTGTGATGTGAAAGACTGTTGCAGAAAGCATGCAAAATAATTTACTTACGTGTATGGAGAGAATGATAGAAAATGAAAACTATAAGGTTCCTGTAGTCAATGCATGGGCGTGGTTCATCAGCCTACTTGGAGGTCATGTACTGGAAAACAGGGTTCTTGTAAATCGCATGCTTAAAATACTAGAACGGACTTTCCTTGATACAGACATTGATGTACGAATTGCATCTCAGGTACAAACCATTTACTCCTCTGTACTTGCTATTTACATTACTGTTGTATCTGTGATATTTTTGGTGTATTGTGTAGGGTCACTCCCAGATTGACAGAGAGTGTATAAAATTTGCAAATGGAATACTATTGCCTTACCCTGTGAAACAAACATGATTGCCCACTATGATTATATTCATATCTATTTTTTCAGTTACTTGGTAGTGGTTATGTAATTTCAGCTTTGATGATTTCTCATTATTGAAGTGTTAACTTTTATATCTCACAATCTTTTAAGGTGGCTTCTGAAATTTAGTATTACAAATCTGTAATTACAAAGTTTCTAATATGTCAATTTTACCTCTTATATGTTTTAACTTGTGCACATGCAACTTCCTTACTAATAAATTTACTTTGTGTTTCATGAATTGGAAGAAACTGAAGATATTATTGCGTATTTAAATTGGTATATCTGATGACTCACGAGTATAGATGAAAAAAGGAATAGTGATCCCACTGTTGTACAGTGCAAATAAAAGTTATAACCTTTGTATGTGGAGTTGGGAATACAGTGCTGATGTGATTTGTCAAATCATTCCTGTTGAAGCCCTTGCTTGAGCCATCCATCAAATGGGTGATCGTAAAAATCCTTTGTCAATGTAGGTTTAGGTAAACCCTCCTTCACTTTCTAAGTTTCCACTATTTTTATATTACTAAAAACACTAAATAATGCCGGAAACTGCGAGAGTAAATAGTCCAACATGCTTTGATGGTTTTTTCTGGCTGCTATAGATATTTTAAAGTAAATAAAATTGATGAATTGGTCTTATTTAAGATAGGGTGCTATGTTCACTGACTTGGTATGATGCCTATCCTAAAACTGAAATGTTGTTGGTGACCCTAAAGAAACTAGTGGCAAGCTGTTATTGCAGTGCCCTTAAGGGGGTGGGTGCAGTCTCTAAGTTATTTGTTTCTGGCAGTAGCTTTTAGGAAAGTACACCTCTTAATCCATGAGAGCAAAGTGAATTTCTGTTTTAGTTCAATACAGCTATTTTTTTTCTTTTCTAAATTAGTTTAATCTATTAAGAAAAGAAAAATATTTTACATCTGGGCCTCAGCCCTGTCTATGCCTACGAGAGAGGCATATTCAGCGAAAAACTCACAAAACAGACTGCCCATGATGGGAAACCAGTCCAGACCAGACAGAAATCTACCATACTGCCCGCGCAGGGGCGACAATAATGCGGTCCACTGTAAAGTTCCAATTAGTTCAATACAGCTATTGCTCACAGCCAAGAAATAAAATAGAATCATTGAAATGATGTGCAGATGCTTTTGACATGGGAAAATGTGAAATCAGCCATGATGCTTGTCTGCTGTCTATCAAAGAAAATCATAAGAAATAGACTTAAGTTTATACAATGAGAAAAATAGGTACAATGGCTAAAATCATTGCTAAAAGGTTAATGCTAAAGCTACCATGCATATGGACAAATTGGGTGAAAGTAAAGAAATAGTATGGTAAATGTATAGAAAAACCACTAAATTCTCTTCTGCTAATATGAACAATCTGAAATAAAATTTATTCTCATATAAACACAAAGTTTCTCTAGTAGATGCAGAGGAATAGCAGCAGGAATAAACGCACAGTGACACAATTCAAAAACACAAACTTGTCTAGGGAAGCCAACTGGGAAAACACTTTGCTTGTTTGAGAATTTTATTGATAGAGAAACTGAACAATTGATGTCTTACAAAATACAACTGTTTCAATCTGAAAGACACACTTGTATTTCTTGCTTGATCTAAGCTTGAAACCTTTGCAAGTCCGCTGATCTCTGGTTCCCTCTAACAACATGTGCACAAGTTTCTCTTGCATGCTCTTCCACGCACAAACTCGTGCTTCCTATTGCTTGGTCTCACAAACTTGTGCTCACCAAAACAATGATTAAACTTGTGCCTTCGTTCCTCCTTTTAAAGGCAATTCAAATGGTTAAAATTAGTGAGTTTTCTAATTAATGAATGATTTTGTGATTGATTGAGTTAGCATGCGTTAACTGCTCATGCAACTCGTCCTATTTCAAGTCAAGCACTTGAAACTCAATCACTTGTGTTTTTCCTCAATTAAATCACACTAGAAAATCAAGAACTCGACCTTCAATTTCAACATATCAATTAACTGCATCCTAACATGCCCTAATTTTTAGGGACTGATTCCTAAATTATAGGAATTCGTCCTAATTTATAGGGAATTTCCTAATTTTTAGGAACTCGAGTCATGCACAAGAAGGAACTCGTTCTGGCTCCTATGATTAAAGCACAAATCAAGGAACCCTTTTCTCGCTAATATTTTCAACATAATGTCCTTAGGTTGCAATGGACATTCATAGCATAATGGACACTGGAAATAAATATGAGAAGGCTGGAAATGAAGAATATGTTCCTATTGTAGTTGATTCCCATTGCAGTCCTAACATTATGGGAATGAATTTTCAGTACCAGTGGAACTGAACATCTTTACCAGGAAGCCTTCATTGCTTACAACACTTAAAAGTAAGGGAACACGATTATCACCCTTTTGAGTGTGCATGAGGCATGAAGCACTATCCCTTTGAAATGCATGAAATGTGATTTCTTCACTCTTCACAAACTTAAAAGTTCATTGCAAGTTAGCTGTCATGAGGTATATTCAAGATGGTGAAAAATTTAGATTGTCTTTTTTTATTTATTTTGTTTTCGTACATTTCTATATTATTCACTAATTTGAATGTACGATGATAATATGGTTGACAGGCTGCATGGAAATCCATGGTTGATATTTTAGTGCCATCATCTGTGGAAAATGGGATGGAACAATGTCTGTTGGAAAGTAAGCCAGGCTCAATAATGCCTGATTTGGTTGAGAGAAACCGAGAACCATTAGTACAACTTACCTCAAAGCGCATGAAACTCTTGATGACACCCCTAGTTGGTACAATGACCGTTGAAAAGTCAGAAGAAGCTCGGAATTCATGCTGGAAATTATGTGTCTATATTTTGCAGAGGCTTGGTTGCTTTGTAAATAGAGTATCCGTTATGCAGTTTATTTTAGTTCCAATGTTTGAGTCTGTCTTTAGATCTGGACGGAATAGTTGGAACATATGGGCTTGGGATTCTTGTGCTGGTCTCTTTGAGGAGTTCCTTTCTCTAAAGATTAAGGACACACCCCAGAAACGAGTTCTTCCCATAGAATGTCTGCCGATTAAATGGCCACAGTGGAGGCTTTGTCATCTGGAGTTCCTGCTCAAAATATTTGAAAGCCTTTGGAAACCTTATGCTGGAGATGTTGCAGGCTCTAGTAAGAGAAAACTATACTTAAATATTGTATTAAGAATATGGAAGTTGTTGTTAAAGGGTTTAGATATGGAGGGAACAGAAACAGTTGAGTCCTCAAGTGAGCATCGAGCTGGGGTTCACCTAGTTCTAAGGTTTGTGAGTAGCACTTGCGAAGAAGTTGCTTTGATGTTCGAATCAACTCATGATAGGGTGTTGGTATTATCTGTCTGGCCTTTGCTAGAATCTTTGGTGCTTGAATTCAAATCTTCAGTCCTAGAATCCTCATTGTATAAACTTTCTATAAATCAGGGGACTGGGAGTGGAGCCCCTGTGTCATCCACAGTAGACTGCACCGTTACTGAACTGTTATGTAATGATCCATCTTGCACAGAAGGCGTTGGATGTGAAGAGATGGTAACTCCTATTTCATTTATTTCTATTGTTTGGTTGAAATTTGTAACCAGTTTAAAATTGCACAACGTAAAGAAGGCAGAAGCATTCTATGTAAAGATTGATGATCATTGGTTGCTTAATTTATGGAGGACATTTATAGAGCATCGTTCTGGGAAATGGGAAAATAGTGATTCATGTCGTAATCAATCTGAGCCAACAGATTTGTTTGCATTGCCTTTGTTGCTGTTTCCCTGCCTTATGTCTTCCATCTCAAAGGTCAAGCAGATATCAGATAAGACTGAAGTTCCTATGCTGTTTGATGCTCTTCCTACTTCTGAAGAAATTCAGGTTTTCACTGGGGATTTTGACAAGGTCTGCAATATCACAGTTTGCAGTTCATTATTGATGAACTCAGACTGCTCTCAACAAAGTGTCAAAACAGACAGTGTTCAGGAATACCATGTTGATATTAAAAATCTCAATAGTTCTGCATTAATGGACATTCATCATGAGTTTGCAACTATATATGGAAGATTTGTTGCATGCCTATTAAAGGAAACATGCGATTTTTTGAATAGAGATGCCACGTTAGGGGCTTCTGGGCTTAAGGGTGCTGATGCAGCAGTTACTGGAGATCAGCCTAGGAAGTTCATGAACACTCTATTTCTTGCTGCCAGGTAAGCTGTTACAAGGTTAAATTGGACTTTATGATGAATTCTATTTTTATCCTACCAAAATATATCCTCCATTTGTCTTACGTTATGCTAAACTGTTATTAGTTTTCAAAACTGGTAATCTTTTCTGTGGATCAAATTCATATGGACCTTCGAAGGACTAAACAATGGACATAATCTGTCTATGGCCTTTTCTTGCAGGTTTTTGCTGTTAATGTATGAAGTTCAGAAGTCTAATGTGGAAAATTCGAGCGCCATTGTAAGGTAAAAGATTGCATTTTAAGAATATGAATGAGCCTTTCAATGATGAACCAAAAATTTGCTGTTTAGTTTGACTGTGGCAATGATGGGCTTCATTTTAAGTTCTCATTCTTCCTGTCTCACTTCATCTTTTTAAATGTAATGCTATTATTAGTCAATTGTAATAGGCTCTTGATGTTTCAAAGTGTCTGGCAGCAAATTCATCTATGATCTGATAGATGTAAAAGGCAAGCAAAAATAGAATAAGAAATCAGATAAATAGTAGCTATGATGTAGGTAATTAGTATTTACCTACAAAAAGGAAACTACGAATGCAAATGCAATGTTTTGTTTTATGCAATTAGTTATGGTTTGGATATTAAGAATAGACAGGAAATTAGGATATGTGTCCCGTAATAGTCAGGGCTGACTTATTATGAGGCTGCTGGAAGCAGGTTTAAACTGTCATTAGACACCACTAGCAATGATTAGGACGTGTTTAGCCCATAGTTATAAAAATTGGAACCAGGTTTTGAACCGGTCCACCTATCAAATCGAGTTTTGAACCGGAACCGGATCAACTGGACTGCATAGGATTCAATGAACCTGTCTTTAGAAAATACATAACATAATTAATTTTTAATGAAAAACATTTTTAAGATCTCAAAACATTATTCCAAATCATTAGAGAAAAAATATGCAAGGTTCGCTCATCTATATACCATGTAAAGGTGGATATATCAAGTGGCACCAAGTGCTATACATATCATCACCAAAATACATAGTCAATGAGGTTCTAAATCGCCTCTATAGTCCAAAAAATATTGCTACAAGCTATTGGGCTACTCACCTACTACAAATCCTTGATCAAAATGATCACTCATCAAGCTCATCAAGAGCTACTTAAACCTTATCTAGCTTAAAGTTCTTCAAACTCAGATTCCTCAACCTTATAATATGGTAGAAAAATCTTAACATGCCCAACTAATGATTTTGGTTTGAGTGAAGGGTTTATCTTCTCAACCTTATAATATGGTAGAAAAAGCTTAACACGCCTAACCAATTATTTTGGTTTGAGTGAAGGGTACATTTTTGTTGAGGCCACGGTAGAGGAGTTCAACAATCAATTCCACAAATCAACAATCAATACCACAAACATCGAAATACATAAAGGGCTTCATGCTCTTGATTAATTGCCAATCCAATACCCTCATACATGATATAATTCAACGGAAATGTAGCTATCCTACCAATTCTTGAATGTTGAAAAATGTTGTGTTGAGAAACCAAGTGGAAGAGAATTTTTGAACTACTGGAAATTTCTTGTGAATGTATTAGGTCTTATTTACAATTTAATTCACTTTATCAAGTAAGTACACTTCAGAATTAAATGAACAGTTAGGAGAAAGAACAAATCACAATCCACAATAACAAGAGACAGCCGAATTAGATCAAAGACCAGGGAAAAACCCCACAAGGGGGAAATCCCAACCAAATCTTGTTTTAGAGACGTCCTTCAACAATACATCAAGACAGATTATCCTGACCCAAGAAGGCTTCCACAAGTGCTAAGACTCCACAACTGAATGTACAACAAAGATCACCAAGGAGAGTCTGATCCTCTCATCATATCACAAAAACTGTCAGATTAGAACTCAGATCTTGGACCCAAACTTCAGATCGCTATAATAATAAGCAGATATCAGACACCAGGGTTCATATCACAATGATAATAAGCAAATATCAAATACCAGACTTCAAATCTCAATGATAATAAGCAGATCTCGAATACTAGACTTCAGATCTCATGATAATAAGCAGCTATGGAATACCAGACTTCAGATCTCAATGATAATAAGCAGATCTCAAATACCAGACTTCAAATCTCGATGATAATATGCATATCTTGAATACCGAACTTCAGATCTCAATGATAATAATCTGATCTCGAACCTTTGACTTCAAATCATAAGTGTAATGAGCATATCGTGAACCTCTGACTTCGGATCATAAGTATAATGAGTAGATCTTGAACCTCTGACTTCAGATCAAAAGTATAATGAGCAGATCTCGAACCTGTTACTTCATATCATAAGTATAATGAGCAAATCTTGAACCTCTGACTCATATCATAAGTATAATGATAAGATCTCTAATCACTGATTTTAGATCATAAATGTAATGAGCAGATCTACTCATATCATAAGTATAATAAGCAGATCTTGAACCTCCGACTTCATATCATACGCATGATGAGAAAATCTCTAATCACTGATTTTAGATCATAAACGTAATGAGCAGATCTACAAATCTCGAGTCACTTCACATACGAGAGCCAATGAGTAAGGTATGCGTGTTCCAATAACATACAAAGGAGGGAGAATTAGCCTCTCTATATAGCCATCATATGATCTAAATGAGTGAGTTTCTAGGCAAGTCAACTAGCCATCACGTGATTTGAATGAGAGAAGTTTCAAGGCAAGCTAACTAGCCATCATGTGATCCAACTTGGCACTTGTGGAGCCACTTGAAAATATAAGTAAAATATTAATTTTCTTCTTTCCAAAAATACATTTTGATCAAATCAAAAGCATGAAGAACATGTTAGAAACAATAATAGTTTTGTTCTTCTCAAGTGCAATTATAATTTTGAAGACCGTCCATAGCTACACATTCTTCAACATTAAGTCTACTGAACTTTGAGTGGGATATGAAATTCCACTTTCTCCATATGAAGTTCGATAAGGTTGGAACTAATATTGCGAACATTGGCATCGGGATAAAGTCGGCAAGGGTTCGGAAAACAAAAAATTGTAAAAATCAGGAAAATATCGATAAAAATCGGCAAACATCAGCTAAAGCCAAAAAATCGTGATTTCAAGATAAAATTGGGTTGTTATCTAGATGTTCGCAACACTGGTTGGAACAAATCTCATACATCTTGAAACAACCAATATTAATGTTAAAATTTAAGTAAAAGTTGACATTTTCATTATCTTTCACTTCCTTTATTAGGTTGACATTTATTTTATCTTTTCAAAGCTAAGTAAATGTCAACTTGATAAAGGAAATGTCAATTTTTACTTTATGAATCTAGCATTACCATTGATTGGCAACAATGCCTAGGTTTGAGTTAGGCTTTTTGTTTAGGTTAAGTTTTAGGAGGGGGAGGGTTGGTTTTATAGTGCAAGGGTTTGTTTTGGGAAGGAAACAACTCTTAGTTTCCTCCAAAATTACCTGAAAAAGAACCACTATGGGTCCCAGGCTCCCCCCACACATGTCAAATATGATCAATCCAGTTAGAGCATAACAAGTCGATCTAGTATTTTACTGATCGGTTTGGTACATGTTGTTGCAGAATCTAGCAAGCCTTGTGATGAGACTCACAAGGCAAGTGCTAGATCACAACAACAATGAGGGAGATTGGCACTGTCACCTCAACAATCTTCCTCCTGCTCTTTAATGGAATCTCACCACAAAGGATGCTTCCCAATATTCACCTATAAGGATGTTCTAAGTTTTAGGGTTTAAGGTGATGAAATATAGGCTGACTGAAGATACTCGGTGATGGACAAAGGCTCAATTCTTCTTGACAAGGAAGCAATTTACAATGCACCTAGACTAGTTAGAGAATTACATGATCTAGTGTTTCTTGGTATGCAACAACAATGTAATACCTAGACACATAAAAGTCAAAGAAAGGGTTTTTAAAAAGATTAGGTAAACAAAACAATAGAGAAAACCCTTTTACTAAGCCTCAAGTTGAAGCTAGGTTAAGGTTAGGGTTTCTAAGGCACAAATTTATCTAGAGAAGGATGACATCAACCCTCCTAGGGGGCGCTATCTACCATTAATAAGGCTAGATTTTGCATTAAAAGGAGTATGGCGATAAATCTTTGGTTTTTCTTCCACAAACACTCACCCACAATGTCTCTAATGCAATTTGGCCTTAGGAAAAAGCCTTAACAACTTGCCTTAAAGGCTCAGGAAAAATAAAAAGAAGAGAAATATTTAATTTTTAAGGTTTTTGATAAACACAAAATTCACCAGTGCATAATCCTACTTGGGTGATGGAGTCTTAGGGCAATTTTTAGAGATAAGTGACAAATGATTGGAGTAAGGGGGAAACACCTTTTTGCACTTTGTAAAACCCTAACTATCTTTTTGGTGTGAGTAGAAATTAAATAAGAGATGCACACTAGGAGTTTTCCAATGGATTTCAAGGAAGAAATATTTAACTTGCAAAACTTAATGAAGATTTCCCATAAATAATTTGCATTCAGTCACGGGATCATAGAAAATCCTTAGCATTAATTCAATTAAATGTAAAACAATGAAAAATCAACAATAAACTTACAATTCTTCCATGAAAAAACCCTTCAATCCCAAAAGGACATCTCTAATGCACAAGCTTATCTCCAATAGAAAATTCTCTATAAAAATCACATCTCCATTAGTAGCAAATTAGACAAAGGCCAAGTCGTGCCCTAGAAGAGGGTTTGAAACTCAAGTGTGATGATGATAAATGACAAGTGAGGGATCCTTTATATATATGAGGTCTGTCCATCACTTTTACAAAATAAAATTAGCCTACAAGCCCTAAAACAAGTTTAAATTTGAGAGTAACAAGCCAACCCCATAGTTCAA
Source organism: Pinus albicaulis (assembly GCA_034641835.2). Taxonomy (NCBI): domain Eukaryota; kingdom Viridiplantae; phylum Streptophyta; class Pinopsida; order Pinales; family Pinaceae; genus Pinus; species Pinus albicaulis. Next base: position 370,778,174 of record CM076582.1, read on the forward strand.
AGTATTAAAACTATGCCACAAAAGCTCACATGTGTGGGTCGATATCCTCCTTTATAATGATGTCATGCCCTTTTTGGGCAATAAATGTTGTGAATATGCATGGGTGGGCTAATAGGATGTTCCATCATCCTAATCAACTCCAATCCTTGAGGGGAATTCCTCAAGAAGTGCCTAAAAATGCGTTCAAGTGTAGAAAGAATGCTCTAGGTACCTTACGTTACCTTCTCGAGGGCTAGAAGTGTGACATGGCATCATCTCTCTCCAACGTTGGGGCTTCAAATGCATCAAGCTACAAGATAAACATATGCTGTAAAAGAAGAGCTAGCACCAAAGACAATAGAGAGATGAGCAACGAATTATTGGAGAGCAATAAGTAAAGTAGACAATAGCAATGTGAAACTTTTAATTATAAAATATTCTCGCTATCCCAATTATCAATGATGTGAAATGCAAGATCTAATGGGGAATGCAAGACTAGTCTAGAATGAGGGTGCAAATGATGACCAAGTTAGATTGCTTCAATGAGATAAAAATTATGTAAGGTGCTTCAAAATGAACAATGTAAAACCACTTGTAACCAATATTACCAAATATCACTTATTAACACAATGTCACAAGATGACAATTGCTATTAGTGAAACACTTAAAGATTACTCAATGAAAAAATAATAGCAATAATATCAACTCAATTAGATGTGCCTATTAAGATTCTCTTCCACTAATGCAATGTAGCAATTAGAACAAGTGAAGCAAAAATAATGATATAATCATTATGAGATGAGATTGCTAACAATGATTTTGAATAAGGAAATGCGACAAGAACTTAACCATGAGATGCAACTTCTAATCTAATAGGAGAGAAGCAAAAATGAGATGGTTAGTGATCTAACTAGAAGAGAAGGCTATCCTTAACAATTTGATGAGATCACGAGAGAGCAACCAATGCAATTAATCCAATATAGTTCTAGCTATTAAATGCCACAATAGTGAACAAATTTATCAATAATGAACTTCAGAGATGGAAGAAAAACACCAGACCTTAAGAGACCTCACTGATCAAGAGATATCAGTCCACAATCAACAAGATCAGTCACCAAAGAGCAAGAATAAGAGCCAAGATACCTGTTAAGTTTCTTGTGATTAATGTGTGACACATTTTATTGTTTTAGGCTTATTATTGTCAAATCTTCAATGTGATTAGGCACTGTATGCAATACTTCAGATCTGATATACGATGACAACTTACAATAGGTGATCGTGGAGGCGGATTAAGGCCACAAGACCTTGCGACCTTACTTCAACAATTGATATATCAAATTGTATGCCTAAAAAACAATGTTTTAAGTTTTAACCATAAATAAGTGTTGTAACACTTCCAAATTTGCATACTATCCCTGCAGTCACAAATCTGTTAGCCCTAGACTATATGCAAGAAGGAACACACATTAATATGCTTGCGCTAGAGCCAAATCTTATCCTTCCTTTCGATTCTCATCCAAGGTGTATATATCATCTGGAGTTCTTGTTGCTGTTGCCACAAACCTAACTAATTTCTCCATTCTTATTTCACATGTCTTCGAGTCAAACAACAACATGTGCCCTTGATCTTACATTTGAATCACACTTAGTAGATTGTGGTTGAAGTTTTCAGTGAGTAACACATCTTTTGCTGTGGCTTTCCTGCTTTGGAGCTTAATTGTACCCTTTGCTATCACCTTTGCGGAGCCATCATTTCCAAATGAGACTGTTCCATTGCTATCTTCTTGCAGAGATACAATTCTTTTTTATCCCTTGTCATATGTGTTGAGTAGCCACTATCAACATACCACACACTTTTATTGCTTTGTGACTTTAGGGCGATGGAAGGACTTTCATTTTTGTTCTTCCAAACCTTTGGAGGAACATCTCAACATGCTGTGGTTCCCTTGGAGGAGTGGCTAACCTACAGTCTTTTTAGCCAAATGTCTAAAATTGTTGCATTTTTAACACTCTACTTCATTGCTCAAGTGTCTAAATTTGTGATAACTTTGCTTGTAATCTTTCCGAGATCTTTTAGAATAATCATGCCCGGAGTAGCTTCTATCCCTATCTTATGCTTTATAGTTTAAACTTTACAACCTTATGTCCAAAATTGTTGCAAGGATATCATACACCAAAAAAGATAGTTTGATACCTGAGAGGAGATCTTCTTTGTGGTATAGTTCTTGAGAGGCCTTCCTCTTGTGATCTATTCATTGTAGGTTGCTGATTTCACATTGGTTCACCTTGACCCTTTTCTTTGATACAAATGCTTTCCTCCTTGGAATCCTTGACAAAGTCAACATATGTTTTCTATTGAGGTTCCTTTTTCTATCATCGTGGACGTAGATCCTTTGAGGAATGTGGGTTTGTATCCTAATCCAATCTTGTCACTACATGATCTTTGACTGATGATAATTTCGTCCAAAACTTTAGTGCTATTTGCAAAGTTTTGCTGGATGTTCTTCTTTTGTGCTTCCTTCTGGAGAGACAATTTCCGCTTTCAAACCCTCCTTTGACTTGATGCTATCTTCCAACTCCTTGAGTGATTCTTTGATTTTCTTTGCCTCTTCCAACTGTACTTTGAGACAGATGATAATATTTTCCGATTCTTCCATCTTTTTGTTGAGACATTTAGTGTGCTTCTTTAGTTTACTCAAATTGGCTTCCAATGTCTCAACGTTCCTTCTTTCTACTTTTAGATCCTTTAAGGCTTTGATAAGTTCTCTCTCAAGATTTACCTCACCTTCTTCTTCTTCAGGAGATTCCTTCCTATTATTTTTTGCCATGAACAATACCCTTTTTGTGTCATTTTCACTATCGCTATCACTCTATTCTTCAGATGAAGAGCTATCTTCCTTTGAGTAGAAACTTTTCTTGAAGCCTTTCTTTTTACCTTGCTTCTTGTATCTTCTTTGATTCTTCGCTTTCCTCGAAGCTTCCTCTTCATCATTATTATCTAAGTTCTTTGCACAAGGACACTTTGAAGCAAAATGACCGTCACTTATTTCACCACAATTGAAACATTTAAAGGGGAGCTTACCTTTGTACTTGCTTGTTCCTCTTTTTAGTTCCTCACAAAGTTGGCTATCTCTTCATCTGAAATCTCACTATAGTTGCAACTGGGGCTTGGCTTAGATTGTTCCATGTTTTTCCTTGCCTGCTTGGATGTTGTAAAAGTTGCTTCTCTTTTGGACGGGTTCTTTTGCCCTGTTCTCATTTCGTAGGGTGTAAGTGTTCCATGCAGCTCATCCATGTCAACATTTTCTAAGTCTGATCTTTCTTCCAACACAAATACTTTGGCATCAAATCTCATCGGAAGTGATCTTGGTATTTTTCGGACAATTACTTCGTTTTCCATTGGTTCTCCCAATCCTTGTATGACATTTACTACTTCATCAACCCAAAAGAAATAAGCTGCAATATTTTCATCTTCATTCATTTTCAACTTCTCAAATTTTCCTTTTAGGGTTTGAAGCTTAGCCTTCTTGACCTTTTTGTCCCCTTCATATATATTTTGGAGCTTGTCCTAAACATCTTTTGCAGTCGTGCGATGCATTACTTTTACATACATTGATTTTTTTAGGCCATTCAAGATAACGTTCCTGGCTTTATCATTATTATTATAGAGTTTCTTACGTGAATTATTTGTTGGAGCAGTTGAGGGTTCTTTGTATCGAGTCATTACTGATTTCCATATTTCATATCCTTGTGCCTGCACATACCTTTTAATCGTTCCACTCCAAAGCACATAGTTTTGTCCGTTAAATATTGGAACTCTGATCTTTGTGCACTACATGATCTCCCTTCTGTTGATTTGGGGTAGCATCGGATGTGCTCTAAGTCTCAAATCTTGTGCAGAGGCTTAGATACATGTATTCCAGATAACCCATAAATCGTTTGGTGAAATTTCACCTGGATTGTATTCTATTAAAATAATTAATTATTTTAATGGGACCCCAAGTCTAAACTTAGGAAAATAAAATAATTAAAGGGAATTAATAGAATATGGGTGTGAATGTTCTAGAAAAGGCAGATCAAGTCAAAAGTTAATCTTAGGCATTGATAAGAGATCTAATTTGAGTTGTTGAAGTCTCAACAAGAAGACTATCAGAAAGGCTTGAAGGGTCATTTGGAAAACACATTAACACAGAGAAAGAATCCAGATTTCAAAATTCTTTAGTGAGTAGTGCTTAGGGAGAAGATCGATCGAGAGGATTTTCACAGAGAGGGGCAGAAATAATTTTTAGAAGGAAGAATTCCAGATTTGAAGAGTGCACAGAGATAAGACATCAGAAGCCACAGGTAGCTGCGCAGAGCCAATGACACAGAGATTATGTTGGGACCGCACAGAGTTGCAGATGGAGCTTCATTATCTGTGCAGGAGACAATAGAGGGTCAGTGCCAATTCTTGGAGGACGTTTTCAGAGGGTAGAAGATTCCAGTTTCCAGCTAGCAGTGAGTACCAATGCAGAGACAGAGAGTAGCCACAGTTGTGGCACATGGACTGTGTGGGTGATGCAGTCACTATGCAGAGGCAGCGCAGAGCAGCTTGAGTCAGGTGCAGGTCAGTGCCGGAATCCTATGGAAGAGTGAGATTTGTCTCACAAGACTTTATTTGTCAGATTTATTTGTGATTTGTCGAGATCGACAATCATAAATTTGTACTTGGAAAAATTCCTACATAATATTAAAACCCTCAGCTGCTGCACCGGTTTTCCCACATTGGGTTTTTCCAGGGATAATTGTCCAAAAATAATGGTGTCCATGTGTGTATATTTGTGCTAGTATTTTTTCTTATACTTGTTTTTTTTGTGAAGACTCTAGTGTATTTCATTTTGATATTTATCACAACATATGTTAAATAAGTTGCCTCAGTTAGGCTATAGAATAAATTTAATCAGTTGCTGCAGTAGGATTCCGAGCAGGGAAAATTTTAAGGATGGAAAATTATCTCGAAGTTTAAAACATTGGCGAATTTCACTAATCCCTAATATGAAAACTATAAAATATTTATTGATATATTTTCAAAATTATTCAAATTTATAATGATTTTATATATAGCCTTTATATAATGTTGGCGATTTTTAAGGTAAATAATTTTATATTGTAAAATCTGGGCGAATCATTTTTAGAAAAAATGGAAATTGGCGAAACTTTTTTTTTGGAAAAACCATGGAAAATTAGCCCACCTGCATATATTAGCCCCTAAAATTTTTCATGATTCTGAGTAGCGGAATTTTCACATGGTATCAGAGCTGACAGATCCAGAAGCGGCAATACTGAGCAGAAGAGGGAGGAGATTGTGTAGATAGTGAACCAGGTTCCTCAAGGTCTGCGCAACAAGCTCAGTTTAAGTTTTAGAAGGGACGCAAGTTGTTTTTGCAGAAGGAAAATAGCACAGATGAGTGTGGAAGAGTTAGATATCTTATCTTCTATAATAGCAGAAGATTGTGCATGTTTGTCTAGTTCAACATATGCAAGTATTTGGTACATTAATAATAGGGCTTCAGCTCATATGACTGGAGTACAAGAATATTACTCGAGTTATCAAGAAGAGTAGATGGACTTCCAGATCACTATGGGGAACAAAACAAAATGCACTCCAACACGGAGAGGCACCATAATGTTTCAGATGGAAGCAAGAACCAATATCAGAGCCGTGAATGTGCTGCATGTGCCAGTGCTTGGGATGAAACTAATTTTAGTGTCCCAGTTACAAGACAAGGAATATGATGTGTACTGTTGATTTTTGTAGCATGAAAAAATGTTTTAAGTCCCAAAATTTGTAAGGAGGCTTGTACATCAGTGTTCCAAAGAACCCAGAAAATGTTTGTGGAAATTCCACTTGGTTTATGTTTTATTAAAATAATTAATTATTTTAATGGAGACCCTAAGTCTAAACATAGGGAAATTAAATAATTAATGGGTATTAATAGAACAAAGTGTGAATCTTTTAGAAAACGAAGATCAAGTCAAGTTTTAATCTTAGCCATTGATTAGACTTCTAATCTAGGCTGTCGATTCATCAATGAGAAGATTATAAAAGAAGGCTTGAGGGTCATTTGGAAAGCAAGCTAGGGATACACTCAATAACCCAAAGGAAGTCGATTATGAAGGAATAGAATTCGATTTCAGAGGGAGAGTTGCAGGGCAGAAGAAGCAAAGAGAGTCAGTGGTGGCAACGATCGAGGAAAGAAGGACGTAGAAGGGCAGAGGAGGCAACACAGAGAGCCTACACCGAGTGATGTAGTCTCACGCAGGCACTGCGTAGAGAGACACATAGAGAGACGCAGAGGGAAGGTGAGTCTTCCGAGTGTCAAAAATTCTCTAGAGGGTTTGTGCGAATTTATCTCAAGTGTTTCTAAAAAAGTTTTGCAGCCTTTTCCTTGTAAAGAATTTCATTGCTGAAGAATATATAAACCGTCATCTGCTACACTGATTTTCCCGCATTGTGTTTTTCTGGGGACAATTGTCCAAAAATAAGTGTGTATATGTGATTGATTCTTATGCTTGTATTTCTTACTGTTCTATTCTCTGCATATACTTGAGTGAATGTTGCAATAGTATTTATTTCGAAATTTACTGGAAGAATTCTGTAAATTAACTTATTTGAAATAATGAGTAGGAGAAATAAATCTTTCACTGCAAAAGTATTTTCAGGATTGAAATTTGCACATGGTATCAGAGCAAAGATGAGTAACAGGAGCAGAGAACCAACGTTGGAACGTAGATCAGACGTTGCTGCAGTAGTAACTCGGAAGGGTTCACATAGTTCTCCAAAGAAGGAGGAAAGCATGAAATAATAGACTGATCACACCGTTTTTGTTCTAGCATCCAGATTGGAAGAAGAATTTGCTTGTGTGTCAAGCTCTGCTTCTCCTAAGATCTGGTATATTGATAGTGAGGCTTCTGCTCAGATGACAGTAGTGCGAGAATGTTTCTCAAGTTACCAAGAAGAGCATATGAACTGAAAAATCACCATGGGCAATAAGGCGAAATGTACCCTTTAGAAGAGGTACCATATTGTTTAAAACAGAAGCTGGTAATAAGCTTCGAGCCACCAATGTGATGCATGTGCCTGGTTTGGGGATGAACCTACTCTTTGTGTCACAGCTTCAAAACAAAGGCTATGACGTTTATTTCATTGGCAATAGAGTATACGTCAAACACCCGAGTTGGAAAAAGAAGGCACAAATCGAAGTCAGGAGCAATAAACTCTACAAGTTATAGCTCGAATCCCTAATGGCACTGATAGGCAACACTGATGAGAAGGATTTGAATGAGCTATGGCATAGGAAAATGGGGCACTTACACCATGGGGCGTTAAGAATTCTCAAGAAGACTGTCACAGGAGTTCCAGAACTAAGCACCAAGTGAGACAATGTCTTGAAAGGGTCCGTATTGGGAAAGTATTGCAAGGCAGCATACCATAGAAGCAACAATATGAATAAGAGTGTGTTGGGCTTAATACACTCGGACATCTGTGGACCAATGTCCACTAGAGCTCTTAGTGGTGCCAAATATTTCGTCACCTTTATTGATGACCATTCCTGGAAAACCTGGATCTACTTTCTGAAGACCAAGGACGAAGTCTTTGATCGATTCAAGGAGTTTAAAACTCTGTTGGAGAATCTGACAAGATAGTGGATCAAGACACTACACTTAGACAATGGTGGAGAATACACTGATAAAAACTTCACAAAGCTCTGCGTATGGAAAGGCATCTAAAGGGAGTGGATTGCTCTGTATAATGCGGAGCAGAATGGAGTTGTAGAGAAAAAGAATAGAACTATTGTTGAGGCTGCAAGGGCAATGCTATATGATCAAGACGTGCCCAAATTCCTGTGGATTGAAGCTTGTAATGCAACTGTCTATATACTGAACAGGATTCCTCGCAACACATTGGGTAAGATCACTCCAGAAAGTGTCTTCATTGGCAACAAGCCTGAAGTTAGCCACTTTAGGATCTTTGGCAGTATGGCATATTGTCATGTGCCCGAAGAGAAGAGGAAGAAACTGGATAAGACTGTGGAAAAGGGATATCTGGTGGGACATAGCGAGAACACAAAGGCTTACCGCATTTACATTCCTGAGAGCAAGAAGATTGTAGTATAGCGGGATGTGAAGTTCATGGAGGAAAGTGCCTTCAGGAAATCTCGGGAGATGCCTTCTGCTACACAGTCTGAGGAGGATCCACTGGTCCAACCACAACGACCTGCAAAGGGTAATACGAGTGCCTCTCCAAGGGGTATATCTCTTGAGGACTTGCAGGAAGGAGAGCAGGTAGAACCACCCACTACTAGGGGTAGGATGAGTAGGGAATTATGACAAATTCTGAGTGATGCAGAAGAGTTTGTCGTAGCCCCCAGAAAGTTACCAAGCTTTAGTAGCGCAGGTTGGGGAACCCTCTAGTTTTCGGGAGGCAGCTCAGCACCAGGTATGGGTCGATGCGATGGTGGAAGAATACCAATCCATCATGACGAATGATGTTTGGGAAGTGGTCCCCAAGCCTCGGGACAGATCGTTCGAGATGGATCTACAAGATCAAATATGCTGTAGATGGCAGTTTCGAGAAATTTAAAGCCAGGTTTGTGGCTAAGGGGTATGCTGAAAAGGAAGGTATAGATTATGAAGAGACCTTCATCCTAGTAGCCTGATATACTTCTATTAGATCATGATATCCCTTGCTGCGCAGATGGGATGGGAGATTCACTAGATGGATGTCAAGACTGCGTTCCTGAATTGGGTGATAGAAGAAGTATATATTGAACAACCAGAGGGCTTTGAGACGCATGAGTAGAAACCTCATGTGTGCAGGCTCAAGAAGGCCTTGTATGGACTGAAGCAAGCCCCTAGAGCTTGGTATGGTCGAATTGACAACAAATTGCGGAAGATGGGATTTGTCAAGAGTGATGCAGATCCCAATCTCTACTACTTGAGAGTAGGGGATTAGCCTTTGATACGGGTGCTATATGTAGATTAGCCTCATCAAAGACTGCAAGGACAATTTAGCTGCAAAATTTGACGTGAAGGATCTAGGGCTGATGCATTATTTTATGGGGTTGGAAGTTTGCCAGCAGAAGGGTGAGATCTTCCTTGGTCAAGGAAGGTATACTATAGAAGTTTTGAAGAGGTTTCAGATGGAGGATTGTAGACCCATGGCTACTCCAATGATTACCAACTGGAAGAAAATTGACATGTCTGAATATGATGAGGCTGATCCTACTTCGTATTGGCAACTCATAGGTTCTTTGATGTATCTAGTCAACACAAGACCATACATCTTTTATGCTGTCAATACTCTCAGTCAGTTCATGGTGGAACCAAAGAGGGCTCATTGGGCAGCAACCAAACATGTTCTGGGATATCTACAAGGAACAATCGAGCTTGGACTGAAATACACTCGAGGTAATGACATTAGGTTGAGTGGGTTCACTGACGCAGATTGGGTTGGGAGCCCAGTAGATCGGAAAAGTACCAGTGGGTGCTGTTTCAGTGTTGGATCAGGAATGATTTCTTGGTGCAACATAAAACAAAAATTCGTGGCCCTGAGCTCCGTAGAGGCTGAATATATGGTAGCAAGCACGACTTTGTGTGAGGCCATATGGCTTTAGAAATTGCTTGTGAACTTACGCAAGGAAAAGATGGAGGCGATCAACATTCTATGTGATAATCAAAGTTCTTTGAAAATTCTGTGTTTCATGATCGATCGAAGCACATTAACATCAGGTGTCACTTCATCAGAGACTGTGTCCAACGGGGAGTTGTACAATTGCAGTACGTTCTTACAGGAGAACAAGTGGCAGATATCCTCACGAAAGCTCTGGGGAAGACTAAGTTTGCCTATTTCAGAGAAAAGATGGGGATGATCAAGAATCCATTTCAGTAGCAGGAATGGATATGCGCAGGATTCAGAGAGAGTTGTAGTACAGATGAGGCAGTGACAGTGACAGTGTCATGAGCAACATTACAAAAGGCAACAACGCAATAGATGAGGGGTAGTAGCAAGGCATTAGCAGCGCAGAGGATGCTTCAAGACATAGCAACATGCAACATGCATATTGCTAGAACACTTTCCTTGCTAAGAGGGAGTGCTGATTTTTGTAGCATCGGAAAGTGCTCCAAGTGTCAAAATTTGTAAGGAGGCTTGGACATCAATATTCCAAAGAACCTATAAAACGTTTGTGGAAATTCCACTTGGTTTATATTTATTAAAATAATCAATTATTTTAATGGAGACCCTAAGGCTAAACTTATGGGAAATGGGTATTAATAAAACAGAGTGTGAATCATCTAGAGAACGAAGATCAAGTCAAGTTTTAATCTTAGCCATTGATTAGACTTTTAAATTGGGTTGTTGACTCATTAATGAGAAGATTATAAAAGAAGGCTTGAGAGTCATTTGGAAAGCAAGCTGCACTTAGATACGGATGGAGAATACATAGATGGAGACTTCACAGATTTCTGCGCAAAGGAGGGCATCAAGAGAGTGGATAGCTCCATACAATCCACATCAGAATGGTGTAGCAGAGCGGAAGAACATGACTATTGTAGGGGCAACAAAAGCCATATTATATGACCTAGAACTGCCTAGATTCTTATGGGCAAAGGCTTGTAACACAACTCTATACATCCAAAATAGAACTCCTCACAGAGCATTGGGGAAGAAAATGCCCGAAGGAGTTTTCACAAGGAAGAAACCGGAATTAGGACACCTCAAGATATTTGGAAGTCTGACATATTGCCACGTGCTAGATGAGAAGAGAAGTAAACTTGATCAAAATGCAGAAAAGGGGTATCTCATAGGATATAACGAGACCTCAAAGGCATATCGAATCTACATTCCTAGTAGCAGGAAAGTTGTAGTGGGGCGAGATGTTAAATTCATGGAAGATAGAGCCTTCCAGAAATCTCGTGAGATGCCAACAGAGGATCAGGCAGCAGAGGTTTCTTTAGTCGAACAACAACAGGGGCAGTAGGAAGGACATGCATGAGGACAGACACCAAGATCTAGTACAATAATCACTACTAGCATTTCCACAGAAGAGGAAGAGTTGGTGGTACTACGCAGATGGAACAACAAGAACAAGAGGAGGAATTGAGAGAGCCTCCTCCCAACAGTGGTCGAACCAGTAGGGAGGCACGAAAAATACTGAGGGATGTAGAGGAGTTCATTGGAGCTCCCATAACTGAGAAGAGGCAGCGTAAACAACTTGACATGTACCAAGCTTTGGTTGCACAAGTAGAGGAACCCTCCAGTTTTCAGGAAGCCATTCAACACCAAGTATGGGTGGATGCCATGGTAGAAGAGTACGCTTCTATCATGACGAATTATGTCTGGGAAGTTGTACCTAGGCCAGAGAATAGACCTGTTGTAGGATAAAGATGGATCTACAAGATCAAGTACGTTGCAGATGATAATGTGGAGAAGTACATGACAAGGTTCGTGGCAAAGGGGTATGCACAGAAAGAAGGAATTGACTATGAAAAGACCTTTGCCTCAGTTTCCAGATACACCTCCATCAAATCTGTTGTATCCCTAGCAGCTCAGATGGGATGGGAGATTCACCAAATGGATGTCAAGACAACGTTCTTGAATGGGGTGATAAAAGAGGAGGTGTACATAGAACAACCCGAGGGCTTCGAAACACATGAGAAGAAATCTCATGTATGCAGACTAAAGAAAGCCCTATATGGGCTCAAGCAGGCACCTTGAGTGTGGTATGGTTAGATAGATAGCTACTTGCAATAGTTGGGATTTGTCAAGAGTGATGTAGATCCCAATCTCTACTATCTATTGGTAGAGAATGAGCCTCTGGTTCTAGTACTGTATGTAGATGACCTATTCCTTACATGATCATCTAGGCTTATAAAGGACTGCAAGAGGAATCTGGAAGCAGAATTCGACATGAAGGACTTGGGGTTGATGCATTATTTTCTAGGATTGGAGGTATGGCAGAAGAATGGAGAAATATTCCTAGGGCGAGGGAGATATGCCATGGAAATTCTGAAGAGGTTTAGGATGCAAGATTGCCGATCCATGGCGACGCCTATGATCACCAACTGGAAGAAGATAGATGCATCAAGAGACAAGGAAGTAGACCCCACCTTGTACAAACAACTCATTGTGTCACTCATGTATCTGGTCAATACCGGGCTAGACATTTGTTTTGCTGTCAACACCCTTAGTCAGTTCATGGTGGAACCGAAAAGGGCACATTGGTCTGCAACAAGACACATTCTCAGATATGTGTGGGGAACAATCTGATATGGTTGAAATACACCCGAGGGGATGATGTCAGATTAAGCGAGTTCACAATTGCAAATTGGGTAGGATATTCAGCTGACCGAAAAATTCCTCTGGGTATTATTTCAATGTTGGATCATGAATGATCTCCTTGTGCAATAGGAAACAAAAGTCGGTAGCATTGAGCTCAGCCGAAGCAGAGTATATGGTAACTAACACAGCAACGTGTGAAGCCATATGGCTTAGAAAGCTTCTTGTGAGCTTGTTAAGGAAAATGATGGAGCCGACTAGTGTTTACTGTGACAATCAGAGTTGTATCAAGCTCTTTGCGAATCTGATATTTCATGATCGGTCCAAACACGTAGACATCATATGCCATTTTATCAGAGGCTGTGTTCAGTGTGGGGCAGTATAGCTGCAGTACGTTCCCACAGGAGATCAAGTAGCAGATGTTTTCACAAAGGCTATAGGAAGAACAAAGTTCGTTCATTTCAGAGAGTATATGGGTATGGTTGAGAACCCATTTCAGTAGCAGATGGTTTGTCAGAAGCAACAATTTAGAGGGAGTTGCAGTACAGTAGCAGTGGGCAGCAATATGCAGTGTTAGCAGCAGTACAAGTGCAACATTTGCACAAAGTTGATGGGTAGCAGGGTCAAATATCAACATCACAAGGGGAGATGCTTTAGGGTCGGAGCAGTGTGTAGCACAACATATTGTTAGAGCACATTCCTTGCTAAGAGGGAGTGTTGATTTGGGGTAGCATCAGATGTGCTCTAGGTCTCAAATTTTATGGAGTGGCTTAGACACATGTATTATAGATAAGCCAAAAATCGTTTAGTGAAATTCCACCTGGATTGTATTCTATTAAAATAATTAATTATTTTAATGGGACCCTAAGTCTAAACTTAGGAAAATAAAACAATTAAAGGGAATTAATAGAATATGGGTGTGAATGTTCTAGAAAAGGCAGATCAAGTCAAAAGTTAATCTTAGCAATTGATTAGAGATCTAATCCAAGTCATTGAAGTCTCAACGAGAAGACTATAAGAAAGGCTTGAAGGGTCATTTGTAAAACACATTGAGGCAGAGAAATAATCCAAAGATTGAAATTCTTTATGGAGCAGTGCTCAGGGAGAAGATCGATCGAGAGGATTCTCACAGAGAGGGTCAGAGATAATTTTCTAATGGAAGAATTCTAGATCTAAAGAGTCCACAAAGAGAAGACATCAGGAGCCATAGGCAGCTGCGCAGAGCCAGTGACACAAAGATTACATTGGGACTGCATAGATCTGCAAAGGGAGTTTCATTATCTGTGGAGGAGATATCTGAGGGTCAGTGCCAGTTCTCGAAGGACATTTTCGGAGGGCAAAAGATTACAGTTTCCAGCCAGCAGTGAGCACCACTGCAGAGACAGAGAGCAACCACAGTTGTGACACAGAGATTGCATGGGTGACACATTCACTGTGCAGAGGCAACGTAGAGCAGCTTGAGTTAGGTGCAGTTAGTTTCGTAATCTCATGGAAGAGTGAGATTTGTCTCACAAGACTTTATTTGTTAGATTTCTTAGGATCGACAATCATAAATTTGTACCTAGAAAAATTACTGCATAATATTAAAACCCTCAATCGCTGCATTAGTTTTCCCACATTAGATTTTCCGGGGACAATTGTCCAAAAATAATGGTGTCCATGTGTGTATGTGTACTTATTATTTTTTGTGAAGACTACAATGTATTTCATTTCAATATTTATCACATCATATGTTAAATAAGTTGCTTCAGTTAGGCAATAGAAGAAATTTAATCAGTTGCTGCAGTAAGATTCCCAGCAACGAAATTTTCACACCTTCTAGTGGTTAAACTGCTTGTGAAGGAACCTGCATTGATACCAATTGTTGGAAATATTGAGAAGGGGGGGTGAATTAATATTTCATTTGAAATTAATTAATTATAAAATTTTAGATCATGAACAGTAGAACAATAATTAATAACACATCACAAGAGCAATATAGAACAAATTTCGGGAGTAGTGTTGAAATGTAACTAGTTTTGGTCTTCATAATAACAGATGTAATCATGATTTTATGTATTTAATGAAAAGAGAAAATAAATTTATTATCACGAGTCTTGAGGCATGGGTTTCATGCTTAAGAGAATTTATTTTTATAGGTCAAAGCACCCATTGACTGCTTCGAGGTTTGTCGTAAAGTTATTAAGTCATTCTCGTGTATGAATGGTCCATTTGGGCATGTTACATACTATAAAAAGAAATTTATTTGAGTCATTGTAAGAGTCAAAAGACCCTCCAAACCTCGTCATAAGTGCTCAACAAGTCGGCCTTGAAAAGGGAGCTATAGACCTATGTACAAGGAGATGTTGGCCTAGACATGATGAGAATTTGACCTATTTGCATGGGTGAAGGGCCTCTATATATGAGAGAACTCGACCTCATTCATGAAGCAAGCAATCAAATATCCATGCCAAGGAAAAGAAGTGCGAAAAGGAAGAAAATAAGTCTGTTGTGCAGCGAAGGAAAAGAGAAGAGAGAAGTCTTTAGGAATTGTTGTTGGGCTAATTACCTCACATGTGTGATTGCATTTAGGGTTTTCTACAGTGACGAATTGCATATCTTGAAGGAATTGAATTGTAGCATAAGGAAGGATCTTTTTGCAAGCGAAATTCATAAGAAGATCAACCCAAGACTAGCACAGGAAGGAAGGCACTAAAATCTGCCTTTATCATCTCACACGTGCAACTAGGGTTTTTGACGCAAGGGTTGAAAGTTGTAGAAGTTGCACGTAGGTCGAAATTGCAGGTAGGCAGGATATAGTTGCAGTCAATGTATTGAAAGGTTGAATTTGAAGAGAAAGAAGAAGCAACTAATTAGACTTGACAAAAGAAGCAAGGTTGACTTGGTCTTGGAGAGGTTCTTGGTCAAGAGTCTAGGTCTTGGAATTCCTCAATTGAAGATTCTATAAGAAGAAGAATTTTGTGGGTTTTCCTCTTAAGATTGGAGATGTTTTGGCCTTGCCTGATCGCCTATATCTTGTGTCTTCTGTTTCACTGTTCTTTATGTTTTAATCGCTGTTTGATGAAGAGAACACAATATTAATTAAGCTAAAGAAGAACCTAATTAAGAAAAGTAAAAAGTCTTCACATGTAGTTATAATTGAAAGATAAATAATCCTTATACTACTGCCCCAGATTTCTCAACAAGTACCACATCACATGAGGTTTTACTTGTAGAGTTTTCTCAGTCTTAAAGACAATCTAGGGTTTGCAGCATCTATGGTCCAGAGTTCTAAGACTTCATTCCAAGACAAAGTCAAGTTGTAGTGTATACGTGAAGAACAAAACATACATGATGACAAACATACATGTTTTGTTCTTCATGTATCATGTATTGCTAGGTTTGGTGGTGCAGATTTGGTGGTGTATTGGGTATCTTAAGTCTGTTGGAGGGTAGCAAGGAGGTACTCAAAAGAGCCCTAAGTGAAATACAAGGAAGGTCACTTGGATTGCTAGGAGAGGCAGATTGTTGGAGGCTCTAGTGATTGATCTTTGAAGGAAAAAAGAAGGAGGTCAAAGTGAGTGGTTGGATCAACCAAGTTCATTGTTGGAGAAGGATATGTTATAGTGATTGGTGGCAGCCCTCGTGCTCGAAGTTTGTCTTCATTGGAGCAATGCAGGAAGGCATTAGAGGGAAGAAGTCCCAAAGGAGTTGAGGAGTAGCAATGGGCAGTTGAGAGTTGTTCACAAATGGAGTTGTGAACAACTCAATAAGAGTCTCTATGTGTTTATGCGTTGAAGGACTAACGATCAACTAGAGAGTAGTTGGAGAAGTTGTGTTCAATGACCAAAAGGATCAAGACCATTGGTAGACGCAGGAGGTGCAGATTGGTAGCTAGACTGTAAGTGTATATTGTTCTTGTATTCTTGTACCAGTGGATGTATGAGGCCCATTATCCTTGGCATGAGAGCCCTAGACAGTTATATTATAGTTTAGCAAAGTTGTGTTGTTGAAAATTGTAAAAAGTTGTCTATATTTTGTGCACTCATATAATGCACAGAACTGTCCTTGAAGTTGATATGAATGGCCTTAGAATGGGCCTAAAAGCTCAACGAATTCCATAACAAAAGATAAACCCAAGAGCTTTGACCTTCTTTAGATGTGCTTGACTACATTGGTGGTAGAGATATCTCAGAGAGTTTTAGTGTTCAAATTGTTGAAGAATGTAACTAGTGTCGGTCTTCATAATTATATTTGAGTCATTATGTAATATATTTGTCAAAAGAGAGAAAAATAAAATTTATTATTAAAGAAATTGAATTATTAAAGCATGGGTTTCATGCTTGGGTCAATTTTTTTTAGGTCAAAGCCTCCATTGAAGGCTTCAAGGGTTTATGTCAAGTGTCCTTGTCCATGTTATAATGTAAAAGACTCTTCTTGGGCTTCTCATGTCAAGAAAGAAATATATTTTATTGTATTTTAGGTCTTCTAGCCCTCCTCCACCAAGTCGGCCTCAGTGAAGGACAAGTTGGCCTCAACAAGGGAATTCGACCTTACAGACTCACTATGTATTGGAGAAACTGGACTCATTTGGAGCACTGACTCAACAAGTTTGAATTGCAGTAGCTGAAGCAGAAAAGTGCAAAATTCAAGGAGGAAGAAGGAAAGGGCTAGCGAAGGAGCAAGAGGTCGTTATCTTGCTAAGGAAGTCAATATTTTCTCTCTCTTCTCTCACATGGGCGAAGAAACTGAAGCTACAGAAGGGTCGAAATTGCAGTCTTGACATTGGGTCGAAATTTTGATGTAGTAGGGTCGCAAATCTCTCCTTGATGCAATATTGTTGGAATATTGAAGCAGTGTTCATGCAGTATTGATGCAGTTGATATTTTAAGGTTAGAAGAACAATTTTAGGGTTGACTTGGTGGAGGAGGAAGGTCTGTTGGTCTAGGGTCTTGGTCTATCTCATTTTGAATCTATTGAAGGAGTTTTTGACTAGGTTTTCCTCTATATAGGGGTTTTAGCCTTGGCTGAGTGCCTATATTTGGTGTCCATGATCTTCATGTTTTTTGCTTTGATAATTGCTCGATGAGAAGAAGATAAGGGAAGAACACAAAGAAGTTAATAAAAACATAATAATATCACAAGTGATTTTCAACATAAGAAAATCTTTCTGCCTTTTCGATTTTCTAACATGGTGTCAAAGCTAAGGTGAAAGAAGGAAGAAAAAGACAACCCAAGGATCTACTGAGAGGAGAATATGGAGTTTCAGGGTTTGGTCATGTTGACTCTCCTTGCTACCTACACCTACCTACAAGTTAGTGAGAAAAGCCTTTAACCCCACAAGGTGTGGTTGGTGGCAAAGAACTCAGACAAGGGGCTGCCACACTAATCCCATCTCTCTCTGTTTAAGCTATCTCCTAGGTTAGCTATGGGGGTGGTCCATAAATGGAAAACTAAGTTAAAAGATGTGAGTTTCTATGAGAGTTGTTAGTGTTAAATAGATTACTTCTTAAGATTTATAATAAAAAAGTGTTATGAGCAATAACCATCAATACATAATTTAAATAAGCGTAAAACATATGAAAATCAGTGCCTTCAAAGTATTGCTCTTTAAAATGAAAATGTTTTTGCTTAATTGAAGTAAAATGCTTTCAAATGCAAAGCAAAAATAATCCTGAAAAGTGAAACAAGAAAATGTTAGCACAAGATATTGTAAATGCTTTCAAGATAAATAGATTTATGAATCAAAGCTTGAGAAGCTATTTTGTTCAAAAGGAAACAATTAGTGTTGTACTTTGGAGAATGTAAATGAGATGATAGAAAAACTGAAATGTTAGACCAAGATAACAACATGCAATTAAATTTGCGACATCAAGTAAGGGTACTTGCCAATGAAACAAGATATATCAATAATGCATAAGAATAATGACCATTAAAATGACAACATGCAATGAAGTTGCAAAAGTAAGCAAATTTCCAGGTACCATAGAATTAAACTTGATGCAAAATTTAAAAGATTAAAATGCTTGCATCCAAAGTGCTTCTTGAAATAAGATTTGCATGTGAAACTTTAAACCATAAAGATAGCAAAAAAATTGAGAAAATTGCAAGTAAATGTGATGAGATAGTGCTCTTAGTTCATTTTATTAGTTAGCTCTAAAGCAAGATTACAATAGAACTCTAATCCTCAGACCTCACCTTCGCCCAAAGGTTAGGATCTCACAGTGAGGAGTCCATAGACATAGAGGGTCCCTAAAATGTCTATTCTACTAACTTAAGTTGGAGGTAAATTTTAGTAAATGCTTGGGGCATGTAAGTAAATTAACCAAACTTGAAAATTGACTTTAACTTGAAAGATATTCGCTTGCCATGAAGTAAAATGTTGCTTTAGATTTTGCCCAAATACTTAAGTGCATGTGAGATGTAATTAAAGGTGAAGCATAAGTAGACTTGGAACAAAATTCATGACAAATTAGATTGAAGTTAAAAGTGTTTGCATGCAAAAGTTTGAGCTTGCTATGAAAGTGAAAAGACTTGATAGTTGTAGCAAATTAAATAAAATTGCATGCAAAATGAGTGTAATACATGTAGTGTTAATTTCTCAATTAGATGTTATGCATGCAAAATGAAATAAACCAACAAAATCACAACACCAATCTTCTCCAAAAGATGGAGAGATAGGGATACCAATGGATAAAACCCATGCTCCCAAAACCAAGAATTTTATTAGTTGTGTGTTACAATGAGGTTAATGGCTCTTTGAGAGCTACCCAAGGAATTGATGGAAATACAAAATGAGGTTTTGAAACCACAAGGGAATTCCTTCAAGTATGGAGCCTCAAGAGAGATGAAGATGGCACTACAATAAGGAAATACAATCTCCCAAAGTGATACACTGCGTAGTCTTCTTTAGCAAGCTCTCCTAATGCCCGCGATCTCCTTCAAAATGGAATTTTGAAACTTGAGAGAACCTACAACCAACATGTTAGGGCTGCAAAACTAAGACCAAGGTTAGTGTGAAAAAGAGTACGCAAAATGAGTGATAATGCTATAATATAATATACAAAAAACTAAATGAAGTGATGGGAAAAGACCCCATTACTTGTCTAGCTTATAAGGAGCTCTTGATTAGCTAGATAAATAGATGAAAGCACAAGATTATAAGATGTAAATTTGATTGAAATAATTGGCATAAGCACAAACTATGTGAAAAAGAACCTTGCAAAATCGACACTTTCAAAAGATAAGCTATTAAGATTCAAAAAACGATAGGAGCTCCTTGTAAGTAATGCCAAGAGTGGGTTGGTCTCTTGAAGACTTTCCCTCACGTTTGCAAGTTGATCCAAATATGGCCTCTACAAAACTTCAAATGCACATTAGCTCATATGGATTATATTAATAAACAATGACAAGAGAACTCTAAAATTTATTTGAAAATAGATAGAGTTATCTAGTCTAGAGCATATCAAATAACCAATTGCAAATATAAGATAGCTGTACATTCACAATTCTTATGAAAGCATATGAGAGAATGAAATCAAATTAAACACAAGTAGAGAAATATACCATCATTGAGCCAAGATAAACTCCAAGAGAAAAACACCCATGAATGAACCCCAAAGACTTTTTTATTATATGAAGAATAAGTGTGCATAGGAGCAGAGCTTCCCCAAGCACAATAGCTAGTACCAAAGATACAATATGAGAGCCCATGGCTCCATTATATAGAAAGTTGGGAGCAAATCCCAATGAAGAATCAAATGTCAAGTGGTGAGAGAGAGGAGATCACAAGGCAAATTCGAATTTGATAAGTGGAGTTCCATTGCCAAGTGTAAAAATCGAATTCTGGGAAGTGGACATCATTTTCTTCTTCTCTTATGTGTGAAATTCGAATTTGATGATGGAATGACTAGTGTATATCGGTGATAACCCAAGTGGAGACAATTTTCCACAAAAATCTCCACCAAATATTCTCCCAAATCCTCTCAAATGTGCATTAACTTCACAAATTCGAATTTCCAAGTAAACAACTCTCATTTAATGCCAATTTTATTTTATTTTATTTGAGCACATGTCATTTCCTTGATTTTAGGAGTCCACATCACTTTGTGACTTCACTTTAACTCCTCCATAATTTTCCATCTCATTTCCACTTCATTTAGTATGCGTGGATATTTATTTTTCTCCATTTATTTAATTTCTAACTTAATTAATTGCCACATTTCCCACTAAACTTAGGAAAAGTGGGGTTTGAGGGTTCAAAACACATTTTTAAACCATCAAAGTGTGTCATATTAGAAAGTTGAGAGTAAGAGGTGTAATTTTGATTTCTCACACCCCTTACAACTTCTTTAGGCAACACTTATTACAATTCAATTACAATTTTTATTGCAAATTTTTACCTGGGAGAAATCTAAAAAATTAAAAAATCACTACCTAGATCTAACCAAATTCCACGAAATTTTTTGTATGATCTAGTATGGTGATATACAATGACTCAAGACACTAGGACTCACCATCAAGCCGTACTCCAGCTTTGGGGTAAAATTGGAGGAAAAAACTCAATTAATTATTAAGTCCTGGTGGGGAGATGATAATTAACCGAGTAAAAAAAACTTCCCAGAGTAATACTCACTTGTTGGCAAGGTCTCAGGCTACGTAGCCCTGTACAGACTCAATATTGATTCATAACACATCATTACTAGCATCACTTATTACAATTCCTCGTAGGGCGTGGAATTTGGGTACAAGAGAAAGATGATGAGAATAAGAAGCAGTAGAGTTTAAAAACTCTGTTGAGCTGATAATATTTGATGCTACAAGTGTCTTTTGGTTCATCCTTCGGCATGGAGTCTTCCCATAATCATCAGGTGCCACTCCAGTGGTCAACAGGCCACAAGGAATCAAATAAGGAGTTTCAAGGTTAGATCACAAGGAATAGCATATATCAATATGATGAACTCACTGAAAGTAGAAAACAAAATAGTATTATCCAACTACAGGGCATGGAGAAAGAGGATAGATGTTATTCTCGAAAAGCTTAAAGTATTGAATCTTGTTCAAGGGAAAGTCAAGAAGCCTACTGATGAAGCATACAAGGAGAATTTCAAAGAAACCAAAATCTTGGCCATGAACCTAATAGTGGATGGAGTTAAGGACAACCTTATTCTATACATATTCAACATAGATTCCGCTCAAGAAATGTATGAGGCTCTCTCCAAATTATTCACCATTAAGAACATTGGTCAAATAGAAAGCGTCAAGAATGAATTAAGAACTATTAAGATTGCAAAATATTATATTGTGTCATCCTATTTTATAAGGATATCTAGAATTAGAGATCAACTCCAAGCAATAAATGAAGTTGTACCAGAAAAAGAGCTCGTAATTATTGCTCTTCTAGGACTACGAAAATCTTGGACTGGTTTTGCATCATGAATCAACAGTTGGAAGGATACTTCAACATTTGAACAAATGTGGAATGCGTGTAGTAAAAAAGAAGCTAGAATATCATTAGTAACCAATAAGGAGGATGAAGAAGAAAATATCTCTAATGCTTATTCTGCTCATCACAAGAAAAGGGAACCTTCAAAAGTTCAAAGGACCAAAGAAGAAAGTTGACCTATCAAAGATTGAATGCTACGATTGTCATAAGACGGGTCATTATAAAAGTCAATGTCCTGAGAATCCAAGGAATACGAAAAGAGATTGGGATCAAGCAAATATTGCCGATGAAGCTCCGCAAAAGAAGAACAAGACTAAGGAATCAGAAGTCAAGGACTTATATTGCTAAATCCTCTCCTACATATCTTTCTTAGTCTTGTATTGATTGCCTTTATGTTTTGATTTATAGAGTTTGTAGGTCTAACATTGTTAAAATTGCACAACTAGGTCCAAACTCCATGTTGTGATGCTCAGATGAAGACACCAATATTTTTATTGGGTTCCTCTTTCGAAGAGGTGCAAGATCGATCTAAAGATCATCTTGATCCGATGAGCAGAACATTTATTTTGAACTTTCAAAATATGTGCAAGTCGGCCTTAAGGTTTTACACCCCCAACAAATGTGTCACACACCCTCCGTGATTGATATAAATAGAGTCAACGTTGGAGGACATTTCAATCATCTCATCACACACATCCTCATGATCTAGAAATGGATGCCGTAAATATGGATGCCATAAATGGATGACGTAAATATGGATGATGCCGTAAATCTAGATGATGCCGGAAATGGATGCTGTAAATGGATGCCGTAAATTTGGATGATGCTGGAAATGGATGTCTTAAATCTGGATGCTGTAAATGGATGCCATAAATATGGATGCCATAAATATGGATGATGCCATAAATCTGGATGATGCTAGAAATGGATGCTGTAAATTTGGATGCCGCAAATATGGATGATGCTGTAAATCTGGATGATGCCGGAAATGGATGTCGTAAATCTGGATGCCGTAAACATGGATGATGTTGTAAATCTGGATGATGCCGGAAATGGATGTCGTAAATTTGGATGTTGTAAATGGATGCCGTAAATATGGGTGATGTCAGAAATGGATGCCGTAAATCTGGATGCTGTAAATATGGATGATGCTATAAATCTGGATGATGCCGAAAATCTGGATGTGGGATTCTTTTGTTGAATTATGTTGATTTTTTATGAGTTGTCTTTAAGGGATGTGTGTGTGACACTTCTGGTTGGCTGACTGTATTGAGACTTTGCTGGTTGAAGCATCCTGTTGACCGCCGTAACGCACCAACACACTTATATTTTTTTGGCTTGTCTTCTGTGGATCTACTGGTATGTTCTATCAACATTTTACTTTCTTGTTTATGTGATTGCTGATTGACATTGGGGATAAATGTAAAGTTGCATCAAGCATAGAACATCTTCAAAAATTTACATGGTATCAGAGGTGAGGTGAAGACAATGCCCTAGCTTGTAGCAATCACTGAAGAAGAGGATGGGTTCCTCAAACTACAATAGCTTTAAGGCTGATGAAAAATTGACTGGGAAGGATGACTTCCATGCTTGGAAGATGACATTGGATCTTAATTTGGAAGACCAAGATGTCATGGATTATGTGCAGGGTAAAATCCAAGAGCCTCCATCCACTGCAACTGCTGCTGCCAAATCAAAGTACAAGAAGGGGGAAATCAAAGCAAAGTTGATGATCAGGGACTCAGTTCATAAGAGTCTGGTTGCCTACATCTCTGAGCTAGGTCACTATGCTAGAGAATGCCCTTTCAAGAAGGTCAAGAAAAGGAAGGCTCCCTCCAGCGGAAATGTGCAACCTTTCAAAAGGTGAAGAAATTCCAGGTACGACGAATCAAATGTTTTTGATGATAAAAAAAATGAATTCATTCTTGTCTCTACTCTCTCTACTGCATCTCCACCCGACACTATGGATGTCTGGTTGATAGATAGTGGTGCCTCAAGGCACATCATTGGGTTCAAGGAAGCACTTACTGATATGGTTGAGAAGGATACTAATCTACAAATTATCCTTGGAGATAATGCCACATATCCCGTGAAAGGGACAAGGACTGTGACCCTCCACTTGTCTCAAGGTCAAGTCCTCCGCCTGCATGATGTACTATATGTACCTAATTTGAAGAAGAACCTTGTGTCTGTTTCGGCCATGGAAGACAAAGGTTTCAATGTGGCATTCATTAATGGAAGGTGCGCATGTGGAAGAAGAGTTTCAAGGAAGCTATCACGATTGGGTTTAGAGTTGGTACAATCTACCAGGTTGGAGGAAGTCCACTCGGAGCGATGACATGTGATACTATCTGACACACTGAACTATGGCACCGGAGGTTTGAACAACTTCACTACAAGGCACTTCCTGAAGCAAGGAAGGTGGTGACAAGGATGCTTGAGTTCTCAAATAATCATGAAGGTGTATGTCAGGGTTGTGTCGAAGGAAAGCATACAAGGGGACCATTCCCCTCAAGTGTCACAAAGACATCTGAAATCTTGCAATTAGTACATTCTAATTTGTCTGGTACGCTGCTCGTGACATCCTTGGGAGGATGTTCTTATTATATGAGACGAACAGGTTCAAGAACTTTTGCAGAGGAGCTAGCATCAAGAGGGAGACCACAATGTCTGTGGGCTACAACGAAACTTTGAAGGCCTATAAAGTATATGTGCTTGGTCAAAGGGAAGTGGAGATATGCCATGATGTTACCTTTGACAAAGATGCTTCCCTGAGAAAAGTAGTCAATCTTCCGAGATCTGAGGAAGATCATGAAGCAAGGCCTGGAAATCAAGAAGAACCGAACAAGGAGACGATGCCCGATGCTGAAGGACCAATGGACCTGATTGATCCACCTCCTTCAATAAGGAAGAGACAATCATGGCTCAGGGACACTCTTGAGGATGCCGAGGGACATATGGCCCCAAAGGGGGACATTCGTGAAAGCAAGTAGCTAAGTAGATACCAAGGGTATCTAGAAACCATGAGTACTATTATACAATCTGAGCCTGGATCTTTTGAGGAAGTCGTAAAGCATCAAGTTTGGAAGAATGCTATACGCGAAGAGTATGAGTCCATAATGAAGAATGATGTCTAGGATGTGGTTCCAAGATCGGAGGACAAAGTAGTTGTCACCTCGAAATGGCTCTACAAGATCAAGCATGGATCTGATGGAAGTGCTGAAAATTTCAAGGCAAGATTCGTTGCCTGTGGCTTCTCTCAAAAGGAAGGCATAGACTATGATGATATATTTGCACCTGTGGCTCGATATACCACCATCCGATCTATCATAGCCCTTGCTGCTACGCAAGGATGGAGTCTTCATCAGATGGATGTGAAGACTGCGTTTCTGCATGGTGTGATAAAGGAAGAGGTGTATGTGGAGCAACCTCTGGGGTTCGAAGTCCAGGAATGGGACACCCATGTTTGTAGGTTGAAGAAAGCCCTCTAAGGGTTGAAGCAAGCACCCAGAGCTTGGTACGAGAGGATAGATAGCTACCTGATGAAGCCAGGCTTCACTCATAGTAATGCGGATTCGAACCTTTACTTCAAGGTTGATAGCGAGAAGCCTCTCATTTTGGTGTTGTGTGTGGACGACCTCTTCTTGACAGGTGCTGTCCCTCTCATTCATCAGTGTAAGAGGGAGCTCGCTGTTGTGTTCAAGATGAAGGACCTAGGATTGATGCACTACTTCCTAGGCCTGGAGGTCTGGTAGAGACCTGGCGATATTTTCCTTTTTCAAGGAAAATACATTGTGAAGCTTCTGGAAAGATTTAGTATAATGGATTGTAAGTCCGTGTCGACACCAATGGAGCTCAACTTTAAGAAGTTGAGTGGCAGCGTTGCTGGGCCTGTGCTAGCAAATCCTACTGAGTATCTTCAACTCGTAGGGGCCCTGATGTTCTTAGTGAACACTCATCCGGGCGTATGTTGTGCAGTGAACACTTTGAGTCAACACACGGTTGATCATAACATTCACTGGGTTGCTGCCAAGAAACTCTTGAGATATCTTTGAGGCAGGATAGACCATGGGCTGAGATACACTGTCGGGAGTATGACACTCCATGGATATACTGATGCCGATTGGGCTGGCAGTGTGGTGGATTGCAAGAGCACATCTGGATGCTACTTCACGCGTAGATCTGCTTCGGGCAGGAAACTGAAGTCGGTAGCCTTGAGCACCACTGAGGCAGAATACATTGTAACATGTATGGCTTGTTGTGAAGTCACTTGGTTGTGAAAGCTCTTCAATGAGCTGTTCGAGCATGTGCTAGATGCCACTGTTATCCTTTGTGATAACTAGAGGGGGATTCGTTTGTCATAGAATCTCGTGTTCCACGAATGATCCAAGCATGTTGATGGCTGGTACCACTTTATCCGGGATATGGTATAGCGAGGCACCGTAAGGCTCGATCATATAGGAACTGATGAGCAGGTCGCGGATATTCTCACAATGCCCTTGGGGAAGGTCATGTTCCTAACCTTCCATGAGAATCTTGGTATCGTGGAACGACCCTATTCTAAGGGTTCTGTTGGACGATGAGCTTTGGGAGCTATGGGGGGCTTTGGGGATAGCTTCTCGGAGCTATAAGAAACCACAGGGCTAGGCTTGCCGAACTTTGTTGGTGTGCTTGGGCCCCACCGTTATGATGATTGAGTTGGTTCGCCTCTCATGATCTGTGCCCCGTATGCATCCTACCCATTTAAGTTCCGGACTCATGGGAAGTACCTCTCATTTGGCCAATGAGGGGGAAAAAGCTAGAGACTAGTAGCAAACACTGATGGACGCATCATAGATTGTCGTACTCTCTATCTAGGATGACACGTGTCCAACCACTTGATCTGGGATCAAGTCTAGTGGGGTTTCAGACCTCCTATAGACTTCGGGTCAAATAAACCAACTTCGGGTTGGTATGTGATCCTTTGAGTCCATGTGAGGTTTCAAACCTCCTACTGACTTCGGATCAGATAAACCAACTTCGGGTTGGTATGTGACTCTGAGTCCATGTGAGGTTTCAGACCTCCAACTAACTTCAGGTCAGTGAGACTAACTTTGGGTTAGTATATATGACTCTCTTGAGTCCAAGTGAGGTTTTGGACCTCCTACTGACTTCGGGTTAGATAAATCGACCCCGGGTTGGTATGAGACTCTTTGTGAGCCCTATAGAGGTTTCAGACCTCTGTGCTGAATCTGTCAGTTGGGAATGATGTCTTTGTGACTGAACCACTTCTGTCCTGAAATAAAGAGGCTAGCAAAGCAAGTTACGACGGGATGACGCACGAT
This sequence comes from Pinus albicaulis, assembly GCA_034641835.2. Taxonomy (NCBI): domain Eukaryota; kingdom Viridiplantae; phylum Streptophyta; class Pinopsida; order Pinales; family Pinaceae; genus Pinus; species Pinus albicaulis. The sequence continues at coordinate 370,805,220 of CM076582.1, forward strand.
GTTTGATTACACAGGTGGATAGAGTTCTTCCTAGTTGGGAGGGAGTGTTAAAATTGGACAACTAGGTCCAAACTGCATGTTGTGATGCTTAGATGAAGACACCAATATTTTTATTGGGTTCCTCTTTCGAAGAGGTGCAAGATCGATCTAAAGATCATCTTGATCCAATGAGTAGAACATTTATTTTGAATTTATTCAAAATATGTGCAGGTCGGCCTTAAGGTTTTACACCCCCAGCAAATTTGTCACACACCCTCAGTGATTGATATAAATAGAGTCAATGTTGGAGGACATTTCAATCATCTCATCACACACATCCTCATGATCTAGAAATGGATGCCGGAAATGGATGCCGTAAATATGGATGATGCTGTAAATCTGGATGATGGCAGAAATGGATGTCGTAAATATGGATGATGTCGTAAATCTGGATGATGCCGGAAATGGATGTCGTAAATATGGATGATGCTGTAAATCTGGATGATGCCGGAAATGGATGTCGTAAATTTGGATGCCGTAAATATGGACGATGCCGTAAATTTGGATGATGCCGGAAATGGATGTCGTAAATCTTGATGCCGTAAATGGATGCTGTAAATCTGGATGCCGTAAATATGGATGATGCCGTAAATCTGGATGATGCCGGAAATGGATGCCGTAAATCTGGATGATGCTGTAAATTTAGATGATGCCGGAAATGGATGTCGTAAATCTGGATGCCGTAAATGGATGCTGTAAATCTGGATGCCGTAAATATGGATGATGCCGTAAATCTGGATGATGCCAGAAATGGATGCCGTAAATATGGACGATGCCGTAAATCTGGATGATGCCGGAAATGGATGTCGTAAATATGGATGATGCCAGAAATGGATGTCGTAAATCTGGATGCTGTAAATATGGATGATGCCGGAAATGGATGCCGTAAATCTGGATGCTGTAAATATGGATGATGCCACAAATCTGGATGATGTCGAAAATCTAGATGTGGGATTCTTTTGTTGAATTATGTTGATTTTTGATGAGTTGTCTTTAAGGGTTGTGTGTGTGACACTTTTGGTTGGCTGACCGTATTGAGGCTTTGCTGGTTGAGGCATCCTATTGACCGCCGTAACACACCAACACACTTATATTTTTCTTCCTTGTCTTCTGTCGATCTACTGGTATGTTCTATCGACACTTTACTTTCTTGTTTATGTGATCACTAACTGACATTGGGGATAAAAGTAAAGTTGCATCAAGCATAGAACATCTTCAAAAAATTACAAACATGTCTAGCTCGAGCATTTTTGAATTATTTTGGCAGGTTGTAGGAATCCCTCAAAAGGATCGGATTAAGAGGGACCCTCCACCTTTTTACCAAAAGATAAGTATCTTACTCTTTATTTCATCTTTTCATGTTTGGTTTCCTCCTCACATCAAGACTTGTTTGTATTATATTCTAATAACCTTTATCTTTATATTTTCCTTGGTTAAGAAAGCTTGCTGAATGCTCAAGGGTTATGGAGGAGACTTCAAAAGATAGACTTGAAGCATTGTAGAAGTTCTATTGCAAAGGAAACCCTTTAGGAATTCATGTCCTACAATGTTTGTTTCTAACAACTCAAGGTATGTGTTGGACTATAAGCTTTGTTATAAATTTCTCTTCATATAAAAGGTATGATCATTCTTCTTTTGAAATTTGCTTTATATTACTGACATCGTTATCTCTAGTGTTTTGAATCAGAAAGATTCTTGTTAGGGTGATTAATCATTAGATTGAATCTACCCTCATGATGTTATTTGATCATTCTTGTGTAACCCTAACCTTTAGGGCTCACTACAAATCCTTAGCCTGTTGTTGCTAAGGGTATGTCAATATTGATTATGAAACCCTAGTTAGGGTTGTTGATGAAATCTAGAAATCCTATTCGTTTGATGTTTAAGGTTTTGGTATTGTTATGATAGAAACCCTAGTTCTTTAGGGTTTACTATTAATGTCTAAATTATGTATTGAATCCCTATATCTCTAGTGTTTGATGAATTAGTGTGTATGAGCAAAACCCTTGTAGTATCTATAGTAAGATCCTAGGATTGAAACCCTAGGTGTATATTCGTCCGATTAAAACCTTAGCCTGAAGAAAGATTGTTGTTTGTCTAACTTTGATGTATTGATGTTTGTGTCCTAGGTTTACCTAGTAGGTATGAGTGTTGACATCGTATGCTAGTACATGATAATGAAATCTTAGATATGTATATGCGAGTACGTTGGCCTACTTGTTGATGGTCATGTTTTAGTTTGAGAAATATAGGGTTTGTAACAAAACCCTAGTAGAAGATTGATATTCTAGGATATGATGATTTTGCTTAGTTTTGATGATAGAATCTAGGGTTTGCGACAAATCCTAGTAGAGTCTAACACGTAAATTCTGAAATTTGTTGAAATGTTAGATGTATAGTACTATGATTGGATTGTTATTGAATTGATGATATCTAAGGCTTTGTGTCTTGAAGATGGAGCCTAGGGTTTATCACAAAACCCTAGAAAAAAGTTGAAGTCTAGCATATAAAAAGATTTATGTCTTGCTGATTATGAACATAACTAGGTTTAGGTGTTTGATGTCTAAAGTCTAAATGCTTCCTTTTTAGAAATATGATTATGTTATAGTTAACTTCATGCTTCTATATATTTGTATTTGTTTGTACTTGCTATTAAAGTGTTTGCAGGTATGTAATATTCAAGATGATGAAGATGTTCGTATGATAATAATAAGCACGATGAAGGAAGCTATATGAATAATGATGATCAAGATGACCTTGATGTCGTAAGGAGGGATGGAGCCATGAAAGGTTCTCCGATGTTATAGAAGGAAGCAGTTGATCTCCCTAGTTGAGAGGGAGAGCATATTATGACAGTGAATACTTTGGAGTAAGCAAAAGTACTATCAATAAATGTTTATGAAGTTGCAAGTAAAAGACTTGAGAAGATTTGAAGATGTATTTGGTGCTGTTGAAAAAAATGAAAGAAGAAGAAAGCTTATGACAAATTATATATGGATAACTAGATGATGAAAGTAGCATCAAAATGATTGAGGACCCCAAAGGTTTGTGTTTACTTGTATATATATTTGAAAGTCTATTATTGATTGGGGTTGTGTTTGTACAGGTAAATCTTTGCATAAGAAGAATGAACACTTGGAAAGCATACTTGGAGAAATGGATATATCTGATTTAGTTTGATAGGAAGAGATGAAGCCTCTAAGGGCAAGATGCTTGGGAGGACATCTGGCCAACCTATGTGTTGATGTCTAGACATCGAAGAGGGAGGGTGGCATTGGTTTTGGAACTTCGACCTTGGATACACACCTAGATCCCTAGTTGGTGGTAGAGCTTAAAAGCATGATGGCACCAAGAGTTGGCTAAATCTTGAGTCCCCTTAGTCCCACCCAGATAGTATACCCTGATTAGGTATTTAGTTCGCAACACTGAGTGTGCTAGAACCCTTCGTAGTTCATTTTGAGATCTTCCATGTACCTCTGTATATTTGTAATTATAAATACGTCCCTAGTTAAGAGGGAGTGTTGAAGAATGTAACTAGTGTTGGTCTTCATAATTATATTTGAGTCACGATGTAATATATATGTCAAAAGAAAGAAAAATAAATTTTATTATTAAAGAAATTGACTTATTAAAGCATGGGTTTCTTGCTTGGGTCAATTGTTTTTAGGTCAATGCTTCCATTGAAGGCTTCTGGGGTTTGTGTCAAGTGTCCTTGTCCATGTCATAATGTAAAAGACCCTTCTTGGGCTTCTTTTGTCATTAAAGAAATTTATTTTATTGTATTTTACGTCTTCTAGCCCTCCTCCACCAAGTTGGCCTCAAGGAAGGACAAGTCAACCTCAACAAGGGAATTCAACCTCACAGACTCACTATATATTGGAGCAACTCAACTTAGTTGGAGCACTCGCTCAACAAGTTCGAATTGAAATAACTAGAAGCGGAAATTTGTGAAATTCAAGAAGGAAGAAGGAAAGGGCTAGCGAAGGAGAAGGAGGTCGTTATCTTGCTAAGGAAGTCAAAATTTTCTCTCTTGTCTCAGACGTGCGAATAAATTGAGGCTATAGAAGGGCCAAAATTGCAGTCTTGAAGCTGGGCATTTTTTTTGATGCAATAGGGTCGCAAATCTGTCCTTGATGCAATATTGATGTAGCATTGAAGCAGTGTTGATGCAGTATTAACGCAGTCGATCTTTGAAGGTTGGAAGAATAGTTTGAGCGTTGGCTTGGTGGAGGAGGAAGGTCTGTTGGCTATTAGTCTATCTCATTTTGAATCTACTAAGGGAAGAGTTTTTGACTGGGTTTTCCACTATATATGGGTTCCATCCTTGGTTGAGTGCCTACATCTGGTGTCCATGATCTTCAGGTTTTTTGCTTTGGTAATTGCATAATGAGAAGAAGATAAAGGAAAAGCACAAAGAAGTTAATAAGAACATAATAATATCACAAGTAATTATCAACATAAGAAAATATTGCTGCGTTTCTGATTTTCTAACACAAATTGCTTGCCCTTGAGGAGAGAACGAGCCTATTTTTATAATGGTCAAAGAGGCTTCTGGGAGGAGCCAACCGACTTTCAAATGAGGGAAAAGATTCAAATTTTAAATTATTTGGAGCCGAAAAACCCCACACTTTATTGAGGCCGACTTTAGATTAAATTTAATTTTGGATATATTTGCCCTTTAATAAATCTTCTCAAGCTCTTGTTTTTAGTGTTTTTGGACAAGAATAAATTTCTTGTAGTATATCCTTTGCGGCTTCATAACCAAAAATGGGCATCCAATCTTTAAAGAGGCATAAATCAACCATGAGGAATTAGGAGACCTACCATGTACCATCAAAATTGGCATGACGAGGAGAGTCAAATGATGTTGATTTTGTGCCCATGTAACTTGATTTTCTGTATCATTTTGATTAATGAAAGTGGGGCTTCTTCTTGGTCTGTTTGGATTGACATTAATGGAAACCAATTTTCAACATCTTTTTGTACATCGGACCTTCCAACACTCAATTATTACTTTCTTCTTGTAGATTTGACCTTCCAACACTCAAATTTGACTTTCTTCTTGCAGATTTGACTGTCCAACACTCATATATGACTTTCTTCTTGTAGATTTGACCTTCCAACACTCAGATATGAGTTTCTTTTTGCATATTTGACCTTCCAGCACTCTGGCTAAATTCTCATACTTAGCCTCCTTCTCCCTTTTGGCAGCGAATTCTTTAGTTGACCAAATCACGGAGAAGCTCAACCTCCTTGCTACTATGGCTCCTCTAAAGAAGATTTGCGACTACGTCGTTTAGCCTTCCTCTCTCCACAAGTGAAAGTCCTTCTCCACTTATGTGTCCAGGCCTTTCCTTTGGCCTCTTATTCATAGTTTTCCTTTAGGTTATTTGTGGAACCCTTGGTCCTTTAAGGTTTTTGCCACTCAACCCTTTAACTATAAATTGGAATAAACAATTAATTGAGTTGGGTACAAACCCACAAGTTTGGGTCAAAACCCCAACCACTTAGGTAACTTGCCCAACAAACTCACTTTTGGCGGGTTTCCATCTCTCAGAATTGTGAGAATTTCTGAACCTAAGTTACAGAAACCCTACTACATTTTTTTGATTTACTACTCCTTCTTGTTCAATTTAATTAACAAGTTATTTTTTTGAATTATTCAACAAATACATCAAAGTAAATACCACTGCAACCTACACATACTTACAAATCATTTACTAAAGCATAATGCACACATGACAAAGGACACAGTATTTTTTGGAGAAAAATCCCGAAAAAATCCAATGTGGGAAAACCAATGCAGGAGCTCTTAGAGGGTTTGTTTATTAAGCAGAATAAATGAATACGATCAAGGGCACCAGTAGTGGTTTTCCCAACACAGAAATCACCACAGATGTACCTCTATCACTCGGAGACAAAAAATATGGCTGTTTCAGCTGAGGCTTCACACCTTCGGACTCGTTGAATACAAGCCCTTTTTGGCCCACTGGAAATCTTAGTGCTGCCTGTCTTGGCATTGCGTCAACTCTGCGTAGCTACTAGACCCTCTGTGCAACCTCTGCACAACATAGCCTGCTGCTGTGTCACCCATTTGGGGTCAGTGCTGCCTTTGCGTCACCTTGAAGGGCCTGTGTCTGCCTCTGCGTCACCCTGAAGGGCTTGCGTATGCCTCTGCATTGCCTCTGCGTGAGCCTGGCTGGGCTACGTTCCTCCTGGTGGGTCTCTGCGTTGCTTGGTACAGATCTGCTTCTCTGCCTATGTATTCTCGATCTCAGATCTGAATAATCTCTCGCCGATCTGCCCCTCACTAGCAATGCAAGCTCACTCGAAAATTCTTATCAAACCTCGCCCCAAAATTTCGACTTATCTCAAGTGTTGCCGCTTTGTGTCTCTTCTAACTGAGCCCAAGCCTTCCTTTAATACTTTTCTCATTGAACATTGAACAGTCGTGATCTAATCTCTAATCAACGACTAAGATTAGAAAAGACTTGATCAACGTCACTTAGAACATTTTCACCAACATGTTTAAATTAATTCACTTTAATTATTTAATTTCCCTAAGTTAGACTTAGGGTCCCCATTAAAATAATTAATTATTTAAATGACTTTCATACCGGGTGGAATTTCTCCAAACGATTTCTGTGTCTTCGAAATCTCATGTGTTCTAGCCCCTCCACAAAGTTTCAGAGCTAGAGCACATCCTGTGCTACCCAAAATCTCAACACTCCCTCTTAGCGAGGAATGTGCTCTAGCAACACTTCACTCCAGAAGCGTTACTCTGATCTATGGCATCGGTCCCCTGCGTTGCTGATGCACGACTTGCTGCCCCTCATCCACTGCGTTGTTGCTCTCTGTACTGCTGCCCATGACACTACCACTGCCACTGCCTCATCTGTACTGCAACTCCCTCTCAAATGCTGCATCATGCTGCCATATCATTGCCACTACTAACTGTTGCACTGCAACTCAGTTGCCAAGAAGCAAGCAACTGAAGGACATCACCCAAAACACTGACAGACAAGTCAGTTTGGCTGCATCTCGATAATGAAGCACCCATCTGTTGTTGCTCTGCGTTGACCCTCTGAAGCTCTTGGTTGTCTGCTGCTCTGCACTGCCTCTGCGTTGCTGAAATCCCATCAGCGTTTGCGCTGTTGCTGCCTCTCCGCTGCGGTGCTCCAGTCTTTAGCGTCTCAACACTGCCAAAGTGCCTCCATGATCCTCTCCATCAATTAAATCTAGTCATCCTGCTACTGTCCCTACTTGGTTATTCTCCTGATTTCTTCCCGACGAAGGATTGCCCACATGTCCTCCCAATTTGGAAGTTGTGCTCTGCCCAAAATACTTTGGACAAATGTCTCCCAATCATTGGTGACTGCATTCAGTGCTGTCCTCACCAAGAATCCATCATCAGGAGTTGTCCCCATTGCTACTAGTGATCTCGAATAGCCTTCAATTTGAAGAGGAAGGGATCAATCTCCTCTCCCTTGTGCATCGCAAACAGTCGCATCTGATTCTCCAAAAGCATCTTCCTCTAGATGGAGCTACCTTGATACAACGTTTCTAGTGTCTTCCACATTTCATTTGCCATATTCTTCTTGGCAATATGTGGGACCACGTGATCCTTCACCCCATCCATGATCAAGCGCTTAGCCCACGCCTGATTTTTTTCATACTTCTTTAGAGGATCCGCATCGATCGGAACGACCACAACCCTCTCGGCATGCTCTTTGATACGATACTCGTCAAGGATTGACAAGATCCTGGCTTTCCAGATGACAAAGTTAGACACACCGTCCAACCTTTCCTGATCTCTCAATCTGTGTGAGGCCATCTCTGCTAAAAAATGTCGAAGCAGATAGCTCTTCTCCCTTCTATTGCTGCTACTCTCAGCAAGAGACTGGATCTGGGTTTCTTGGCGATAGAAACCCTCTAGAGACTATGCTCCCTCTGACTAGTGATTTCCCTCTCGGATATCCTCTACCAACTCTGTCGAATCAACCCTCTACGATCACTTCACTGATCGAATCTTAGATTTCTTGGCTAGAAAATTTGCTAAGGAACTGTTCCCCCTTTTTTTGTTAACCCTGCTAGACACTGTTATGCACCAGTAGAAAGAATGCCCCACCAACAACTTCGAAGATTAGAAAAATGCACTTCTAGCCACGGGAACCAACACAACGTCACTCCCTCTTGGACTACGTCACGCTCTTGGGTCTGCGTCAGCTTTGTGTGAGCTAGACAGGCATCGCGTCACCCTTTTGGGCTTGTGTCACGCTCTTCATCAGCTCTGCGTGAGCAAACAGGCTTTGCGTTACCCCTGCTGCTCTGCGTCGTCCCTCTAGTGCTGCGCTGCCTTCTTTTGGATCTATGAGCTTCAACTGCCCTCCTCGAGCAAAAAATCTTTAGCTCTTTGTTGGTGGCTTCAGCTTGATCTGCAATAGCTCTGATAACATTTGAAAATTTCTGAACCTAAGTTATAGAAACACTACTTCAGTTTTTTGATTTACTTCTCCTACTTGTTCGATTTAATTAACAAGTTATTTTTCTGAATTATTTAGCATAACATCAAAGTAAATACTACTGCACCCTACACATACATACATATCATTTACTGGAGCATAATGCACACATGACAAAGGACACAATATGTTTTGGAGAAAACTGGTGCAACAACTCTAAGAGGGTTTGTTTATTAAGCAAAATATCTGAATACAATCAAGGGCACTAGTAGTGCTTTGCCCAACAGAGAAATCATTGTAGATGTACCGCTATCACTCGGAGACAGAAAATATCGCTGATTCAGCTGAGGCTCCACACCTTCTGACTCGCTAAATACGATCCCTTTTTGGCCCACTAAAAATCCCAACGTTGCTTCTTCTGGCATTTCGTTAGCTCTGCGTAGCTGCTAGAGCCTTTGCGCAACACAGAGTGTTCCTGTGTCACCCCTCTATGGTTAGCGCTACCTCTGCGTCACCCTGAAGGGCCTACATCAGCCTCTGCGTGAGCCTTGTTGGGCTGCGTCCCTCCTGCTGTGTCTCTGCGCTGCCTGGTACGGATCTGCCTCTCTGCCTATATATTTTCGGCCTCAGATCTGAATAATCCCTCGTCGATCTGCCGCTCACCAGCACTGCAAGCTCACTCGAAAATTCTCAGCAAACCCCGCCCCACAATTTAGACTTAGCTCAAGTTCTGCTGCGTTGTGTGTCTCCTCCAACTGACTCCAAGCCTTCCTTTAATACTTTTCTCGTTGAACATTCAATGGTCGTGATCTAATCTCTAATCAACGACTAAGATTAGAAAAGACTTTATCCACCTCACTTAGAACATTCTCACTCACATGTTTAAATTAATTCACTTTAATTATTTAATTTACCTAAGTTAGACTTCGGGTCTCCATTAAAATAATTAATTATTTGAATAATTTTCACACCAGGTGGAATTTCTCTAAACGATTTCTGGGTCTTGGAGATCTCATGTGTTTTAGCCCTTCCACAAAATTTCGGAGCTAGAGCACATCCGATGCTACCCAAAATCTCAACAGGAACTACCTTCTGAGCTACCTAAATTCCAACAATTGGGGTGTTACATGTAGCTGCAATATAAATGTCTTTCGACATATGGACTTTATAGCTGATCTATACATGTCTTACTGGATATGGACTTTATTCTCAATATCAATGGAAGAATGGTAACACATACTCTATCATCCACAATGTGTAAAAGCCCCAACTAGTTCGGTGAAGACTTGTGCAATTAAGAGGTTGTCCACTGTCACCTCACCAACTCTCTTCTACACTTTAGACTAAGGAAAATGGAATCCTTGCAATGGAGTCGTTCCTATGGGTTAGTAATCACAATGTGTATGTAGTAGGTAGTTGGAGTATGGAAGAACTAAACAACATAAATCAAAAGGAAACGAAATGATGTTTATTGTCTTGGGGGTGATAGATAAAAGGGAGTCTAGTGCTTTTATTTCCTTGGGCTATAGAGTCGTATATGCAGTCTTGGAGGGCATTCTAAAGGAAGACTTGGGACTATAAGTAGACAAGATGGTGTGTTGATATGTAAACTTCCATGGACATTCCATGTGAAAATTCCTTGAAATGCAACAACTGGAAATTATTCTTGTAACTGATTAATTATTAAACAATTTATTTGCTGCGACAAACAACAAATAATTCAAACTACAATTTCTTCACAATAAAAACTATATTGCAGAAGCAAAAATACTGGAAATTGAGAAATGCTAGCACACACATACCGGTGCAACAGTTGAGGGTTTTATTATTATGCAGCAACAAAAATTCCGAGTACAATAAAATGATGCCAAACTTGTGTTTCTATTTGAGAGATATACTGGCAAAAATATTTGAGGGAATTTACCCTCAAGAAATCTTGCAACAAACTGAGCCTTAGAAATTAGCTCTCCAAATCCTTGCAAATGCGTCTCTTTGCAGGCCTACAGGCACTAGCTGGAATCTGCCTTTGAAGATGACGTCTACGGTCTTACCTATTGTTGCCTCTGGAAGTGATTCTCACAACCTCTTGGAATTTCTCGTTGCCACTGGAACTTGAATCAACCCTTCTCTTGGCTGAATCAAACTACCTTTCTTGAGGCACTGTGCAACCCTTGCATAAACTGCTGAAGAATAATTTCAGCCTCTTTTGAATCTTCCAGAACTGGAAATTCCTTCGGAAAATCTGTTATGGTGCCCCTCTGCCACTTGCTACTCAATGACTCGATCTCATTGTTGAATCACTTGCAATTAGGAAATTGAACTGCCTTGATCATTAAGTATTTGCAACTGGTGTGTTCTCCAACTACCCTTTGACCTCCTCTTCTAATCTCCAATTGGGACTCCAACAACCACGATTAAAACTTATTCGATGGTTGAGATCATATCCAAGTCGAACCGTGTGAGTTTCTAGAGAATTCTCACCTTTCTCAGTTAATTACTGTTAATTAACCAATTTTTCTAAGTTACACTTGGGAAAAGTTTAAATGATGGTCAATTAATTTAATTGAGCTATATCTAGGTGGAATGTCCAGAAACGATTTTTAGGTTTTAGAGAAGTTTTGTGTTTTAGCTTCTCCGCAAAGTTTCAAGAATAGAATACAATTCGGTGCTACAAAAAGTATTACTCCCTCTTAGTGAGGAAGCTGTTCTCTAGCACTGCACTATTCCTACAACACCCTCTTTCTACATCATCTTCACATACACGTTGTTGATGTCTGACAACTATAGCTGCCTACCATTGTCCATCAACCACTGGGCTAACTCTAATTCATCTGCCACTGATTGTAGTTGAACCATGCTACATCTGTGTTGTTGCCTACATTGCTTTGTACAACTTGTACTGATGCTAACTCTGCATCTGCATTGCAACCTAACTAACAACCCTCTCACTGTTGCTGTTACAGCTGCAACTAAGAAGCATCCAAAATACTTTGTTTGAATCAGTGTTTTAAAACTCCGACTTGGGTTCGGAATCGACTGAGGGTCTACTCTGACTCCGACTCGGTATTGACTCAGCTGGTTCGGTTTCAATGACTCGATCTTTGTAAAAAATACATTAATTATTATTATTATTATTATGTTTTTTAATAAAAAAACATAATTTTAAAGATTTTCATTCATGTTTCCAAACAGAAAGCATTACAATATAGAGAAAAGACAACATATGATCAAAGTAGGCTCATGAATATATGCATTATATCAAAATTGCACCCAGTGCACTGTCCAATACATAGTAGTAAGTACATACATGATGATGATATAGAGATCAAAATAAAAAACATAACCAAGGAGGCTCTAAATGGCCTCTACAACAAAACATGAATAGTCACTACTGCTAGACATTAGACAAGGCAATATCCTCTGGCTCAAACTCTGAACCAGAGGGTGAACCAACTCGCTCCTCCTCCTCATCAACATCCTCAACTAGAACTGTAACACATTGAACTTAAGATAGACAAGCTATGTGCTTCCGTCATGGCTGACCAGAGGAAGTACCTGTGAATGCAACTGGAGGAATTGGGCTTGGGCTTGCTACTAGTGGATCTGCATTGAGCTGAGCGTCTACCTGTGTATCAAAGTCCATCCCCACACCAATATCCTCATCGGAGTCAAACTCTGGTGAACAAGTCTCTACAACCCAATCTGATGTTGGATCAATATCCTCCAACACAATGGGATCTGAATCAGGTCTTTTGTCCAGCAATTGGTTGCGTCTTAGTCAGAGGTTGTATTGGACATACACTAGATCATTTAACCGTTTTTGCTCCAAACATTTTCTCTTATTTGTGTGAATCCTCTCAAAGACAGACCAATTGTGCTCACACCCAGAAGCACTGCAAGTTGGACTCAAAATGCGGATTGAAAACCTCTGCAATTTAGGACAAAGGCTACAAAATGCGTTCGACCATTGTGCTGCAAAAAACATAGTTGTGTAATGAGTTTCAGTTAGCTACACAATATATATCCAACTTTGAAATTATAAACAATTATACAAAATAATAAAATATGAATTTGAAAATTGAAAATCTTTGTTTACCTGGCTCAACTAATTCCCTTGCAATCCTTGCAAGGTTCTTGCTAAAGGTACCTATGGCATTGCTGAACACAGTGATCTGATTGTGTATCAACAACTGGTAACTCTCTGTGGGGATCATGCGATCAATGCAGTCAATCAATCCATCTCTAACCTCCCTTGTCAAAGCTCTTGCTTCTTGAGCTTTATAATGATACCTTGGGTTCAGAAAATACCCAATGTATAGGGCAATGGAGTGATTGTTCCATCTTTGATCAACGATTTCCCAAATGGGCCCATACTTACCTACTCTGTCCTTGTGTGCTGCCTTTATTTGCTCCTTTGCTTGATCCATAGCCTCATAAATGAAGCCCATAGCCAATCTTTCCCCATCCACCAACCGCAACACCTTAACTAGTGGTTCAACAACCTTCACAATCTCTGCTGCCTTTTTCCAAAATATTTCTTCATTAACTTTCTTTTTCACATCTTTTCCATCTTGTTTGCGAGCCCACTAACAATCATTCCATTCGTCTCTGGAAAACAACTTTTCCAAGTTTCTATGTTGGAAAAGCTTGGATTGCAATGTCAAAAAATGTGTTGCAAATCTAATGATGGCAGGCCTAATAATTTCCTTGCCCCCTGTGTGTTTCGTCATCAGGTTCAGAATCCATGAGTGATTGTAAATATATTTTGTGATGCTTTTGCCATGCTCTATAGTGTTCTTGATCCAATCTATTTTACCAATATCCTCAAGCGTGGGGTGGGGTCTATGCAATGTGCAACACATGGGGTCCAAAAGTTGGTTTTGTGTTTTTCCTCTAACAATTTACCAGCAAGAACATAGTTAAAGGCATTATCTGTGATGATTTGAACAACATTTTTCACCCTATCAGATGCATCAACTGATCTGAGAGATATGGTTCCTTGTGGGCGAAAGACAAGAAAGTTTATGATGTTATGGTTCCTCTGATCAGTCCATCCATCTGACATGATCGTACATCCTTTATGTGTCCATGAGTTTTGGAATTCTTTCAAATATTCATCAATGGACACAATCTCTTTTTGCAAAAGAGATCCTCTTAACTCACGCATAGTAGGGCCTTTGAAGCCCTTTCCAACAACATATATGGCATCAAACATAAGTTCATAATATGTTGAACGCGAAGCATTGAATGGCATATCAACATCATACCACCATCTAGCAATGTAATCACAAACAATTTCTCTCAATTCTTTCTTCCAATGCTGATCTAAAGTGGGTTGCACTTACCTCTACCTGTAGGACCATGTGCACTATCAGAGGGAGAAGAGGGTGTGAAAAAGCTTTTGATAGTACCAGTATTTCTCATTGCATCCTTACCCTTTTCTTGAATAGACTCCAAAAAGGGAGGAACATAGCGAAAGGGGTTTGATGCATCAGTGCAAGGGATAGATGAGGAACCCTCATAATCAAAATTTGGGTTGGCAACCATCATTTGTTTTATATTTCTCTTCCTCCCAATCTCAGCCTCTTTGTTTTTGCCTAGCTTTGTCTTCCTCAAACTTTTTTAATTGATCTCTCAACTCCTTCCTAATTTCCCCAATTTCTTCTATTGGTGCTTCACATGGAGTAATTTGGCCTCTAAGACCAGCCAAGTGTAGTTTCAGTCTATGAATGCCCCTTCTACCCCCCTTAATTTTTCTTTTACAAAATTTGCAATGCATTTGATCATCAACAATTTCAACATATGCCCAAGCAACGTTTTTCATTCTAGGGACCATTTTGGATCAGGTTTTTGACTTGGAAACGAAAGGTTTGAGTCTGAAAATGAAAACAAAGAAAAACTACTCTTTCTATGTTGATTTCTTTCACAAAAATCTATGTTTTCCATTTTCAGATTTGCAAAAAGAAGAAGAAAAAAAGCAAAGGAAGATTTTAGAAGGGAAACAAAAATACCTCTAGGCTCTAGCCTCCTCAGTGCTGCTCCATGAAACCAACTCCTCAATGCTGCTCTAATGCTTGCCCAATAAGCTCTTCACTGCTGCTCCAAAGCTTGCCCAATAAGCTCTTCACTGCTGCTCTGAAGCTTGCCCAAAAGACTCCTCAAAGTTTCTTCAAAAACCAACTCCACAACTCTTTCACAAATTCCTCACGAATGCTCACTCAAATGCAATGAGATAGATGTGAGGAAATGAGAGGAGTTGGGTGGCTTTAATAGGATAGGGAGGGGTTAGAGGGATGAACAAAACCCTAACAAAAGAGAAAATTGCATTTTGGAGTCCGTTTTTGAGCCCAAGTGGGGTCTGCGGCCGACTTTGTCTGGCTCGAACGGTCTAACTCGGGCTCGGTGGAGCCGGCCGATTGGTTCGGTCACAAACCGCCCCCCTGACTGATTTCTCTACCGAGCCGGTCTGGGCATAGGGTCAGCTCGATTAGCTCCGCTGATTTCGAGCCAGACCTGTCGGTTTTTAAATCTATGGTCTGAATCAACTGTTTATGTGCTGCAATTGTCTCCTGAGTCTCTAACTGCTACTAGCCTTTGCTCTGTCCACCGGGGAATCTATGTGGTTGTTGATTTTTCACTGTGCCTCCTGCACTACTATCAACACTACTTTGTGCTCCTCAGCATCTAATTGCAACTTGTCTGCAATTGTCACTTTGGAACTGACTGCACCAATTCACATTGCTCCTCCTTCTACTGTATGTTGTGGGGCCTTGTAGCAAAGGTAATGATCCATGATGAAAAATTATTTGATGCTCACCTTGATGGACCTTGCCCAAATCTCTGCACAACTCTAGAATTAAAGCTCCATATCGCCCCACCTCTCTCCTAGAGGTATAGCCTCATACATGGTGAAATATTCCTCTAGCCTAGAGGGAAGATTATCGATCTTTGTTGGAGCTGCCGCTTGATCCCGCTTCTCCTTCTTGTCCTTTTTTCTCTGGGGGCATTGAGTGCTGTAGTGGCCAAAGTCACCACATCTGAAGCACTTTATATCGAAAAAAATATTTCTTCTTCTTCTTCTCTCCCTGTGAGTCTTGTCCCTGAATGGGACCTTTTGCTTTCCCTTTCGATGCAAGTGCCACATTGTCTTCCTCCTTCACACCCTTCAATCCTTTGCTGCTATTGCCACTGATAAAACTCTTTACTAGAGCTTGCCTCATCTTCTCCTGAGAGAGATCTACCCACATCCGATCTCACCCGTGAAAAGTATCTCGTCCCAAAATTCCTTGGACAAAAGTTTTCCAATCCTCAGTGACACTGTTGAGGGACAACCTCACCTTTTATGTGGAGGTGTCTCTCCTACAACTGTAAGCTCATCCCAGATATCTTGAAGTCTGGTGAGAAAGGGGTTGATGCCTTCACCCTTCTGCATCTTAGCATTCTGCAAGTTTTTCTTTAGAAACAGTTTTTGCTGCTTGGAAGGATTATGATATAACCTGCAAGAGCATCCCACTTCTCTTTGGCTATATTTTTGGTCGCTATGCGTGAAACTATATGATCTCGAACACCATCAAGAATCATCCGCTTGACCTTAGCCATTTCCTTTTTGAAATTCACTCTCTATTGCTCGTATGTAGGTTTTGGCACAACGCTATCTGCATAAGTCTTCAGACCATGCTCATCTAGGGGAAAGGACATCCTAGCCTTCCAGATGATATAGTTGGATGCACCATCCAATCTGTCATGATCTCTAAGCCCAGCTGTGGCCATCTCTGTAAAAACTTGACCTGGGGTAGAAATATCCTTGTTTCACTTGCTCAGTTGCTAGCACTGCTATTCACACTCCTTCTTGGAGTGAGAAAAGCTGCCTAATGCAACTGCCTACTGCCACTAGAAACTTTGGATTTCCGAAGCAAGAAACCCTCTGAGAGACTCTGTGTGTGTGTGTGTGGAGTTTCTCTTCCAGCAGACACTGAATTTGCTCTAACAAACTGCTGCAAACCCTCTCTGCCCATACAAGAAATATGCTATGCGAAAATATTGAGCTGCTGCTCCCTTTGCTTGCAACAATCGCTTCCCTGGACAAATCGAACTTCCTTGAACCTTGCAATTGAAAAATAGAACACTGTCTAACAATTTGCAGTACCTGGCCAAGCACTGCACAACCCCTGAAAATTTCATCCTGCTGCTCCCTTTGAGGAGTGAAATTTCCTCCCTTCGTCTCTGAGCCTCTAGTTTGTCAAATATTCTCTGATACCATGTGAAACTTCCTTGAAATACAACGGCTACAAATTATTCTTCTAACTGGTTAATTATTAAATAGTTTATTTTCTATGACAAACATCAAATAATTCACATTGCAATTTCTTCACCATAAAAAAATATTGCGGAAGAAAAATACTGGAAACTGAGAAATTCTAGTGTACACATGAATTATGACACCGTTATTTTTGGACAGTTTTACCCTGAAAAACCCAATGTGGGAAAACCAGTGCAACAATTGAGGGTTTTCTTATTATGCAGTAGTAGAAATTTTGAGTACAATAAAATGATGCCAAATTGTTGTTTCTATCTGAGGGAAATAATGGAAAAATATCTAAGGGAATTTACCCTCCTCAAGTAATCCCGCAACAAATTGAGCCTCATAAATTGACTCTCCAAACCCTTGTGCATGCCCCTCTGCACTGCCTCTGTGCAGGCCTACACACACTAGCTGGAATCTACCTCTGAAGATGATGTCTTACTTGTTGCTGCCTCTAGAAGTGATTCTGCTAGGCTCTTGAAATTTTCTCGACTGCTGGAAGCTGAATCGACCCTTCTACTTGTTGAGATTTTAGGGTGTTGGGATAGCATCAGATGTGCTCTAGCTCTCAAACTTTGTGGAGGTACTAGAGTACATAAGATCTCCAAGACCCATAAAGCGTTTGAAGAAATTCCATCAGGTTTAAGAGATATTTAATTAATTAATCTTTTTAATCAAAGACCTTATGTCTAACTTAGGAAAATTAAAAGATTAGAGTTAATTAAATTAAACATGTGATGAGAATATCTTAAATGACACGGATCAAGCTGCTTCTAATCTTAGCTGTCGATTAGAGATTAGATCACGACCATTGGTTTCCTAATGAGAAAAGTATAAGAGAAGGGATTGGGGTCAGTTGGAGAACACACACATCGGTAGAGCACTGAAGTTAAGTTGAGATTTTAGGGCGTGGTTTGCTAAGAATTTCAAAAGTGCTTCAGCTGCAACGAGGGGCAGTGTTGGTGAGGGGGATTGTCTAGTCCAGGGCCAAGAGTATAACGAGGGCAGAGAAGGAGCAATCAAGAGCAATGCACAGGTAGAAGGAGCCAAGGAAGGCTGATGCAGGCCGAGTTAGGGTAGTGCATGGGCTACGTAATACCAGCTAGGGTGACGTAGGCCCTTCTTGAGCAGCACAAATACTAACATAGGCTAGGAAGGCTGACACAGAGGGCTTTAGAGCAACGCTGAGGTTCCCAAAGGTCGGATAGGGTCTGAGTTCTGTAAATCCCGTTTGAGGGTGTGAATCAGTCATATTTCTCTGTCTCCGGGATAGAGGTATTGCTGCCATTTATATTTCTTTGTCGGGTTAACCATTTTGCTGCCCAAGTTTGTTGTATTTAGAATTTGCATAATAATAAAAACCCTTCAGAAGCTAGCAGCACAAGTTTTCCCGCATTGAGTTTTTCCGGGGACATTTGTCCAGAAAATCCTTCTGTGTCACTTTGTTTATGAGCATGTTATTCAGTATTTGATCTGTATGTGTAGGTTGTTAACTGTATTTACTTCGATGTTAATGCTGAATTTTCAGATTAATAACTTGTGTAAAAAGAAGTAAATCAAGATTTAACAGTAGGGTTTCTGTTTAGTAAATTCAGAAATTTTCACACTCATGGCTGAATAAAACTACCTTTCTTGAGGCATTGCACAACCTAGTGAAGAATAATTTCAGCCTCCTCTTTTGACTCTTCTGAAATTTGAAAATCCTATGGAAAATCTGTTATGCTACCCCTTCGCTACCTGCTACTCAATCAATGACTCTATCTCACTTTCGAATTACCAAGCTGCGACTGGGAAATCAGATTGCTTTGATCATTGAGTATTTGCGACTGGTGTCTTTTCAATCTATCGATTGACCTCCTGTTATAATCTTCAGTTAGGGGCCAAGATTAAAACTTAATCGATGGTATAGATCATCTCCAAGTCGATTCATGTGAGTTTCTAAAGAATTCTCACATTTTTCAATTAATTATTATTAATTAACCATTTTTCCTGAGTTAGACTTCGGAAAAATGTAAATGATGATCAATTAATTTAATTGAGCTATCTCTAGGTGGAATTTCCAGAAATGATTTCTGAGTTTTGGGGAACTCCTCTGTTTTAGTCTCTCCACGAAGTTTCAAGACTAGAACATCATTTGATGCTATAAAAACTAACATTCCAATGGATAGTTTGTCACAACATTTCTGTGAAAATAAATTGAAATCTATACTATGAAGGGTTAGTTCCTTTTAGATACTAGATTTGTTATTATTTTTTTGCTATTCATGCATGTAATAGATAATATGCAAAAAATAGAGAACATGTAAATACAATCACTAATGAACCACAATGAACACCAAATATGCTTTGGGAAACCCTTACTGGAGAAAACCAATTGGAAGGTGAGGGTGCTTTGCTATTTTTTTCTTGAATGGAAATGATGCAAGTAGAAAGGATAAGACACTCTTTATGGAGATGTCTGAGGCACAAGGCCTGTGGCCTGCTATGGAACACAAACCCCCTTTGTTATGCTCTCTCTCTATCCACATTCGACCACTCTGCCTTGATATGGATGAAAATGCAAGAAAATAGAATGGAACCTCATTTCCTCCTAGTTGTTGGGTTATAACGTAAACCGATAGTCATCTAGGGGTTAAGTTTGACTCTTTCAACTAAAGTTACAACTTTGACCCTTCTAGATACTATTAGCTTTTGTAGCACCTGTTGACACTATGGTGTAATCATTCATTTAGATGATAGTTGCATAGCTAGTTGCAGTCAGTACCCTGGAGACAGTAGCAGAAGTAGTTGTAGTGACACAGGTAACGCGAATTGCGCAGTTGCCAGATGCAGGTGCAGTTCCAACAAGAAGATTCCTAGTGCAAAGCTACGCAGTCCAGTTTCTAGTACAAGAGGACAGTGCGAGTTGCAAGGAGGAAGCAATGAGATTTCCCATAAGGAGATCGAGACTGAGAGGGAGTCTACTTTCAAAGGTAGTATCCCTATGGAAGCTAGTACTTCGGGATCTGAGGAGATCAGATTCATTATTGTAGTAGTTGCAACAGATGTAGCAACAGTAATATAAGTAGATCAGACTTTGCCATGTTTGCAGACATCCCTCCAGGAGTAAGGTGGGGTGACTTGGTTTTGTAGCCCTGAAGTGCTATAGGTTGGGCAAGATTCTTGAGGAGGTCTACCTCTTGAATCAATACCTTGCTATGAGAGCCCACAGTATGCAGTAGCAAGATGGACCATTGGTAGTTGGTGCACTCTGATGCCAGAGTGACAAATGCAGTCGCTAGTAGCGGTCAGATACTAAGGCAGCGCAGTGCAGTTAGCACAATGCAGAGTCAACAACAATGCAGAGATTAGTAGCAGTCAGGACTCGGGTGATAGATATATCATATTGAACACAAATGGTTCAATATTTTGGATAGTTCTCAGTCGCAACAACAATAAATGAGAGGGAGTTGCAGATGTTGCAGTAGCAACAACAATAGAGCTGCAATGCAAATGCAGTGTTGGCAGCAGTTTAGCAGGGACAACAACAACACAGATGCAACACATATCAGCATTGCGCAGTGGTTGGTGGGCAACAATAGCTAGACATTAGCAGCATAACAGGAGATGATGCAGAGACAGGGTGTTGTATAAGTGGGTTGCAACACTAGAACACTTTCCTTGTAAGAGGGAGTGTTAGTTTTTGTTGCATTGGATGTGTTCTAGCCACGAAATTTGGTAGAGATGCTAGAATACATGTATTCACCAATACCCAAAAATCGTTTATGGAAATTCCACCTAGACACGACTTAATTAGATCTGTTAGTCAATTTTTAATATTTCCTAAGTCTAAACTTAGGGAATATGATTAATGAATCAAAATTAATTAAGTCATGGTGAGAATGTTCTAGAAAAGTACATTGGTCGATTTCTAGTTAATCCTAGCTATCGATTAAGATCTAATCATGACTGTTGAAGTCTCCCCGTTGAATTCTCAACTGAGGATTATAAGAAAAAGTCGATGGAGCTTGGAGAAGATACACCAAATCAGTTGAGCATTCGATTTTGTTGGGAAATCGATTTCCAGAGTAGCAGTTGTGTGTTGCTGGAAGTGATTCAATGAGATCGAAGCAATGAGAGGGGCAGAGATAGTGAAGCCGACAGAAGATTTCCAGATCCGGCGAGTACATTTGCAGAGAGGCAGAGAGTGCCACAGTGAGGCAGCACAATGCCCCATAGAGGCACATTCTATTTTGCTGGGGAGAAGGCGAGATTCAATAGCAAAAGCTAGACAGAGGTTCCATAGGCTGGGAGAATCATTTTCCCAAACAACAGCTGACAAGACAGTGAGAGTTGATGCTGTTTAGAGGTGGAGGGACGCAGTGATTGCTCATAGGCAGTTAGGAGCAACTCAAATTTGAGGTGAGTTCATTGGCGGATAGCCTGTGGAGTGAGGAATTTTGCTCGGTAGTTATTTTTCCAGTTTACCTCTGTTTGGATTGCCAATTTGGGAATGCATAGTTTGTACTCGGATTTCACTACTGCATAATAATAAAATTCTCAGCTACTGTAATTGTTTTCTCGAGTTAGGTTTTTCCGGGGACATTGGTCCAAAATAACAGTGTTATTTATGTGTGTGCATATATTTCTTCCTACGTTTATTTTTCTTCCGCAAGTTTATTTGTGAAGGTTGTAGTGTATTTAATTCGATATTTACCATAGGAAACAACAAATAGATTGTTAAGAATTAATTTAACAATTAGGAGAATTAACATCAGTTGCTGCAATAAGATTCAGGGTTAGTCGAATTTTCATAGATACTTTTTCATAGTCTTCATGTGTATAGCCCCTTTTCCATGAATAGTGGGGGATGATGTGGCATCCTCTCAAATTATGGTGGTCAATCACGATAGGTCAACATTCAAGTCATAACTTTTGTATCTGAACTTGGATTGACCTTTTTCTTGCATTGTTTAAAAGTTCTCTGAGTGTAGTGTTGATTTTTTGTAGCTCGGGTAGGTACTTCTGTACCTGTTGAAGGTCTTCTAGCCTTGTGTCTTGACTAGAAAGACTTTGTTTTGCCTCTTTAGGAGCTTGTATGTGACATGAAGACTGCGCAAGTGAGTTGCACACATGCAGACGTGTTGCATGTGACATGCATGAGATGTGCATGTAAAGCAAGCTAAATTTATGAATTGCACTTGAGTAAAAGCAAAAAGAGCTAAAGATTGAAGAGTTAACTAAAGTTAAGTAACTTATGTTCAGTTAACTTGACAGTCTAATTTTGGCAATGAATTTTAGATTAGGAAAGTTATAAATTGAGCCTTAGTGTTAAGGCTAAGACACAACAACAACACAAGATTGAGAGAGGCTTCTCAGTGAGCGTGTGCTAGGTTTGAGAGAGTGCAAAGAGATTGGTGATCAATTTTGTAATCTGTATCTCAATTGGGCCATTATCCCATTACGGGAGCCCAAGTAAGTTCTGTGATTAATTTATTAATGAAGAAATGTTGATTTGGTAGAAATCTGTTTATGTGCATGTGATTTAGTTTGAGTTTTTTCATCCGCTATATTTTGGTGTGTTAGGAATCTGGCCATGTATTTATTCAATTAATGATTATTGGGAACCAAATATCGGGTGTTTGGTTCGGTAAAATTCTAACATATGGAATAGCTTCATGATGTCTAATACTTTTGCATGAAAGGTTTACCCAAAAAATGTCATTTAATGCCTCAAATTGGCCTCAAAAGGTTTCAAACCCCAATTCTCTAAACTAGGTCGTGTGGATAAAATTTCTCATGTAAGTTGATTCCTTGCTTTTTCACTCTAAAGCATCAAGATGGATGCCAAAATTATATGGTGATCCAATTTGGATCATGTGCCATATAATGTCCCTAATTTAGCTATCAAATTATGCTGGGTTTTGCAAAGGGATTGAGTTCAAGGGACTTGGTAATTCTCCATGTTGATCCTATCGGAAATGTAATGTGAGTACTCGATTTATCGAGGGACGGTTAGTGGACGGCCTTGAAGTCCCCAAGTTCTCGATGGAGTCCCCGACAAATCTGGAACGTTTCCGACGAGTTCCAAAGTCCCTGGAACGCGGGAACAGAGGGAACGACATGAATTATGGTGTGGACGGGTCCTCGTGCAACATAGTGGCAAACTCATCCTACTCGATCTTTGCGGTTGCAGCTTTAGGATCGCGTTTTTCGTCCTTGTCCTTTTTCTTCAAAGGACATTGTGATGCAAAGTGGCCCATCTCGCCACATCTGAAACACTTCACCTTCGAGACATCTCTCTCTTGTCTTCGTTGCCCTTGTCGTCCCTTCGATGTGAAGGCTGCATTCTCCTCCGGATTCATAGATCCGCTTCCGCTGTTGCTGTCAAGCTTGCACTTGACTAGATCTCTCCTTATCTTCTCCTGAAGTCTTGTCCACATCTGCTCCCAACTAGGAAGCGTAGCCCTACCTAAAATACTTTGGACAAAAACTTGCCACTCCTCCATGACTGTGTTAAGGGCTAGCGTCACCATAGTTGCTGCAGTTGGGGTGGATCCCACGACTGCCAACTGGTCTCAAATCTCCTGAAGTCTCGTAAGGAATGGAGCAATGTGTTTCCCCTTTTGCATCTGGATCATCCGAAGCTTCTGCTCCAAGTACATATTTCGCTGCTCAGAAGTTCCTTCGTATAGCAGAGCCAAGGCCTCCCATATCTCTCTGGCGGTGTTCTTGCCAACTATATACGAGACTATGTGATCCTTGACACCATCAAGGATTAGTCTCTTGGCCTTTGCCATATCGAACTTGTACTTCTTGTTCTGATCTGGATCTGTAGGTACAACAACCACATTGTCCACAAACGCTTTGAGATCATATTCATCAAGAAGGAATTTGATTCTTTCTTTCTGGTCTTGATCTCTTAGTCCATGAGATGCCATTTCAGTCAAAAACTGTCGAACTGCACCCTCTTCTTCCCCCTCTGCGCAACACTAGGAAGGATTATGCACTCCTTGTGGAGTTCGTAGATCTGTTGCTAAGATCCTGGAAAGATGCTGAATCCCTTGGCAAGGAACTCACTGAGGAAGAATTCCCCGCTATTTGCTCTTCTTCTTCTTCTGATGCTTCTCTGCCCAACAACTTATTGCAGAAAAACTGCGTCCCTCTGGCTCTGCACTGCTCCCTCTACCTTGGCAAAATCTTGAACCAAAATTCCTACCTCTCTGTCGACTCACTTAGAGAGAGACAACTTTAAAAATTAGCCCTCCTGGCTAGAAATGCACAATCACTTTGGGGATTCGATTTGCTGTTGCTGCAACAATTTGGCCTTCACTTCAGTGCTAGATCCACTCTTCCTGTTTCACATCAAATGCTCTGATACCATGTGATAAATCATTATTCCTATATCTGACAATCTCAGGAATGCTACTGCAACTAACTGAATTTACTTCTCCTATTATGTAAATTACATTACAAAATTAATTCAAATTTCTTCATGAATTACTAAAGCAACCTACACTTGATACTTTATGATTTTGAAACAAGGAAACTGAGCAAGAATTAAATCACAAATAGGACACCTTTATTTGGACTAAGTTCTCGAAAAAACCCAATGTGGGAAAACCGATGCAACAAATATGAGGGTTTGATATTATTAAGCAGTTTCTGAATACAATCTTTGGATGCCTTACTGGCTATCCAGTACAGAGAAATCACGACAGACAAAAATATAGTGAGTTTTACCTCACACTACAAGTCTCGGTTGATTCGGATCTGAACGGGCGAAACACCAGCTCCCTCTGTGCTGCCTCTACGCAGTAGATGCGTAGGCCTGCGTGGGGTCTTTTGTGGACTGCATCACGTCATCTTTGAATCAATCTGCCTCTCGGAAAGTCGAGTTTCAACTCTCTCGGCTTAGAAACCTCGATCTCCAACAAATCTTAGGCTATTTCTCGAAAGCACTGCGTAGTCTTTGCGTGGGCCCGTGTCACTCCTTCTGGGGTCCACGGCACACCCTCTGGAGGCTGCGCTGCTTCCTTTGTTGGTCCTGTTGCCTCTCTGCTATGTATTCTTGGTCTCGGAGAAGATCCTCCGATCAATAACTGTCTCTTCCCCTCACTGCAACTGGAATCACTTAGATCCTAAGTCATCGGATTCGCCTAAAACCCCCTCGAATCCCGAATCCCCGTACCGGATATGTGTACATACGGGATTCGGCCCTAATTCAAAGGATACGGCGTATCTGAACGGGGTACGGTCGTATCTCGACCGTACCCCGTTTGGATACCCCGTATAGCTGGATACGGCCGGGCCCGCGGCAAGGAAAATTGCGCTATTTTTTCATTAAAGTTCGGTTTTTCCTCATTATTTTTTCATCCATTTCATTTGTGAAGTGAGAAGGAGAGCTAGTGTGAGCAAGGAGAAAGGGAGTTCTTTCGAAGAGATTCGAGCATCCGGTAAGTGCATTGCCCCTCTATATTTTGCATTTAGTTTGTTGTTAGTGTTTGCATGTGCATATGTTTTATATATTTAGTTGTTTTTGTTTATCTTTTACAGTATTCATGGCTCAATCAAAGGCAGCAAGATAGGGGCAAAGAAAGGGGAAGAATGTCCCCATTGGAGATGCCCCTCCTGTCCCTCTTTCATCAGGGTCTGCAAGTATTCCATCCATTGGAAGTGGGGCTGCAACAGTAGTTTCAAATGTGCAGGGAAAACAAATTGTTGACCCCAAATACCCATTGTGGAAATATGCGACAAGAGAGGAAGGGGCAACAAAAAAGGGAGGAGGAGGAAATTGTTCATGGAAATGCAATTTTTGCAATGGCCATTTCACTTGTACATATTTCCGTGTGAAAGCTCATTTGTTGGGTATTCCAGGTTGTGGCATTAAATGTTGTATAGCAATTGAATTGCCAGAAAAGAAATTGGAGAAAGAGCAGAGTATTGGTGAGGCAAATATGGCAACAAAATCAAAAAAATCCAAGACTAATGACCCCCTTCCATTCTTGAGGAAAAGCAACAGCAAGTTCCCTTTTGAAACTTCTAGTAGGGGAGAATTAGCAAAGAGAAAGGCAACTGCAATTGGTCCAATGGACAAGATTTTCCAAAAAGAGAAAAGGGAAGAGCTTGATCTCACCATTGCATTTTTTTCTATCAGAACTTCATATCCTTTAATGTTGCACGGTCACCTCTATTTATTGAGATGTGTCGAGCTCTTAGTCATGGGGCTCCATCAGGGTATGTGCCTCCTGGGTCAGAGAAGCTCAGAACCACATTGTTGACAAAGGCAAAGAAAGAGGTGGACAAAATGCTTGAGCCTATTAAATCGGCATGGCCAACATCTGGGGTTAGCATTGTTTCTGATGGATGGACAGATCCAGCACGCCACCCACTCATTAACTTCATGGTGTCATCCACGAATGGTGCAGTTTTCTTGAAAGCAGTGGATGCACTTGGACAGTACAAGGATGCACAATATATGGGTGAGTTATCTCTCAAAGTTATTGAAAGTGTAGGTGTGGATTGTTGTGTGCAAATCATTACAGATAATGCACCTGTTTGCAAGGTTGCTGGCATGATTGTGGAAGAAAAATATCCACAAGTATTTTGGACACCTTGCATTGTCCATTCATTGAACTTGGCACTAAAATCTATTGCTTCTGATGTGCTTTGGATTGGAGCCATTATTGAGGATGCATGACATATCCGCAACTTTGTAACAAACCATACAAATGCCCTCACTATCTACAAAGAGTACAACAATCTATCATTGTTGAAGATTGCAGATACATGGTTTGCCTCTTCATTCATCATGTTGAAGAGGTTGAGGGAGGTTAAGACCGCTCTTGGGTCTATGGTTATTTCAGAGTTTTGGTCTTTTTGGAGAAATACGGATCAAGCAGCCTCAAAGAAGGTGAAGGACATAGTGTTGGATGATATATGGTGGGAGAAGGTAGATCTAATTATTCAGATCATGGACCCTATCATTTCCTTGCTCAGATTTGCAGATACAGACCAACCCATCCTAGGAGAGGTTTATGAGGGATGGGATTCCATGATTGAGTCTGTGAGGACCATTATTTTACAGAGTCAGTGCCGAGAGTATGACACATCACTTGAGGCCTTCTTCACTGTCATACAGGATATTCTTGTCAGCAGATGGGACAAGAATTGCACACCTTTACATTGTTTGGCTCACTCCTTGAACCCAAAATACTACAGCCATGAGTGGCTGAATGGTGGACCTTCCCACAGATTCCCTCCTCACATGGATGCTGAAATCTCACGGGGGAGGAAAGATGCATTGAGGAGGATTTTCAGGATAGGGCATCCCTTGATGAGGTGGAGGATGCCTTTGCAGATTTTTCCACTAGCAGGGGGGCGATTTGGAGGCTATGATTTGATTCGAGACAGGGGGGCTAAGAAGCCCCATTCTTGGTGGGAAACTCATGGGGCAACAAGCCCTCCTCTACAGCAGTTAGCCATGAGGCTCCTCTCTCAGGTGACTTCATCCTCTTGTTACGAGAGGAATTGGAGCACATATGGGAATTTGTATAGTGTGAAGAGGAGCAGGCTTGAGCAGTCCAGGGCACAGACAATGGTGTATGTGCACACCAACCTTCGTCTCATCTATAGGCAGAGGGAGGATTGGTTGAAGGGAAAGACAAAGATGTGGGATGTCTTTCCTGATGATATGGGTTTGGACAGCAGTGTTGAGTTGGCATTGGCCAACTTGGATCTCAATGCGCCAGTGCTAGAGCCTGTCACATTTGATGATGGATTAGAGGGGTCATCCTCCACACCAGCAGATGCAGAGATGATAGAGGAGGAAGATGCATCAGAGGCAGAGGAGAGCAGTGGCGAGCATGATGATTAGGATGAGGACAGTGATGCTGATTATGAGGATTGATGACTCTGACTCATTGAGGCTTCAGGCTTGTAGTCTTGTAGACTGTAGTTGCTTTTGTATTTTCTATTTCTATTTGCCATTGGCAGTGTTCTTATGTAACACATTTTGATTCTGATGACTTAATGAGAAAACTAGAGTATCTTACTATCTTCAATCTTGTCTTTCTGAGTAAATTTGACGATTATATCATGTATGGTGTATCAATGTATCATTGTAATTTGTATTTACTATTATAGTATCAATGATGATGTATGACTCATGAGTATCTAATATCTATGTTTGAATCAATGAATTTTGTATGAATTTGTGCAAAAAATATCTAATTTTTAATATATTCATATATATATATATATATATATATATATTTTTTTTTTTTTAATAAAATAATATATGATGTATCGTATCCCAGAAGTGTCCTGTCCGGGGGTCACCGTACCCGTATCCGATTCATCGAATCCCCGTATCCCCGTTTCCCCGTATCAGGGGACTTAGCTTAGCTCTAATCTTTGTCCGAGCACTGTTCTGTCAAAATAATTCAATCTCTAGATTCACTCGATGTGTGTTTCCAAATGACCCTCAAGCCTTGCTTTATAATCTTCTCGTTTAGAAATCAACGACCGATATTAGATCTCTAATCAACGACTAACATTATAACATGACTTGATCTTCGCTTTCTAAATCATTCTCACTCTGTTTTATTAATACCGTTTAATTATTTAATTTCCCTAAGTTTAGACTTAGGGTCCCCATTAAAATAATTAATTTTTACAATAAAACATAATCCAAGTGGAATTTTTACAAACGGTTTTTGGGTTCTTCGGAATACTAGTGCTAGGCCTCTCTACAAAATTTGAGACTTAGAGCACTTCCGATGCTACCAAAAATCAACAGTACACACCACCTTCACCAAAATACCACCATGGGGTTATCCATATATTGAGAAACAATGAAGCATATCATAGCATATCAATGGGGCATGAATTGATTCCTTTGCACTAGATATTTCTCGCAAAGACACTAGAACACTTGCCATTGCAATTAGTTACTAGGGAATTTTTGAATTTCTTAGTTAACCATATCTGTGATGCCTAGAGAGGTATGTGCTTCCATAATATGCCACTTAGAAAATGTGACCAAGAACTTGTCGAGTACAAGTCTATGATCACTTATAATCATGCTGTAAAATAGTTTCATGGATTATCTTACTAAAATTGCGACGTGACCCTCAAATCTTGCTATATAAGCTCCCATGAAATATATATAGTAGCAATTGGCTCCAACATGGGGACTTGTACTCCAAAAAGGTATACTTGGTTCAAAGGGTTGATTGTATTTCTTTGGGAGTCTCATAGGGCTTAGTTGATTCACTTGAGAGAGGGGTTAGCTTTTATTGCTTGATAAGTCGCTCTCTTATATTTGTTAGGCCACACCTTTTGGATATTTTCCCAGGATGGATTTTCTCCAAATATTCTGATGGCTCTCTCTACATCTATTCCCTTGTGCTAAACTTTTTGAATATTCTCTTGGGGCAAAGGGTAAGACTTTCATCCTTAAAAGAAATTATTTATCCAACTAATTATCATTTTCTTGAGTACTTGCTTCATTCCGGACCATTTCCAAGTACTTTGCACAAGTCTTCCTCATGAAAATATTTGCAAGATTGGCAATAGGGAGGAGACTCATGGTCAACCATGTTGATTGGTTCCAATGCTGTTGGGGGCTTTGAGAAACAATGAAGCATATTATAGCATATTAATGGGGCATGAATTGATCACTTTGCACTAGATATTTCTCGCAAAAACACTAGAACACTTGCCATTGCAATTAGTTACTAGGGAATTTTGGATTTCTTAGTTAACCATATCGGTGATGCCTTGAAAGGTATGTGCTTCCATAATATGCCACTTAGAAAATGCTACCAAGAACTTGTCGAGTACAAGTCTATGATCACTTATAATCATGCTTTAAAATAGTTTCATGGATTATCTTACTAAAATTGCGACGTGACCCTCAAATCTTGCTATATAAGCCGCCATGAAATATGTATAGTAGCAATTGGCTCCAACATGGGGACTTGCACTCCAAAATGGTATACTTGGTTCAAAGGGTTGATTGCATTTCTTTGGGAGTCTCATAGGGCTTAGTTGAGTCACTTGAGAGGGGTTGGCTTTTATTGTATGATAAGTCACTCTCTTATATTTGTTAGGCCACACCTTTTGGATATTTTCCTATGATGGCTTTTCTCCAAATATTCTGATGGCTCTCTCTACATCTATTCCCTTGTGCTAAACTTTTTGCATATTCTCTTGGGGCAAAGGGTAAGACTTTCATCCTTAAAACAAATTATTTATCCAACTAATTATCATTTTCTTGAGTACTTGCTTCATTCCGGACCATTTCCAAGTACTTTGCACAAGTCTCTTTCTCATGAAAATATTTGCAAGATTGGAAATAGGGAGGAGACTCATGGTCAACCATGTTGATTGGTTCCAATGCTGTTGGGGGTTTTTGATTTTGATGGGGATTACAATATCTATTCCTGGGGGTATACCTATTTTGTTGTTGATTGCTTTACCCATTTGCACAACCCTATTTTGCAATGCATTAGTTTGCATGAGTTTCATTCTCTTCATTGCTTCTTGGCTTGACACTATGGACGGTTCTTTCCATTTTGGTTAAGGAAACTTAAATTATCGACAAATAATTCAACTTCTCGAGGATGGTATCCACTATAAAGTGGGCAGTGTAGACTTTGTGTAAAGTAGGGGACCTGCACAGTACATTGGGCCATAGTTTTAAATATTGGTACCCGATTTTTAATTGGGCCTCCGATCCATCCAGGACTCGAACCAGAACCAGATCGAACTGGATTCAGTGAACCGTACATGGAAAAAATACATAAATAATTAATTTTTAATGAAAAAAATATTTTAAGATTTCAAACCATGATTTCAAAGCGTTAGAAACAAAATATGTGAAGTTTGGTCATCTATATACCATGTAAAGGTGAATATATCAAAATGGCACAGAGTGCAATACATATGAACAACAAAATAAATAATTGCATGCATAATCACAATTGCCTTCATATATTGAATGGTGACTTGATTGTTACAAAATAGACTACTCTCAAAAACAAGAAAATTTAGTAATACCATTATCATCCTTCTTATCAGATGATCCATCAAAAACAGCTATGATACCACCATCCTACAAACTTGCAAAGTGAGGCATAGAATCATTAGCACTTGAGAAAACTTTCCCTTTTTAAAAGTAAGACCTTCATCAGATCACACATGGAAAATAATCAAAATTATAACTGAAAAGGCGAGATGGAACAAGGTGTAAATGCTTTTCATAATTGTTTATGATATGAATTAGAAATTGCCAAGTAGTACAAGTGGTCTTGCAACATGAAGCTTCTATATTGATTTCTCCACGCAGATGTGGTTCGCATAGCATAGGACCACGACTTTCTGAAAAGAGAGTATTTTATATCAACTTACAAATAAAAATCTGAAACCACAGCAAGTATATGTGATACCATTCAAACATTGAATATGTATGCAAGCACATCTTACATTTGGACTTGGATCTGTACAGAGAATGTTGCAAATTATAATGGAAAATCACAGTGCTGTGATTATAATTTTGGATAAGTTCTTAGTACAAAATTTTGATCAGTGTAGAAAATTTATGCTTAAGCTGTAGCCCAACCCAGTTTCAAGTTTTGCAAGGTTAAATGCCCAAACCCATCATAAAACATATGACTGATATATACATCAGATTTGCATTTAGCTTGAAACAAAAGGCTACACTACCAAATTTCACTTTTCAGCTAATACAAGAGAAAATAAGCGTGCACACATACAAAATTTTACACACTTGTTTTTGGTCTAATCACCATGGAAAAGCCCACAAGGGGAAAACCAGTCTTCAAGGAGAATTTTATTTGCATCTTAGAAATTTCTTACAACATTAACCACAACAAAAAATTCACCTTATCTCTTCCCTTGAATAAGCTTCTCTGAGGTCCTCTTTCTACTGAGATCTGGACTGATATCTTCAACTCAGAGTCTGCTCTCCTCTCGCTGAAAGTTTCAGCCTCTTCTCTGCTCCTTATTCACAGGGAATCGAACCACAGTACAGTCAGATGTCTGCTCCTAAAACAGATTTATATAGCAGACAATACCCACACCTAAAATGAGTGCCTACTCCTCAAACAGTGGACTGATAAACACTCAGAAAAGGATCCAAAATTCTCACTGTACAGGCCCGAAATTCACGCTGTGCATGCCCAGGAAACTTGGGTTTCAAGCTAGCTGACTGTAGGAGTACATACGCTGGCCCAGACTGAATTAAGCTCAGTAAAGACCCTCGAATTGTGCAAACAGTGGCTGAAACTGCCTCCTAATACCTCGACCTCTCCTCCTTGCCTTGAACTCGGCCTCCAAGGGATTCGAACTGCTGGTGTCTCTTCCTTGTTCTCTACTGTAGAGTTTCTAAGACTCTCTTCCTCCTTTTTCTCTCTTCTCAATCGCATTCATGAGAATCAATGAGAGAAATTTCTCATTTTCCCTCTTTTGTCTCTCCAAAGTGTAGAGAGCCCTTAGATCTAATGGCTGAGATTAAATCTCAGCTCATTAGATGAACGGTGGAGATCAATCTCTCTCTTGACCCCCTCTCTCATTGTGTCACCTTTCAATTAATGAGCCTTCTAGTGCATTTTAATGTTTTAGTACCATAGTCACTTTATTTTTCTCTCATAAAGTCACTTTTAGAATATAAAAGTCACTTTAATAATATAAAGTGTACTTAGTACTTTTCACATATAGTGACTTTTAAAACACATGTGACTTTATTAACTTAAATTACATAGTGAAAATCACATAAAAATCTTGACATTAATAAAACACATAATGCCACTTAGATAAAAGGTGATCAATGTGCCTCCCTAGGCCAAAAGGATAAATGCTTAGGAAACACCTCTTTGGTACTCTTATTTTCAACAATCGGGCCGGTTAGGAGTGGAATCAGTTGGTTCGGGTTGGTTTGTACTAGTGAGGTACCAAAGTGGTTGACTTGTTCTGGTTAGGTATTGTTACCCACCAAAAGTGGGTACCCCTAGGAGAGCTTTTCTCCTAATTATCTTCTTCCATTAAGTAGCTAGTAGCCCCTGACAACTACCGAGTAGCTGATGTGATGTGTTATTTTATCTCTGCCACTTGCATCAGTTATATGTTTCCTTGCCCATTTGTTTAGAGGACATCTTAGAATGTAGGCAAATTGACCCAAAAGGTATGTTATTCTTGTGAAATTGGGTGCTTATGATTGTTTATCATTTGGGCATTTTGGCATCATGATGATAGTTTTAAAAATCGGCCGGATCGGCTCGGAATCGACCGAGTCAACCGAGCCAGACCCCCGGTCGGACCGACTTTGTGGAAAAACCGGTCCAGAGGCCAGTTTGTGATCGAGCCGGTCGAGTCGTACACCGAGCCGGTCGAGCCGACCGAGCCGATCGAGCCAACCGAGCTGACCGAGTTGACTGAGCCGTACACCGAGCCGACCCTTGCCATTGTCCTGAATTGCAGAGATTTGCTGCAATCCGCATTTTGAGTCAAACTTGCAGTGCTTCTGGGTGTGAGCACAATTGGTCTGTCTTTGAGAGGATTCACACAAACAAGAGAAACCGTTTGGAGCTAATGCAGATCCACTAGTAGCAGGCCCAGTCCCAACTCCAAGTCCTCTAGTTGCAGCAACAAACATTTCCTCTAGTCAGCCACGACGGAGGCACATAACTCATCTATCTCAGGCTCAACGTGCTACAGTTCTAGTTGGGGATGTTGATTCAGTGGAGGAGCGAGCGGCTTCCCCCTCTGGTTTAGAGTTTGAGGCAGAGGATATTGTCTTGTCAGATGTCTAGAAGTAGTGACTATTCATGTTTTGTTGTAGAGGCCATTTAGAGCCTCCTTGGCTATATTTTTTGTTTTGATCTCTATATCATCATCATGTATTGGATAGTGCATTGGGTGCAATTTTGATATATTCGATATATTCATGCTTTGTGTTTGGAAACATGAATGAAAATCTTTAAAATTATGTTTTTTTATAAAAAATTAATATTTAATGTATTTTTTACAAAGACCGAATTATTGAAACCGAACTGGCCGAGTCGATACTGAGTCGGAGTCGGAGTTGGAGCCAACCCTCGACCGTTTCGAAACCCGAGTCCGATTTTTAAAACACTGATCATGATTGAGTTACTTGGAAAAAGGAAGGGCTTTGACTGTGGTTTTGTTCTCTCAGCGTAAATGGGGGGTTAATTATCAATCCTAGTCTCGTGGGATCTTCCCTATTGGCCTATGGCTCTAGGAAGAGCGCTACTTGGGAAATCCTGATTTTGGTAGCGTGATCCCACTTTCCCATTCCATATATATCACTTCCCTCCGCACATTACGAGCCCTTTTTCACTATTTCCCCTTCTCCGAGTCCACATGACCATTGGGTCCATTGGGCTTAACACACCCCTTCCCCTTGTCCACATATTTAGGTCAGACCTGGAAACATTGCCCTGGAGGTTGATGCTGTTGAAAGAAAGTTAAAAGCATATCATGGCCACAAGCAAGAAACAAAAGAAAATAAAATCATAAAATGCAAAGGATGGTCGGACAATAAATAAGGCATGTGGGCAAAACTCAAGTATGAGCTCTACCCCTAATCATTATGGCCATAACCTTGGTTCACAGGGCCAATGATTTCCCCATCACATCACAAAAAGAACACATGCATGTTTGATCCCCTCGTGGGCGATGAATTGTCCCACCTTTAATGGGGTGATAACTGCTTTTCATCATTCACAACATGCTTTGATTTATGAGCTTCAACTAGTAATATAATGAAAGATCAAGAAAAAGAAAAAGACAAATAAAGAGAGGTGGAAAAACAAAAGATATGTTGAGATTTTGGGGTAGCATCGGATGTTCTCTAGCTCCCAAATTTTGTGGAGGAACTAGAGTACATGAGATCTCCAAGGCCCATAAAGCGTTTGGGGAAATTCCATCAGATTTAAGAGATATTCAAATAATTAATCTTTTTAATTAAGGACCCCAAGTCTAACTTAGGAAAATTAAAAGATTAAAGTGAATTAAATTAAACATGTGATGAGAATGAATTAAGTGACGCGGAACAAGCAACTTCTAATCTTAGCAGTTGATTAGAGTTTAGATCACGGTTGTTGGTTTCCCAACGAGAAAAGTATAAGAGAAGGCTTGGGGTCAGTTGGAGAACACACACATTGGTAGAGCATTGAAGCTAAGCTGAAATTCTAGGGCGTGGTTTGCTAAGAATTTTAGGAAGAGTTTGCAGTGCAGTAAGGGGCAGTATTGGCAAGGGGATGATCTGATCCCAGACCAAGAGTACAACATCGACATAGAGGCAACATATCCAACAGCGTAGAGGCAGCCAGGTGCTATGTAGTCCAGCCAGAGCCCAGTCAAGGGCAGTGCAGAGGCAGCAGGAGCCACATAGGGCTGATGCAAGCCTAGTTAGGGCAGTGTAAGCCCTTCAGGCGTGACGCAGGGCATTCTAAAGCAGCGCAAAGGTTGATGCAGGCCAGGAAGGTTGACCCAGAGGGTTGAGGAGAAACGCTGGGGTTTCTGCTGGGCCAGAGAGGGCTTGAGTTTGGTAAATCCCGTTTGAGGGTGTGAATCAACCATATTTTCTGTCTCCGAGAGAAAGGGGTATAGCTGCTATGATTTTCTATGTAGGGCCAACCATGTCTGGTGCCCAAGAATTGTTGTATTAAGAATTTGCTTAATAATAAAACTCTCCAGAGCTAGCTGCACTGGTTTTCCCACATTGGATTTTTTCCGGGGACATTTGTCCGAAAAATCTGTCACTTTGTCATATGAGCGTGCTATTCAATAAATGATTTGTATGTGTAGGCTACTATTTGTGTTTACTTCGCTGTTTTTTTGAATATTCAAATTAATAAGTTGTGTATTTAATCAAGTAGGAGAAGTAAATCAATGGTTAGCAGTAGGGTTTCTTAGATTAAGAAATTATCACAGGCTACGTAATTCATGCAACCATGATTGCTCCCTCCTAACATCAATATACCCAATGTGTAGACTGCCTTATTATTGCTACCCCTTCACCCATGGAATTCGGCTCTGAGACCACATTATCCCCATCTGTTCCATCAGTATTCACATGCCACTTATTGATTGAAGGATGTACTAGGGACATGTCTTTCCCCTTAGGAGTTTGGAACACCTAATAGGGTCGCCTATTAGCCATTCCTATTGAGGGAGGTAACACTTACGAGAGGATAGCCCCAAATTTGGAAGAGAAGCCTTGTATGATGTCTTAATTTTCCCTTGATTAACAAGCTTCATGCACATAGATGATCTAATGATTAATTGTACCTAATGGTGAAGATGCAACACTAGACATTGTGTGTGATTGGCAAGTGGGATTGGGGCCCAGTCCCACTAGAACAACATTATGATGTTGATTTCTAGTAGCATCGAATGTGCTCTATGTCTCAAATTTTGCAGAGAGACTTAGACACATGTATTCCAAAATACCCAGAAAACGTTTTGGAAAATTTTACTTGGATGAGGTTTTATTAAAATAATTAATTATTTTTTAAGGGAGCCTAGTTCTAAACTTGGGGAATTAAAATAATTAAAGTATATTAATAGAATTGGGTGTGAAACTTCTAGAAAAAGACGGAGATTCAGTCAATATGATCAAAGCCGTTGATTATGTTTAATTTGGGTTGTTGGTTATCCAACGAGAAAATTATAAGAAGGAGATCAATGTGCATTTGGAAAACACACTAAGTGAGTCTAGAGATCGAATTTCTCAAGTGAGCAATCGAAGGATTTGAACGAGTTGATTTGATTGCAGTGAGGGGCAACGATAGTTTCCGTTGGAAGATCTCTTCCTGAGTCGGGAATACTTTGCAGAGAAGGCAAAGAGAAATACACAAAAGAGGCAACGTAGGAGCTACGTTGGGCAACGTAGTGCCGCGTAGAGGCAGCGCTGTAGCCTTGAGGAGATCCGAGATTTTGGTGGGGATCAATCAGATCCAGTGCTGGAGTGTTGGGGTGTGAGACCAAAGGGGCAGAAGATCAATATCCAACGAGGAGAGGATCTAGTATAAGGAGGTGATGTAGTCCCCAACCAGAGTGACAGAAATCTACGCAGAGGTAGCATGGGGCTGTCCAATTTTGTGTTGGGTCAGTTCTAGATCTTCAGAGTCAGTGTGAGGTTATCCTCACTAGTTCTCTGTTAGTCAAATTCTCTGTGGATAACCAGATTTGGGGCATCTAGTTGTATTCATAAACTTCTGCTTCATAATACAAGCCCTCAGCTGCTGCATAGGGTTTCCCGCATTGGGTTTTTTCGGGGACTTAGTCCAAAAATAACGATGTTATGTGTGTTTAGTTTTCTTCTTGCTCAGATCTTGTTTCCGTTTATTTTTCCGCAATTTATTTATGTAGTGAAGGTTGCAGTGTATTTTCTTCAGTATTTACTTGTAGGATACAATAAATAACTTGGATAATTTATCAAGTAGGAGAATCCCAACGTTGTCTTTGCGCTGCCTCTACGTAGTAATTGCATGGGCTTGCTGTGAGACAGTGTTGGACTGCGTCACCCTGCCCTCTGCGTAACTTCTGCTGCTTTGAAAACTGCGTTGTCCCTCGAGATCTGCCCTTCTACTGCCTTTTCCTGCTGCTTTCTGCAGCAAGAACCTTCAGTATTTTGCTGGTGACCCTCCTATATTTGCAATTCCTCTGATACCATGTGAAAATTTCTGAATGTTACACTTATGCAGAAATCTACTGTTAGATCTGGTTATGCTCCTCCTACTTAATTAAGTTATTAAGCTGAAAATTCAGATTAATATCGAAACAAAACACATAACAGACTTTCACTAATCCAGATTTAGAATAAAAAGTACATGCACACATAGACAAAGTGACACAGTGATTTTTTGGACAAATAGTCCCCGGAAAAACCCAATGCGGGAAAATCGGTCTACTGGCTGTTGGAGGGTTCTATTATTACGAATTTTCTGGATACAACAAATCTGGGTTCCAGATCTGGAAAACTTGACAGAGAAATAATAGATTTGCAACTCACTGGCTGTTCTGAAGCCAAAATAATGATTGATCCACACCCTCAAACATGATTTACAAGACTTAGCCAAAATTAGGTCCTAGAAACCCCAGCACTGCCCCTGAAGCCCCTGCGTCAGCCTCTAAAGCTCCTGCGTTCCTCAGCGCTGGCCTGGAAAGGGTTGTGTTACCCCAGATTGGGTGACGCAGTCCGTACGTTGCCCCTTAGGGTCTCTGTGTAACCCCTGAGGGCGTCCAGCTGAATGACGATGCCCTGGGAGGGACTGCGCAACACCTGCATAGCACAATTGCTGCCCTTATTGCTGTTGCTCTCTTGCTTCTCTGCACCGCCTCTTTGAGTTAATCTCTGTCTCTTGTTGATTCTAGACCCTAGGATCAGATCATCCTCTTGGTCTAAATTCCCTCTCTGCAGCTGAAACACTTCTGAGAATTCTTAGCAAACCTACCCTAGAATCTCAGCTTAGCTTTAGTGCTCTGCCTCTATGTGTCTTTACAAATGACCCCAAGCCTTTCCTTTATACTTTTCTTGTTGGGAAACCAACGACCATTATCAGATCTTGAATCAATGGCTAAGATTAAAAGAAAGCTTGATCCGTGTGACTTAAGACAATTTCATCACATGTTTAATTTAATTAACTTTAATTATTTCATTTTCTTAAGTTTAGACTTGAGAAATACATTAAAATAATTAATTAATTAAATATCTCCCAAACCAGATGAAATTTCCCGAAGCCCTTTATGTGTCTTGTAGATCAAGTGTACTCTAGTCCCTCCACAAAATTTGGGAGCTAGAGCACAACTGATGCTACCCCAAAAAGACAAAATCTCAACAGCCCCTCTTAGCATCAAGGGTGTGCTCTAGCAATACAACACACTATGCATTACAAGACTTTGGGTGCTAGTTCTGCGCTACTGATGCTTGGCATGTTGCCACTCAACTTTGCATTGCTGTTGCCATTCTGTACTGCTGCCCATGACTCTGCCACTGCCAGTGCAACATTTGTACTGCAACTCCCTCTCAATTTGTTGCATCTGTGCTGGTCATAGCACTACCACTGCTGATTTGTTGCACTGCAACTTCAGTTGTTGAGAGAAACAACTGAATCTCCTGCCTAATCTTTGACAGACAAGTCAGATGGGCTGCATCCTCATCACTGAAGCTCCATGGGTTGTTGATTTGTGCTAGCATTTGAAGGATGATGCACAACAACAACTCTGCACTGCATAAGCAGACTCCGTTTGCATGACTGAAGTCACATCAGCCCCTTGTGCTGAAATCCCTCATGCTGCTGCTGTGCTACGTTGTCCTCCTGAAGTCTCCACGCTGCTGCAACTTTGCTTTGCGTAACCAACTCTGCTCTGCGCTGCCGAAGTCACATTAGCCCCTACGCTGCTACTGCCTCTACGTTGCTGCTGCATTTGCACTACGCTGCTCCTTCCAACCTTCAGATCTGCCTCTGCTTGATCCGTGATCTATGCACCCACTGCTCCACTTGTCCCGCTACTATCATAAGGCTCTCGTAGCTCGGATGTGATCCAAGAGATGAGCTGCTCAAGGATCTCGCCAGACATTCTGTACCTCTTCTATAGATCCATGTCGCCCCACTTTCGTGGTTCATGAGTGCTCATGGTTGCATCATCTTCCAATCGATCATCTGCCACAACAACCTTGCAAGAAGAAGCTTCCTTGTCCCTTTTCTTCTGAGGACAATTGCTGGCAAAATATCCCATTTCACCACATTGGAAGCACTTGATCTTAGACAGATCCTTCTTCTTCTTTCCCCTCTGCCTCTTTGATGCCAAGGCTGCATCTTCGTCATCTTCCTTCTTCACTTTGCTCAATCCAGAGCTGTACTGCTTCTTGGTGATTCTGTGGAGTTCTTCTTGAAGCAAAATTGCCCACAAGCTGCCCCAATCTGCGAGGTCCGCTCTGCCCTAGATACTTTGGACAAAGGTTTCCCACTCATCTGTGACTGCGTTGAGAGCAATTCTGACCATCACATCGTCTTCCACCTTAGAACCTGTTGCAGTCAACTGATCTCTGATTGATTGCAACCTGAAGAGGAAATGTTCCATGTCTTCTCCCTTGTCATGAATGACCGCATCTAAGTCTCCAAAAACATCTTCCTTTTGACAGACTTTCCCTCATATTGTTGAACCCTTAGTTAAACTGAGAGGGGGGGGAGGGGTGAATCAGTTTAACACATTCATGGACTTTTAAAACTTTCCTTTAAACTTATTTACACCTTCATTTCATGATCAACTTAATAAGTGAGCAATCTTAATATGTGAGCAACAAGTATTAAGCAGATTAGATAATGTAACAGCAATCTAAGTATGTGAGCAGCAAGTATTAAGCAGATTAGATACACCTTATCAACACATAAGCATCATGCACATAGAAAACAGATATAAGTGGAAACCCATAAGGGAGAAAACCACATCTTGTTATTGTTGTGATGCAAAGGCAAGCTCCAACTCCCTCTCACCACTGATTTTCTGTAGGCTCCAACCTACATGAGGCTACAACCTTGATTCAGCAAGCTACAACTTGCAAGGAAGCTCCAACTCCCGTCTATTTTCTGTAGGCTCCAACCTACAGGAGGCTCCTACCTCAGTCAGCTACAACTTGATATGGAAGCACCAACTTCCTCACTCTTTCATAAAAATAAACACATGCTAATTTACCTGGATATCAGCTCTGTTCTATTCCTTCTTCACTGCTGTCCACCAACCTTCATATCTCTCTTATATCATCTCCGAATCTTCACAACTTCTCTATCTGTTCCTCCTTCTTACCCTCTCTGCTTCATTTCTCCATTCTCTAACCTCTTATGTATATCTTTGTAATATTATTTATGGAGATTACCTCATGACTGTTAGCATTCCTCAGGGAATTCGAAATGAACAACCATGACTCTTTGACTTCTGCTTTCTCATTTCTTTGTCTAGCTCATTTAGAGGAATATAGCAATATGTAGAAATTTCAGTTTTACAGTGGAGTTTTGTTTGCCTACGGAGACTTGCCTTTGCATCACATACAATAAAAATAATTTTAAATCATTTACATTCACATTTACAGTTACATAAATAAATTTCACTCAGCGCTTTTTCAGTCCTTGGCTTGCTGTGCGTTTGTCTTTTCTGCTGCTATCAATGTCTTTTTCAGTCTCTGCATACACTCCTGTTTTCCATGCATGTGGAATGCATTTCCCAAATTATGTTCTAAATCTGGCAGCTGTTGTCATGTAACAGTTCTGCATACTCTCCTATTCACTGCAATTGTGTATCTGCTGCATATATAACTGCTTTACAAGTTTAGCCCCAAATAAATATCAAAGTCTGGCGATCTTTACATGCGGAAGCTTTTCTTATTTTCTGAATTGGGCAAATTAAATTAATGCGGAAGCTTCATTTTTCCATGGTTATGAAACCCCATATCTGTATGACAGATATGCGTATATAATTTAAACCAAAACTCACCTTCACTCAAGGTTCGCCAGACCTTCAGCCTTTGATTTATGGAAATGCCAACATATATATTGGATCTTGGATTAAACCCCAATACTATAACTTATCACGAAAGTTCTCTTTCGGCAATGGTTGAACTATATAATAAGACCTTCTCACGAGGGTCGCATCAAGGTTTGACTTGCGGTTAGAACTTGAAATATAACTTGCTTTTCCACATATGTTAATATGTGTCAAGACTGTATATTACGTCCAAATATCATATCTGGCCCACTGCACTTTAATTTCAAACCATATATATATAAGTCTCGGCATATAACTCAGGTTTTATAATTTGACCCCAATGGTCAATAAGCCATATTGAAACCCGACTTTGATTTATAACCAAAAACTCGATGAACACTCAAGTCCGTTCGGGCCCCACATGTCAAACCTGTTTAAATAAACATTCATATGCGACTCCATCTCTGCTTCAAAACCTAAACAATCTGTCGTCACAATATACCAACCCACTATACAATTGTGCCATGCGGACAACTCAATACTGTGAAAGAGCAACCTTGGTAAAAACCCAAATTATACATTTCCTTACATTATTGTTCCAATATCGCATTCAATCATCGAATACTGTTGGGCCCACATATTCAACCCTTTATGATAACAACACCATACTTTTAGACCACGCAACATTTCCTCCACTTTAATGTATGTCCACACAACATGTATTAAACCAAAGGTAAATCTTGCCCGCTTGTCTCATACCAAGTTCATACTATGTTTAAACAATGGCCAACACATATCAGTCAAACCTCCTATCAACCATTCTTCACAACATAAACTTAATGTTATAAATTTAACTTGTTTTAACTCACCAACTCCCTACCGTTCAATTCTATGGTTTGACTTCGATTAAGCCACTTACATGTTTACGACTCACATTTCCATTTCACACTTTAATAAAACTCAATTATCCAGATGATTAATACGGGCCCCACAGCTTAACTCTTACTTCTTCACCAGTTAACACCCTCGCAGCTTTGATTGCGAACACCCTTTGATCTTTCGTCTTTTCCATCGAACGAAAATCACATATTTTAAGAACAAAACTTTAACTCGGAAAAAAAGTGCGAAATAGGCAGTTTTCGAATGCCATCTATGCCACGTGTCATTCAAAGACCTTTATCGCATTTTTTTCTGGGATCCCGCTTACCAGTTTTGAGGAATGCGAATACCACCTGTTTCTTGGCTCAAAACCGTTTCACATTTTACTATTCATTCCTCATGGTTTCGTCGCTCCAATGTCGTGTTATTATAAAGACACAGCTCCTTTGAACTACAACTCTGCGTTTTATCAAATTTATTATTTGGTTCCACGGCAAAGAATCGATCGCTCGATTTCTCATTCGATACAGTATTGCTTGATTTCTGTAGAACTCAGACTCCTTACAAAGATTCTATTGCGTCATCAACATGCCGCTGAGTTGTTGCACACTGTTCCATATTCAATTGTTTTAACGCTCTCTATTTGATTTAACTCATCGATTCTTCAATCCGAAGACTCCCTCTCAACGTTGCACTTATTACTATCCATCGAATTTGCTTCTCGATGGTTTACTTTTAAGACAAACTTTAAAAGAAACTTCCCCAATCATTCACCAACGCGTTGCTACAGAACCAAGGAACCATTCAAGCCACAAGGAACGACACCATTCAATCTCAACAGGGTCTAATATAGTAATTTCATCACAGTCCGTTTTTGTTTTGCAAAGGAGGCTATCGGCTTCTTGGAAGCTCGATTCCTATTTTCGATTTTTACCTATCATACAATAATTATGATAAGCCTCAACTCTCTACGCATTCAACAATACACAACGCCATTTTATCTCCATGAACTTTGCATAGTTAACTCATACTTTCACAAATAATTCAAGCAGTCCATACATGCACTCAAACATCACAGATGTATTTCAGAATAAATTCCTTCATATATAAATATGAAATCAAATACAAAACCCTTTCTTGATTCTGGCCAGATATTCAATGGCCCTTTTTCCTCACTACTCTGCCTCTTGAACCACTCTAACTCTCTAGCCCCTGGCCAGGGCTTCAACATCAATTGGCCCTTCTGCAACAAACCCTGTTTGTCCAGACTGAATCACTCACACACTCTGCAGCTTTCCAGATCTGCTACTTCTGCTTCTTTGCTCCTTTGCTTCATCTACTGCCTGGGCTGCCTCTTTTTGCTGCCCTTGCTGCCTCTGCTCCTTGTCTATCTTCTTTGCCTTATTGCTGGTTCTTCTTTGTTCTTTTGCCTTAGTGATAGTTTAGGTGCTACTCTTGTCTTCTCCTTTGCCATCAATGACAATATTTCCAACACATATAGGGAAGTTAAGGCCTTCCACGTCTCATTAACTGTCTACTTCTTAGCTATGTGTGGGACAATATGGTCCTTAATTCCATCCATGATCAGTCGCTTGGCATGTCCAACAACTTCATTATGCTTCCTTAGGAGATCTGCATTGATCGGTGTGGCCAAAGTTTGCTCTGCATGGTCTCTTAGATGATATGTCTCAAGGACTATTAGGATCTTAGCCTTCCAAACTGAGAAGTTAGAGAGGCCATCCAATCTGTCGTGAACACGCAATCCATGAGGAGCCATCTGCTCAGAAATGTGTCGGAACTTCCCTTTCTCTTTGCTAGAGAACTGGATTTAAGGCCCTTGGCAAAATATGCACCTTCTGCTCCGTCAGACAACTGATTTCCCTCCTTGGAAATCTTCCAAATCAATAATGATTCAACGCTCTTTGATTCTCTGATCAATCTGCAAGTTTCCTTAGCTAGAAACTCCCTGAGAAGCTGATCTCCTCCCGCTCTGTCACTTGTGCTTAGGGTAAAAATTTGAAAACTTTAGAAATTTAACCCCACCAACACTTGTTGAATTTCTGCAGCTATGCTTCAGGCTCTTCTGGATCTGACAACTTCAGATTTGTGTCACATTGGCTGGCTTCTGACAATACCAGCGCTGTCTCTGCGCTACTTCTGCGTAGTAATTGCATGGGCTTGCTATGAGATAGCGTTGGACTGCATCACCCTGCCCTCTGCGTAACTTCTGGTGCTC
The DNA here is from genome assembly GCA_034641835.2 of Pinus albicaulis. Taxonomy (NCBI): domain Eukaryota; kingdom Viridiplantae; phylum Streptophyta; class Pinopsida; order Pinales; family Pinaceae; genus Pinus; species Pinus albicaulis. The sequence goes on from CM076582.1 coordinate 370,849,651, forward strand.
TGAAAATTGCGTTGTCCCTCCAGATTTTCTCTTCTGTTGCCTTTTCCTGTTGCTTTCTGTAGTAAGAACCTTCAGTCTTCTGCTGGTGACCCTCCTAGATCCGTAATTCCTCTGATACCATGTCAAAATTTTTGAATGTTACATTTCTGCAGAAATATACTGTTAGAGTTGGTTATGCTCCTCCTACTTAATTAAGTTATTAAGCTGAAAATTCAGATTAATATTGAAGCAAAACACATAACAAACTTTCCCCAATCCAGATCTAGAAAAAAAGGTACATGCAAACATAGACAAAGTGACACAGTGATTTTCTGGACAAATAGTCCCTAGAAAAACCCAATGCGGGAAAATTGGTTCGCTGGCTACTAGAGGGTTTTATTATTAAGAATTTTCTAGAATACAACAAATCTCGGTTTTAGATCTGGAAAACCCGACAGAGAAATAATAGATCTGCAACTCACTAGTTGTTCTGAAGCCAAAATGATGACTGATCCACATTCTCAAACGAGATTTACAAGGCTCAGCCAAAATTAGGCCCTATAAACCCCACTGCTGCCCCTGAAGCCCCTGCGTCAGCCTCTGAAGCCCCTGCGTCCCTCAGCGCTGGCCTGGAAAGGGCTGCATTACCCCAGACTGGGTGATGCAGTCCTTACGCTGGCCCCTAAGAAACTGGATTCGTCCCCTAGGGGCTCCGAATCCCGAATTCGACGAATCCGATACAATTCGCCAGGATTAGTACCCGATTCACGGGGTATGGCCGTATTTGTACAGGGTACGACGAATCTCGACTGTACCCGGTACGGATACGGCCGTACCCCGTACAACCGAATTCACTATCTCAAAAAATTGCGATTTTAGTTTATAAAACCCTGAATCCGCTCATTCTTTCTCATCGTTTTTTGTTTGTGAAGTGAGCAAAGAGCAAGGTTTGCAAGAAGAAAGGGTTAACAAGGAGAAAGGGAGTTCTTTCAAAGACAAGCCCTCCTCTACAACAGTTAGCCATGAGGCTCCTCTCTTAGGTGACTTCATCCTCTTGTTGCGAGAGGAATTGGATCACATATGGGAATTTGTATAGTGTGAAGAAGAGCAGGCTTGTGCAGTCCAAGGCAGAGACAATGGTGCATGTGCACACCAACCTTTGTCTCATCTACAGGCAGAGGGAGGATTGGTTGAAGGGAAAGACAAAGATGTGGGATGTCTTTCCTGATGGTATGGGTTTGGACAGTAGTGTTGAGTTGGCATTGGCCAACTGATCCCAATGCGCCAATGCTAGAGACTGTCACATTTGATGATAGAGTAGAGGCGTCATCCTCCACACCAACAGATGCAGAGATGACAGAGGAGGAGGATGCATCAGAGCCAGAGGAGAGCAGTGGTGAGCATGATGATCGAGATGAGGACAGTGATGTTGATTATGATGATGAGGATTGATGACTCATTGACTTTGACTCATTGAGGCTTCAGTCTTGTAGTCTTGGAGACTGTAGTTTCTTTGTATTTTCTATTTCTATTTGCCATTGGCAATGTACTTATGTAACACATTTTGATTCTGATGACTTAATGAGAAAACTATAGTATCTTACTATCTTGTCTTTCTGAGTAAATTTGACAATTGTATGATGTATCAATGTATCAAATTTCAATGTATCATGTATGAGTATCTAAGATCTTAAATCTATGTTTGAATCAATGAATTTGTATGAATGTGTAAAAAATATCTAATTTTTAATATATATATATATATATATATATATATTTAATAAAGTAATATATAATGTATCGTATCCCCGAAGTGTCCTGTTCCGGGGGTCACCGTATCTCGAATCCGATTCTCAAATCCCCGTATCCCCATATCCCCTTATCCCCGTATCAGGTGACTTAGGTTGGCCCTTAGGGTCTCTACGTAACCCTTGAGGGCTTCCAGTTGAATCACGCTGTCCTGGGAGGGACTGCGTAGCCCCTACGTAGCACAGTCGCTGCCCTCTCTACTGCCGCGCTCCTGCTTCTCTGTGTTGCCTCTCTGAGCTGATCTCTATCTCTTGCTAATTCTAGACCCTGGGATCAGATCATCCCCTTGGTCTAAATTCCCCTCTGCAATCGAAACACTTCTGAGAATTCTTAGCAAACCCACCCTAGAATCTCAGCTTAGCTTCAGTGCTCTGCCTCTGTGTGTCTTTACAAATGACCCCAATTTTGGAGCTAGAGCACAATTGATGCTACCCCAAATACACAAAATCTCAACAGAGAGGTCATTTCACTCTCTCATCATCATCACTTGGAGAATTCAGGCCAAAGAATTCACACTTGTTCCTTCTCTGCTATTGGAGATTCTTGGAATAAATTTTGATCTTTGGAAGCTATTTTGGATTGTCTTTGGAGCTATTTCTATGGTTAATGGATGGATATACTACATGCTATCTCATAAGTGGTGCCTGTTGTTGAAGATTATCATTTTGAATTTGTCTAATATATGGAAGTACTACTTCTAAATTAGGCTTGATTGTGCCCTAATTTGTTGAAAACAAATTTTAATGGCTATCTAGTTAAGAATTGCTTATGTTACTCATTGTATAACATGTAATGAATGTTCCTAGTGGAGGAACTCTTATAACTCTCCAATAAAATCCATTTATCATTGAGTGGGTCAATGCTATAATTTTGATATCTAGGGCATCAAAATTCGGCCTCCTAGGCAACAAATTTGGCTTATTTATCACATCCTTGGCTCCATATGCGTAAAGGACAAGGCACTAGTCCAAGTCTTTGGTGATCATCTGGAAATTTTCTCCATATATATCTCTCCTTAAATTTAGTCCTTTTAAAGCGAGAGAGAAAAACTAGGGCTTATTTATCACATCCTTGACTCCATATGCGTAAAGGACAAGGCACTAGTCCAAGTCTTTGGTGATCATCTCGAAATTTTCTCCATATATTTCTCTCCTTAAATTTAGTCCTTTTAATGCGAGAGAGAAAAACTAGGGCTTATTTATCACATCTTTGACTCCATATGCGTAAAGGACAAGGTACTAGTCCAAGTCTTTGGTGATCATCTCGAAATTTTCTCCATATATTTCTCTCCTTAAATTTAGTCCTTTTAATGCGAGAGAGAAAAACTAGGGCTTATTTATCACATTCTTGACTCCATATGCGTAAAGGACAAGGTACTAGTCCAAGTATTTGGTGATCATCTCGAAATTTTCTCCATATATTTCTCTCCTTAAATTTAGTCCTTTTAATGCGAGAGAGAAAAACTAGGGCTTGGAGCGAAATTTTAGGGAGCAGGGATTTTAGTGGTTTGAGAGTCTAAACATCAAGAGGTAGGACTTGGCTACATGATCTATCATTTTTGGTGGGAATCCACCCAAATTTCATCCATAAAATCTCTTGCCCTAGGAGGGAAACCCTAGTTTCTTCTCCCTCAACATGAGGACTTTCTTGAGGGTTTCGTGAGCCTTGGAATAGATGATTATCTTTGCAAGAAACCCTTTCTCGTTTTTCTTGACCTTGTGAATACCTATCATCATTGAGAAACCACAAATCCCTAGGTCCTATGTTGCATGAAACTTCTCTGAACCTGTCATTTTGAGCCGTACCCGTACCTGAAACTCTGTTGAAACTTGATCGAAACTCGGCCATCATGTAATCATAAACGAGAGTTAATATAGACTTAGTTTTTCTTCTAAATTTTAGTATATGGGTTTTATTCCCTTTATTCAAGCAAGATAATGTGTGTGTGTGTGTGTATATATATATATATATATAGATATGATGTTTCGACTGACGTTTTTATTTTTGGGAGGTGATATTTCTAAAGGTACCCGTTTCAGAAACTTCGAAACGTTTCAATGTTTCGTGTAACTTAGCCTAGTTCTTAAACCTTGATTTCTAGGGATTTTCTTAGAGAGTATTTTGCTTCCTTATGCTGAAGAATGTAACTGGGTTCAGTCTTCATACTTGTATTTGAGTCATAATGAAATGTATTTATCAAAAGAAAGAAAAAGAAATTATTATTATTATTGTGACTTATTAAAGCACTGGTTTCATGCTTGGGTCATAATTTTGTAGGTCAAAGTCCCTAGGTTTTATCTCGAGTCATTAGAGCCATTGTCCATTTTATAAGACCCTTCTTGGGTTTTGAATTATGTAAAAAGAATTATTATTGAGTCAAATATTTCATTTGTCACCTCCAAACCAAGTCAGCCCTCATCTGATCACGTCGACCTACATTAGGGTAATTTGACCCACATAAGAGGCTATAAATAAAATGGCGTTCGATTCATTTGAAGGAGATCATTCAAGTAGTTTGATATACAAGCAAAAGAAGTAGAAGAATACGAAGTTGCAGGATTATAGAAAGGGACAAGATCAAAGTTTCTAGGCATCTATTTTTCTCACGTTTGAAGTTACTGGGCTACTGCTGGAAGGTCGAAGTCTCTGCTGCTGCATGAAGATCAAAATTTCTATTATTGCATCAAGGTCAAAGTTTCTGTTGCATTTAGGTCGAAGTTTTGTTGCTGCTTCTAGGTCGAAGTGTTGCTACATCAAGGTCAAGATTTTGCTGTTGCTTCAAGGTCGAAGGGTTGCTGCTTCAAGGTTGAAGTTCTGCTGCATCTAGGCCAAGGATTAGTTGCTGCTACTAGGTCAAAGTTTTGTTGCTGCAAGGTCGAAGTTGTTGCTAGAAGGTTATCATCTGCAGAAGAAGGGAATGGCTGGCTTGGTGATGAGGAAGTTTGTGTCTAGATCAAAGAGTCTTGGATTATCTCGTGAAACTATTGAAGGAAGAGTTGTTGATAAGGGATTTACCTTCGCTATCTGCCTACATTTGGTGTCTTTGGTCTTCGTGTTATGATTTTGGTAATTTCTTGATGAACTAAGATAAAAGAAGAACACAAGAATATCATAAGTAATTATCAATGTATAGAAAATCTTTTTGCCTTTCTGATTTTCCAACACCTTGAACCCTGAACAATTATTGAGCCTCTCTCTTGAATGAGCTTTAGCTTGATTGCTTTGTACCTTATACCTAACACATCTATTTTAAGTGATCTCCCTCTTACTAGTACTCCTCCCATTGATGAAAGTCTGTAAAGAGTAGGGGGTTTTGGCTAAGGTGACATTGGGCCTCTAGCCCACTATTAGCGCTTTGTCTAGCTCTTGTCTTGTAGGGTTTCCCTCTCCTAGGCCTACTAGATTTTCCGGTAATAGATACCAAACCAGCTGGCTTGGTACTTGTTACCCACCAAAAGTGGGTAGCCCTATAGGATACATTTTTTCTCCTATGTTGGATAGCTAGCGAATCGACAACCCTACAATTTAGTTATGATGATTATGCTACATTCCTCTACCAGTTGCACTAGTCATACATTTCTCACCCCTTGAATGAAGGTGGGCTATCACTTGGTAGGTGCTTTAACCATTTTGAAATCAAGTGCTTTTACGTAATGTTTTGGGCATTCTAACATGGATAAAGGGTGATTTGGATGATTCACTGATCTTGAATGTAAACTTGTTCTCTCACTTTACCAGGGGGGGAGTTAGTTTATAGCCCTAGTCTAGTGATGCCTCCTCCAAGGTCTTAGGTTTATAGGAGGGGCACTAGAGAGACTTGGATTGAGTAGCGTGTCCATAACCATTCCACACCTACCACTTTTCAACTTTTACGTGATATCACATCTATTCTTCAAGTTAACTGTCATAGGTTCATTAGGTTTGGCATCCATACATCCACATCCTTGAGTTAGGGTTGGAAAACTTTGCATTAGAGGTTGGTGCAACTACAAGAGAGATAAAAACAAAAAATGGCCACAACAAAAGAAAAAGAAAAGTTAAAATGCAAAAGATGGTCAGGAGATAATTAGCATGTCGGAAAAAACATAGCATGGGCTCTACCCCCCTCATTAGCCATCACTTGGTTCTTGAGCACTAGATGCTCCATCACATCATAAGGAACCTTTGCATGTCCCAACCTTGATGATTGAGAAACTGCCTCCTCAAGGGGTAAATAAATGCTACATCAGAAAAAGCAAATATGGACACCTATGCTATGCTTCATGTCAAAGCATTATCAAAATGAAGTAGAAGACAGACCAAAAGGGTGAAAAAGTAGGCTCAGGAAAGCGTTAACTCATGCCTACATGATTGCTCACTCTATTGAATCAATTTACCCCATGACCATGGCTACTAGACATGAAGTCTTTCCCCTCTGTTGCCATTATTATTTCTGACACCTATGAATCGAAGGGTTTGCCTTGGGAATATCACCTTGTTGATTTTGTAGCCTCAAAAGGTCTTCTACATAGGCTTGGTGTCTTAGCATGTAGAAAATATTTGATTTCCTCTTTAGGTGCTTGCTTGGTGGATTAAGTGATATTATGATTTCTTTCCTAAGCTTAACTTAGGAAAATTGTAATAATTGATCTAATTAATTATTGTGGGCCATGAGGTTCGTTGTTGCTCAGATTGTACAGACACTGTGACAACCGCTTAGGGTGGGGGTTGTCACTTTGATCCCGACCCACTTCGTTCCAGTTGTCTCCTAATAACAGGCTATGGGGGGTAGTCCCTATGGAAATGAGGGGATTGAAAACAAGTTGGGAACCAACTTGTTCAGGAGACAGTTGAGTGGCCTAACTACTTGGTAAAATTTAGCAAGATTAAGGTTTCAATTATATTTAGAATTGAGACCATTGCCTTATAGAGTCAAATTTTCTTGCTTATTACAAAGTAGAGTCAAGTAACTGGATGGACAATTTCTGTTTAGATGATGAGCTAACATATATGAAGTGAAATTTTTAAGATCTAGGTGAAGTGCGAGGATCTTTTTTATTTTAAGTTAAATTCCTAGTCTAAGATGAACTTTCCCCTATGTTCCAACCACCCAGTGCCTTCGAGGTTGAAGAGATTGTGGCTCTGACGACTGCAAGGTCACTGTTTTAACTTTTAACCACTAGAAAGTGTTGAATCCCTCAAGCTAAAAAAATAAAGTGTTGCCCTAGGAGTCTATCAACCAAGGTTATGCTCGAGGTAAATTGTTAATGCAACTAACTAGTCTTGGGCCGAAATGCAGGACACATGAGTGAAGTTACTTGAGTTAAGATTGATTAAGTCCTCAAGTACTTAAATCGTAATTAGCCGTAAATGACAAGAGTACTTAACAATAATAGAAGACAATCTTAAAACAAGACAAATGTTTAAGGACACAAGTGGCAATGTTCAACACCAATTGATAACAGTTAGAAGAATTTAGAGCAAATTATCCACTTATCAATTAGCCAATGATTACAAGATGCCAATCACAATCACTCAAGATACCATTGATGTTTGCACAACAAGATCACTTATGATCTTCTTACTCAATGCCAATTAACAAAGATGCACAATTAGATCACTTTATTCAACAACGTTTTTTTTTTCCACGATATCAACTAGATCCGTAATGTCGAAGAGAAACACCACTTGGGGAATTAGATCTAGAGGGCTCTTCAGATCTTATTTCCTTGGGAGTCAGTTGGTCCAGCCGAGGACTTCCTCAAACGCCCAATTTAAATCCGAGAGATTTCTGCACACTTAAAGTTAAACTGTTAAATCAATAGAGAAATAAGATACAAATAAAATTTTCAAGAATTAGAGATACTTGTTAATTCAATCCAATTAAAATTCTTATCTAAAATCTAGTAACCTAAGCAAGATACTTGTGCAATAGATTTCTCTACAAGAGCTATTAATCAACAATTCATTAAAATAATTACCGACATAATATTAAGAACAAAATTACCATAAAATTCCGAAGAGAAACACCACATCAAGTAAAACCCCAAAGACTTTGTTTGTATTATTCCAGAACGTAGTACAAGAGAGCTTCAAGAGCTAGCACATGTTCTAAAAGATCGGATGACTATAGACTGACACCGACCTATAATTTATAGATAAATTTTGCAACGGCTAGTTCGCTTGATCCCCATCAAAATAATCTCAAATGTCGAAAAAGATTTGATTATCTTTTAATCTCGTCTGTCGAATTTATTTATTTTTGAGGAATTTCAAAATTTTCATTTAATTCCTTTTTAATTAACTAAAAAATAATAATTTTGAGTTAATTACCTCAAAAAATTGATTTTGACTTAACTATCAAGGCCCGAAGGTCCAAAATTTCTCAAAATTTTCAATATTCCCTTGGCCCGGGACGTTTAATTTTTTTTTTAGATACCACGAATTTTGTCTTTGAAGAACTTAAATTTAGCTAGGACATAAAATTAATTAAATTTCTGGCTTAGGATTTTTGATTTAATTTGGCCAGAAAATTTAATTAATTGACTTATGAGGGGATTAATTATTTTTCAAACCCTCTTGACATAAGGTTAATACATTAAACCCATGATGGGGAACACCCATTCGTAATAGACCCTCAATAATCTACTCAATTCTATGACTCAAAATATGACTTAGTAGACCTTGCAATCTGTAAAAAAATGATCTAGACAATTAGCTAGGATCATTCCCAAATTACTTTTACAAAGACTCGATAAAAAACACTAGGACTGGCTTAATATCTTGACGAGAAAATCCACCTTAGCTTTGGGGTGAGGTTGGAGGGAAAAACTCTGTCGATCATTTGTGTCTAAAGACATCGATGAATTAGTGAGACAAAAAACCTTATAGGATAGAAACCATCTCCAAAATACTAGGCTTACCTAGGTTGTTACATACATGATGGTCTTATTAAGATCATTTACCTTATAATATGCAGAATGAGTTTACATCATTTACAAATTTTCGACTGAATGATGAAATCTAAATGGCACAAACACTCGAACATGATAGATCCCTTTTGCGAAAAAAATGGGTGTATTTCTATGGGGTCGTTGACACAAAGTGGTCAACAAGCCTTATGATAACAGTAAAAAAATTACTTCAGATTCAAGAGACAACAAGCATATAGTAACTAGATATGATCACTGAGATGCGCAACAACTTGCCAAAGTAAAACTATGATTTTTAGTCAACTTAAGATGCAATATTCAGAATTATATCAGATTTGAATTAACTTGTTACTTTAGTGAGTAGAACAAAAAATCAGTGAGCTATTCATGCTACAAGTGCCAAATTAAGCCCAAAACTTGGAAGAAAAGTGCAAAATTGAAAAAAATATTTTTTGAGCCCTTTTAGGCGTGTCATTCAGAAAAATTCACATCTGATTCAAAGATTATGCAGAGAATTTCCAGAAAGCAAATTACTAGATCTAGCAATGCCCAAGTAGCCAAAATTCTAGGAAAATTGTTATTTTTCAATTTTGAAGTATTTTGACCAATTAGATGTGTTTTTAGGGAAATTATATCACTATTATTACAACTGTAATGAAACAGAGGTAAAATAAGGGTTTAGAGGGAAAACCCTAGGCCCAAGGCCTTGAAGGTCACTTTGCCAAAATTTCCAAATTTTTGCAATGGAGTTGCCACCTGAAAATCAAAATTTTGAGCCAAATTTCAGCAAAATCCACCAATTATTCAGTCCCAAAAATCAGAAATATTCAATGGTCAAATTAGGGCTAGAAAAGGGCTAAAGAGGGCAACGCTAGGCCCACTAGGGCTAGCGTTGGGGAAGGGAAGCAAAGGAAGTGGTAGAGGATGAGGGAAAAGGCTAATAAGGTCTATTGTTGAAGGGAGGAGGCGCTTTTAGGTCTAGCGGCTAGGGTTAGATGCCCTAAAGGGCTGCCATGGGCCCCACAAGGGCCATGACCTAGGGAAGGAGGACTGCAAAGGGGCACTGAGGCCTCTAGGTCGTACGACCGGGCCTAGAAAGGTCCTAAAACTCAAATGTTGGGGGGGATAAGGAGAGGCCGAAGCATCTAGTCGTCACGGCCAACCCTGAAGAGGGCTAAAAGGATGACATAGAGGGTTAATAGGCTGACGCAGAGATAAAGAAGGAAGATGCTGGCCCTAGAAATGTTAGATATGGTCCCCGGAAGGTTGAAACATGAAAGCCCAACTTCAGAAAAATAAATTTGCTTCAGATCTGCAATTTTGGTCAATTTCTTCAATGGCTGGTCTTGTAAAAAAATTGGAGACTAGATCTTACCTTCAAGGGCCTATGTCTAGCTCTATTCCAAGTTTCTCCACTTGATCTCACTTGCACGAATATATTTACAAATACCCAAAACCCCAATATATACAAAAAATCTTAAAACCCCAAAACCCCAATTAGCAAAAATAGTGTACAAAACTATTTTACAGATTTATTTACAAATATACAATGCTTGAAAGAAAATTTGAGAAATATTTTTATGGACTTTTTCTTTGATAAATGGCTAATAATACTTTGGAAAACTAATTCCCTTAGTGAATTTAGATCAACAATATAAATATCTGGAGTTCAAACAAGGTCAGTTCATGCCCACAATTTGTGAATTTGGAGACCAAGGACTAGGGAACTTGCAAACACTATATATTTTTTTCAAGAAAATTGTTAGACATGGTGAGTCAAATCATCTAAGATAAACCCATAATATATTAATAGAATAATTTTATCCCCATCTAATGAAAAACAAATTTTAAAATTAATAAGCACAATATGTGAAAGCCCGTACTCAACACATACCACAGGTCAATGAACAATGAACACCATGAACTGCAACCCAAAGTTTTTATTATGATTCAAATAAACATTCCCAGCGGGACTGTAGTGTTACATCATTTCTTAGCCAAAAATTGCTTTGACACACAAATGACTCTCCATATATAGGTAAATTCTCCAAGTGGAAAAATAACGGCTAGTTGGCTTGATCTTTGCCAAAATAATCTGCCGTTGATAAATACTTGATCATTTTTTTAGTAAGCTTAGCAGGACTACATCTTCATCATGTCCAATATATCACCCCAATCTGTGCGAGGAATTGAACCAGTGATTTCACATCAAAGAGCGTCATAATAGAGTACTTAATCACCGTCTATCCAAGCCCCCATGGACGATAATATTTTAATCTTAGCCATTGAAGTAATTATTTTTGAGGAATTTTGAAATTTCTCATTTAATCTCCTTTCATTAGCTAAAATTTAATTATTTTGAGCTAATTTCCACAAAACTTGGACTTTGACTTAACCACCAAAGTACAAGGGTCCAATTTTTCTTGAAATATCCAATATTTCCTTGTTGGAGGACTTCCAAAAATTAATCCTTTTGATACCCATGATTTTTTTCTAGAATTTAATTTCTCTAAGATATTCAATTTGACTCTAGTTACTTAATTTTTTGGCTTAGGATTAATTTATTTTTGCCAAAAAAATTAATTAATTGACATTGGAGGGGATTTAATGTTTTTTCCACGCTTTAATATTTTAACCTTGGTGTCTAAGTATGAGGTAGCATGCATTAAAAGATTTTTTACATAAGATTTTTACAAATTATCCCTTAAACGGGGAATACTCATTCGATCTAGACCCCCAAATTAAACACCCAATTCTGCGACACAATATGATCTAGTAGACCAAGTGATTTGTAATAAAATAATTTAGCGAGTTAGTTTAAATTATTCCCAAATCACTTTTACATAGGACTCGATTAGAACACTAGGACTCACCTAAGACTTTGACGAAGAATTCCACCCTAGCTTTGGGATGAGGTTGGAGGGAAAAGCTCTGCCGACCATCTGTGTTTAGAAACATAGATAAGTCAGTGAGACGAAAAACCTCCTAGGATGAAACTCTCGCCAAAATAATAAGCATACCTAGGTTGTTACATACATTCACTGTCTTACTAGCATCATTTACATTACAAAACTTGTAGAATGGGTTTATAATGACTCAATAAACTGCTGATTGATGACCTGATCGTTTGAACAAAAATAGGTACATCTACTTCCTTAGAACTTTGAGAAAAAGTGTGCAACAAGGCCAATTTTTTTAAGGGTAAATAATAAAATTATATGACTGACTTAGATATAATCTCAATTGTTGATCTCAAGTGAGGCTTGGGATTTAATCTTGCCTATTAATCACTTAGGAGCTCAGGGTTAGATATTTTGGTTTAATGAAATTATAAAATGAGCTTAAGGGAGGTGAAGACACACACAATTGTGGAGAAAGCAATTTTCTCTAGAGTGAAAGGCTCAACTAGATTGAGAAGCGAAGAGAAGTGTAGTAGGGGATTTAGGGAGATATTCAATGAGGTCAAGTTCATAAAAGAGGATGGCCAAGTTGCAGAGAAGAGGGTCGAATTGTGGAGGCCACATTACCCAAGGAGGTTGATTTCTCTAGTGCGCAAAGGCCATATGAGACAGTGAGAAAGAGAGGCTGATTTGTTGGTGAGACATGTTAATTCTCTAGGGCCAATTTGCTTCAGGTGGTTTGATATTTAGAAGCCAAATTATTTGAGACTGATTTTCTTAGTTGGGGCGAGTTTCCAGATGCCCAACAATTGTATTTTTTTATGTATTCTCTGTGGGTCTAACCCATAACATTTTTGGGAAATTTAATGAAGGTTGTATTGGGTGTAAAATTGTTGTTGTGGTGTGATTGATCTCTTCATTTTATTCTTGTTGCATTTTTTTGTGAATATACCAATATATTTATTTTTGGCAAATTCAGAAATATTTGAAATAAATATTTTCTAGGGATTTAATAAATTGTTGAAGTAAAATAAATCATATATGGTATCAGAAAAATTAACACACCTAATGGGGAATACTTTTATGGGACTTGATCCCAGTTTGAAATATTCCTATGCCCTTAATAGTTAAGTATGGACCACTATGATGCATTTATAGTCATTGTCTCTAATGAGTGGTTGCTTTCACTTGAGTTTGAGATGGTTTTTCCAGGTGGTTTTACATCGAGTTGTAGAGGCCTTAAGGGCACACTCATTCCATGCCTACTCCACATGATGCCTAGGTTGTTTAGAATTCAATAGGGCAATGGTTATAATTAATTCTCTTTACTTGATCACTGATTGTGATGTCCTTTTACTTGTTAGCTTTGTTTCTTATTATTATATGTGTGAATCATCAAACAACTAGCAAAAACAAGAAGAACAAAAACACATAATATAGGCGGCAAGGCAAGGCCAAAACCTCTGTAAGTCTCTTCTCTTCCTTATAGATTCTACAATTGACGAATTCCATGACCTTAAGACTGAGACCAATACCCTCCAAGACCAAGACCAAGACCGACCTCTTCGAATGATGTGCTAATTTCAATCTAGTCAAACCCAGTCAAATCTCTTCCAGTAGCACCTTTTCGACCTTTTGCTGCAAGATTTTCGGCCTCGTACTGCATATCTGAAATTTCGGCCTCCCTGTAATTGTTGCTGCCACACGTGGGAACTTCGAGCTTCCTCTAAAGCCTTCTTCTGACCTTCGCTTGCCTTTCTTTGACTTCTGGAGCTTGAAAGTGATCCTTGGAGAGCTTCGCTTGACCCCTTTGCCTCTTTTTCTCCAAGATCAAACTTGTAGATGGAAGCCCTAGCTTTGCTATAGAAACCCTAGTCCTCTTTAGCACGTGTGATAGAAAAATTAGCCCAAAGACAAGTCTCCTTCATCCTTCTTCTTCGCTGCCTTCTCCTTCCTCTTCCTTCACTAGCATGAGTAGTGAGTGTGTGTGCTTCAAGTAGGACGAGTTCACTTCTATTTATAGCCTCTTCAAGGGTGGACGTGGCTCTTCCTTTAGGCCGACTTTCTAGCTCCCAGGCTGACTTGGTCTTGGAGGGTATTCCGACACCTTTAAAGACGAAAATAATTTTCTTTACAAGTTATAATGTGCCCAGTTGAGTCTTCAACTTATGGCAATGACTCTTTTGACTTGACCTAGGAAAAACCTTAGAAGCATTCAATGGATGCTTGACCTATAAAATAAAAGACCTTGAGCATGAAACCCATGCTCCAAAATAATAATAATAATAATTTTTCTTTCGTTTTATAATTTACAACAATCAGAAATACATTTCATACTTATGAAGATCAAACCTAGTCACACATTTTTCGACACAGGTTGTACTACACTTTCAGAGAACAATGATGACCTTGTAGATGCAACATTGCGCTTCCATAGTAGTAAAGCATTGGGCACTTTGATGTTGGCAGTTGATTAACATTTTATATCACCCTTAGATGCTAAAACATTAAGCTCACATTCCTTAGAATTGGAGATTCTTGATGTACCAAGGGACCCAACATGCCCCCAAGCTGGCCTTGACACCGTTTGATGGGCATGCCATGATTCGAAGTTCAGATGCTGATGATCATCCCCATGATGATTAGGGAGGGCTTGTACTACCTCATGGATCCCCAACACTAGATTGAGATTTCACCACGTTGTCTTGATGACACTCATGGGGATGACATAGGGCACCTGGAGGTGGATTTTGGACACATGGACATGTTTTGAGGTTTGATTTGAGGATTGTTCCTTAATTCATGGTTGATTATGATGGTTGGAGATGCATTTAGCCAGTGTCTTGCACTTTTGCAGCTTTATCAGCCCTAAAAGGGCATGATGTCATGCTTGGAGAGGGATTTCAGCTCACATGTGTTGGCAATGAGTGGCTTATTTTGTTTTATTAAAGTATTGGTTGGCTTGTAATGGAATTCCATTAAAGAGCAGGAGGAGGATTGCTGAGGTGACTGGCAATCCACCTCATTGTTGCATCTAGGTTTGTCCCTTGCCTTGTGAGGTATCTGACAAAGCCTACTAGGCTTTGAGACAATAGTACCTAACCGGTACAAATCCCACCCTCTAACCGGATTTTTGTATTGGGCTGAAGTCCATGGCTATTTGACTTTCCAGTTTGATAAGTTGCCAGTTTAGACTAGCTGGTTTTTTAAAACTATACACTGGACTACTAGCAATGACTTGGCGACAGTGGCACAAATTGTTTGAGGTAGCCGTCTGTGCTAGGAAAAAAATGAATGATGTTTTCTGTTCATATATATATAAGCACCTCACCCTCCAGCCCGAAGGGAAGTGTAAGACTTCAGAGCTCAAGGCCATTCAACTGCAAGGCTCAAACCCATTGCAACAATATACTCTGTATGTGCTCAACATGTCACTTCATGGGAATTGAATCTGGGTAGGGAGGATAACAATCATCCCTCCAAATCACCCAAGATAAACCTAATTCACACACACACACACACACACACACATATCCTTCTCTGGACAAATATGTATGTTTTATCCAACTGTACCTTATCCTTTTTTTCTTAAATAATTGATGTACCCATGTCTGTAATCATATCATGATTGATATCATAGTAACTTAATATTGAAGCAGCGAGCCCTGAGCCAACTAATTGAGTGATTTTGGGTCGTGAGCATTCCTTTTAGAATGAAGCAAATTGCAATTTAGAATTTAGAATTTTGTTGTAACCATGGTTGTAAGTGCATGGCTGTCTTCTGTAATTCTCCTTTAACAAAAGATGCCTTGAAAGCAGCAATAGGAAAAAAAGTTTCAAAGTTTATGTGGCTAGAAGGGATTAGGCACAGACTGGCTTGATATTGGTTATCACTGGACTGAACTTTGAAGGGATTTCAAGTGAATAAACTTTCTGATTGTTGTAATCAAATTAGCTTTCATTATAGACAATAAAAATGATTACTAGATGTGGTGTTTGGGGACATCTTCAATCAGAGACTCTGTTAACTTGTCCAAAAATGTTGTGGTGCAGGGTTTGTGAAGCATTAATTTCTCTCTCCAGTTCTTTGCATACTCAATACGAAATTCTCTCATTTATTCAGGTGAGTCATTTCTAGTCTAATTATGTGAAAGATCAAGATATTAAACCCACCTTAGTTCTAAAGGTACAAGGATATGCCACATTTCATCATTTATTATATGCTCATAGATATTGGATTTATTTGTCATCCAGATACTTTCAAAGCCTTTGGCGAAATGGCTCTGCGCCTGTTGGGATCCTGAAAATCATTCTGCTATGAACTCCATGATACTAGAACAAGATAAAGTTGCAAGTTCAAAACAGATGGAAAACTTTCCAAGTGTATGCAAGATTGTCCTGAGACCTTTGGGTCTTAATAATGTCACAAACATCATTGGTTTTAACAGTTGTGGGGATGTAAGCATTCTGGCTCTTGTATCCAGGTAGTCTTTCTCAAGCTGGAGTTCACCAGTTTTTAAGTAGCCTGCTCATTTTCATTTAGTAGTAATGTTTAAAAATATATCAATCCTAGGTTACTTGCGTAAGATGGATTCTTTTTACCTATAATCTAAGACGTTTATGGAAAATATCAATATTATCATTATTTCATGACTAAAGTACTAGTTTTGTCTCTTTCTCCTTGACAGGTTTTTGATTATAGCATGGGATGTTCAAAATAATATTTCAAAGATAAACGTGGATTCTTTTTCAAGGTTTGGCTCAAGAAACACATTTTCCTTACGAGTCCAAATCTCTAGGCCTTGCTACTTTTATTTATGATAGCTACTGTTCTATATTGTTTTATGAATTTTCTCTGGCAATATGATCTAATAATTATGCATACATGGAAATTGTTTATGTAGGGTTTGCGAGTCACTCATTTGCTTTTCCAACTTTCTCAAGCTGCAACATGACACACTGGCGTTTATGCAGGTTGATAACCTAGCTGTAATTCTACCTCGATACAGTAATATTATAGGATTTATAACCTAGATCAATTTAGTGTGAAATTTCCATTTTGTTCTTGATACATGTTTACATGTCTGTTGTTGATTTTTATGACAGTTTCCGTTTTACTGCTGCTTTGTAACTGCAGGTTCTTTCCAAGCCTCTGATCAAGTGGTTTAGTGGTTCTGTGTATTCAGAGGCATCAAGTGATATGAGCCACCAAATGCTGCTGCTAGAAAAGATTTGGCACCAAATTCTGACTTCTCTACAGAATTGCGACCCACCGATATCATTTGATTCAAGTCTTTTAAACCAACAGTCACCTTTGCTGGCTTCAGCTTTCCAGTGCCCTTACAAAGCAATTGCAGAACAAACACTCTTGTTCTGGGAGAGAACATATGGAATTAAAACTTCTCGATTATCCTACCCATCTTGCCTTGTTCCAGTTCTTTGTGAGTTACAACATAAGGTAAAGATCACATTGCCTGGATTTCTTCATACATATGTTTCTCGCCGAGGTTTAAAGCATCAGACAAAGAAACAGGTACAAGAAGTCTGTGCAACGCAAAAGGAAGAACTGTTTTTGGATACTATTGCTGGAAATAGTGAGCAGGTGAATGTAAATATGGTAACTATGGTAGGGCAAATGGCAAATTGCAATGGCAAAATTGAAGCAGATCCAGCTTCTGATCATAAAACATGTGCTGCTGATGAAAACATGGGAAGATTTAGAACAAAGAGTGAAAGATTTAGGAAATGTAATAGCAATTCAACAACACCATCTGTTCTGAGTCATAAAAGCAGAAAAACCATGGGAGTGCAACACAATCTGGATCTAGTCACAAAAACAGCAGGCAAGCATGTTGTTGCTGGAGAGCATGCCGATCAAGGAAATACAGATTCCAAAATAAAATTGAGCATTTCAGTGGAAAACATTCAAGGAACTAAAAGGAAAGGGAGGAGAATGAGGAAGCATAAGTCACAAAAGTATAAGCCATTTGTGATTACCAACAGAAATCCTGCAATACAAGGGAAGCGCTCGGCTGAATGTGATCAACAGCATGAATTCATCAGAGGTCATGATGCTGTGGATCACACACTTGTCTCTAATGAAGGTGTTACAATGGAATCTGTTGATGAAGCTAAAGGAAACCTCACGAGAAGTGGAAGACGAAGAAAATCACCCCAGTGGAAACTATTAACATCTGATTTAAAGACACTTGGAATCCGCCATTTGCGAACTTTGCGTAATGCTGGTGGGCTCAGAGGGGGCAAAGACTGGAGGACTACATATGAAATGACAAAAATGATGCCAAAGAGGGCCAGGCGGCAAAGTCATCAATTTAGCATATCAGGAGGAACTGATCCTAACAGTGCAATAGAAACTGATACAAATATGCAGGTCTCTGGCAGTAACTCTTCGTACATGGGAATGTTGGGTCGTGCTCTTCAAAAACAAAAATTGGAGAGGCAGCTGTGTAGATCTAAGAGACTTTCTTCAGTAAGACGTTCTCATGTTGATGCCTCTCAGAAGGTGTGTGAAACATCCAGGCAGTCAGTTTCAGAATCTCCTTTTAAGGTCCGAGCTTTGGGTGGTGGAGCCTGGTCAGACGGAATTGTCTTTTCAAAACCATTAAAAGATTCTGAAGAAACTGTTCCTTTGACATGTAACGTAAATAATCCCCCAACTAATGAAAATAAACCAGAGGGCAGGAGCAGAAATAATCGGCGGAAGAGTTGCACGCCTAAAAGAGCACCTTCAAACTTGCTCGGGGAGGATATAACCGACATGCATATACAAAGTACTAGTTTTTCTCCGTTCACAGTTAGTACAGAAGAACAGGCAATTGTTACTGGAAAGCGGTTGAAGGATGCAGGCATCCAGTTGTTCACCCAGCAAGGATGGGGCAATGCAAAGCTTGCCACTCCTTTGAAGAGGTTGAAAACTGGAACAGAAAAGTGCATATTGGAACAGGAGGATGCAAACATTAAGTTCGAAAATAGTGTAGATCCTTGTCATGCAGAACATTTATGTGACCGTAATGTCATCAGCTGGACAGGTATACAATCACAAAGCCCAGCCCTTTGTCATCATGTTCAGTCTGGAAAGCAAAGTAATTTGGAAGAAAGTCATTGGCAGCAAGTGGGAACGTTGACATTTGGTATAGGTGATGGGTATAGCCCAAAGAATAACTCAAAGGAGGAATTGGGGGACAGAAATGAAGTCTCAAGTAAGGCACAATCTAAAGCCACAGATCAAGAAATGGAAATAAAGGTATTAGATGTGAGACAACGCCAACTGCATGAAGGCAGCAGTCTATTGAACAATCATGATTCTCGGCCTACTGAAGAAAAGGAACTGCTTCAAAGACAGACTCATCCATGTGACCTTAATGGTTCATCTGATACTTCCACTGAAGTTTTTATAGAGCCATCCATTGTGAACAATACTGTTGCTACTTGTAAATATGCATGCGTTGCTAATAGCGAAATTCATCACCACTCTAAAAATGGATTAGCATTCTTAGAGGAAATGGGTAAAGAGTGGAATGTATGTGACCTACTTTGTGAACTTTCCTCATCCCCCAAGTTAGAAGATTTGGGGAGAGAAGATTTAATCAGAGCAGAGAAGCTATTACTAGTTGTTTCACAGCGTATTGCAAAAAGAAAGAAATTGGTTTCCAAATTGCGGCTATAAGCTATCTGTTAATTACAAGCAATTATCAGAATGCTCCATGTTCTGGGAGAGTGTAACGAGGGCTTGAGTCAGGTGTAAAAGTGAAAATGCGTTGCCTTTACCATGCCCAGACTAGTGTGTATGTGGTATATACATATAATCAAGATTTTCATTTTCACAAAGCACCTAAACAGTTTCGACAAACTTTAAAATCTGTGATTGGTCTGCTAATGCAATGTTGGTGGGTCTCAGTCGTTATAGATGTATTTCGGTAAGTGTGAACCTCTGAGAATTTGTGATCAAACGGCTTTATGCGTACGATGTATTCTTAAAGAGTCGGAGTTTTGTAATTTTGTTAAAATTCAATACCAATTTTGGTGCATGAATTGTGATTTGATATGATTACAGTAACATGCCACCAATTTAACTTCACTTGTGCTGCTTCTAGTCTTGAGGATGGGGATCGCATTCAAGGATAGCATTTGAGGAAGTTTTATTATTATTAAATTTAATTTTTTACTTTTTGTTTTAAGAGATTAACTTATAAGACAATCTACGTATTTGACATAATATATACTTGCATGGTCACTTATAATGAACTTATTTGTTATGGCAATATGAGATATTGCCATACGCCTACACATTGAAGATTGCATGTCCAATTAAATCATTGTTGAGTAGAATATTTTGGACATAGCTTATGACATTGTCTATTATAGTACATAATATATGTGTTTTAATATTATATCATGTATTACATTTTTTAAAATACATAATTTCTAAGTGTTTTTAACCCTATGCAACATGTAACATTTGTTATGGAATCAATGAATAGTTATTGAAATACCACCATTCTTAGAGGGATGCATGACCATGTACTTAATTAGTCTATTATTTAATTCAATAATATACTAAAACATTAATTGTCACCATATTTTAGGTGTCACTTCTAGGGTCTTAATGGGAACATCTAATATGGGCATTTCTTTCTTTTGCTCGGTTTATGAGGATATGTTAATATTTATGTAAATGTGAGAGTAGAAGTTGCATTTATTTTTTGGTTATGTTTTCCAAGATAATTATGGTTACTCTTTGAGTAACAGACATACAACTAAGAGTGATTATCTATTCATATTGGTTTCCAACTATCTATATTTTATTTTATTGTATTTTTATTGAAATATCCATTTTAATTTATTGATTGCCATTATTGTATTTCTACACATTTTTTTTTAATTACACTCCATTTTAACTTTGGTGCTTTGTTGAGTATGTGTTATATTCTTTGCACGACTATCTCCATGAGTTGTGTAATGCACGATGCATAGTTTTGGCGGAAATTTGTTGATGCCCCAAATTTTTTTTGGGTAGTGTTTTGTGGTTTTTGGCACAATTTTTTTTCTAAAAGTGGTTTTGTGGTTTCTATTAAAGAACCACCATTGTATTCCAATCTAGGGTAAATGGATTGGCAGTTTATGGATTCCACAGGATATATATTGTACTGTGACACTGTACAAATGAATATATATAGAAAAATCTTGTTGGTTTCCAGATTTTTGGGTTTCCAAAATAAAATCTCCGTGTTAATGAGAATGTCTTTGCATCTTTTTATTTTATTAAGAGTATGTTTGTAGTAATTAATTATATAAGGCTAAAAATAAGGCTAAAACTTACATTTGGTATCCAAACAATTTTGGCTTCAACGGGATGCCTTAATGGCTAGTGGGTTTGGCTCGGGCTTGTGGTAGACCCCCTTACAATTAGAGATTTGTGGAAGTGATTCTTTTGGAGAAAAGGAATTAAGGAGCAGTTTAATGATAAAGATCAAGGAATTCAATGGGGCCCAAAGTTTAGAGTTGTGGAAGCTCAAAATGGAATATTTGTTAGTGGATAGAGATCAATGGATTATTGTGGATCTAGGTATTGCACCAAGAAGGATGTCAACATAAAATTGGACCAAGTGGGATTGAAAGGCAAAGAGCACAATACGATTATATCTCTTAGATGTAGAATTACTGAATGTTTCAAGGGAAGCTACAAGAGAGGATTTGTAGGAAAAGTTAGGTGTTTGGTTTCAGTCTAAGTCCTTGGTTAAAAAAATGTTCCTGCAGATGAAGTTGTATAACCTAATGATGAAGGATGGAGACTCAATGATAGAACATCTAAACACATTCAAGATTATGGTAAGTCAACTATTATATGTTGATATTAATATATCAGATGCAGATCAAAGCATCAATTTGTTATTTTCTCTTCCAGACTTGTGGGATAGTTAGGTTGTTGCGATGGGTAGTAATTCAACTACTATAAGAATCCATGAAATAGTATCATCCTTACTATCGAAGGAGATCAAGAAAACATAGAAAGCCATAATGAAGATGCCTTGTATGTAAGAGGGCACTACCATAATAGAAATAAAATAAGTCTTTGAGTGGGAGATCTAAATCTAGGGGAAGATCTTAATCTCCATGAAAGTTCATAAAGGTATGTTGGAGACGTGGAAAAGAAGGGCCTTATAAGAAAGATTGTAGATCCAAAATTTCTAGGAAAAGGAAGGGATTTGAAGATGCTTCTTCCGCAAAAGCAAAAACATCCTCATATGAAGGAGGGGATGTGCACTTGTCTTCTTCAAGTACACAAGTAGATCACGAGGCATGGTTGGTCATCTCAGGCACATCCTTTCATATGACTCTTCACAGTGTGAGGTTTTGCTAGTATGAAAATTCAATGGTGGTATTGTTTTCCTAGGAGATAACTCACCAACCAAAATCATAAAGTGAATAAAACTCAAGCTAAAGCTCATGGGTGGAATAATTAGAACACTCCTTGGTGTTATACGCATTCTAGGATTGGCCATAAATTTGATTTTTGTAAGAAAAATGAGTGATGCATGTGTAAAGACAATGTTTGAAAAAGATACTTGCAGGATGATTCAAGGAGAAATGGAAGGGAGTTTAGATTGGATAAAGTTGTTTAGAAGCACTATTAGTGGTGGGTGTAACAATCCCATTGATCTTGAGAGTGGCGCTAAAGAAGGAAAAACTCTTGTGGTCTCTAGTGAAAATACTATGTTGTGGCATCAGAGATTAAGACATACTAGAGAGAAGGGCCTTCGAGTATTGCATGGTAATGGTATGGTATAAAGTAGGTCTAATTTTTCTCTATATTTTGATTTCTATGAAGATTGTTTATATGGGTAGTAGAATCATGGAATATTCTCCTTTGGTGCTACAAGGAAGGAGGGAATATTGCAGTTGGTGCAATGTGATGTGTATGGACTTGTGTCAATTCTATCACTAGAAAATCTGTGTACTATGTCTCATTTATAGTTAACTTCTTGAGGAATACATTGATTTGTATTTGTAGGAAAAAGTCTGAAGTCTTTGAAAAATTCAAAGAATTGACGACTCTTGTAAAAAATTAGATAGAGAAGAAAATTAAGGTGTCGAGGATAAATAATGGTGGATAATTGGAAGGAATTCAAAAAATTCTGTAAGAAGTGTGACATAGCAAGGAAGAAGACTACTCAATACACACCTCAACAAAATGGAGTTCCATAAAGGATAAACGAGATGTTCAGGGAGAAAGCAAGGAGTATGCTTAGTGATATTGGGTTAGGACAAGAATTTCAGGTAGAGACATTGAATATTGCATGTTACCTGGTAAATATATCATCTTCATCAACATTGGATGATAAAACTCCACATGAGGTATGGACTAGTAAAAAACCTTGTCTTAAACATCTTAGGGTATTTGGCTGTGATGCTTATGTACATGTGCCAAAGGAGAATAAAACCAAGCTAGCTAAGAAAGTTGAAAAGTTCTTTTATTGGATATAAATATGGTTTAAAAGGTTATAAGCTTTGGAATCCAGAAACTTAGAACATAGTGTATATTCGTGATGTGGTAATTAGAGAAGTCAAGAATGCTATAAAACACAAATTCCTACCAAGGGAGAAAAAACTAGAGAAGATAGAGTTTGGATTGAAGGATGATGAATTAGAACCTATAGAAGAACATGAGTAATAAGAAGAAGAAACATAAACTCTTGCATTGAGGAGATCAATTTGGGAATGAAGGTAGCCATACAAATATACTCCACCTTGTTTACATTCAAATTTTAAAATTTATTTATTTAATTTTTTTTTTAATTTTTTTTTAATTTTTTTAAATCTTATCATTGATGATGATCCTATAAATGTTAGGGAGGCAATGGATTTAGATGATGGAAAACTTTGGAAAAAGGCCATGGTTGAAGAAATGGTAGCCTTGGACAAGAATGAGGCTTGGGATCTAGTGGAGTTGTCTGTTGGAAGAAAGCCCATTGGTAGCAAGTGGGTTTTTAAGAAGTTGAATGTATAAGGTAGAGTGGAGAAACACAAATCTCTGTTAGTAGCAAAGGGTTATTCCCATGTAGAGGGAATTGAATTTGGTGATATTTTTTCTCCTATTTCCAAGTTAACTTATTAAATTTATTTTAGTTGTTTATTTTGATCGTAGAGTAGAATAGATGGATGTGAGGACAAAATTCCTACATGGGGATTTGGAAGAAGAAATCTACATGAAGTAGCCAAAAGGTGTTGCGATGAAAGGAAAGAAAATGCTAGTATGCAGGATGAAAAATTCCCTATATGGTTTAATCAATCACTAAGGATGTGGTATTAAAAATTGGTATGTATATACCGAAACTTGGCTTCATAATGAGCAAACCATATCATTACGTGTATTTTAAATTAAAGGGTGATCATGTTATTTATTTGGTCTTGTATGTGGATGATATGTTGCTGATTGAAAATGACAAGGAAATCATATAGGAAGTGAAAATTTAGTTGTCCTCTAAATTTAAGATGAAGGATCTCAGTGCTGGAAAATTTATTTTGGGCATGGAAATTAAAAGAGATTGGGTAAACAAGGAATTTGGTTAGGTTTGAGGAAGTATGATGAGAAATATTGCAGAGGTTTTATATGCATGAATGTAAACCAATAAAGGTTCCTATTCCTGTAGGTGTATAGTTATTTGTATATTTGTGTCCCATGTCATAGGAAGAGGAAGAGGACATGACCATGTTCCATATTCCATTGTAACTAGAAACTTGATGTATGCAATGGTCTGTACTAGACTAGACATTGCACATGTAGTGGGAGTATTGAGGAAGTATATGTCAAAACCAAGGAAGGAACATTGGACATCCATAAACAGGGTTTTCAAGTATTTGTGTGGCACTACTCGCTATGGATTATGATACCAAGGAAGACTAGCATTGGGTAGAGAGTTGGACATACATAGCTTTGTTGATGTAAATTGGGTTAGAGATTTGGATCACAGAAGATCTATAAGTGGGTACGTGTTAAACTAATTTTTTGGAACAATCTACTGGATGAGAAAAAGGTAATCTATAGTGGCACTCTCAACTACAAAAGCTAAATACATGGCAACCACTCATGCAAGCAAAAATTAATATGGTTATAGAGAATGTGTTCATGTACTGGGTTGGTATAACACATTGTAAGGATTGATTGTGATAGTTAGAGTGCAATCTTGTTGGAAAATAAACCAACTTATCATTCAAATACAAATTATATTGATGTCTAGTATCACTTTGTGAGAGATATTATTGTAGGTTAAGTGTTGTTGGAAAAAAAATGGATTTCGAAGAATGTTGTAGATCCATTAACAAAATCTATGAGTATTGAGAATATCTCTTGGTGTACAAAAATAATGGGCATTATTTCCCCATATTGTTTAATCATGTACTCTTGCGACCTTCGTGTGTGCAAAGAAAAAAACAAGTGGGAGAATGTCAAGTATGTGCTATTTTCTTTGTACGATTATCCCCACGCATTGTATAATGCATGTTGCACAACATAGGGGTCACAAGGGGGAGGAAACCCCCCTTGTTTCGAGGGTTTATAGGGGGGATGAGCCCCCCTTGCATGGGGCTTTGGGGGTAGCGCCCTTGAATTTTTTTTGAACGACTTTTTGAGTTTGTTTTTGGCACATGGTTTTTGCTAAAAGTAGTTTTGTGGTGCATGGTGGTTTTTCCCATGGTTTTGTAGTTTTGGTCATGGAACTACGGTTGTATTCTAGTCCAGGGTTAATGGATTAGTGGTTCATGGATGTCACGAGATATATATTTTATTGTAATTATGTACAAAAGAATATATATTGAAAAATTTTGCTAGTTTTCCCAGTTATTGGGTTTCCAGTATAAAAACTATATTTTAATATCCATGTTTGTCAATGTATCTTTTTTGTTTTATTAAGAATATGTTTGCAATAACTAGTTGTATAGGGTTAAAACCTACATGCTGTATGTAGATGACATTCTTCTTTTGGGTGATAAAACTAAGTTTGTTAAGGTCACTAAAGTCTAATTAAATAAGGAGTTTCATATGAAATTATCATATGTTTGGCATTGAAGTGAAAAGGGATCATCTAAATATTAAACTTTGGTTAATATAATAGAGGTACATTCAAGAAACACTTTAATAGTTTTGGAAAATGGATTGTAACCATATGGGAACACTTTTTTTAGTAAGATTAAGTTGTCAAAATGCATTTCTCTAAATTCAACCAAAGACATGTCAATGAAAGTATTTTCTAGGATAGTAGGAACACATATGTATGCTATAATATGTAGTAGGCTAGAAATTGCACAAGTAATGACAACGGTAAATAGGTTCACAACAAAACTTGGAAGGAAACACTGGATTGTTGTAAAGAGAATCAATGAATATCTACATGACACCAATGATTTTGGGATATGCTAAAAAGGGAAGAAGGGCACTTTCATACGAATTTAAGATTATCACAAATACATTTGGGATTAGAAAATGATGTTTATTATGGCATTAAGTTTGACAAAAACCTATTGCATTGATTTTGGCCTTCAATTGTCTATAACTCCAAAATAACTTATGTATGCCAATATATTGATTTTTATAAACATTTTGATATCGACCTGTTGCATTGAATTTTGCCTTCAATTGTCTATAACTCCAAAATAAAATTATGTATGCCAATATAGTGATATTTATAAACATTTTGATGTTGACGTGCTGACACCTTCAACCTCTAAACCAATCTCATATTTTCTTAGCACTCTGCTCCACTCTAAATCTTCATTTCACACCCGAAATGCCAATTTTAAACTTAAGAGAGGAATAATCACTGGAAAGCCAAATGAATAATTTAACACATCAACTACAGAAATGGGATTCAATTCATATCCAACCTTATATTTCAAGTTCTCTCTCCTGTATATACACAATCAACATATACTCTGTCTAACTAGAGTTACAAACCTTTCGTCCTTCTCTTGGCATTTTGGCCATATCGACACACACTCAATCAACCCTCTCTTGGCCTTTTCCTATATAACACACACACCTCTCTAATCTCAAATCCTATCTATTTTTATGTCCACATGCTTACAAAATTAAACCTAAGTATTATCAAACCAAAATTGGTTCGAATCCTAAAATATTTCCACAACAAACTCCTAAGATTCCTTAGACCCACAATATTATGAGGAATCTCTATGATCTCTCACTCTCCTTCTATAGCTCTACAAACTCTCGAAGTCCATACATTAATAATTCTCAATTATGGTTTCTACAATCTAATTACATCTTCTGGAAAATAATTGAATTAAGGGAACCCAATCGCTTCAGTAAATTTCAAATACTCCTTAGGTCTAGTCAAAGCGATTGAGTCTTGATGGGATTCATATTGCATCACATTGTGTAATCATGACGGTATTGGTGATATGGTTTTATCATTATAGTCATTATTACCACAATATTTTAATCCTGAGTGAATATTTCCATGCTTAACATGTTGTTTTATCGACGGTAAAATATTCACAGATCGATGTATTGATTTTAATTATTTGTACCACATCAAAATGTAGATGAACCATATACGCATACCCTTTTGGGGTTTGGTTTGTTGGAAAATGTAACTAGGTTCGGTCTTCATTTAATGTACTTGAGTAATCTTATAATGCACTTGTCAGAAGAATAAAGAAAATGATTTATTATTATTATTATTGTGAATTATTAAAGCATGGGTTTCATGCTTGGGTCACCATGTTTTAGGTCAAAGTCCCCATTGGGGACTTCTAGGATTTATTCTGAGTCAATAGAGTAATTTCACCTTTAAAGAGACCCTTCTTGGGCTTTTGAATCATGTAAAAATGTTTAGTATTGAGTCAAATATGATTTATGCATCCTCCACCCCAAGTCGGTCTAGAAGAGACCAAGTCGGCCTAAGGACCCTTATTCGACCTCCCATGAAGGCTATACATATAAGAAATTCAAATTCATTTGGAGCAACATTCTCACTAGAAGTTCAATATCTCTTGTAGCTGGGAAGAAGTTCGAAGTTTGTTGTCGTGAAGTCGAAAGAAGTGCGGGTTTGGGGAAGTCTAAGGAGAAGAAGAAAATCGAAATTTTGGTGTCCCTCTCTCTCTGTTTCGTGCTCTAGATTAGGAGATTGAATTCTTCCAAATTTTACTGCTGTCGGAAGCCATATGTTGTCGGAAGCTGCTGCCTAGTTGAAGTTGCTGGAAAGGGGTCGAAATTCTGGAGATTGACTTGGTGTGGAGGGATGGTTTGGTTTTTGTGTAGGGTGAAGAGTCTCAAAGAATACTATTGAAATGAAGAATTTCTTGACTAGGATTTCCCCTCGAGGGGGGTTTTTCCATTAGGGGAATTTTGAGGTCTAAAATGGGCCTCCTAAGGAAGTTATAGAATAATAGTGGAAATAATAAAATAAGATTTGGTTACGTCATTAAATTTTAGAGGGAAAGAAGAAAAAAATACTTTTTCAACTCGTATTTTCAACTTATCTCCCTATGGATTTACCCAAATTTCAAGCGGGAACACTCTTTGGATGCAAAATTTGATTCCTCATCAAAGGTGTACCATGTTGCATACTTTCGATGGACCCTCCTACACGAAAAATGAAAAATACATGAAAACGTGATTACAATTATGTTTTTTCATGTATTTCTATTTTTTCGTTTAGCAGGGTCCATTGAAAGTATTCAACATGGGTACTCTTTGGATGAGGAATTAAATTTTTCATCCAATAAGTACTCTCACTCGAAATTTGAGTAAAACCTTAGGGAGATAAGTTGAAAAAGAAGTTTTATTATTTTATTATTTTTTAATCTTTTTACCTTTTTACCCCAAAAATGGTGAATCATCCCCCATGATTGACATCATCATCCTGAATCCTTTTGGTTCTTATAAAGTTTATTTTGGTTTTACATTTTTCTTAGGAGGCCCATTTTAGACCTCAAAAGTTCTCTAATTTCCTGACATTGAGTGCCTACATCTGGTGTCTATTGTTTTTTGTGTTGTTGCTTTGGTAATTGCTTAATGAACTAAAAGAAAGAAGATATAAAGAATCGTGATTCGTAATAGAAATAAACATCACAAGTAATTATCAAGAATAAGAAAATATTTCTGCCTTTTTAATTTTCTAACATGGTTTCAGAGCTTTGGTGAAGAATGAAGAAAAAGAAAGTCTTCAAAAATTGATCAAACTACCATTCATAAGATCATCTCAGGGAAGGAATAAAGGACAACCTTGTCCCATTAATAGCCAACATCAACCATGCTTAGGAAATGTATGGAGTTTTGTCAAAGTTATTCACTATTAAGAACATTGGTCGAGTAGCTACTTTGAAAAACGAGCTAAAGGACTACAAAGATGACTAAAGAAGACACATTGACCTCCTTCTTTGTAAATATAGCAAGAATCAGGATTGAAATTTTGGCCATTTACGAAATTGTTCCAGATAAAGAACTTGTGGTCACTGCTCTATTAGGATTTCCACCTACTTGGGGTGCATTTGCTATAGGAATTAACAGTTGGAAGGTAGCTCCCACTTTTCAAGAACTATGGACTACCTGCAGTAAGGAATAATTAAGGATATCATTAGATGCCAATCCTGAAGGAGTATCCAATTCCTACATTGCTCAACATAAAGGAAATAAATTGAAGGATCAAGGAATAAAGTTGACATGTCCAAGGTAGAATGCTATCAATGCCATAAGAAGGGTCACTGTAGGAATGACTGTCTCGACAATCTGAGAAACAAGAAGAGAGAAACAAATCAAGACAACCTTACTGAAGAAGGAGACCCAAAGAAAGTCAAGACCGAAGAATTTGACATTAGAGACTTACACTACTAAGTCCTTTGCTTGTAGCTTTAGATATCTTATTTTATATTTTAATGTTTTAGAATTTATAGGTCTTTAACATATTTTTAGAAAATAAATTTTATTGTTTTTATAAGTTTATAGGTTTCCCTCAAGCTTTGGATGGAGCCCTCAACGACTTCCAAAGATAATTATATCATTTCCTTTCAGTTACTAGTTTCATGTGCTTGTTTAAGTTTTAGTTATATTAATTCTAATCACCTTTCTCCCTCTATTGTCTTGATTAAGAAAACATCTACTATATTCTCAAGGAATACCAAGGAAGAACTCTCAAGACATGGTTTGTCAAGAAACAAAGATATGCTTTAAAACATTGACTTCTTTATGATAAATGTTCATTCATCTGACAATATATTACTAAAATTGTTGTGTCTTGCCATAATGAATCATATTAATTCTTATTTTTGGTGATTCATCACTTGATAAATCTACCCCACTCCTACTCTTAATTGTTTTTATAGAACCTTAGACAGGTTCTCTGGAAAAACCCTAACTTAGGGGTATGCTAATATGAATGTATGAAACCCTAAATTGCTTAGTGTTGGACGTTGGGTTCACCGCTCCCTGTGTGTTTCGCGACATGGACTAACCGCCTCTTGTGGATCCTAACTTTGGTGATTGTAGCAGAGACTAATGTCGACAGGTTTTTGTCTAACGAAAATTGTGATTCCAACAAGTGGTATTAGAGCGACAGGTCTTGAGTTCGAAACTCACCTGGCTCATGTTGGGGGGGAGATTGTTGGACATTGGGTTTAATGCTCCCCGTGTGTTTCGCGACATGGAATAACTGCCTCTCGTGGATCCTAACTCTGGCGATTGTAGCAGAGACTAATGCCTGCGAGTTTTGGTCTAACAACAATAATGATTCCAACACTTAGGTCTATTGTGAAATTCTATTTGAATTTTTTTATTGATGATGTCATGTTTAGAATTTTGGTATGATTAGGAAAACCTAACTTGTTAGGGTTGAATGATAAATTGTAAAGTCATGGACCTTTGAAAAATTAGTAATTTTGTTTTTTCTATGTTCCTATATTGAAATCCTAACTCATTAGGGTTTGGTGGAATGTGTAGGCAAGACCCTTATAATGTCTTAGAAATGATTTCCTTGGTATATGTGTGTTTATCTGATCAAACCCTAATCTAATCAAATTTTTTATTGATATGTTGTGAATTTGGGTTTGTCTATGATATGAAATGACTTTGCTTGATGATGAAACCTTAGGTATATGAATATATGTCCTTTGTGATTTAAACCCTAGCTTGGTCTAGGTCAGTGTATGTCTAATGTATTAATGTTGTTGGACATATGATATGCCTTTGCATGATAATGAATTCCTAGATACATGTGTTAACCTAGCTATTGATGGTCATAAGTTTTAGGATTTAATATAAGTCCTTGTCTGAGATTCTAGGATGATGATATATGGAAATATATGGTTTTGTAGCTAAACCCTAGTGGTAATTAAAATTCTCTAGTATGTGTGATATAACAATTTGAGATCTATTTATATAATAATGGTTGAGGTTATGAAAATGAAATTTTAGGGTTTTTAATTTCAACCTTCGTAGAAGTAAAAATATCTGATTAGTAATGACAATATGATGATTTTATATTTGTGTAAGATTGTTGAAATATGGGTTTTGATTGGATTTGATGGTTGATTGAAAATCTATGGTTTGTAACTAACTCTAGTGGAAGTTGGTCATATTAATGAATAAGCTGTGATTGACTTTGATTGATTTTCTTGTATGAAATCTAGAATTTGTCTAAATATCTAGTGGAAAGTCTAACATATGAATTTTGAAAGTTGTTAGATATCTTATAGATCTATATTTAAATTGTTTCTAGGGTTTTCTATATGTTGTAGTAGGTTGTGTTACACCTTTGAAAGAAACATTGAAACCCTAGATAGAATAAAAGTTGTTATGATGTAGTCTAGGGTTTATGACAAAGTCCCTAGAAAAATGTTGAAGAGTATATGTCTCTTATTTGTAATTAAGTTTTGGGTATATGATATGTATAAAATTGAAATGATTCCATGATGCTGATCTGACTAACTTCATGCTTCTATAGATTTGGTTATACTTGCTACCTAAGTTGTGCAAGTACACAATCTTAAATATGGTGAAGATGCTCATTGATATGATAAGCATGATGAGGATGATAATAACTATGATGAAATGGTTGGAAGCCACGAAAAATTCTCTGATGACAAAAATAAGAAGCTGATCTCCCTTAGGAAGCCTGAATAAAAGAGACATCCCTAAGATTAAGAGGGAGTCTGGATAAATAAATGCTCCCTGGTTGAGGGGGAGGGCATAGCTTGCTTTTGATTGAAGAATGAATTTAAGAGGACATGTTGCTGCATGAGAAGTAGGAGAAGGAAAGCGTATGATGAAGGAATCTTCTGTCAAAGATTTAGTCGATAGTCCTTCTATGAAAAGTTGAGAAGCAACATCAAGTTATATGAAAAACCTCGGAGGTTTGTATTTGTTTATGTACATGTCAAAGTATATTATTTATTGGGGTTGTGTTTGTACAGGTAAATCTATCGAAGGATTTGATAGCATGTTGGTTACCAGCCTGTTTGATTGGGGTATATTGGTCACCCTTGATCTACTGGATCAAGGGGGGTTGAGGCTTTGTGGGTGAAGCATTTTCTGGGAGGACATCTGCTTGACACTTTGTGTTGATGTGTAGGTCCCGATGTTGGAAAGGTTGAGTTGAATAAAGAGCTTTGATTTTTGGATACACACCTGGATCCTTGGGTCGATGGTTAGTAACTAAGCCTGATGGTACCTAAAAGGGATGAAAGCTTGAGTCCATATTAATCTCACATGGATAGATTTCCCTGGTCAGGAATCTAGTCCGTGGCATTGCAGTGCCTAAATTGTTGAGAGATTAATAGATAGATTGCCTTGGTTAGGATTATAGTCTATGGAATTGGGGTACCTAAAGTTTTTCATTGTTCATATAGTGTGAGAACTTCCATTGTACTTGTATATGATTAATACCTCCCTAGTTAAGAGGGAGTGTTGGAAAATGTAAGTAGGTTCGGTATTCATTTAATGTACTTGAGTCATCTTGTAATGTACTTGGCAAAAGAATAAAGAAAACAAATTTTATTATTATTATTGTGACTTATTAAAGAACGAGTTTCATGCTTGGGTCACCATGTTTTAGGTCAAAGTACCCGTTGAGGACTTATAGGATTTATTTTGAGTCAAAAGAGCCATTGTACTTTTAAAGAGACCATTCTTGGGCTTTTGAATCATGTAAAAAGGTTTAGTACCGAGTCAAATATTATTTATGTATCCTCCACACCAAGTTAGCCTAAGGAACCTTATTCGACCTCACATGAAGGCTATCAATACAAGCAATTCAAAGAGCACACTCTCTCACAAAAATTTCAATATCTATTTTAGTTGGGAAGAAGTTCAAAGTCTGTTGTTGGGAATCCAAAAGAAGTGCAGGTTTTGGGAAGTCTAAGGAGAAGAAGAAAATCTAAATTTTGGTGCCTCTCTCTCTCTGTTTCGTGCTCTAGATTGGGCGATCGAAGTCTTCCAAGTTTTACTACTGCTGGAAGCCCTATGTTGCTGGAAGCTCTTGCCTAATCGAAATTGCTGGAAAGGGGTCGAAATTATAGAGGCCGACTTGGTGTGGAGGGAAGGTCTGGTCTTTGTCTATGGTGAAGAGTCTCAAATAATACTATTGAAAATAATACTTTCTTGACTGGGTTTTCCCCTTGAGGGGATTTCCCCCCGGCATAGTGCCTACATTTGGTGTCTATTGTTTTATGTGCTACTGCTTTGGTAATTGCATCATAATAACAACAAACATCACAAGTAATTATCAAGAATAAGAAAATATTTCTGCCTTTTTGATTTTCTAACATGTTTCTTAGGTAGGCATTGAACAAATCACATTTTCAAGTAGATAAAAAAATTGAATCAATATAAAATTATGGAAAAAAGAATATTTAGAAAGGAAATATATACTTAGATTAAAGGGTATAAATAAATACAAAAAACATAGTACAATTGGAAACATAATAGTTTGGCAGGGAATATTTAGTAGATATGGAAAAGAGAATATTTAAAAAGGGAATATAATACTTAGATTAAAGGTTATAAATAAATACAAAAAACATAGTACATTGATTAAAATGGAAACATAATAACTTGGTATGGAATATTTTGTAGTTCTATCTACTAAATTGTGAGATCATAAGCTTCTTTATAATTAAAATTATTAATTTCCAATGGGGACAATGTTGATGCACAAGAAATATAGAGAAATGTTGAGGAAATTCTCAAAATATTTAGAGATAATATTGGTTATACTAATTATAATGAATATGATGATTTTGAATATTATAACACGTTGAAATCCTAATTTAAACAAACTAGCTTTGATAGGTACCAACTACAAGTGTTATAATCCATGCAAAAATACAAGTGGATTTGAAGATAGTAATAGTTTTTATCTCAGTAGCTAAAAAATATTGTTGGAAACATGGGCACATATTAGGGGGTTTAGTTATTAACATATCATATTTTTGTTTTTATTTACAAAGGTCAACATGTTAAGTGGGTTTCTCAAAGAAAATCTTATTGAGATCAATGGAGTTTAAGTTCATGATATTAAGTCCATTGATGACAACATTGGGGAAGACCATATAATTGAAGAAAATGATAATGATATACTAGTGAATGATGGGATAACTTGTTTGATTCGCAGCACCATGGCACATGTAGATGGATATGTACTCATGGATGATGATTCTAGGATGTGTGAGAACCCTTTAATTGATCTAGAAAATAAACCCTTATATGTTGGGTTGAAGACAAGTCTTCTATTTGTCATTTTGTTGTTGGTGAACCTTGTGAAATTTACTTAATAACAGTAACCATAAATTAATATTCTAACTTATACAATTTATTTTTCTTCAGAAATTATTATGAAAAATATTGATTAATTCACTAATGCACTATTCACAAATAAAACAAATTAACTGAGCAATAATGCACACACACAAATTTGACACCGTTATTTTTGGACAAATCATCCCTGGAAAAACCCTAATGTGGGGAAAAATAGTCTGTAGATGAGGGTTTTATTTTTAATTCTTAGACATATTAAAGAGTACATAAAATACTTTCCAAACACTGGCAAGGCTCTAGTAAATTTTCTCCACTGGAAAAATCAATCTGGAAACACAAAGTTTCCTTCTAAAATCAAATCAAAATCCTGCCTGCAATTCACACTCTTTCTTGAAAGTTGCATTGGAAATTTTTTGGAAGTGTGTATGACCAATTGGAATTCACATTGCCTTAGGAAAATAATTCATGCAACCCCTTTTGTCTTCCTACAAGTCCCACAGACAAATAACACTTCCTCTGACACCTGTCTCTGACAACTAGAAATCGATCTGCTACCTAGCTCTGTGCACTGGCTAATTCACAGTGGCTAGTGTGAAATATCTATAGAATGATTCAAACTTTATTACCTTCTCTTATAATGGTGGAATTTTGTGACAAATTCCTCTGGCAATCACTCCTCAATTCTTGCTACTAAAACCGTTGTTGCTAACATCTCCCTTCCCTTGCTAATCACTACAAATGGGTAAATTGAACTCCTTGAGTTATTTCTAATGTCCCCATTGAATTACTCTTATAATCTATTATTGAGAAACCAACGACCATGATCAAATCTTAATCAATGGCTAAGATCATCTTGACCCGATTAAAGACTTTTTCGTAAGTCTCTAGAGGAAAATCAATTTTCCGCAATTAAACTGTTTTAATTAACCAATTTTCCTAACTTATTTTTAGGAAAATAATTAATAATTGGATAATTAATCTAATGGAGGTGTTTCTTGCGAAACCTTTTCTATGTATTGGAGAAAATTTCTTCCTTAGCCTCATAAACACCATAGAGACTAGAACACCTATCTGATGCTACCAAAAAATAACACTCCTTATTAGCGAGGAAGTGTTCTCCACTACTCCCATTTTATCCTTGAAGTAGACAAACTTTTCCTTCCCCGAGGCCTTCGTGAGAATGTATGAAACCTACTGAACTGTGGGAATATGCTATAGCTGAACTTATCCACAAATTGGTCCATGTACAACGTGATTTATCTTATAGATCCAACGATATCCGACTACTTCCTTGTCTATCGACCAAGGAAACAACCCCCCATAACTCATTGATAATGATGAAGTTGAACTCCTCCACCATGGCATCCTTCCACACTTGATGCTGTGCAACCTCATCATAATTGGAAGGCTCCTTGTCGACGACCTCTATCACCAATTCCTTGTACTTTTATAGTTGTATGTGCTCTCTCGTGCTCGCTCGAGGAGCTCCCATGAACTCCTAAAGATATATCAACATCTAAAGCACCTCTCTATTTATTATACTGATGAGGATGGTTGGAGATTCATGCTCCTCATATTTACTCTATTGATCGATGTGCTGTAAACTCATAGGAAATCCTACACCTGAGCTAGTGCTCCTACTGATAATTGTACTCATGCTTTGATGTCCCTGTGGTTTTTTCTCAACCCTTGAAGCTTTCTCTTTCCCACTCTGTTCATCTGCTGACAAATCACAAGATCTCCTGAAGGATTTATCCTCCTGGAACTTCACGTATCGTCTCATGGTGATCCTCTTGGTACCATGAATATAGATCATGTATGCCTTGGATGTATTGTTGTAACCAATGAAATATGCCTTCTTTGTACTCTGATCAAGTTTGGTGCGTTTATCATCTGGATCATGACATTACACTATGCTGTTAGAGATATGTAAGTTCCTAAACCTCTGGTTTCTTCCCTATAAAGACCTCCTTTGGGGTTATCTTCCCCAACTCTCTGTGAGGAACCTTGTTTTGTATGTACACTACCATGCTACATGCCTCTACCCATAAAAAATTGGGCATATTCTAGGCATATAACATCGAATTTGTTGCCCCAAAAATCGTCTAGTTCCTCCCTTCTGCAATGCCATTATGCTGTGGATTGTATGGATCTGTCCACTCTTTACTGATGCGCTCCTTCACACCTAATCTCATGAAATCCTTATTTGTGTACTCGCCTCCATTATCCATACGAATCACCTTGATACTTTTTCCTGTTGTGTTCTCGACAAGAGCCTTGAAATCTTGGAAGCGACTGAAGACACCATCATTTGTATTCAGAAAATATATCCAAGATTTACTAGAGAAGTCATCTATGAAGGTCACAAACTAATTGTAACCCTCGAGAGATATGGTGGACATTGGGCCACAAATATCTGAGTGTACTAATTACAACATACCACTAGATCTACTGCCACTCCTTGGGAACATTTAATTTGTGAATTTATCAAGTACACACCCCTTGTAGATATCATCGTGTTATGTGCTCAATTATGGAACACCCGCCATGGTGTCCTTGAGAAATCTGAGTGCTCCATGATGTAAATTTACCATCCTCCTATGCCATAACTCTCCCAAGTCTCTGCTACTGCTACTGCTGTTGATCAATGACTTTGGAGAATCAAACTACAACTTGTATACCTTTTTGCTTCAAACCCTAATATATTTGACCTTTTTCCGACTCCGGTGTTTGATTAACACCTTCTTCCCCACGAGGTAGAAATTGTACCACTTGTCTTGCAGCACAAATACTAAAATCAATTTCATGCCTAAACCTGTAACACCTTTTTCCTGATGAAGTAGACATTGTACCCCTTGTCCTGTAGTGTGGATACTGAAATTAGGTTAATTCCTAAACCTTGGACATGCAACACATTTATAACACTGATATTCTTTCTTAACTCCCTTTGAATGTTGATGGCGTCTCTTCAAACTGTAGTACATTTCATCTTGTTTCCCATCTAAATATGGAAGTCCATCTCCCTCTCCCTGTAGATGGAGAAGTAGTGTCTAACCCCTGTCATATGTGATGATGCTCCACTGTCTATGTACCATACACCTGTGGATGTAGATATAGAGAGGAAAGTTATGAGAGTGAATTCATATTCCAACTTGGAAGAAAAATACTCAATGTCCATTGAAGTTGTTGTCAACTTCCCCTTCTTGTCTCTCTTCCAACTAGGACATTGGATGACATAGTGAGCATGTTGAACACAACCAAAACATTTGACCTTTGATAGGTCCTTCTTCTTCTTCTCTCCTTTCGATCTTGTCCCTTATTGGGAACCTTCTTCCTTTTTCCTTTCCTTCTAGGGCGACACTATCCTACTCGTTTTCCACCTTTGGTGCCTTGTCACTGCTATTGGTGCCATTGACTGAGCTGAGCCTAATCTCCTCCTGTGTGAAGTCACTCCTTAGGTGATCCCAATCTAGAATTTTGTCTTGACCAAAAATTACTTGGAAAAACATACTCCATTCCTTTGAGAACTCATTGAGTGTTTTGAAAACTAACTCATGATCACTTGGTTTCTCCCCTATTGCAACCGATTTATTCCTGACAAGTCGAAATCTCGTGAAATAAATAAGTTATGTCTTCACCCTTATGAATTTTGATTGTCCTCAACCTTTCCTTGAGAATCATTTTCTTGTTTTTTGAGGGATCCTGGTACAGTTTTATGATGACATCCCACATTTTCTTCGCTTTCCCTTTCTCTGTGATATGCAAAACAATATGGTCCTTGAGTCCATCAAGGATCATCCTCTTCGTTTTAGAATTATCCTTTTTATAGGTTATCAACTGATGTTGATATTTCGGTATGAAAATCACATTCTCTTCATACTCCTGAGGCCATACTCATCCAAAAGGAGTGACATCTTGGCCTTCCAAACACCAAAGTTGGAGGCTCCATCCAACCTGTCCCAATCTCTCAATCTTGCTGCAACCATCCATGAAATCTGCAAAACTAAAAGAAATTGGAGAAATTACTGAAGAAATCAAACTGGGTTAAAAGCCCTTGTTTTCTCTTCTTGTGCCCTTCACTGATTACTTCTGCAAACCCTTTGCACTTAGACCTGCTCTAATACCATGTGAATTTTACTTAATTGTAGTAACCAAAAGTTAATCTTCTAACTTATTTAGTTTAATTGTCTTGAGAAATTATTATGAGAAATAATGATTAATTCACCACTAAAATTTTCACAATAGAATATAGGAACTAAGAAATAATGCACACACACATAATTTTAACACCGATTTTTTTGGATAAATTGTCCATGTAAAAATCCAAATGTCGGGAAAACAAGTCTGTAGATGAGGATTTTATTATTAATTCTTCAACAAATTAACGAGTACATCAACTATTTTCCTGACACTCGCAAGGGTGCAATAAATTTTCTCCACTGGAAAAATCAATTTGGAAACACAAATTTTCATTTTGCAAATCAAATTAGCCTCCTTCCTGCAAATCACACTCCTCTCTACAATTCAAACTCGAAATATTTGTAGAATTTAATGTGTAGATCCTAAATTACTCATGAAATTTACTAAATCACAAGACTAGAATCTATTCTACCAATCTCTGGAAGTAAATTCACGATTGAGAACACAAATCATTAACACACATCAAGATTCAATACACATACATAGAGATATATCTAGCGGAAAGAAACTGCTCAAAACCACTTACTATCTATATTGTATTATTGAAAGAATATGGATGAATACAATATGCTCTGCTCAACCTTGAGCTCAATCAACACAATTTTATTCTATCCTCTGCCTGACTAACTGACTTTGGCCAAAACTTAGCCAATTTTCAAGCCCTCCAAGCTCGTATTTCCTTCCACTATTTGATGACCAATTAGCCACTATTAAATAGGGAATATGCTCATTAATAATTTCACAATTCCTTTAGGCCCTCCTTTGACTGAATGCATGACCTGTACAACTTGGAAAATTCTACAACTGATAGTACACTACCTGTTGTAGCAACAACCCCTGTTTTGGATTTTTGTTTTTCTTAATTAGGTTTATTCTATAGAAAATATATTAAAACAAAAAAACATTAAGATAATGCATAAAACTCATAAAAAAGAAAAAATTTCCATAAAAATCCCGAATAATCTTTCAGCGAATTAGTCAGATGCCTTAGCTTTCTTTTCGGCGAGCTGTCCAAAATTGTTTCAGTGAACTGCCCTTTTGTTGTTTCAAAAAACTGCCCTTTTGTCGTATCAACGAATTTATTTTTTTGTCGGGCCGACGAATGCATTATTTTCATGTGCAATCCCTTCACCGATTCTATTTTTCTTTTTCCCTGCTTATTGTGATTTTCTCTTCGCCGAATCGTGCTGTTCAGAATAAGGAATTCGACAATTACCATGTTGGCGCATCGACGATTTGTTCGGTTCGGTTATTCATTAATGACTGGCATGTTGCACATCCCAAGATTATTAATTAATCCACGTCGCCATTAATTGGCTATTCGTGGTAATAAGCATCTTATGATTGGCCGGTGATATCAAGACTGCGCATTAAAATTCTTACATCCTATCAATTAAAGTTGGAAGTGTTCGAATTTATGTGTAAAACCCAGCTGCGGATCTAGCCCATGTGATTTGGAATGATTGGAATTTATTTTTCAGACCTCGGGGTAGGATTTTCTTTTCTCTATATATGCTTGCAGCAGGCTAGTCTTTGCACCATGCATAATTCTTCTTGTTTCTTCACTAAGTGCCAAGACTGTGTGTGTTGCTAAACTGTAGCTTTTCACGTAAGCATTTGCATCTCATGGCATTTTTAATTTTATGAACTGATATGCTGTATGTAAATAAAAGCTGATGTTAGCTTCGCTGTTTGGCAAGTTTTTGATTGTCCTCATGCCGCATCAAAAGAGAAGCATTCCTCGGAATATGCAAATTCATAAGGCTCCCGGGGAGGAGGCCTTGAATGTCATTATGGAGGACTTGTCTATTGGTTGCTCGTTTTCAGATACTACGCACAAGGTTGGTGGCAAAGACACGCCATACTGGAGTAAGCTATCTGTATTTTCAATACCAGCAATATCCTGCACCGCATGATGAACCACCAGAAAATATAGTAGAAGAAGCTGAAGATGCAGACGCTGACGAATGTGTTAGAGTCCATAGGTCGGATATCATTCTTGTTGGCACCCACCCCACCATGTTTCCTTACTTAAGATGTTATTTGGTGGATATTGCAGTTCGTTGATATTCCCCGCAGGCAGTTTCTCAGTGCTTTGGGTCTAGTAAATGGGTCCTTTCGGTCAGAGGATCTTAGGAAATTATACAAGCTTCCACCACCCACTGATTGGTACAATCAAAAATATATTGATATGTTCAACATGAAGAATGAGGACTATCTAGAGAATATCAAGGAATGGTGGGCTCTGGATAAGGACCCCACACAAAAAGAAATTGGGATCTACTTAGTTAATTCTCTAAAGTCGCCTTATCGAGAAGTCGCGTCCATGATTAGCAGATTGTATGGGATGGAAAATTGCACCATTTTTTAGATAGTCTGGGTCCTTTTAATGTCCGGGGTGGTCGATGAGGGTTAAAATTTCAATTGGGCTGATATCCTGTCCTCTAGTCTGGCAAAGGCCATTTTTGAAGCTAAAGGGTCGTCATCCTCACAGCCTGCGGTGTTCTTCATGTCTGCGTATGTCCTTGAATGTGTGTGTGCTTGCAATGTGTTCTCAGGAATGGACTGGAAGTGGAACCCTACTAGGGCTCCAATACATATCTACTGCAGCCAGTTGTGGTCATCAAGGTATGAATTTTTATTCTATCAGATCTTCGAGCACTTTATTCCAAAATTTCACATTATCATATGTGCACATCCTCCTCCAAGATTCTACGTGGAGGGAAAAAAGTCGCTGGGAACAATAGGGGATTGGTATGTGGAAAAGGTCTATTCCTACATCAGAGTGTATGGGTTGATCAAAGCCCCACATTAACTTCCAATGTATGTTCCGAACAGATTGTTGTTGAGAGAAATATCGTATTAGGTGACTTATGGAGGTATTGGCAAAGGTTTGAAGGATAGTGGAAAGAGGCAGTGGCCAAATTACCCAATTGTTCTAAGTGAATATAAGCTTGGAGCTTATAGCCACGCCGTTGACAAAAAAAATCGTATAAGAAACATCCCTTTGGCCCATGCCCCTTATAGGATGCCTGACCCGCTCTCAATATTTAAGAAGAATTTGTTGAGTTTGAAGATGGGAAATCGCTATGATCACTAGGGGACACCCGATGATAGTATGCATTGCTGAGCAGATAGTTTTGCAGATGTTTTGGAAGGAATCCAAGCCCTAAAAGTTCAGGAAGTAAAGAAGAGGTGGGAAGCCTATCAAATCAAAAGGTTGGAGACCGCTGCTGCTGCAAGAGAAAAGTTTGACACAGAGCAGCAGGAGTTAGCAAAGACTCAAGAATTGGAAAGCCCTGAGTTAAACTTTGCCACCACAAGTGTAGGGACTTCTGGCTCCTCTGTTCATATTGATCTCGAAGTTGATCCTGTCATTGAAAATTTGAAGCAGGCTGAGTCAGAGGCTAAGACAAAGCAGGTCAGAGCAGAAGCCCATGATAAAATAATTCAAGAGGAAGCTAAAGCCGCGGAAAGGCTGAAGCAGAGAGAAAAAGAGCAGGCGGAAGAAGAATCTGCTTGTCAAGAAAGAGAACATTTGAAGGCCGAGAAGGCTGAAGTAGCGAGGAAAGCCCAGGAGCTGGAAGAAGAGAAAAATAAGTGAGTAGAAGCTGCAAAGTTGACAATTCATAATCAAGAGGTGCATCATACTATGCCTCTAGCCTCTATTCCGGGTGTTTCCGACGCGAGTATTGCAGAATTGGAGCATCTTGACATTGTGCATGATTCAGTGGTTCCCATGTCAAATTATTTATTCAGTCGAAAAGAGAGAGGGGTAGTCTCTCGCCCTAGGAAAAGAGGAAGGACCAAGGAAGGAAGTTATCCGATCTCGGAATTTCCTAGCGATCCTCCTGTGGTCGTGTGGAAGTTGGGGGATGGGCTAGTAATGCATCAAAATTTGGACTCTGCAGCCTTGTTGTGATCTCTCACAACAACTAATGAGTTAACTATTTTCGAAGCGCACCAATTTATTTCTAAGCTTCAAATGCAGATCTCTGGCTTTGAATCAGAGAAGGTAGAATTGCAAGGAAGAATCCAAGAACTAGCTCAAAGGTTTGTTAATGCGTAAGCGGAGAATGAGCATCAATTGAAAGAAGTCACAAACGAGCACCATAAATCCATATCGCAGGTCCAAGACAATTGCCAGCCTCTCATTGAGTCTAAAAAAGCAGAAAGGGAGGAGGTGATTGCGCGGGCCCAAGTAGAAAAGGTTGAGTTGTTGCATCAGATTGAAGTCTTAAGAAATAAACCAAGCGGTTTAGATGGGCTCTTTGCAGAAATAAGGGATTTAAGCAGGGATGTGAGAGAACTCATGAGGCATTTTATCAGTGCCTGCTTATGGTTCATTCAGGCTATCAAGATGCCTTGCGTTGTGGAAGTGAGCTAGTTGTTAAAGGGAGTCAAATCAAGGAAATTTAAGCCATGCTAAAGGCTATAGAATCATTCGAAGCTTGATTCATCACTAAGAATTTGGATATCCCAAGACTGTCGCGTCATGAAAGGATGATTCATAGGGCTGTGTTCGATGACTTGCTAGCAGCAGTCTTTGCAGCTCCTAGTGCTAGTAAAGACACCATTCAATGATGCAAAGAGGTGTGGAGAACGGGTGCAAAGATCTCGTTTGTGTGTGGTATGCCCCCCTTTGTTACCATCGCTGAGGTTGTACCTGAGCACTTCATACCGATATTCCCATTTCTAAAAGACACA
Organism: Pinus albicaulis; assembly: GCA_034641835.2. NCBI lineage: Eukaryota > Viridiplantae > Streptophyta > Pinopsida > Pinales > Pinaceae > Pinus > Pinus albicaulis. The sequence goes on from CM076582.1 coordinate 370,892,943, forward strand.
TAGATCGCTAGTCAGTTTCTAGGCTTAGCACCAACTGCGCAGGAGGTTGTGGCTGATCTAATCACCAAGCCAACTAAGACATTGTACATGATTAGAAATTTCATCCAATGCATGGAGAAGAGCCATTTGTCCATCTCAAATTACTTATCTTTGTACCGATATCGTCTCGATCAGGTGGACCCAGCTCGGTTAGAGTCAATCGTGACTGTTGGAGAGGTAAATCCCCTCTGCGGACAGAGGCGATCCCTACTAGCCCAGATCGGGTCTAGCAATAATCAGTCACACAGTGACGCAGGTCTCTAGTTACAAAAACGAAAAAACATAACGAATTTCATACCTCAGGTCCTGCGCAATGGTCGTTGAAGAAAGGATGAGGCTTCCCATCCTCCACTTTGGCAGATCACGATCCTTCTTCTTAACACGTCCGAACACCTGCACACATGCGAAGAAACACAACGATACACAACATAGAGTCTAAATCTTGTAACCATACATCAGTCAGAGAGGATGTAATTCATTGCATAAAAAACAAAGACACATGAATGAAACCATAACCAAAGTCGATTATCATTAACAATAACGAAAGAAAGATACAACCCAAGGCACTGACGCTGGATCTTCCTTCGGCGGGTCGACAGCGGAGCACGTCTCAATGAAGCTCGTAGGGAATGGGCAAAGCTCTCTCTCTTCGGCTTGGCTCTCAAAGGCTGTCTAGTGATAGTATCCTTGCTATAGATTCAACTCTTGCTTCTATGACCACTAGCTTTCTAAGGGAAAATGACAAGCTTATATAGATGGTGGAAGGTAAGTTGGGATCCCTACAATTGTGGGATTGGCCCTATCCTCAAGGAAGCTTCCATGATAGGTGGAAAACCACCTCCCATACATGAAGATCCGGAGCCAAACCTCCCAACTCATTTCAGAGACTCGTTCAGGAGTTGGTTGAAATCAAACTTCCGCCATTTATTTTTAAAAACAATCCTTATTAAGCTTCGCGTGATCAATACACTGGGATAGAGCACTAGTTGGCACGCCCTCTTTGGTGGATTTTCCCCATTTGTGCCAGGGCTGAATTGGCCAGTCGCGCCAAGGCCAAAAGATCAGTTTTTCGGGTTTTTCAAAGGAAACTTTCTTCAGAGGAATGATTGTCCTTGTCAAGGGGGATGCCATGAAAGTGGTTTCAGGTTATTTCACTGCTCACAGGTCACAAAAGAGGCCCTCCAATGTGCGGGACTGGGGATTGCAGGGACGGTGACAAATTACTGTGTAACACATTCCCCCTAAAGCATGAGGCCCGAAAGAGAGAGAGGGGTGAAATGCTTTATGAGAACGTGCCCAACTGAAAACACTACTGTCGGAAAACCTGCATAGACAAGTACAACTGATATCTCCAATACATGATATGTGGTATGGGCGCAGCCATCCATAACAGAGTATACAATAATCAGGATCCAAGGTATGGACGCAACCATCTAGAAAGGATCAATAAGCGGACTCAGGTATGGTCATAGCCATCCAATCAATGAGTCACGTAACCAATCATTGTAACCCAAAAAATCCGCAGCCTGGATTCCATCAGACAAAACCCAGGGTCTTGTGCTCCATTTTGACCCGAAAAAAGTACAAGTCCTAGCATGTGAGTATGTAAACTGAAGTCGAAGATGCAAGAACATCGTCTGATTACTAGCCAATGATGAAAGCCGTTAACAGACGCAAGAGGAACCACCAATAATGAGGATGGCCCTCAAGGTACTATAGGTACAATCCACGGAATGTGAAGAGTGAGTTGGCGTCTAACACCCGCAGAATCATTCAATCGAAGGCCAATGATGAAAACCTTGCGTCAAATGCGAAGAACCTTCCATTGAGGCATGCAAGCTCTAAGGTACCTAAAGGGAGTCTCTAGATTAGCTTCCTGGTTAATGAGCTGAAGTCGACAGGAAGTGACCTTGATCGAAGGTGGGCCATAATTTTTCCCACATCACTGACACGATACAAAGGAACATAATGTTTGTGAATCAAGATCAGTAGAGAATCAGAGGAGGGTTGAGAACTGTAGAGGTAAACTTCTCTTGAACATATCAACAACACGACACTGGATTTGGAAGTATTTGAAATCAAAAGATCTGAGGTCATGATGACGAGGCAGAGAGCAGATGAGTGGTCAAAAAAGGATAACCCAAACCCATGGAGGCAAACCGATAGCGAGATGAGATGTCCCCGACCCGACATGAATGTAGACAAGTGCCATGTTCAAGAGAGACATACTGCCGACACGACGATGATGCTGGTTTCATTTTTTTCCCCTCCATTTCTGGCGAGTACCCCAATTATTTTTGGAAACAAGCTTGAAGGGGATAACATATTCTTGTGATATAAGTTCATCCTTCGGACAAATCCAACCTAGTACATTTAACGAGCCCTAGGAAGGAGGAACTCGAGTATCGTCATTGCAACGGAATCCGCTTTCATTAGGTTTTAACGAGTTTGAAAAAGGAAGAACTCGATGTCTTTTCATGTTTAGAGAGTTTGAAAAGACAACGGAAAAGTAAACTCCAACAGTCCCTTTTCGTAGATAGTTCCTCAGATCCGAAAAGGCAGAAAACTACGTCTGAGAAAACCTCCTAGTCGCAATAGGCTAGGGTATTCCTTTTTCATAAAATCTATCCCAGCCCGAAAAAAGGGGTAAACGTATACTGGGTAGATGTCATTTCGCAGCCAATTTAACGAGATCAAAACGACAAGCGACTCGGCAATCTTTTCATGTTTAGAGAGTTAGAAAAGAGCTGAAAGATGACTCCAGTAGTGACTTTTTCGTGTTTTTATCGAGTCCGAAAAAGTATAAAATACAACTCGGATCGTCATCGTAGCCGTGTGAAAACTTGTTGATTCACAAGAAAGAAAGTGTAAAACCCATTTTTCGACAAAATATAATAAAATAATGGAAAAATAAGCCTCAAAACCTAATTTGATCTTGAAAAGTTATAAATATGCCAAAAATAGTAAAAACATATTTACTTTTACTTTTTACCTCTTGTGGAGAGCAATAGTGAGTTTTTCATTTGCGAACTTGCGGTGACGATTACGGACGATCTAGTGCAGTACTTCAGTTCTCGTCTTTCCTAGGTAAGAGGCACTCCGCTTAGCTTTGTTTTAATCCATTTTTTGTAGAATTCCACTGTGATTTTGGTCCCTGAGGGGAAATTTGAATTTTTAGGGCTCGCCCAATTGGCGTGGGTATCGGGCACGGACTCGCGCCAATTAGGTCATTTTTGTAAAGGGGTCGTGCCAGTTTTTACGACTGTCAGCAAAACAGTCGTGCCAATGGCGCAACCTAAATTTCCGCTTAAATTTTACAAAATATGAACCAATCAATCATATTTTTGAGTGTTCAAGGGATCTAATAACGTGTTTATGACCATTTTGGTGCAAATACATAGTCAAAATGGTGATAGAATGGAAGGAAAGGGAACATAGTAAAGAAGATGAAATGGCCATGGAGAACGAGGCATGTATGAATGCTCTCCGGAATTGCAGCTTGAAAAAATTCTTCATGACACCGTGTCTCAGGGCACAACCTGAGTTACTGCAGTAATTGATCATCATTTGGGACGAAAAGGAAGAGAAGTTTAGGCTTCGAGACCAATTGTTGGAGCTCGAAGTATCCGATGTTTATTTCATAACTGGATTGTCTCGGAGAGGTCCAGTCCCAATTTTGACAGGTACTAGGCCATTTGGTGAGAAAATGGCAATGGTGATGGAAAGAGTGTGCCCAGGGGCACGAACAGGATCAGGCAGTGGGAAGGTTGATATCCACATGGTTCCCAATCTAGCACTCAAAGTGGTGCTCCATACCATTATGCAGGCTGCGGGGTCACAGGGATCACATGAGGCTACTAAAACACAGCTTCTCTTAGCATCTGAATGCATGAACCCGACACTATTAGATTGGGCCATTGCCGTAACAATGAACATCAAACGACAGTTGAAAAAGTGTAAGAAGGCCAAAATGAAGCAGTTTGGGTACGGATCTATCTTGGTGTCGTTCATCCTTGAACGGTTACCAATCTTCCAGGGCCAGGGGGTGATAGTCGTTGAGCCACCATTGAGGGAGCCATGGATGGATTGATGGGTAGCACTCATGTTCAGATCAGGAGGGGGCCAACAAATGTCATGGAGGCCCGAGTTCTTTGTATGGCTTCGGCGACAGTTGATCGTCGTAGAGGACTGGCCCTATGCCGGTACCGACTTCACGGGAGACCCAGATATTCCACTCCCGGAGGGAGAATACTGGGATGAGGAGCTGGGTAAGACTCTTTTTGATTTTGTGTATTTTATGATTTATTTGTTTATCTATTTTTGGATATACATGCATGTCTTAACAAATAATCCTATGTGTATGCATATGTTGGCCTAGAGAGGCCTGCCGGGATGTCACCCATCGCATGGAGGACCCCGCTTGCCTATGACCCTTAAGGCGAGGGTGGCGAGGGGAGTGAGCTAGTGCAGAACTTGGAGGGAATCGCCCGTGGGATCCCAGATTATGCTCGCCTAGCAGATGTCCCATTGGCTTATCAGAGGCACACTGTGGGGTTGCCTAGTCACCTACACCGTTTACTGAGGCGATTGGTGCAGGCAGTGACATGTTACCATGAGCACCATGCTGATTAGTCATCTAGGCTCTTCATTTGCACATTTTTGAGAGACATGTTGTCTCTAGCTATTATTAAAACATACATGTATATTTTTTGAATTTTATGTGATGTACACAAACTGCAAACATTTCGACACACACACACACACACACACACATATATATATCTATTTCTAGATGGATCTTTTTACATATGATGATGTTCGTTACAAGTTGCGTAAATGTCTATCTAAAACCATGTTAGCTACTGCATCTGTTAATGCATTCATGTGTCTGGGTATATGTTGATATGTAATGTAATCAAAATTTATTTCCAGTAAACGAATACGTAGATACAACCATAAAATGGATGGATTTCTAACTGAATAATGACCATTGAGTTGTAACACTACAAGCTATGAGTCCAGGTGCACAAGTAATGCATGAATACTGAGGTTAACAACCTCGTTTAATAATTCCAACATGACACTATATTCTGTGACATTATTTGTGGTAGGCCCTAGAAAAACACCTTGTAAGTTGATTAACTCACCAGCAGGATCATAGATTACCCAGGCTGCTGAGGATAGATTCTTGGTACTACGGGAGGCACCATCCGCGAAACCAATAAAAGGAGTAATCGACATCTACACAATCAGGAAGACCCAATCAATAGAAAGACTACACCACACCACACATGTAAAAAAAATGAAATCACTCACTTCTGTACACACACCACACAAGAATAATTAAAGCATAGTACTTCTTGAGGTACATCCCATTTCTAGGCTGCACCAGAGGAATACCTTCATAGTCGATTAGCTCATAGGCCCCATTTTTTAATACTTGTTTGATGATATAGGGTCCATGCCACATGGGCTGGAATTTTCCCGCTCCAAGTTTATTGTGTGCTTGGTCGTATAAGAGGACGAGGTCCCCTTCAATGAAAGAACGTGGAGAAATCGATTGATCAAAATGGGCTTTAACCCACTTTTTTTGTGCCTCAATGACTAAAGCAGCTAAGCGGCGGGTTTCGTCCAGTTGTTCCAGAAACAGGAGACGTTCTTCCTCTGGGGAAGTGTTGGGAAATAATTCCACAACCAACTTCAGCTAAGGAATTTCACATTCAATCGGGAGAGTCGCTTCTAGACCATACACCAGCTGGAAAGGTGTGAATCCAGTTGCGCTCTTTACAGACGTTCGATAGGCCCAGAGAGCTGAGAAAAATTGGAGATGCCCATTGGATTTGTGAATACCAATTTTTCGTTGAAGCATCGTGACTAGTACCTTGTTCACGACCTCAACCTGGCCATTCACCTGAGGGTAGTATGGTGTTGAGTTGTCATGATGTAAGCCCAACTTCGATGTCAGCTCTGCCGTCATGTAATCCAGAAAATGAGTGCCATGATCGGTGACAATGGCCTAAGGAACTATGAAAAACGTAATTGCATGGTTGAAAATGAATTAAGCGGCTGTCTTTCGGTAGCTAATGTAGGCATCGCCTCGACCCACTTAATGAAGTAGTCCACGACAACGATTATATGAGCATGCCCCTCGGCTGAGTGAGGGTTACATTTCATAAAATAAATGCCCCATTTGGAAAAAGGGCCTACAGTAATGACAGGATGAAAGGGTAGGGGTGGCGCACACATATTGCGCTGAAAGACCTGGCACGCATGACATTTTCTAACTGCAAAAATACAGTCCTTGAATATAGACGGCCATAAGTAACCTGCATGCAGAATCTTCTGGCTGGTATTATAACCAGACATGTGACCGCCACAGGCACCACTGTGACAGTAATTTAGGACTTTCTCAACCTCTTCCAGGGTCAAGCATCGACGGAGCACAAAATCAACTCCGACACGATACAAGGTATCTCTGACAATGTGATATGGTTGAGATTGAGGCTGAACGCGACGACGAGCATCCTTCGTCAATTCGGACCATAAAGTGGATGTCTGAAGGTACATGATGATGTCACTGTACCATGGGTCATGAGTGCTGATAAGAAAGAGCATTTCATCCGAGATGTTATCCTAGGATTGGGATGGAGCGAAGTCTGTTGGGAGAGAGCAGATAAGATCAGCAAAAACCAATGATTTCGTCAATTTGGTGGTTGTGAACTCCAAATCGAACTCCTGAAGGATTAAAATCCATTTGGAGTACTTTCCCCTCAGCAATTGCCGAGACAATATGTATGTCATGGGGTTACAGTCCGAAACCACTATTACCGTACGCAATAGGATGTAATGGCGGAACCGCTGAACGACCTGAACCGCAGCGAGCGCCAACTTCTCGACATGGGCATAGTTCATTTCAGTGTCGAGAAGATTTCAAGACAGATAGTAAACTACATGTTCATTTCCGTCATCGTCATCCTGTACTAGAACCATGGCTATCGTGCTAAAAGCGGCAACAAAATAAAGGGTGAAATCGTGATGATAGTCAGGAGGACGTATTAACGGAGCGTTGAAAAGAAACATTTTAAGTTTATCAAAGGATTGATGAGAAATCTCATCCCAATGGAAGGGGACGTCCTATTTCAAAAGTCGCGTAAACCCCTTGGCCACTTTTGCATATTTCAAAATAAAGCGACGTAAGAATTTGGCTTTCCCCTGAAGACTCTGCAATTGATGCAACGAGGATGGGGATGGGACCTCGACCTTGAGGGGGTCAAGACGAATTCCGTCTTTGGAGACGATGAATCCCAGAAGATGACCATAATCTATGCAGAAGACACACTTGTGAGGGTTGAGACTTATATTGTAATGTCTGCAGCGGAAAAAAATATGGTGGAGGTGTTTAGAATGGTCCTCACGCCGAGCCGAATGGGCCGGAAAATTGTACAGATATGGCTGAAAAATATGGCGTATGTCATGGAAAGCATAGGACATAGCGCGCTGGAAGGTAGCTCTAGCGTTTTTTAAGCCAAACAGGAGCTTCTTGTAAGCAAAAGTACCCCATGGACAGATAAAGGCGGTCTTATGTTGATCAACAGGTAAAATATTAATTTGATTGTAACCTGAGAAGCCATCCATGAGGGAATAAATCTCACTCCCTGCGCAGTCATCAATGATTTGATCTATAAAGGGAGCGGGGTAATTGTCCTTATGATAGGCCCGATTGATGTCTCGTTAGTCAACACAGACCCGTATAGTGTCCTGCTTCTTATCTACAGGGAAAATATTAGAAACCCATTCTGTGAGGGGAATTGGATATATGAAGCCCGCGTTAAGAAGTTTTTCAACTTTTGCCTTTATAGCTGCGACTTTTCGGGGATGCACTGGGCGTAGAGATTGACGCATGGGCTTCGCACCTGGATAGGTGGGAATTTCATGCACGACTATACTGGGATCAATCCCAGGCGTCTCTTCATAGGACCATGCGAAAACATCTCTGAATTCGCGAAAAGGGTTCGTGTATTCCTGAATCTCTTTAGGAGAACAAGTAAATCCCATGTGAATATTCTCGACTACCCCCAGTTTGACAGAGATGTCGATAGGCATGGTTTGCATGATGTTACTCAGATTTCCCTCCGAAAGAACCTCATGAGTCAATATCGGTGTTTGAAGAGGCGGAGTGGGAACCTGAGATGCGTAGCGATCTAGACAATTAGAAATTTCCCCCAGGCCGGGTACGAATGAGGAACGATGATGGCCATCGCTCCATGACAGATCTTCAAGAGACATCGTTTCAATGATAGCTTCATCAGAGGGGAAGACCTCTCTTAACGGATCAGGGGAATCTGCATCACCGAGCCAAGGGGATTGAGAATATACATCTAGAGCCATGCTCGAAGGAGCATGTTCACAAGGAGGAGGATCTGATGTAGCGACAATCTCACAATAATTGATCTCAACTGGAGTTAAAGGCATCGATTCTATGAAAGAGGTCACCTGTTCAGGCGAAGGGATGATCCAAGGGTCATCTGACCTAGAGATCATGTTAACTTGAATGGTGTGCGGTGGTGGCACAGGAAAAATACCCATGAGGACGGGGTCCTTGAAAATACCGGGTCCTACACTGTCAGGGGGATTGGGGATCTGATCCACGTAAGGTACATTGTTTTTGAAGGATGAGGTGAAGAAAGAAACTAATCGACAGTAATGATCTTGCCCTCATGAGGAAATTTCAGAAGCCGAAAGAGGGTGGACGGAATGCATAGCATAGCGTGAGTCCAACTGCGACCAAGAAGAATATTGTAGTTGAGCTTGGCATCAACCACTTCTACTTCTACGTTGACGGTCTTACCCTGTAACGTGATCGGTAAAATCTTGAGAACACCCAGGGGTTTTGATTCCATACCATCAAATGCCTCTAGGGCATTGGGAGATGAAGTAAGAGCTAGAGAGCCAATGGCCTTCCAGCAGGTAGATGACATAACACAGGTGGAAGCACCTTCGTCCACAACGGCTCTATGGATGTTGAGACCGTTGATACTGACTTGTATAATGAGAGAAATTTTAAGCGAAAGTTGGGGGACAAAATTTTCCAGGTCGAAGGTGAGAAGACTAGAATCGGTAGGATTAATTCCACCAATTACGGACAACAGAGACTTTTGTTGTGATGGGTAACTTTGAAGCACTTCCAACGTAGACACTGCGGAAGGCGCCTGTGCCAAATCCTCAACAATGATGTAGTGCTGAGTGGCACGGGCGTTTGGATTATAGGAAGATTTTCACAGAACACCTTTAGAAGGTGGCCTTACAATGGGTTTAGCATTGGGTTTCTCAATTTATAAAGGACCAGAGACAGGTGGGGGAGGTGGGCCATCAACAACTTCCTTCCCGGCTGCCTGGCATGATCCAGCATAATCCTTCGAGCACGTGGCAATCGAAACAGGTGCAACACCATTCATCATAAAAACTTGGGACCCAAATGGTGCAGATGGTGAACGCTGTTCAACCATATGGGTCTGCTGAGATGGGAATGGTTCCTTGAGAACTGTTGGAGTCCCTTTGGAGCCTTTCAGAAGTTGACTAACTTCAGATCGTCGGGGACAATCTTTGGTATAATGATCTCCTTTACAGATAAGGCAGGGGTACTTCGGTTTGCGTTGGGAACCATCGTCAGCACGAGCTTTAGAAGACTCTGGTTTCGGGGCATCGAGTTTTGATTTTCCTTTGCCCTTCTTCTTCCCTTTGGAGGCCTTTTCCGTAGGATTGGCCTGAACGGCATTGACCTCCGCAGTCTTACCAAAATATGGAGGGGTGGGAAGAGCAGAATTATTGGAAGAATTCGACTTCTGCTTCCCATTAGAGGACTTCCGAGAAGTCTGAGAAACAGAACCAATAACACCATCCACCGATGGGGTAGCTATCACTTTAGAGGTCCCTGGCTGCGGGGCATCAGTCAAGATATCATATAGCGTGCCGGACTGAGAGTACACCAAATCAAGGTACTGGGCACAAGCGATGGCTTCTTCTTCGGTCACACATGCCCCCATAGCAATATCTTGAGCGATATTGTTAACGAAGGAGGTAGTGAAGCAATGAGTAATAATCTGATCAGGTATATCAAACTTGATCAGTCTACGATGACGTCGCCACTCATGAATATGATCAGATATGTGGGTGGGTTTGTCTTGCTTCAGAGAAGTCAGGAGATGCGTCCCGGCTTCATAACGAACCGATAACTGGAAGTGTGTTAGAAAATCCATAGCTAACATATTGAAGTCTTGAAATATATTGCGGGGTAGTTCTATATACCACTTAGCGGCAGCACCGGTAAGAGTGCATTGGAAAAGACGCAGACGAATTGAATTGTCCACCCAAGAGTTCGAAGAACACCATAGATGGTAGGTCATGACATGAGCTTGGGGGTCCTCTCTAGCTTTACCTTCAAATTTAGGATAGTCACCAGGCACCTTGGTTGGAACTAGAGGCCAATAAGGATTGTGAAGAATTGGATCATTGGTCAATTTAGATATGTCCAGCAATTCCAACGTAGCAAGGAAAGGCAACTGAGGATTGAAAGGCATACCAGTCCCTCAATAAGGACCTGTACCTATACTCCACCCTAGTTGAGCATAACTTTTCCCCCATTGGTTCTGTCCTGGAGGATTCTGACCATAGGGGGTATAAGCCGTATAATTGGGTTGATACGGTTGCTGATAACCAGTGTAAGGGGGTTGATAACCAGGGTACTGACCTTGATTATATGTAGGTCCCATTTGAGTAGTGTATGTAGGCCCCTGCTGAGTATAGGTATAGCCTGGTTGTTGAAAGTAATAACCAGAAGCTTGGGGCGGGTTGTAAACCGGTCAAGACTGACCTTGAAGGTAATAACCGCCTTGGGGTCGAGCGGGCTATTGGTAAGTGGGGCCCTGCTAAGCCTGATAAGTTTGGCGCACAGGCGAATTTGGCTGCGGCATGGAATAAATCAGCTGTTGAGTAGGGTTGACTGGATGAGCGGGCTGCCCTGGTTGAACAGGTTGACCCGAGTGCACAAGTTGTCCTGGTTGAACAGGTTGACCTGGTTGGTGAAAGACACCAGGTTGGCCCTGCTGAGCCGGTTGACCTGATGGTGGAATGGGGCTAGGTTGTGCCTAATAACCTGGTTGACCTGTGGCAGGACCATAAGGTGGCCCTGGATGTGAAACATTCGGACCGATGGGAAATTGAGGTTGCTGAGGTTGCACCATAGTTTGGGAAGGGTGGATTTTCCCCCTAGGCCCGTACAATGGTCCAGGTTGATACCTCGGTTGGCCTGTGGGTCCCTGAGGTTGCCCTGGTTGGACCATAGAGTGAGGCTATAAAGTTTGACCTTGAGGGTTGTAGGATTTCCCTTGCGAACCATACAACAACCCCTACTGGCCTGAAGGTTGGCCCTGTAAGGGTTGTCCTTGCAGGTCATATAGATAACCAGGCTAGCCCGAAGGTTGGCCCTGGAAGGGTTTTCCTTGCAGGTTATAAGGTTGCCCAGCCTGGGTAGATAGAAAAACTTGGACATACTGATAAGCCTCTGGAGCAGGAAAACGTAGAGAGTTTCCCTCCTCATCATGTTGGTATGGAAAAACGTAAACAGGGGTACCATCCGGTCCATAATGGGAATAATAAGGACAGTTGGGATCTTGGGAGGACTGACCAAACTCGGAGTTCGACGGCTGTAAAGACAACCGATACTCCTTAGGAGAAATATTCTCTTGAATATCAGATGCTATGTAGACGTCTTCAGGAAGTGATGCGGTCCTGATGGAATAAGTAGTAACAGCGGGTGTAGATGCAGCTATGCAGACGATAGGCCTAACAGGTATTGATGTGACCTGAGGGGATGACGTGAGAGGTGTCGATGGTTACATACCTAATGAAGGTATAACGAGCCTCGTGGACAGAGTTGACACTCCCATGGAGGCCACAACAGCCACAACGGCCACAATCTGACTTAAGGACCTATATCCCGCTGGAAGCGAAGGACCAGGCGAAGACATGATAGAAGACTCGGGGTTGTTTTCTGGGAAAAGTTGGTAATCTTTACCAGATGTAGGAATTTCCTCACTAGGAGAAGGACTGGGTGAGTCCATATTTGACCCTGCCGCAAGATCTTCCAAAAGACAACAAGGACTAGGAGGTATAACAATAGCTAAAAAAGGTGAACCCAATGTAAGAGGAGGGAAATACTCCCCTACTCCAAATCCAAACCAAGCATTGGATAAGGGCCAATTGAACTCAACTGGTCCTCCAAAGGGAAGCTCAGATAGAACTGGTCCCCCGTCGGGAAACTCGAAGACAATAGGCTGCTGAGGTTCAACAGAAGACTGAGAGACCTTTGATGAATCGACTGTGTAAGGAATACCAGTAGAAGAAACTGAGGGTTCCGCCACTGTGATAGTAACGAAAAGAGGAAGAGATCAAAACAAAAGCACACGGGCTAAAACCAAGTCACACAATCAAATGGCCAACAAACAATCTCTAAAAGGGCGTGTGATCGTAGGTGATTAATTTTACCACATTGAAACTCGAAAATTTTACTGTTTCATGTTTTAAGAGTCGAGAAACGAGTAAAAGGTGACTCTATCTCTTTCAATTTTGAAACAAGCGTGAAAGGACAAGTGCTTGATGATCCTTTCAAATTTAATGAGTCAGAAAAGATCGAAATGACTACTCTAGAACTCTAGGCAAGAGGGTGTACCAGATATCTGTGAACTGCAATATACACCTTGGTTCAAAAATGAAAGAGAAATCAACCAAGGACTTGACGTATGTGCAGGAAATCTCCCCGAATGCTGTGTGCAGTGTATCACGGGTATAAGGCGGCAGACTTGGCCTCCTACGGATAAAGGATAGCAACCTAGTGGGGTCTCCCTTTATATATGCAACGGTACGGGGAGCCAAAGTCCATACTAATGCTGTCTAAAGCCAAGAGGCGAACGACATCTACTAGGTTTAACGATGCTGGAACACGTCACTAGCCTAGACCTCTAAATATTTCGTTAATGTTTCAATGTTGCCTTAAGGTAAATTGAATAAATTTTAGAGTTGATCTTCAATTATGTTTCAATTTCAGGCCCTACTGAATGTTATGTCTCAAAAATCCTCTAAATGCACACTACATGCCACTACAAATCACTTTGTTCAATGAATAGCTAACTACGGGAAAGTTGAGAGCTTTTCAAACAATAAAAAAATGATCACAAAAGAACCACTAGTGTCTCTGATGCATGCTAATGAAACTAAAAGCTTTTCCTTTAGAGTTATATAACACTCATAATGCAAAAAAGTTTTCAATTTTCACTAACTAATCAAGAGCAAAAGAATTGTTTTTTTTTTTGTATTTTCAATGTTTTAGAGAAAAATGCAGCAAATGAAATGAAAAATAATAAGAGACCAATTTGAGAAATGATAATGAAAGAGTAAAACAAACAAGTTCACTCAACACATAATCAGACCTCAAATTGATGGAGAAATCCTTCAAATCAAAGAGGAATCCCAACAAAAATCTCACACGAACCATGTGATCTAGGCTCAAAATGAGACAAAAGTGAAACTTGAATGAGAAAAAGAGTAATCACTCAAATCACGCAACGATACAATAAAAACCAACCAAACGAATGCAAGGAAGCAAAAATGAAGTTGACTAAACCAGCGAAAACCAAAAACTCCTACGGGAGGCTCAACACACAATAGCACCTAGATGCCCCAGGGCTAGAATGTAAAACTGAAGGTAGAGGGAAAACAACCAGAGGATGGAGGTCAAACAAAGTGAACAAGTACTTCAAGGCACTCATATAGTCAGAAAAACAACACCAAAACCAAAATTCAAACTCAGAGAGCTCAGAAATAAGTAACGGCTGTTTGGCTGCATCTAGCACCAAAACAGGGTTGGCGCGGGCGCCTAACTAGCAACAACTACCAACTGGCGCGACTGTCAGGCTAGAAGGCGCGCCAATCGAGTTTACTAATGATAGGAATGAAAAAGTGCAAGCAAAGAGTAGATCAAGTATGGTGGGAGCTGAACAGAGGTTCTACACCAAAAAGAGACAGACCAGAAGAGAAAATCAAGCAGAGAGAAGCCAAAAGAAATCGAAAGAGACAAGACAAAATCCAATGAAATCCCCAGTGGACTCACCAGTTTTTTGGAGAGGTAAATCCCCTCTGCGGATAGAGGCGATCCCTACTAGCCTAGATTGGGTCTAGCAACAATCAGCAGTGACGCAGGTCTCTAGTTACAAAAATGACAAAACATAACGAATTGCCTACCTCAGGTCCTACGCAATGGTCGTTGAAGAAAGGATGACGCTTCCCATCCTCCGCTTTGGCAGATCACGATCCTTCTGCTTAACAAGTCCGAACACCTACACACATGCGAAGAAACACAATGATACACAACATCGAGTCTAAATCTTGTAACCATACATCAGTCAGAGAGGATGTAATTCATTGCATCAAAAACAAAGACACATGAATGAAACCATAACCAAAGTCGTTTATCATTAACAATAACGAAAGAAAGATACAACCCAAGGCTCTGACGCTGGATCTTCCTTTGGCGGGTTGACAACAAAGCATGTCTCAATGAAGCTCGTCGGGAATGGGACAAAGCTCTCTCTCTTCGGCTTGGCTCTCAAAGGCTGTTTGGTAATAGTATCCTTGCTACAGATTCAACTCTTGCTTCTATGACCACTAGCTTGCTAAGCAAAAATGGCAACCTTATATAGATGGTGGAAGGGGAGTCAGGATCCCTACGATTGTGGGATTGGCCCTATCCTCAAAGAAGCTTCCATGATAGGTGGAAAACCACCTCCCATACATGGAGATCTGAAGCCAAACCTCCCAAATAATTTTAGAGACTCGTTCAGGAGTTGGTTGAAATCAAACTTCCGCCATTTATTTTTAAAAAACAATCCTTATTAAGCTTGGCGCGATCAATACACTGGGACAGAGCACCAGTTGGCGCGCCCACTTTGGTGGATTTTACCCATTGGTACGAGGGCTGAATTGGCCAGTCGCACCAAGGCCAAAAGATCAGTTTTTAGGGTTTTTCAAAGGAAACTTTCTTCAGAGGAATGATTTTCCTTGTCAAGGGGGATGCGATGAAAGTGGTTTCAGGTTATGTCACTGCTCACAGGTCACGAAAAAGGTCCTCCAATGTGTGGGACGGGGGATTGTAGGGACGGTGACAAATTAATGTGTAACAGTGACTCATCATGACTTATGGGCAAAGACCATTGGTCTTCCTACTGAAGCATCCACCTCAGCTCCAGGCGAATCATTTGCAGTTAGTAGTTCTTTTTAGGGGTTATTTTTCAGTTTTTAAAAGGTAGTCACCCGACCATTTCTTGGTTGGCGAAATTGTAACCCTTTTTGATTTTTGTATAAATAAGTCATAATATGATGACCCAGTAGGGGGGAATCACTTGGAAATAATCAGTGTAAGAGATGTATGAAATCTTGAGGAACGAAATTTTTTGAGTCCTTGGAGCTATAATAGAACGATCATCTCTTCATTTTGGAAATACAAGTGTATGAATGGCTTGCTAGTATATGAATTTTCATGAATCATGCGTTATTGCGTTAACACAAGTTTGAATGTTTCCATGCCCTTAGTTCTGTTTACTTCTTTTGGCATGTGAAAATACGAAACCAGTTTTGAAATCTATTCTATCAATCTTTTTTTATCACTTTAACGAGAGTATTCTGTGCGATTATAAATTTTTATGAAAGCATATTTTATTGTTGCTGATATGCACTACAATTAACGTGAAACTTCTTCGGTTTGATTAATGGTGGCTGTATCACAACGCGTTGAACATAAATAATTTTGTTTCTCTTTAGCTTAATATAAAAATGCTCCTTTATAAGGATAGGTAGTATGTTTTTTAGTTTAAAGAGATTCATTTCTGCTACTCGTGAGTCTAAAAAATAAACAGTAAAGAAGTAGTTTTCATCCATCACCATCAAAGTCCTCTTTGACGAGAGGTATTTACCCGCATAGTAACAAAACTATAAATCCGTCGAGATAAGCTACTCCAAACAACAGAGGGGCTAATGGGGTACCTTCGTTTGGATTTTCTCTCTTTGTTTCCGTAACGATTTTCGCCTGGCAAACAAAATTGGCACTAGAAGGAGGGTCGGACTAAACCAAATTATCACTAAGACATTCATGAATAAAACTGAACCACACATTAGGGGAACTTTGAGGTCTCAAATGGGCCTCCTAAGGAAATAATAAAATAATATCTAAATCAATAAAATACTATTTATGAATTTTCAATTCACTTTTTGCACTACAATCCTGTTGGAAATACTGAGGGGGGGGGGGGTGAATCAGTATTCCTTTCAATTAGAGCATTAGTTAATATTCAATTATTATCAGTGTTTGTACAATGATAGCATAAAACAAGAGGAACACAAATGCACACATTTTTTAAGGTGGAAACCCACTCTGAGACAAAAACCACCTAATGCTTTTCTAATAAATATTTAATATTCAACTCCAATTGAAAATAAAGCTCTAACTTCCTAGAATCTAGAAAATCATTCTTCCCCAGTTCCCACTGGATGGACGCTCCAACGCCCGATATTCTTTAGTAGTCAACTGAACGGATGCCCCAACACCCAATGAGCTACAACTCACCCTAGCACCACCCTACCACACTATAGAAGAATAAAAGAAGAATGGACTCCCGTACCAGGGAAAATGGTCCACTTTACAATGATATAGAATGATGTAGAAGAAGAAGATATACTAGACCATAATCCGAAATTTGACACAACCATCTAATGATGATCCTAGACCTCCCAACATAGCCTCTTCAACCCTTGGTAGATATATACTAGTACAATTTGTACAATAATGTATTTACAATGACTAAGTACAATGATACCTTTACAATGATTGTATGCAGTGCTAACCACTTGAAGACTTCATATGATGAACTTATTGTTGTTGTTATGCACCTTGGTTGCTGCTCTTGTCATGCTACCCTCTGCTGCACCTTGCTTTGCTTTGCTGCTGTAGAAAGTCTGGTCCTTTGCAACCCTTGACAACACATGATCTAGCTTTTTCTTGCCTTCTAGAAGATCGATATTGAATTTGGTGTAACTCTATTATTTCATATCCTCAATATCTGATTTTCGGTCATGTAGTAGTCCTCTAAGTCATATTTCCAATGCCATAGGTCTGACCCAATTTGGATTATTCAAGAGTGAGTTATACCCAATCTCTCACAATGCCATAATTATGGACTGTTTCAGAAGAGCACACTTGTATGACGTGCCACGTGTCACTTTTTTCTTCATTTGGCTCTGAAATTGATAGAGAGAAAATTAAAGACTATGAAATATCCGCCAATTTTTATGGAATTCCAATCCGATACTCAGAGAGATAGTTATGATGAATTTCCCAAGGTCACTTCTTTGAGATGAATTTCAGGAGCCTGCAAAAATCCTGACTTCCACAGAACATATCTCCATAAATATTGCGCACCTTGATCTAAAATTTTTACAGCAGCTTCCTTAGGATTTCAACTTTTCCTCATAAAAATTTCAGCTTCTGAACCTTCGTAGAAAAAATGTTAGAGCGAAACTTCCACGATGACCTGTTTCAGATGGTGAAATCCCTTGCCTAAAGAGGAAATGAAGATCACAATTTATATAAATACTTAAGTTGAGAGGGGCTTCAACAAGTGAAAGTGGGAGGGATTTTATGAGCTTAAAAAATATTAATTATGACTTTTCAATTACCCATGCCCCAACCCCATGGGGTTTTATCCCACTAATTGGGGGTAAAAACTTCAAACATGAATATCTGTCAAACTGTGAAGAATTACATGGCGTGCCATATATCAACAGAAACATCTCAACAAGTAGAAACCATCAAAATAATTATTGACCCATAATATATTATTTTGGTAGGTCAAAATTCCCATGAAATATTTGGTTAGCCCCTAGTTCTGCTTGGGTTGACATCAATGACAACCGCTAATCAACAATCCCCCCCTTTGGCATTGATGGCAACACAAGTACCCCCCCTGCGATCATGACACCTCTTCCTACAACATTCTCTCCCCCTTTGACATCAATGGAAAAGGGTAACTCCCCCTGAAACACAACCAACCTGTGGACCTGTACACACTTCCACTCCCCCTGAAACACAACCATCCTGTGGACCTGTACACACTTCCACTCCCCCTGACACACAACTGTCCTGCAGACTTGTAATCTACTTCCACTCCCCCTTTATATTCTGAAAAAGGAAAATCTAATGAGAACTTGGGAGAATCCAAAGCTTCTGGAAAAGATATTCCAATGCTGGTGAATATTTAATATGTGATTCTTTTGGTGCTGCTTGGTATATTGCTACTTGTCCAACTGCTTGCATAACATCTGGTCGGGAGGCTGTTACATATAGAAGACTACTAATCATAGATCTATACAACCTTTGATCCACATCCTTATATGATTCGTCTATGCTCAATTCGCAACCTGTTACCATTGGAGTAAGGATGGGTTTGCAATCTTCCATTTTAAATTTATTGAGAATTTCCTTGATGTATTTGGCTTGACATATAAATATTCCATTCTCTTGCTGATATATTTGAAGCCCTAAGAAGTATGTCAGCTCACCAAGTAAAGACATCTCGAAATCACTTTGCTCCTTTGTAGCAAACTTCTTACTTAGTCGATCATCATTGCTACCAATTATTGTATCATCCTCTTTAGCTATTAGACATGCTTTAGTTGCTTCATCTAGAACATATATGTCATTTGGAGCTCAACTTGCTGTAGCCACAATTTCACCATACACGCCTTTCCTGATTTCACATTTCGTGGAGTTGAATAGTATTGTGTGTCCTTGATCACACATTTGTCCAACACTGAGCAGATTGTGATTCATGTTTTCAACCAATAGAAAATTCTTGGCTAGAGCATCTTTGCTTCTTAGAGTGACAGTACCTGATCCTATAACATTTGAAGATCCATCATTTCCAAAGGACACGGTTCCATCCTTCTTCTCTTTCATAGATACAAATTTATTTCTATCTCTAGTCATATGCGTTGAGCAACCACTATCAACATACCACACATATTTTTTCTTTTGAGCCTTGAAAGCTAGAGACAAATTATCGTTCTTCTTCTTCTTCCATGTT
Organism: Pinus albicaulis; assembly: GCA_034641835.2. Lineage (NCBI taxonomy): Eukaryota > Viridiplantae > Streptophyta > Pinopsida > Pinales > Pinaceae > Pinus > Pinus albicaulis. The sequence continues at coordinate 370,912,169 of CM076582.1, forward strand.
CGTTCGTTCTGTGGCTTCGAAGATTCTTGTGGAGGATTTTCAAGTTTGGAGTCTTTGGCTATGTGTCCAAAGTTTCGACATTTGTAACATTCAATATTATTTCTTAAATGTTCAAATCTATTGATGTTTCGTTGAGCCCTGGGAGGTTGATATTTGACAGATCTCCTGGAATTGTATTCATTCCTAGGGTACGTGCGACATTCTACAACTTTATGACCAAATTTTCCACATGAATAACAGTAGCCATAAAAAATATGTTCGTACCTGGATGGAAATTTTCATTGAGGAATTGTCTTCCAAGGATGTTCTTGTGAATATTGTCCAGTGAAGTCTACATGCATGTCATATCTCATAGGTTGATTGTATTTTGTTGTAGAAGGTCTTACTTCTTCTTATTTGAAACCGATTCTAGTTTTTTCGTTGTAAGATCGTTGATTGTTGATGAGTTCTTCCAATGTCCTTGAGTTGTTGGCATAGTTCTGGATAGTTTTTCTTTTCTTCACTTCCTCACGCAGCAAGACTACTTCTGCTTCTAATTCTTCCCTTTCTTGGTTGCTTTCTTCCAACTTCTTTTGAAGTGACTCTTCAATGCATTTGTGTTCTTCAACTTCAATTTTGAGACCTTGAACTTATTCTTCAAGATTTTTGGAATGGATCTTCTCCGCCTTGAGATCTTTTATAAGCTTGATTGCTTCCTCATAAAATTATTCTATGGTCCATCCTTATTCTTCGTTGTTTGATACCTCTTGTTTATTGTGCTTGGCCATAAACAATACTCTCTCATTGGCTTCTTCTTCACTGTCATTGTCTTCATCGGATGATGAGCTATCTTCTTTAGAGAGAAAGTTCCTTTTGGATCCTTGCTTGTTGAATTTCTTAAATCCTTTCTTTCCTGAGTTGCCATTACTTCTGTTTGGACATTTTGATGCAAAATGCCCAACCTCATTACAACTGAAACATATCAATGGAAGTTTACCTTTGAATTGTCCCTTACCAATTTTTAGTTTTCTCGTGAAGTAAGCATTTTCTTCATCTGAAAGACCTTCTTCATCATCTCCATTTTCTTCACACTTGCAGGTGCATGTATTTTCAATTGAAGGTTGTTTATCCTTATTGGTTTCTTAGATGCAACGAATGCAGTTTCTAGATGCGAAGTACCCTCTTCTTCATCAAGTCTCATTTCATATGCTATGAGAACTCCATGTAATTCCTCTTTGCTGAGTTTGTCCAGATTTGCACTGTATTCTAAGACCGATACCTTTGGGTTGAATCTCCCGGGTAACGTTCTAAGAATATTCCGTATAATAGTCTTCTCATCAACTGGCTCTCCCAATCCTTCCATAGTATTGGTTATTTCATCAATGTATTGGAAGTATGCAACAATGTTGCGATCTTCTTTCATTTTGAGTTGCTCAAATTTTTCTCTATAGATTTGAAGCTTTGCTTCTTTGACATTTGAGTCACCTGCATATACATTCTCAAGCTTGTCCCATACATTTTTTGTAGCTTTACAACCCAAAACCTTATGATAAGTAGATTCAATAAGTCCACTGATAATAATATTCTTTGCTTTTGCATCATTTTCCAAATTATTCTTACCTTGTTCATCTGCGGTTGATGTAAATCCATTTTGAATAGTGTCCCATACTTCGTAACCTTGTGCCAAGAGATAGAAATCCATTCTTCCTTTCCAAAGTGCATAATTATTTTCATTGAATAGAGGTACACCATTCTTGGTATGTGCCATGACCTCCTTCCAGTTGTTAAACTGCTATTGAAGGAACCAAGCTTTGAAACCAATTGTTAGAAATACTGGGGGGGGGGAGGGGGTGAATCAATATTCCTTTCAATTAGAGCATTAGTTAATCTTCAATTATTATTAGTGTTTGTACAATGATAGCAACAAACAAGAGGAACACAAATGCACACATTTCACATAGTGAAAACCCACCTGTGACAAACCCACTAATGCTTTTCTAATAATTCTTTAATATTCAACTCCACACTGAAACAAAGCTCCAACTTCCTAGAATCTAGACAAGAATTCTTCTTCTTCGCTTCCCACCGGATGGATGCTCCAATGCTCCGATATTCTTTAGCAGTCAATTGGAATGGATGCCCCAACACCCAATGAGCTACAACTCACCCTAGCACCATATAGAAGAATAAAATAAGAATGGACTCCCGTACTAGGGAAAATGGTCCACTTTGCAATGATATAGAATGATGTAGAAGAAGAAGATATACTAGACCATAATCCCAACTTTGACACAACCACCTAATGATGATCCTAGACCTCCCAACACTTCCTCTTCAACCCTTGGCAGATAGATACTAGTACAATTTGTACAATAATGCATTTACAATGACTAAGTACAATGATACCTTTACAATGATTGTATGCAGTGATGACCACTTGAAGACTTCATATGATGAACTTCTTACTGCTGCTATGCACCTTGGTTGTTGCTCTTGTCATGCTACCCTTTGCTACACCTTGCTTTGCTTTGCTTCCATAGAAAGTCTGGTCCTTTGCAACCCTTGACAACACATGATCTAGCTTTTTCTTGCCTTCTAGGAGCTCGATATTGAATCTGGTGTAATTCTGTTATTTCAGATCCTCAATATCTGATTTTTAGTCCTATAGTATTCCTCTGATTTATCTTTCCAATGCCACAGGTCTGACCCAATTTGGATTCTTCAAGAGAGAGTTATATCCATTCTCTCACAATTCCCTAATTATGGATTGTTTCAGAAGAGCGAAATTGTACGACATGCCACGTGTCACTGTTTCTTCATTTGGCTCTGAAATTGATAGAGAGAAAATTATAGATTGTGCACTATCCTCCAATTTTTACGAAATTGGAATCTGATACTCAGAGAGAGAGTTATGACGAATTTACCAAGGTCACTTATTTGAGATGAATTTCAGGAGCTTGCAAAAACCCTGACTTCCACAGATCATATCTCCACAAATAGTGTGCACCTTGATCTGAAATTTTTGCAACATCTTCCTTAGGATTTCGGCTTCACCTCATAAAAATGTCAGCTTCTGAACCTTCCTAGAAAAAAAGTTAGAGTGAAAATTCCAAAATGACCTGTTTCAGATGGTGAAATCCCTCGCCTAAGGAGGAAATGAAGATCACAATTTATATAAATGCTTAAGTTGAGAGGGGCTTTAAAAAGTGAATGTGGGAGGGATTTTAGGAGTTTAAAAAAATATTAATTATGACTTTTCAATGACCCATGCCCCAACCCCATGGGGTTTTAGCCCACTAATTAGGGGTACAAACTTCAAACATGAATATCTCTCAAACCGTGAAGAATTACATGGCGTGCCATATATCAACAGAAACATCTCGACAAGTAGAAACATTCAAAAGCATTATTGAACCAGAATATATTAATTCGGTAGGTCAAAATTCCCATGCAATATTTGATTAGCCCCTGGTGCTGCTTGGGTTGACATCAATGACAACCGCTGATTAACAAATCCATGTAACCATAGTTATATTCAATTCAAAAGTTGTACCAAAATAAAATTAATAAAAAATTGTATTGATGTGACTATAAATGAGAATGAGTTTTTCAAGAAAAAGTCATTATCATTAAACAACTAATGCATTTTTCCTTTGTACTTAAATAAATTAAAATAAAATGTAAATATAAATTTATAAATTATTAATTATATTATATGCTATTGATTAAAATTTATATTATTTAAATTGTATAATAACATGTAATTAATATACTATATAAAAATAATATAATATTATATAATATAATAAATGTATAAATGCATTGTTTATTTCAAGAAATATGAAATGACAATAATATATTTTTATTCAAAAAGTGTAAAATGACATTTATTATGAGTAATTTACTATGACTTTAAAAGTACTTAGAGCACTACCATGGTTAACCATGAGTTTTTATCCACCATTGAGAATGTGACAAGTAAGTACATTTAACTCAAGCAATGCCACCTCAACCATTAGAGATGATGTTATCTCGTAAAATGTGATTAGTTCTCATAAAGTGAATTTTGATTGTACATTTTCCTTAGGAGGCCCATTTTAGACCTCATAATTCCCCTAATGACAACTTAACGTACATCAGGAGTTTGGTAACCAATTTTCGCTAATATCGCAACTTTATACTCTAGTTCTCCAAACTGCTCGCTCCGTCGTGAGTTGGAGCAAGCTTGGGACACTTAGGCGAGAGACGATGTTGCCACTGATAATCGTCGAAAAAATAACTGACTCTGCATGGGAGATTCTGACGCATGGGTTTGTTAGCATCCGGAAGATGGTGAAGAGCACGTTTTCGCAGTCCCACTCCCTGAATTCAATATTTTTAGGTGAATAACCCGAAATTACACTCGCCAAGTTGGTCTATTACCTACCACTTCATTATTACCCAGGAGAAGGCTACAAACTTTTCCTGTTACTTAAGCGGAAGATCAACTCATAGTACAAACTTTCGAAGACATAGTTGACCTTTCCCTACAAAAAATACCAGGATTAGTATCCCTTATCTCCCCATCTGACCCTAATTATGTACTAGGGGACGACGATCAAGACTTAGAAATTGACCAGCCTCCGTCACCCCACCCATTCGAAAACGGTTTGCATTCCGAAACAGATTCTTGAGAAGAAGATGATATGGAAATACTGGATAACGACCAAAATTGAGATGTTAATGCAAATTTTGATAGGCTTTGGATTATTAGGGATGCAGTCACAGTACCAGGAAGATAGGCTCGGCTTCCCAAACATCCTGAGAAACTACTTCCCAAATTTAACCCTGATTCTAAGGAAACCACAGAAGACCATATTAAAAAATTCATGCTATCTAACCGATTAATGAGTGTCCACACTTAAGATGTGGTGTGCCGTATCTTCCCTTATACTTTTGAAGGTAAGGCCTCAACTTGGTATTTCTATCTCCCATAGGGATCGATAACAAGTTGGAATGAATTTCAAACAATCTTCCTCGAAAATTTTGGGGAAGATAAGACACCCGCAGTATTAGTCTTAGAGCTATCACGTATGAAGATGGACACTACAGAAAAGGTAAAAGACTTCAACCAAAGGTTCCTATCACTAATAAACAAGATCCCTCAAGACTCTAGGCCCACTGAAGGAGTTGTTATAGAGTTCTACACTTCTTCCTTGCCCCAAACCATGGCTATGTTCGTAAAACAAAAAGAAAAAAATACCTTACAAGAAAACTTCACTGAAGCAATTAAAGTAGAAAAAGTCATGCCCAACTTGAAGTTAAACCCAGGGCAGCAGGGGACAGAAAAGGGCAGCAACAGTAGAAACCCCTCAAAGCCTTCAAGAGAAAAGAGGGATTCTGATGCGTTGGATGTGGAAGGTTTGTAGAGGGTAGTAAAGCAGTTATCCAACAAAATCATAGAATTAAAAAAACATTCGAGGGAAGGGACATCTGGGAGAGGTTATTTTAAATTCCTAAATAGACAGAATTTTCCTCCGAGACATCCATCTCCCCCAGACGAAATTAATATCCAGGAATTCACGATGGACAATTTATGAAGAGCTCATAAATCTAACCACTCCGAGAAATATTGTCTGACATTTATCAATATAATTGAATTGTTTATAATCAGGCAATAATCCTCCTCTGGGAAAACTGATGTTTAGGCCACGGAAGCCCAAGAGTCCCCTCCCGAAGAATTTGCGATTAATCACTTCTGGGACTTGTCCAATTTTTTTGAGGAAGAAGATGAAGAGGAATTAGGAGATGTGAACACCACTCAGCATTCTTACCAAATGCAAAGCAAAGGACCACCAACCCCACCAGGTGATCTCTCCTCATCAATCGCAGCTGTTGGTAAACCAAATCTTGCCAAGAAATGTGTCCCAAGTAAGCCAGCGATTGCAGAACTAGTTGTAAATAGAACCACTAAACCTGTAGATAAGGATAACCTTAGGAATTTAGATTTCAGCATAGTTGATGAGTTAAAAAAAGGGGGCTAGTATTTCTCTCTTCGAACTTACCAAAATTGCGGAATTCAGAGACGAAATTGCAAATGCGCTTCCCGGAAAAGCCACTAATCTTTCCTAGCATCTCGTTTCGACTTTAGATATCCAAGACCCTCAAATCGAGGATTCCATGATTGGGCATAAGTCAAAATCGCAGACCCCTCCTTTCTTGTTAACCTTCTAGATTTATAATCATAATGTCCACAATTTTATGGTAGATTCAGGGGCTTCATCTAATGTTATGAAATACTCAGTTTTCAAGAAATTAGACCTTGAACCTAGTAAGAGTGGAACACAAATAGTGCAATTGGATCGACCAAAAGTAAAAGTCTTGGGATAATTGAAAAACATTCTTATAATATTGTCCTCAGACTCTAGGATTCACCAAATCATTGACATTGTAGTAGTAGACATTCCTGAAGCATATGGTCTCCTACTGAGCAGAGATTGGTCCAACCAGTTAAATGGTTACTTCGCCATTAATTGTTATCACCTTTGGTTGCCCTATAAAGGAAAACAAAATCAAATAGGGGTAAACAAGGAGCGTTACATGAAACATGTTGTCACCGATTTACAAGCTCCCAATGAGCCTATGACATTTATTAATTCCTTATTAGGTAACTATTGCATGGACACATGGTTTGGTGAGTTCTAGGCTGATTCATCAATTGTACCAGAGTCTTCCGTCTCGGGGCTTCTCTTTTGTACTCATCAGCCAACTCCTCGAGATGATGATAAGAGGGAAGATAAAGCCACAGAGACAGAGTTCTGGACCTTGTACTTCAACGGTTCTAAAACCAAATATGTTGCAGGTATAGGGTGTGTGCTCCAATATCATAAAAAAGACAAGACCTTGATTTCTTGCCAATTAGAATTTGAATGTACGAACAATGTCGCGGAATATGGAGCACTCTTGCAGGGCCTTAAGAAGGTGATCGATATGGGCATTAAAAATCTCAAGGTTTTTGGCGATTTTGAGATCATAGTTAAGTAGGTAAGAAATTCCATCCAATACTTGTCAAACTGATTAGTTCGCTATCAACAAGAGGTATGGGATATTTTGTCGTGTTTTGAAGCATTTAACATTCTGTCTATTCCAAGGTATCAAAATATAGATGCAGATTTGCTAGCTAATGTTGCTTCTCGTCTTATTCTATATGAAAATTTCAAACCTGATGCTTTTTCGGTTAAACTCATTTTTAGGCCTTCAGCCCTAGATAATATCACAAATTGGAGGGTATTCAATGATGACGAGCAGATTATCTATTTCCTAAGTTCAAAAGATACCTTCAAATATTCTGCGATTGATGAAGAACAACATGATCACTATCTGAAGAAAAAGCTTAACCAAGAAACTCCTGTTCATGAGAATGCCATCCCACGATCAGTGGTAAAGTTAGAAAAGCTTTACGATCTTCAAGATAAATTCAGAAGGGTGATGAATTGCAAGACTCATAGTTCATCTATGCAATACAAAGTTATTAATCTTGGTACAGAGGTGAATCCTCAGAACATCAACCTGTGTGTTCAATGTTCACCGGGTGAAAGAGCCTCCTTTATCAAGCTATTCAGAGAATTCAAGGATGTATTTTCATGGACGTATGATGACTTGAAAACGTTCGATTCGAAGATAATGCAACATGTCATTCCCATCAAAGAGAATACTAAGCCGATACAACAGAAGTTACGAAAGATGCATCCCAGTCTTGAACCTACGGTCAAGGCAGAGTTAAACAAACTTTTGGCTGCAAAGATCATTTTCCTTGTGAGACACGCGCAGTGGGTGGCCAAATTAGTACTAGTTCGAAAGAAGAATGGTGACATACGACTATGTGTCGATTTTCGAAATCTGAATTGGGCATTGGACAAAGATGGTTATCCAATCTCGTCAATGGAACAAATTCTATAGTAGGTCTTTGGTTCGAAGATGTTTTCTTTATTGGAAAAATTCTTTGGTTATAACCAAGTCTTGGTCGCCCTGTATGATATATTGAAGACTACCTTTCGAACCAAATGGGGCACCTATGCTTACTAGAAAATGCCTTTCGGTTTAATCAACATGGGAGTAACTTTTTAGCGTGCGATGGATGCCTCTTTTCGAGGACTCATTAGCAAGGCCGTGGTGGTATACTTAGACGATGTAATGATGTACTCAATAGTTAGGGCGAATCATACTAATGATCTGAGGAAAATTATAGAGTGCTGTCGAAAATATGGGATTTCCCTCAATCCTAAAAAATCCATTTTCTGTGTAACTGAAGGGAAGTTGTTGGGATTTGTGGTGTCTAAGGAAGGAATGATGATCGATCCAGAGAGGTTAGCAAAAATTTCTAAAATTCCTCCTCCTCATAAAAAAAAGTCTACGCAATCTTTCATGGGAAAAACCAACTTTGCAAGGAGATTTGTCCCAAGCTTCACCCAAACAGTTAAACCTTTGCAAGATATGGTTAAGTAGATGGCATATTATAAATGGGAGATTAAACATAAAGAATCATTCACTAACATCAAAGGAGCGATTATGGATGCACCATCCGTAATGAGTCCTGATTTCTCAAAAGACTTTTTCTTGTATATTTTCGCGTGTAATGATTCTTATGAAGCTGTTTTGACCCAAAAGAATGCTGAAGGAGATGAAGTTCTAATTTATTTCATGAGCGTAGGGATGGATGAGGCCCAACTCAAGTATCATGAGGTAGATAAGTAGGCGTTTGTGGTATTCAGGGCAGTTAAGCATTTCTGCCCATATATTTTAAAATCTCATACTCAAGTAATTGTGACTTACCCTGCGGTGAGGGACTTGTTCATTCAGAAAGAGCTTGGGGAAACCTGAGCATATTGGATGAAAAATCTCCAGGAGTATGAATTGGAGATTAAGCCTGCTAAAATTGTTCGGGGTCAGGGATTATGCTAGCTGGTAGCAGAATCATTAGGAAATGAAGTTGTTGAGAAAGAAGGATGGGAAAATGAAACCTACATGTGCAAAGCCAACCCTGTGGATGAAATCATCTCTCCAGACTCTTGGTATGCTGACATGAAGTTTCATATAACTACAGGAAGCACCCCTGAAGGTCTGGATGCGATTAAAAGAAGAGCCTCAAGATTGAAGTCGGCTAGCTTCCAATTGGTAGTAGGTGTTTTATTTAGAAATAAATTTGATGGAGTTTTGTTGAGGTGCTTAGAGAAGGATGAATCTCAAAAGGTAATGTCTGAGTTGCATGAGGGTTGAGCGGGTGGTCATTTTGGACTAGAAACTACGGTTTATAAAATCTTGAGAGCTGGATGTTATTGGCCTACAATGTTTAAGGATGCATATGAGTTTGTGTGAAGATGTGATGAATGCCAGAAATCTGCAGGACAAGACCGGAGAGCAGCCTTGCCCCTCCAGCCAATGATTATCGAAGCCCCTTTTCAATAGTGGGGTTTAGTCGTGGTTGGTGAAATTAACCTGCATTTGTTCGCCCAACACAGGTATATCATCACTGCTATTGATTATTTCACACGATGGTCAGAAGCCATACCTCTACATGTCATCAACGATGATCGGGTAATTTCATTCCTTACAACTCATGTCATTACTAGGTTTGGTGTTTCTAACTCCATAGTTTTTGATAACGTGAAATAATTTTAATCAACAAAAATAATGGAGTTTGCATTAAATCTTGGAATAAAATTCAAATTCTTGACTAATTATTATCCTCTGGGAAACAGATTGGCTAAGTCAACAAATAAAATTTGATCAATATCATTAAGAAAACTGTAGCCCAGTACCAACGCAGTTGGCATCTCAAGTTGCTGCTAGCTCTTTGGGCAGATATGGTGACTCCCAAAGCTGCTATAAAGAATGCTCCCTTCTTCCCGGTCTACGGAGAGGAATCAATTCTTCCCACACATATCTTTATACTGTCTCTTCAACTTTCCCAGTCAGTCTAGGACACTGAATGTCCAGCTATGCAGCAACGTATAAATGTTCTATTGAAATTGGAAGAAGAGCGTCATGCTGCCCATAATAGGTTCTTGAACCAGCAAAAAATTTTAAAATCTTGGTTCGATAGAAAGTTTGTGGGTAGGAAGGAGTTTCAAGTCGAGGACCTGGTTGTAAAGTGGGATAAGCCAAATGAAGTCAAGGGGAAACATACTAAGTTCCATAAGTTGTGGTTAGGACCATACCAGGTCAAAGAAAAGCTAGAACCGAGCACTTTCAGATTACAATATTTGGAAGGAAGTTGGACCTCTTGCCCGTAACCGGACAAGTTTTGAAGGAATTATTTTCTTAGGGGCAGTCTTGGTTAGGAATCTATACATATTTTTGTTTTTTTTGTTTGAACCTGTACAATTTTTTTCATCTTCTTTTATTTTTCCTCAGGGTGGAAATTGTTACATATTTGGCGCATTTCGGGGTTGAAGACCAGTGCTCTCAGCTGATTTTACGTGAAATTATTTTAGAGAGGGAATACAAGATGATGTTAGAATTTGGAAGTATGCATTTGTTGCATGGAGGAAGATCTTGCCACAAGCCCTATGTTTAAAACTTGAAATTTCTTTCCTGTGAGTGATATTTTTAGGTATTATCTGCAAGCTCCATTCATCAAGACACTTTAAAATATCTTCTATTTGTTCGAGATGTGAAGTAGGAGGATCCCTAGGTGCCGAGGTGACTTCACTAGGTGCTGGGGGAAAATATAAGATTATCTCTAAAATTCCTTGGGCCAATATGGAAGGATTGTTTTACTTTTGGGAAGCTTGAAAGTAAGGATTGTTGCTGGGATTAGGATTTAGGTTGAGACAACAAATTTTTTGGGGTAATGACTATTGCTGGGCTCAGGAGTTAGGCTGAATCAAGCTCCAACCCTGCTTAATTGGTTTAAAAATATGGTAAAATCATGACTGTGCCCCGAAAAGTAAACATTGGGGGATGAAACTTGTGATTTACAAAATAAATTTCTCACTCCAAAAAAGGAAAAGAAAAGAAAAGAAAAAAAGGGATGCGCTACACACCTAAAATCAGCTCGCAGTGGAGAAGCTGCAGTCTTAGAGAAAATCTGAAAAACACACCGACAAGCAGAAGAAGCTAAAATTAACCACATATTTTTGGCTTACTGATAATAGCTGTTGAAATTTCCTCAAGGTTTAAGGAAGATCTTTGCCTACCAAGAATATTCATTTCCAAGGTGGGACATGTGTTTATTTCACATACTCCTAGGTTCTAAGTGTCTTGAAATTCGTCTTCGTAATGGAAAGATCTTCATAAAATATATATTGAGAGATAACTGATTCACCCAGTAAGTCACCATTTGTTGTAGCAAGAACCCTTGTTTTGGATTTTTTCTTTGCTTAATTAGGTTTATTCTATAGAAAAGATATTAAAACACAAAAATATTAAGATAATGCATATAACTCATAAAAAAGAAAAAATTTCCATAAAAGGCCCAAATAATCTTTCGACGAATTAGTCAGATGCCTTAGCTTTCTTTTCGGTGAGCTGTCCAAAATTGTTTCAACGAACTGCCCTTTTGTTGTTTCGGCGAACTGCCCTTTTCTCGTTTCGGCGAATTGATTTTTTTTGTCGGTTCCGCAAATGCATTATTTGCATGTGCGATCCTTTCTCCAATTCATTGTTTCTTTTTCCCCACTTATTGTGATTTTCTCTTCGCCCAATCATGCTCTTCAGAATAAGGAATTCGGCGATTACCATGTTGGCGCGTCGGCAATTTTTTCAGTTTGGTTATTCATTAATGACTGGCATGTTGCGCATCCCAAGAGTATTCATTAATCCGCACTGACATTAATTGGCTATTCATGGCAATAAGCATCTTTTGAATGGCCGAAAACATCAAGACTACGCATTCACAATCTTACATCTTCTCAATTAAAGTCGGAAGTGTTCGAATTTATGTGTAAAATCCACCTGCGGATCTAGCGCATGTGATTTGGAATGATTGGCATTTATTTTTCAGACATCCGGGTAGGATTTTATTTTTCCTATATATGCTTGCAGCAAGCTAGTCTTTGCACTATGCATCATTCTTCCTGTTTTTTCACTAAGTGCCAAGACTGTGTGTGTTGCTAAACTGTAGCTTTTCTCTTAAGCATTTGAATCTCATGGTATTTTTCATTTTATGAGCTGATATGTTGTCTGTAAATAAATGTTGATGTTAGCTTCACTGTTTGGCAGGTTTCTGATTGTCCTCATGCTGCATCGAAAGAAAAGAATTCCCTGGAATATGTAAATTCATAAGGCTCCCTGGAAGGAGGTCTTGAATGTCATTCTGGAGGACTTGTTTGTTGACCTCTTGTTTTCAGATACTACGCACAAGGTTGGTGGCAAAGACGCGCCAAACTGGAGTAAGCTATATCGGTATTTTCAATACCAGCAATATCCTGCGCCACATGATGAACCACCAGAAAATATTTAGAAGAAGCTGAGACGCAGACGTCGAGGCATGTATTAGAGTCTGCAAGTCGGGGATCATTCTTATTGGAACCCGCCCCTTCATGTTTCCTTACTATGATGTTATTCGATGGATATTGCAGCTCGTTGATATTCTCCGCATGTCGTTTCTCAGTGCTTTGGGTCTAGTAATTGGGTCCTTCGGGTCAGAGGATCTTAGGAAATTCTACAAGCTTCCACCACCCACTGCTTGGTACAATCAAGAATATATCAATATGTTCAAAATGAATAATGAGGACTATCTAGAGAATATCTAGGAATGGTGAGCTCTATATAAGGACCCCACCCACAAAGAAAATGGGATATACTCAGTTAATTCTCTAAAGTCGCCTTATCGAGAAGTCGCGTCCATGATCAACAGATTGTATGGGATGGCATATTGCACCATTTTTCAGATAGACTGGGTCCCTTTAATTTCCGGGGTGGTCGATGAGGGTTAAATTTTCAATTGGGCTGATATCATGTCCTCTAGTCTGGCGAAGGTCATTTCTAAAGCTAAAGGGTCATCATCCTCCGAGCCTACGATGTTTTTCATGTTTGCATATGTCCTAGACTATGTGTGTGCTTGCAATGTGTTCTCAGTAATGAACTAGAAGTGGAACCCCACTAGGGCTTTGATACATATCTACTACAGCCAGCTGTGGTCATCCAGGTATGAATTTTTCTTCTATTAGATCTTCAAGCACTTTGTTCCAGAATTTAACATTATCATATATGCGCATCCTCCTCCAAGATTATCCGTGGAGGTAATAAAGGTGCAGGGACCAATATGGAATTGGTAAGTGGAAAAGGTATACTCCTACATCATAGTGTATTGGTTGATCGAAGCCCCACATTATCTTCCAAAGTATGTTCCAGACAAATTTTTGTTGAGAGAAATATCATATCAGGTGACTTATGGAGGTATTGACATAGGTCTGAAGGATAGTGGAAAGAGGTAGTGGCCAAATTACCTGATTGTTCTGGGTCAATATAAGCTTGGAGCTTATAGCCATGCCATTGAGGAAGAAAATCGTATAAGAAACATCATCTTGGCTCATTCCCCTTACAGGATGCATGACCTGCTCTGAATAGTTAAGAAGCATTTGTTGAGTTTGAAGATGGGAAATCGCTATGATCACCAGGGGACGCCCCATGATAGTATGCACTTTCGAGCAGATATTTTTGCAGATGTTTTGGAAATAATCCAAGCCCTTAAAGGTCAGGAAGTAAAGAAGAGGTGGGAAGCCTATCAAATCAAAAGGTTGGAGACCGCTGCTGCCACAAGAGAAAAGTTTGACTGATAAGGAGCGAAACCACCATAAGCAGGTTCCCCTTTCATTTTTCAAAATGAACCTGCAAACTCAAATTTTATCTAAATACAGATTCATAAACTCGATACTTTGATCTTGGGACCTGTGGGTTATGGTCCCACTCTGCTTCCATTTCGCCACTCTGATGCTTACACATATATAAACATTTACCTATGGAACCAATAATTAAGTTCTATAATCCCAACCAACAAACGTTGGTTGCCTTTAGGATTAAACCAAACCAGAATTCGAAACGTTCAACGAAGGGTTTTCTCTGTAGTTAAATGCGTTCCTTCAAACTTGTCACCATCGTCCTGAAGGATCAATCGACCTTGATAGCAATTCAACCAACGAAATTCGATTGCAAATTTAAAGCTTTGCATTGAAGTTGGAATTAGAATTACAATTCTCCAGCATCAATTCAAACAACCGCATTTGACCTCAACTGATATCGTTCTCAGCAAACGATGCTTTTCACATTGGTTATCACGCCTTCAATTCATAACGCAGTTCAATTGTATTCAATCATAAGATACAAGCACCATTTACTTTTCCCATTTAAAAAGCTGAAAACACATTTGATTTATGGAGCTCTTCTCACAGAATAAATACGATAGTCATTCATCACCCGAAGACTTATAATTAAATGCATTCAAATACAACAAGCATATATAACACAACCCTTTCTACTATTTATAACCCAACAATCATAAATCGATTGAATCAATTTCACGACGGAATTCAGATTCAATACTATCCTGAGTTACACAGTGGCTTAAAGACATATAATCCACCGAGTCTGCAACCATTATCATGCTTTGAAAATGTTGCATTAGATCGCCATTGATCCTTGCAGGGATCGATGGTCGATCATGGAGTCTTAGCACAAAATTAAAACCGTAAATATAAATCTAAAATAAACCATACTTAGATGCAGAAAGTCCAAATAACCAACAATTTTATTATATACAAAAATTACAGATACTCTAAGGCATTTCAGCCTCAGCACAAATCCTCACACTATTACATTATGCTCGCTCCTCCTCACACATTTCAGATTCGCTATTATATAGAACTTACAAAGAATCGGTTGAGATCCAAAAAATCTCTCCTAATCGCTCAAAGAAAACTCTTAGTCTTCTACTCGCGCACATGGCATATCATTAATTCTTCATCGGTTACAGAAATTTCAGCATCGGTTTTTAACAAATATGCCCCAATTTATTGTGACTGTTCACATACTTGTCTCTTCAGCTCCAGATTCTAATTTGAATTCAAATCGGCTCAGATTCCCCTGCATCAGACTCCCGAGGCACAAAAATTTATGACCTCCTGGTCATATGTATTTTATAACTGTCAGCAATTCTACCCACGTCATCTGTGGAACTGCTCTTCGTGATCTTCCTGTAGCAACATCTCCTGAACAATTCTCACCCGCATCCTCTGCGGAATTTTTTTCTGTGAGCTGCAACAAAACCTCTGCAATAGCAAGTCCTCCCTACTACCAGATACCTCACCAAGCTTCTCTCCTCCGAGCTTAGTCTTTCGACATCTCTCTGGTTCGCTACTGTGGAAACATTGAGCTCTCCTGCTCTAGGTTGCTGCAATCTTCTCACCTTCCTCTACTGCTACCTTCACAATATAAAATAAAATCACAAGCTTACAAATTTTCACAAAAGTGTACCTTTTCTTCCTCTGTACGCAAACTTCTTCTCCGCAAAAAATCATTTTCCCGCTCTGATACCACTTGATGGGGAGCGAAACCACCATAAGCAGGTTCCCCTTTCATTTTTCAAAATGAACCTGAAAACTCAAATTGTATCTAAATATAGATTCATAAACCTGATACTTCGATCTTGGGACCTGTGGGTTATGGTCCCACTATGCTTCCATTTCGCCACTCTGATGCTTACACATATATAAACATTTACCTATTGAACCAATAATTAAGTTCTATAATCCCAACCAACAAACGTTGGTTGCCTTTAGGCTTAAACCCAACCGGAATTTGAAACGTTCAACGCAGGGTTTGCTCTGCAGTTAAATGTGTTCCTTAAAACTTGTCACCATCATCCTGAAGGATCGATCGACCTTGATAGCAATTCAACCAACGAAATTCGATTGCAAATTTAAAGCTTTTCATTGAAGTTGGAATTAGAATTACAATTCTCCGACATCAATTCAAACAACCGCATTTGACCTCAACTGATATCGTTCTCAGCAAACGATTCTTTTCACACTGGTTATCACGCCTTCAATTCATAACACGGTTCAATTGTATTCAATCATCAAATACAAGCACTATTTACTTTGCCCATTTAAAAAGCTGAAAACGCATTTGATTTATGGAGCTCTTCTCACAGAATAAATACGATAGTCATTCATCACCCGAAGACTTATAATTAAATGTGTTCAAATACGGCAAGCATATATAACACAACCCTTTCTACTGTTTATAACCCAGCAATCATACATCGATTCAATCGATTTCACAACAGAATTAAGATTCAATGCTATCCAGAGTTACAAAGTGGCTTAAAGACATGTAATCCGCCGAGTCTGCAACCATTATCATGCTTTGAAAATGTTGCATTAGATCGCCATCGATCCTTGCAGGGATTGATGGTCGATCATGGAGTCTTAGCACAAAATTAAAACCGTAAATATAAATCTAAAATAAACCATACTTAGACGCAAAAAGCCCAAATAACCATCAATTTTATTATATACAAACATTAAAGATACTCTAAGGCATTTCAGCCTCAGCACAAATCCTCACACTGTTACATTGTGCTCGCTCCTCCTCACACATTTCAGATTCGCTATTATATATGACTTACAAAGAATCAGTTGATATCCAAAAAATATCTCCAAATCGCTCAAAGAAAACTCTTAGTCTTCTACTCGCGCACATGGCAGATCATTAATTCTTCATCGGTTACAGAAATTTTAGCATCGGTTTTTAACAAATTTTCCCAATTTTGTGTGACTGTTCACATACCCGTCTCTTCAGCTCTAGATTCGAATTTGAATTAAAATTGGCTTAGATGCCCCTACAACATTGACACAGAGCAGCGGGAGTTAGCAAAGACTCAGGAATTGGAAAACCCCGAGTTAAACTTCGCCACAACGATCTCGAATTTGATCCTGTCATGGAAAATTTGAAGCAAGCTGAGTTAGAGGCTAAGAAAAAGTAGGTCGGAGCAGAAGCCCATGATAAAATAATTCAAGAGGAAGCTAAAGCTATGGAAAGGCTGAAGCAGAGAGAAAAAGAGCAGGCGGAAGAAGAAGCCATTGCTCAAGAAAGAGAACGTTTGAAGGCCGAGAAGGTTGAAGTAGCAAGGAAAGATCAGGAGTTGGAAGAAGATGAAAAGAAGGTAGAAGAAGCTGCAAAGTTGAAAATTCATAATCAATATGTGCATCATACTATGCCTCTAGCCTCTATTCTGAGAATTTCTGACGTGGGTATTGCAGAATTGGAGCATCTTGACATTGTGCATGATTTAGTGGTTCTCATGTCGAATTATTTCTTCAGTTGAAAATAGAGAGGGGTAGTCTCTTGCCCCAAGAAAAGAGGAAGGACTAAGGAAGGAAGTGATCCCAACTAAGTATTTCCCAACGACCCTCCTATGGTCGTGTGGAAGTTGGGGGATGGGCCAGTAGCACAGCAAAATTTGGACTCTGCAGCCTTGTTGCGATCTCTCGCAACAGCTAATGAGTTAACTCTTTTTGAAGCGCACCAGCATATTTCTAAGCTTCAAATGTAGATCTCTGGTTTTGAATCAGAGAAGGTAGAATTGTGAGTAATAATCTAGGAACTAGCTCAAAGGTTGGTTAGTGCGCAAGCGGAGCATGAGCATCAATCGAAAGAAGTCACAGACAGGCACCATAAATCCATATCGTAGGTCCAAGACAATTGCCAGTCTCTCATTGAGTCTGAAAAAGAGGAAAGGGAGTAGGTGATTTCTCGGGCCCAAGCATATAAGGTTGAGTTGTTGCATCAGATTAAATTCTTAAGAAATCAGTCGAGTGGTTTAGATGGGCACTTTGCAGAAATAAGGGATGTAAGTAGGGATGTGAGCAAAAATTATGAGGCCTTTTTTCAGTTTCTGCTTAAGGTTCATTCAGGCTATCAAGATGCCTTGCGCTTTGGAAGTGAGATAGTTGTTAAAGGGAGTCAAATTAACGAAATTCAAGACATGCTAAAGGCTATCGAATCATTCGAAGCCCGATTCATCACTAAGCATTTGGATATCTCGTGACTGCCGCATCATGAAAGGATGATTCATAGGGCTGTGTTCGATGACTTGCTAGCAGCAGTCTGTTATCACTCTAATAATTCTTAAAGTTGTGAGATTTGTAGTTTAAAGAATATCAAAGGTAACCACAAACCTACTTTTAAGCCTTAGGATTTAGCCTTCCTAATGCTCAAAGAGGGCTCTCTCTATAAGATTTAACTTTGTTGATTATATTTGATTTTAGGCTAGTTATATAGGGCAAATTGGTTTTGGGGTTTTGATTTGGTTTGGTGGGGAAATCACTTACTTAGATGCATAACTATAGATCTATATCCCATTGGGAAAATGGAGTCAACGTGTCAAGAAATTATATGAGGATCAAGGTCTAAAGGTAAATTTTTATAGGGCAAGTTAGCAGAGTCACTTCAGATCTTCAAGAATGATGGTGAAATGGTTTTTTATCGGGATAAAAGAAAAATTAAGGGTTCTTAAATCTGGATTAGGAGTGAAAGACAAATGTCAATTGAAACTAGGGAGAAATTAAGGGTTCCCTAGTCTGGATATTAGTAGAATACATTTAAATGATAATCAGTCAAAACATAGTGCTTTTAACAAATTATGGAATAACAATTCCTGATTTATCATTAAGATTAAGAGTACATTCATAAATAGATGGAAAACATAAGAAAATTGACAAGATAACAAGTGAAATACTTCACTGCAGTGGCCCAACACATGAATCCTCTAATATGATGTGTTTATTTGCTGTGATCCAGTATTCTGACTTGAAATTGATACAAAATCCTTAGGTTCAGAATAGTATAACTACAGAAATGTTCAGCAATTAATCCACACTCTATACTTAAAATGATGAAGTATTTATACAAAAACTAGTACAAAATATCCTAGAATAAACTTAGGAATTTTTCTTGGAAAATAAATATCTTCATGCAAGAAGATAGTGACAACAACCTAACTAATTGCTACTTGTCCTATTTATTGAAATAAAAAAGCTTGCTGTTTTGATGAAGGTAGCAGCTGGACACTGAAGTGTCCTTCACGCTGGCAATTTTATCTTCAATTTGATTTTGTTTTTATCTTTCATCTGATACAGTTTAACTAATACACTTTCATCCTGATACTCTTTACTACCAAAACTATTACTGTTGATGTAACAAAAAACAAAATCTATTTTTTCTTTTACTGCTCTGTCCTCCCTGTAATCTAATCTTACAGTAGATCAATTAACTTCTCCCAGAACTCAGCTTCTGAAAATTTTATCTTCATAAGCCTTTTGAAGTTTTCATCAACTTCAGTGTATTTTGAAAATTTAGGTTTGTTGACAAAAATGTGTTTTACTTCATGCTGCAAATAAAACAGATTTTCAAAATTCTTATACAAAACTTTCCCTGTTGGGATTCCCTACAAAGTTGATTTACTTACCTGCTCTTTAGAAAATTATCTCACCTTTTTGTCATAATCCTCCTGTTTCATCAATTTTTCATTGATTACCAGAGGATTTGGAATACCCTTTTGCCTTAAAATATCAAATTTGATCATAAATATTGTGATTGCCATTTCCATGTTTTGGCATTTTTCCTCTAATTGGTTCATCAAGTTGTTTTGCGATATTACCTTCCTTACTTCGAGGATGGTCTCTGTTCTATCTGTAATTCCATTTTCATCCAGTTCTTGTTTATTTTTGGAATTGAGAAATTTGATAATTTCTAAGGCCTCTTCAGGTTTTTTACCTAGCTCTTCTTTTGTCTTTTGTATTACTTCTTTTGCTGCTTTTAGTAAATATTTCTGCTCATATATTACCTGTATAGATGGCCAAGTATCATTGACTACTTCAATGATATTGGACCACAATTGGTTCTTAACATGTGCCATAGGTTATTTTAAAGTTAATTCTTTTTCCAACTTCTTGAGTTGTTCATTCAACCTATTGGCATTTTGTTCTTCATTCTTGGCATTAATTTGTGCAAGTTTTTTGGCATCTTTAAGATTTTTAATCTGTTCCTTTAACCTGTTTATTTCATTTGTTTGGATAGACATGTCTTGCATTTCCTTTACCAATTTACTTGCCTCATCTGATTGCTGTGCTGTTGTCGCTGAAGACTCAGTGATAGAAGTTGTTGATGAAGTTACTAGTACTGCTGTGGCCATTGGAACATTAGGAGCCAATATTTCTGCCAAAGTAGATGGCACTGCTGTTGTAACTACAGGAATTACAGTGGCAGGGACTTCCTGTGTTTTGTTAGTTTCTTTTTCTTGGACCAATTTGTCCATCTCAATCTCCATTTCTTTAATTTGGGTTGTCAGCTGCAAAATGAGACTCATCATCTCATATTTTTGATTAGTATCCTGAAAAATTTACTTAGCTTGAGGATGCTCTGTAGGAGGAAGTTTCAACTATTTCTTGAGTGCAGCAATGTCAACATTCTTCTTTTTAATCAATCCCTTTGCAACTTTTATGTTTCGAGGATCATAACCTACCTCAATCACTAACTCCTCCAAGGATTTGATTCTGATATCCTTTGCATATGATGATGATTTTTCTAGTTTGAACTGATATCTTACATTTAACAAATTATTTTGAAGCTTTTTTGCACTCATTGCCTTAGTAGTCATTGTGGAATAAACTTCTCTCTTGCTTGTTTATGAAATTCAATTTGGTCCAAAGGATGAATATCCTGGACTGGAACTCCAAAATCAACCTTTTTATAATCAGAGGATGTTTTAGGACTTCGTACTGTGGGCTGGAGCATTATCATCAACATCTTCTTGTTCTTGTAATCAAAGGCTGAAAGACGCTTGTTTTGTATGCTAGGAGTCTTCTTTAAGTATTGAGAGTATATTTCATTTTTTATTTCTTCATTTTTAGCTTTAATCTCCTTGTATCTTTCCTTTATGTCGATATCATTTTCTTCTATTTGCTTTGATGATGAAACTTATATACTATGCTGTCTCTGAATTAATTGTGTATTAGAAGTGGTTGGCTGTTGTTCTTCTTCAATTACTATAGGAGGCATATTATCTTTCTCTGGAATCTCTGTGTCAATGACCTCAAATGTCTCTTTTTCTTTGCTTGCAGAATTAATCTTTTGCTTTTTGCTGTATCTGAGTTTAACTTTGGTCTCTGTAGTGGTTTTAGTTATGTAAGACCATTCTTCTCTGTTTATTTCCACACTTCTATCTTCCTGAGCTGGAGTCTGCAAAGTGTGACTAGTATCACTTTTCTTATCAGCCTCTACCGGTGTATTCTCTAACCATTCTGATTGGTTTGATAATTTCTCAATATCAGGCTTCTTTTCATGAATGTATGGTTTAAATTTACATTTAACTCTCATTTTTCTGGTTATACCAAAGGGATCATAATACCAAAGAAAACTAGTGCTAAACTTGAACTCTAACAATTGCTTTTCTGCCTCTAGACCTACTTCTTTGTTATTACAAATGAATGGGCCAACCTGGTTCTTCAGTTTAAATTGTGTTTTCTTCTTTGCAGCCAGGAAATTTATAGCATTTGAATTCAAAATCTTCCTTATATACTTTAGAGCAAACAACCTCATAGGGAGGTATTTTGGCAATTTGTAAGGAATTAGGCTTGACCCATAAACTCTGAATTCAGTGTGATTTTGGTATAAATACCAATCACCTGCTGTCCCACTTTGTTCAGATAATTGTAAAATTTTCTTGATTTCATTGTTGATCCTGGGTTGCACACTGTTGTTTAGAAAATTGACCAATGGATGGATGAAACAATTTGTGAAATCAGAATAGGTAAACTCATTTGACTCCTTCCTTATTAAGGAAGTCAAGAATATGATAGATTGGGGATTTCCTTCCACATCAAGCTTCTGGAGAGCTATAGGAAATTTTTTAGATTGGAAATAAAGGAACATGTGGAAAAGGAATGAAGAATACCTAAGTACACCTCCAGTAGGCAGTGACTAGTTGTTCATGGATGCTATCAGCAATATATTTGGAAAAATTAAATATAACTGTAGGTGGTTGGCCAGGTACAAAAATTGACAAGAAACCAAGTACTGATGCATTAACATGTTCATCTGTGAAATATCCAAGGATAAAAGAAAACATGGAGATAATGTGTCTAGTTCTTTCTGAGAATTTAGAAGAGGAGTATGCAGGATTAAGTTTAGGAATTTCCACATAGGATGGCATGAAGGTTTGAAAAATTTGAAATCCCTTGGGAATATCCAACTCCAAATAGATCTTAGTTTGGGCTTCAATTGATAAAGGAACTTCATTAGGCTCAGGCTGTAATTGAAGCATCTGGTTGATAGACTCAGTTGTAATGGTAAACAACACTTCTTTTTTAGAATTCACAATGGCTCTTTTATCTGGAGAATAACAAGATTGGAATAATATAATAGCTTTTGGGCATTTTTGAGTGTGAGGGACAACATATTTAGGCAAATTTGATTCCCAAGTAAACACCTCATTTGCTTGATCTAAGGATTTCTCTTGGCTCCAGCACTGGAGCTCAAGAAGATTAAACTCAGTCACAGTATCAGTGATTTTGAAGTCTACAGCTACCAGGGGAGTATGATCTACATCTACAACAAGGGGTTGTAGAGGGTTTATCACAATAGTATTTTTGGATGCCATTGATTGGTTTAATTTATCAAAATTTTCAATACTTTTGACCTTTAAAACAATTATTTAGGCATTTAAAACACTTCTGTAAGTTTAAACAGTTTACAGAAGGTTTTTAGATATGTCAGGGTTTCTATTTTTGGCTTGCAAAGGGATATTTCTGATAAATTTGACTCAAACTGTCAATTCTGTATCAAAAGAGCAATTTTTTTGACCTTATATCCTCGACAAATAATTTCTAGGGTTTGTAGTGCACCTTTCTGTAATAAAACTATCCTAAAACATCAAATTTTATGCAGAAGGGCTCTTGAATACTGTAGATAATGTTTTGGAGATCTTAGAGGGATTTTTTAAGTTTTCATATGGCTTAAACTCAATCAAAGTTTGTTCTAAAACAGGTCAAGTTTTCAGAGCCTGTAAAAAATTCTTAGGGTTCGTATATCTGAAGAATTTATGAAGCAAAGGAAAATTATTTAGGCATACAGGCTTCTAAAGGATTCAATGAATTGTAAAACTCTTTTAGAATGATGGATGAGTTTTCTTTCTCTGAAGAATACTTGTAAAATTCAGAATTTTTCTGTGAAGAAGGGTTTCAGGGGTTGGAAAGATTTCAGAAGCTTTTTATGATCTTTATATGCACTCTGGTGGCTTCTGCAATATTGTAGCAATCGATTTCGATGAATTTTGTTTGTTTTTGAGCTAAAACAGAGTTGGCAGCGGTATTTATCGGACTGGAATAGTCTTATGTGCAGAAAAAGGTAAAAAAAAGGCTTGAATGAATGCATTCGGGATTTTATAAACAATATTAATGAACAGTTTAAAGCATTAAATGCGGTTCAATTCAAAATAGGAAGGTGGTTTAGGCGCGGGGGAGGAAAACCATTAGGCAGTTTTCACATGGTTGAAAGGTGGTAAGTGGAATTGGAAGGATCGAAGTGATCCAACAGAAATATGATGCGTGGAAGTGAGAGAAAAGCTTAAAACAACTTTTATCACAAGGTTCGGAATTGTTTAACAATCATGCAATGAAATATGCGATAGGGGATTTGCATCGTTAGATCTTCTGGATAGGAGCAAACGGTCGAGATCTTGCGATGAAGCTGCGGGGTTAAAAGGCACAGGGCCCGGAATTTCTATGCGGTAGGATATGGATTATATATTAAAACATAGGTTTTAATACATAGTTTGGAATAACATTTGATAGGTGGGTTAAGGTTTTATATAACAAATGAAATATGGGCGCATGTAATTTTAACATTGGTGGGATTAATATATAATGGAAATAATTTTAACCTATGGGATGGAGCGGAATATATATCACGTGGGGAAAATACATAGGTTTAAAATAAAACATATGGGTTTGGGAAATATTACATAAAGGAATTAATCTAATATGGGCTAAGGGTAAAATATAGGATTTAATATATAAAGTTAATGTGTTAATAATGAATGAGATGAGGGTTGGAAATACATTATACCTTAGTGTAAAACATCATATATGGATGAATTTCATTTTTGAGGGTACCAACATAATAATTTTGTATTTACACTTAGGTTAAGTATATTTTTGGGTAAAAGGGGAATAAGTCTAAGGGTTTTATTCTCCTTAAGTATAATGAATTTTACACTTAGGAAAAGGGGTTTTTTGCAAGTGAAACTGAATGATGATGGGTAAAGGAAAAATGAAGGGGAAATAATGAAAATGGGGGGATTAGGTATTTTTACAAGGGGATTATTTTGAAGGGAGTCAGCGACTGATGACCAATTTGTGCTTATCCATGAATGTAAAAACTGATTCTGCCTACCCATTTGCTACCCTAACATTTTTTCTTCATTTTAATTTGGGTGCATTTGAGTTTGCAAACCCTTGTTTATTTTTATTTTAAAACAAAAAACTAATTAATTCTATCCTTATTTCTTCCAAGGGCTTAAATTAAGTTGTTGAGCTCCTTATTTATTCTCTACCTAACTACTGATCTGCCAAGATTAAACTGTTTGGATATATTTTTATTTTCTATCTAACAACATGAATTTAAAGTATGAAGAAGTCAATATTAAACTATTTTGACTTATCACGAATTATGGCATTTTGAACAAGTTGTGCATAATCATTTATTTTGCAGTAAAAGTAAATAGTAGTGGCATTTGGATTTGCCTCACTTTCATGTTTTATTTATATATCTTTTTTGTTTGGGGTCCATTTTTCTATTCTTTTTGATCTTTTTCTTTCAAGTCCTTTGATTTTTATTTTAGGACTTTTACCCTCTTTACATTTTTTATTTTATTTATCTGGTATGGGAAATTTTTTTGCAGAAAGCAAAGTATGTACATATTACAAGAATAATCAAAGTCAATTCAAAAATTATGAATCCTATTATTATAGGACCCTAACACAGTCTATGCAGCTTCTAGTGCTAGTAAATACACCATTCAAAGATGCAAAGAGGTGTGGAGCAGCGCAGGTGCAAAGCTCTCATTTGCGTGTGGTATGCCCCCCTTGGTTACCATCGCTGAGGTTGTACTTGAGCACTTCATATTGGTATGCCCAGTTCTAGAAGACACGAAGATTTCCAGTCAGTTTCTGGGCTAAACACCAATCACGTAGGAGGTCGTGGCTGATCTAATCACCAAGCCAGCTAAGAGATTGTCCATGATCAAAATTTTCATCTAGCGCATGGAGAAGAGCCATTTTTCCATCTCAGATTACTTATCTTTGTGCAGATATCATCTCAATCAGGTGGACCCAGCTCAGTTAGATTCAATCATGACTCGTCACGACTTATGGGCAAAGACCATTGGTCTTCCTGCCGAAGCATCCACCTTAGCTCCAGGCGAATCGTTTGCATTTAGTAGTTCTTTTTAGGATTTATTTTTCAGTTTTTAAAAGGTAGTCACCCGACCGTTTCTTGGTTGGCGAAATTGTAAGACTTTTTGCTTTTTGTATAAGTCATAATATGATGGCCCAGTTGGGGGGAATCACTCGGAAATAATCAATGTAAGAGATGTATGAAATCTTGAGGAACAAAATTTTTTGAGTCCTTGGAGCTATAATAGAATGTTCATCTCTTCATTTTGGAAATACAAGTGTATGAATGGCTTGCTGGTATATGAATTTTCATGGATCATGCGTTATTGAGTTAACACAGGTTTTAATGTTTCCATGCCCTTAGTTCTGTTTACTTCTATTAGCATGTTAAAATATGAAACCAATTTTTCAATCTATTCTATCAATATTTGTTTATTGCTTTAACGAGAGTAATCTGTGCGATTATAAATTTTTCTGTAAGCATCGTTTACTATTGCTACTATGCACTACAATTAACGTGAAAATTCTTCGGTTTGATTAATGGTGTTTGTATCATAGCTCATTGAACATAAATAAAGTTTGTTTCTCTTCAGCTTAATATCAAAACAATCTTTTATAAGGATAGGTCGTATGTTTTGTAGTTTAAATAGTTTCATTTCTACTATTTGCGAGTCTAAAAAATAAACAATAAAGAAGTGGTTTTGATCTGTCACCATCAAAGTCCTCTTTGAGGAGAGGCATTTACCTGCATAGTAACAGAACTATAGATCTGTCGAGATAAGCTACTCCAAACAAAAGAGGGACTAATGGGGAACCTTTGTTGAGATTTTATCTCATTGTTTCCGTAACTATTTTCCTCTGGCCAACAAAATTGGCGCTAGAAGGAGGGATGGCCTAAACCAAATTATCACTAAGACATTCATGACTAAATCCAACCCACAACAACCTAATGTACCTTAGGAGTTTGGTAACTAGTTTTCGGTAATATCACAACTTTATACTCTGGTTCTCTGAACTACTCACTCCCGTCATGAGTTGGAGCAAGCCTAGGACGTTCAGGTGAGAGACGATGCTACCAATGATAATCATCGAAAAAAATAACTGACTCTGCATGGGAGATTCCGACACAGGGGTTTCTCAGCATCCAGAAGACGATGAAGAGCTCGCTTTCGTAGTCCCACTCCCTGAAGTTAATATTTTTAGGCAAATAACCCGAAATTATGCTTGCCAAGTTGGTCTATTACCTACCTCTCTGTTATTACCCCGGAGAAGGCTACGAACTTTGCCTGTTACTCAAGCTGAAGATTAGCTCATAGTAAAAAAATTTCGAAGACGTAGTTAACCTTGCCCTACACGAAATACTAGGATCAATAGCCCTTATCACCCCATCTCACCCTAACTCTGTAATAGGGGAAAAAGATTAAGACTTATAAATTGACCAACCTCAGTCACCCCACCCATCTGAAAACGGTTCGCATTCTGAAACAGATTCCTCAGAAGAAGGTGATATGGAAATACCAGATAATGACCAAAATTGAGATGCTGATGCAAACGTTGACATGCCTTGGCTTCTTAGGGATGCAGTTGCAGTACCAGCAAGACAGGCTCGGCTTCCTAAATGTCCTGAGAAACTACTTCCAAAATTTAACCCGGATTCTAAGGAACCCGTAGAAGACCATATTCAAAAATTCATGCTAGCTAACCGATTAATGAGTGTCCACAATGAATATGTGGTCTGCCATCTCTTCCCTTATACTTTTGAAGGTAAGGCCTCAACTTGGTATTTCTCTCTCCCATAGGGATCGATAACAAGTTGGAATGAATTTCAAACAGCCTTCCTCAAAAAGTTTGGGGAAGATAAGGCGCCCACAGTATTAGTCTTAGAGCTATCATGTATGAGGATGGATAAGGCACCCAAAGACTTCAACCAAAGGTTCCTATCACTAAGAAACAATATCCCTCAAGACTCCAGGCCCACTGAAGAGTTTTTATAGAGTTCTACACTTCTGCCTTACCCCAGACCATGAATATGTTCATAAAACAAAAAGAAAAAAATACCTTACTAGAAAAGTTCACTGAAGCAATTAATGTAGAAAAATACATGGCCAGCTTGAAGGAAAACCCAGGGCAGAAGGGGACAGAAAAGGGAAGCAGCAGTAGAAACCCCTCAAAGCCTTCAGGAGACAAGAGGGATTTTGATGCGTTTTATGTGGAATGTTTTGTAGAGGGTAGTAAAGCAGTTATCCAACAAAATCATAGAATTAAAAAAAAAATCAGGAGAAGGGAAATCTGGGAGAGGTTATTTTAAATTCCCAAATAGACAGAATTTTCCTCCGAGACATCCATCTCCCCCAAAAGGAATTAATATCTAGGAATTCGCGATGGACAATTTCTGCAGAGCTCATAAAGCTAATCACTCTGAGAAATATTGTCCGAAATTTATCAATATGTTTGAATTTTTTATAACCAGGCAAGAATCCTCCTCTAGGATAGCTCATGTTCAGGCCACGGAAGCCCAAGAGTCCCCTCTTGAAGAATCTGTGATTAATTACTTTCTGCGACTTGTCTAGATTTTTTGAGGAAGAATATGAAGAGGAATTAGGATATGTGAACACCACTCAACATTCCTACCAAACG
The DNA here is from genome assembly GCA_034641835.2 of Pinus albicaulis. Lineage (NCBI taxonomy): Eukaryota > Viridiplantae > Streptophyta > Pinopsida > Pinales > Pinaceae > Pinus > Pinus albicaulis. The sequence continues at coordinate 370,940,221 of CM076582.1, forward strand.
CGAAGAAAAGGACCACCAACCCCACCAGGTGATATTTCCTCATCAATCCCAACCGTTGGTAAATCAGATCCTCCCAAGAAAAGTGTCCCAAGTAAGCCAAAAATTGCAGAACCAATTGTAAATAGAACCACTAAACCTGTAGATAATAATAACCCTAGGAATTTAGATTTCAACATAGTTGATGAGTTAAAAAAGACGAGGGCTATTATTTCTCTCTTCAAACTTACCAAAATTGCGCAATTCAGAGACGAAATTGTAAATGCACTTCCTGGAAAAGCACCTAATCTTCCCCAGCGTCTCGTTTTGACTTTAGATATCTAGGAGCCTCAAATCGAAGGTTCCATGATTGGGCATGAGTCAAAATCGCAAACCCCTCCTTTCTTGTTAACCTTCGAGATTTATAATCATAATGTCCAGAACTGTATGGTAGATTCAGGGGCTTCATCTAATGTTATGCCATACTCATTTTGCAAGAAATTAGACCTTGAACCTAGTAAGCGTGGAACGCAAATAGTGCAATTGGATCGATCAAAAGTAAAAGTCGTGGGAGAATTGAAAAACGTTCTTATAAGATTGTGCTCAGACTCTAGGGTTCACCAAATCATTGACATTGTAGTAGCAGACATTCCTGAAGCATATGGTCTACTGTTGAGCAGAGATTGGTCCAACTAGTTAAATGGATACTTCGCCACTGATTGGTCTCACCTTTGGCTGCCCTATAAAGGAAAACAAAATCAAATAAGGGTAAATAGGGAGCGTTACATGAAACATGTTGTCACCGATTTAGAAGCTCCCAATGATCCTGTGATGTTTGTTAATTCCTTATTAGGTAACTACAACATGGAGACATGGTTCGGTGAGTTCCAGGCTGATTCGTCAATAGTCCCATATTCTTCTGTCTTGGAGCTTCTCTTTTGTACTCACCAGTTAGCTCCTCGAGATGATGATAAGAGGGAAGATAAAGCCATAGAGACAAAGTTATGGACCTTGTACTTCGATGGTTCTAAAACTAAAGATGGTGCAGTTATAGGGTGTATGCTCCAAGATCCTAAAAAATACAAGACCTTGATTGCTTGCCGATTAGAATTTGAATGTATTAACAATGTCGCAGAATATGAAGCACTCTTGCAGGGTCTTAAGAAGGCGATCGATCTGGACGTTAAAAATCTCAAGGTTTTTGGCGATTCTAAGATCATAGTTAAGCATGTAAGAAATTCCATCCACTACATGTCAAACCGATCAGTTTGCTATCAACAAGAGGAATGTGATCTTTTGTCTTGTTTTGAAGAATTTAACATTCTATCGATTCCAAGGTATCAAAATATAGATGCAGATTTTCTAGCTAATGTTGCTTCTCGTTTTATTCCATCTGAAAATTTCAAACCTGATGCTTTTTCGATTGAACTCATTTTCAGGCCTCCATTCCCAGATAATATCACAAATTGGAGGGTATTTAATGATGAATGGCAGATTTTCTATTTCCTAAGTTCCGAAGATACCTTCAAAGATGCAACAATTGATGAAGAACAACATGATCGCGATCTAAGGAAAAAGCTTGACCAAGAAAATCCTGTTCATGAGAATGCCATCCCACGATCAGTGGTAAAGTTAGAAAATATTTACGATCTGCAAGATAAATTCAGAAGGGTGACAAAATCCAAGACTCATAGTTCATCTATGCAATACAAAGTTATTAATATTGGTACGGAGGCGAATCCTTAGAGCATCGACCTGGGTGTTCAATGTTCATCGGGTGAAAGAGCCACCTTTATCAAGCTATTCAGAGAATTCAAGGATGTATTTGCATGGATGCACGATGAATTGAAGACATTCAATTCAAAGATAATGCAACATGTCATTCCCATCAAAGAAAATGCCAAGATGGTACATCAAAAGTTACGAAATATGCATCCCAGTCTTGAACCTATGGTCAAGGGAGAGTTAAACAAAATTTTGGCTGCAAATATCATTTTCCTTATGGGACACATGTAGTGGGTGGCCAACTTAGTACCATTTTGAAAGAAGAATGGCGACATATGACTATGTGTCGATTTTTGCAATTTGAATCGGGTATCAGACAAAGATGGTTATCCAATCCCGCCGATGGAAGAAATTCTACAACAGGTCTCTGGTTCGGAGATGTTTTCTTTATTGGACAGATTCTCAGGATATAACCAAGTCTTGGAATCCCTGGATGATATATTGAAGACTACCTTATGAACCAAATGGGGCACCTATGCTTACCAGAAAATGCCTTTTGGATTAATCAATGAGGGAGCAACTTTTCAGCGTGATATGGATGTCGCTTTTCAAGGAATCATTGGCAAGACCGTGGTGGTATACTTAAATGATGTAACGGTCTACTCAAAATTTAGGGCAAACCATATTAATGATCTGAGGAAAATTCTAGAGTGGTGGTGAAAATATGGGATTTCCCTCATTCCTAAAAAATCCATTTTCTGTGTAACGGAAGGGAATCTGTTGGGATTTGTAGTGTCTAAGGAGGGAATGATAATCGATCCTGAGAGGTCAGCAGAAATTTCTAAAATTACTCCTCCTCATAACAAAAAGTATATGCAATATTTCATGGGAAAAATCAACTTTGTAAGGAGATTTGTCCCAAGCTTCGCCCAAACAGTTAAATCTCTTCAAGGTATGGTTAGGCAGAAGGCATATTATAAATGGGATATTAAACAGAAAGAAGCATTCACTAACATCAAAATTGCAATTATGGATGCTCCATCCCTAATGAGTCCCGATTTCTCAAAAGAAATTTTTCTGTATACTTTTGCATCCAATGATTCGTATGTAGCTGTTTTGGCCCAAAAGAATGCTGAAGGAGATGAAGTTCAGATTTATTTCATGATATCAGGGATGGACGAGGCCCAGCTCAAGTATCCTGAGGTAGATAAGCAAGCGTTTGCTGTATTTAGGGCGATTAAGCATTTCTGTCCATATATTTTTAAATCTCATAGTCAGGTAATTGTGCCTTACCCTGTGGTGAAGAACTTGTTCGTTAAAAAAGAGCTTGGGGAAACCTGAGCACATTGGATGACAACTCTCCAGGAGTATGAATTGGAGATTAAGCCTGCTAAAATTGTTTTGGGTCAGGGATTATGCAAGCTAGTGGTGGAATCAGCAGGAAATGAAGTTGTTGAGGAAGAAGGATGGGAAAATGAAGCCTACATGTGCGAAGCCAGCCCCATGGATGCAATCATATCTCCAGACTGTTGGTACACTGACATGAAGTTTTATCTAACTACAGGAAGCACCCTTGAAGGTTTGGATGCGATTAAAAGAAGAGCCTTATGATTGAAGTTGTCTCATTTCTAGTTGGTAGCAGATGTTTTATTCAGAAATAACTTTGATGGAGTTTTGTTGAGGTGCTTAGAGAAGGAGGAGTCTCAAAAGGTAATGTATGAGTCACATGAGGGTCCAGTGGGTGGTCATTTTGGACCAAAAACTAAAGTTCATAAAATCTTGAGAGATGGATATTATTGGCCTATAATTTTTAAGGATGCACACAAGTTTGTTCGAAGATGTGATGAATGCCAAAAATCTGCAGGACGAGACCAGAGAGCAGCCTTGCCCCTCCATCTAGTGATTATCAAAGCCCCTTTTCAACAGTGGGGTTTAGACGTGGTTGGTGAAATTAACCCACATTCATCCGCACGACACATGTATATCATCACTGCTACTGATTTTTTCACACGATGGTCAGAAGCCATCCCTCTGCGTGTCATCAACGATGATCAGGCAATTTCGTTCCTTACAACTCATGTCATTACCAGGTTCAGTGTCTCTAACTCCATAGTTTGTGATAACGCGAAATATTTTTCATCAACAAAAATAATGGAGTTTGCATTAAATTTTGAAATAAAATTCAAATTCTTGACTAATTATTATCGTCAGGGAAACGGATTGGCTGAGTCAAGAAATAAAAATTTGATCAATATCATTAAGAAAACTATAGCTCAGCACCAACGTAGTTGGCATCTCAAGTTTCCGCTAGCTCTCTGGGAAGATAGAGTGACTCCCAAAGCTACTATAAAGAATTCTCCCTTCTTTCTAGTCTACGGACATGACTCAATTCTTCCCACACATATCTTTCTACCATCTCTTCAACTTTCCCAGTCAGTCCAGGAGACTGAATGTCCAACTATGCAACAATGTATAAAAGTTATGTTGAAATTGGAAGAAGAGCGTCACGCCGCCCAGAATAATTCTCGAACCACCAAAAAAATGTCAAATCCTAGTTCGATAGAAAGTTTGTGGGTAAGAAGGAGTTTCAGGTCGGGGATCTAGTTATAAAGTGGGATAAGCCAAATGAAGTCAAAGGGAAACATACTAAGTTCTAGAAGTTGTGGTTAGGACCATACCAGGTCAAAGAAAAGTTAGGACTGAGCACTTTCAGATTGCAATCTTTAAAAGGAATATTGGACCCCTTGCCCGTCAACGGGAAAGTTTTGAAGGACTTATTTTCTTAGGGGCAGTCCTGGTTAGGACTCTGTACATAGTTTTGTTTTTTTTGGTTTGAACCTATACAATTTTTTTTCATCTTTATTTTCTTTTTCCTCAGGGTGGAAATTGTTACATATCTGGCGCACTTCGGGGTTAAAGGCCAGTGCTCTCAGTTGATTTCAAGTGAAAGTGTTTTAGAGAGGGCATATAAGATGACACTAGAATTTGGAAGTATGCGTTTGTTGCATGGAGGAACATCTTGCCACAAGCCTTGTGTGTACAACTTGAAATTTCTTGCTTGTGAGTGAGATTTTCAGCTATTATCTGCAAGCTTCGTTCATTAAGACACTTTAAAATATCTTATGTTTATTTGGAATGTGAAGTAGGAGGATCCTTGGGTGCCAATGTGACTTCACTGGGTGCCACGAGAAAATATAAAATTATCTCTTAAAGTCCTTGGGTCAATCTGGAACGAATGTTTTACTTCTGGGAAGCTTGAAAGTAAGGACTGTTGCCGGGCTCAGGAGTTAGGTTGAGACAACAAACTTGTTGGGGTAAGGACGGTTGCTGGGTTCAGGAGTCAGGTTGAAACAACAAGCGCCAACCCTGCTTAAGGGGTTTAAAAATATGGTAAAACCATGAATGTGCCCCGAAAATTAAAAATTGGGTGATGAATCTTGTGATTTACAAAATAAATTTCTCACTCCTAAAAAAAAAAGAAAAAGAAAAAGAAAAGAAAAGAAAAGTGATGCGGTACACACCTAAAATTGTCTCACAGTGGAGAAGCCGTGGTCTTAGATCAAATATGAAAAAAATATCGACAAGCAGAAGAAGTTAAAATTAACCTCATAGTTTTGGCTTACTGATAATAACTGTTGAAATTTCCTCAAATTTTAAGGAATATCTTTCCCTACCAAGAATATTCATTTCCAAGGTGGGACACATGTTTATTTCACATAATCCTAGGTTCTAAGTGTCTCGAAAGTTGTTTTTGTAATGAAAATATTTTCATAAGCTATATATTAAGAGATAAATGTTTCACCCAGTAAGTCGCCATTTTTTGTAGTAACAACCCCTGTTTTGGATTTTTTCTTTGCTTAATTAGGTTTATTCTATAGAAAATATTTTAAAACACAAAATATTAAGATAATGCATAAAACTCATAAAAAAGAAAAATTTTCCATAAAAACCCCGAATAAGCTTTCGACGAATTAGTCAGATGCCTTAGCTTTCTTTTTGGTGAGCTGTCCAGAATTGTTTCGACGAACTGCCCTTTTGTTGTTTTGGCGAACTGCCCTTTTGTCGTTTCGGCGAATTTTTTTTATTTTTTTATTTTTATTTTTATTTATTTATTTTTATTTTATTTTAATTTTAATTTTATTTTAATTTTATTTTTTTAATTTTTAATTTTTAATTTTTAATTTTTAATTTTTTAATTTTTAATTTTTAATTTTTATTTATTTATTTATTTTTTCGGTTCGACAAATGCATTATTTGCATGTGCGATCCTTTCGCCGATTCATTGTTTCATTCTCCCTGCTTATTTTGATTTTCTCTTTGCCCAATCGTGCTATTCAGAATAAGGAATTCGGAAATTACCATGTTGGCGCGTTGGTGATTTGTTCGGTTCGTTTATTCGTTGATGACTGCCGTGTTGTACATCCCAAGAGTATTCATTAATCCATGCTGCCATTAATTGGATATTCGTGGCAATAAGCATCTTTTGATTGGCCGACGGCATCAAGACTGCGCATTCACATTCTTACATCCTGTCAATTAAATTCGTAAGTGTTCGAATTTATGTGTAAAATCCACCTGCGAATCTAGCCCATGTGATTTGGAATGATTGGCATTTATTTTTCAGACCTCGGGGCATGATTTTCTTTTCTCTAGATATGCTTGTAGCAGGATAATCTTTGCAATATGCGTCATTCTTCCTATTTCTTCACGAAGTGCCAAGACTGTGTGTGTTGCTAAACTGTAGCTTTTCGCTTAAGCATTTGCATCTCATGGTATTTTTATTTTTATGAACTGATATGCTATTTTTAAATAAAATCTGATGTTAGCTTTGCTATTTGGCAGGTTTCTGATTTTCCTCATGCCGCGTCAAAAGAGAAGCATTCCTCGAAATATGAATATTCCTAAGGCTCCCAGGGAGGAGGTATTGAATGTCGTTTCGGAGGACTTGTCTGTTGACCGCTCATTTTCAGATACTACACACAAGGTTGGTGGCAAAGATGTGCCAGTCTGGAGTAAGATGTATCGGTATTTTCAATACCAGCAATATCCTGTTCTGCATGATGAACCACCGGAAAATATAGTAGAAGAAGATGAAGACGCAGACGCCGAGGCATGTATTAGAGTCCGCAGGTTGGAGATCGTTCTTGTTGGAACCTGCCCCACCATGTTTTCTTACTATGATGTTATTCGGTGGATATCACAGTTCATTGATATTCCTCGCAGGCAGTTTCTCAGTACTTTGGGTCTAGTAATTGGGTCCTTTTGGTCAAAGGATCTTAAGAAATTATACAACCTTCCACCACCCACTGCTTGGTATAATCAAGAATATATTGATATGTTAAAAATGAAGAATGAGGAATATCTAGAGAATATCAAGGAATGGTGGGCTCTCGATAAGGACCCCACCCATAAAGAAAATGGGATCTACTCAATTAATTCTCTAAATTCACCTTATCGAGAAGTCGCGTCCATGATCAATAGATTGTATGGGATGGCGGATTGCGCCATTTTTTAGATAGACTGGGTCCCTTTAATGTCCGAGGTGGTCGATGAGGGTTACATTTTAAATTGGGTTGATATCCTGTCCTCTAGTTTAGTGAAGGCCATTTCTGAAGCTAAAGGGTCATTATCCTCCAAGCTTGAAGTGTTATTCATGTTTGTGTATGTCCTCGAATGTGTGTGTGCTTGCAATGTGTTCTCAGGAATGGACTGGAAGTGGAACCCCGCCAGGGCTCCGATACATATCTACTACAGCTAGCTGTGGTCATCAAGGTATGAATTTTTCTTCTATTAGATCTTCGAGAACTTTGTTCCAGAATTGCACATTATCGTATACGCGCATCCTCCTCCAAGATTCTCCGCAGAGGGAAAAAAGGTGTTGGGACCAATAGGGGATTGGTATGTGGAAAAGGTATACTCCTACATCAGAGTGTATGGGTTGATCGAAGCCCCACATTACCTTCCAAATTATGTTCCAGAAAGATTGTTTTTGAGATAAATATCGTATCAGGTGACTTATGGAGGTATTGGCAAAGGTCTGAAGGATAGTGGAAAGAGGCAGTGGCCAAATTGCCCAATTTTTCTGGGTCAATATAAGCTTGGAGCTTATAGCCACGTCATTGAGGAAGAAAATCGTATAAGAAACATCTTGTTGGCTTGTGCCTCTTACAGGATGCATGAACCGCTCTCAATAATTAAGAATAATTTGTTGAGTTTGAAGATGGGCAATCACTATGATCACCAGGGGATGTCGGATGATAGTATGCATTGCCAAGCAGACAATTTTGCAAATGTTTTGAAAATAATACAAGCCCTAAAATATCAGGAAGTAAAGAAGAGGCGGGAAGCCTATTAAATCAAAAGGTTAGAGATCGCTGCTGCCACAAGAGAAAAGTTTGATACAGAGAAACGAGAGTCAGCAAAGACTCAGGAATTGGAAAACCTAGAGTTAAACTTCGCCACCATGAGTGTAGGGACTTATAGCTCCTCTGTTCATATTGATCTCAAAGTTGATATTGTCATGGAAAATTTGAAGTAGGCTGAATCAGAGGCTAAGACAAAGTAGGCCGGAGCAGAAGCCTGTGATAAAATAATTCAAGAGGAAGATAAAGCCGCAGAAAGGCTGAAGCAGAGAGAAAAAGGGAAGGTAGAAGAAGAATTTGCTGCTAAAAAAAGAGAAGGTTTAAAAGCCGAGAAGGTTGAAGCAGCAAGGAAATCTCAGGAGCTGGAAGAAGAGGAAAAAAAGCGAGAAAAAGATGCAAAGTTGATAATTCATAATCAATAGGTGCATCATACTACGCCTCTAGCCTCTATTCCAGGAATTTTCGACGTGGGTATTGTAGAATTGGAGCATCTTGACATTGTGAATGATTTAGTGGTTCGCATGTCGAATTATTTATTTAGTTGAAAAGAGAGAGGGGTAGTATCTCTCCCTAGGAAAAGAGGAAGGACCAAGGAAGGAAGTGATCCCATCTCGAATGTTCCCAGTGATCCTCTTGTGGACATGTGGAAGTTGGGGGATGGGACAACATCGCAACAAAATTTGGACTTTGTAGCCTTGTTGCAATATCTCACAACAACTAATGAGTTAACTCTTTTTGAAGTGCACCAGCTTATTTCTAAGCTTCAAATGTAGATCTCTGGTTTTGAATCAGAGAAGGTAGAATTGCAAGGAAGAATCCAGGAACTATCTCAAAGGTTGGTTAGTGCGCAAGTGGAGCATGAGAACCAATTGAAATAAGTCACACACGGGCACCATAAATCCATATCATAGGTCCAAGACAATTGCTAGTATCTCATTGAGTCTGAAAAATGGGAAAGGGAGCAGGTGGTTGCACGGGCCCAAGCAGAAAAGGTTGAGTTGTTGCATTAGATTGAAGTCTTAAGAAATCAGCCGAGCAGTTTAGATGGGCACTTTGTAGAAATAGGGGATGTAAGCAGGGATGTGAACGCAACTCATGATGCCTTTTATGAGTGCCTTCTTAAGGTTCATTCAGGCTATCAAGATTCCTTGCGGTGTGGAAGTGAGCTAGCTGTTAAAGTGATTCAAATCAAGGAAATTCAAGCCATGCTGAAGGCTATCGAATAATTTGAAGCCCGATTCATTACTGAGCATTTGGATATCTCGAGACTGTTGCGTCATGAAAGGATGATTCATAGGGTTGTGTCCGATGACTTTCTAGCAGCAACCTCTTCATCTTCTAGTGGTAGTAAAGACGCTATTCAAATATGCACAGAGGTGTGGAGCGCGGGTGCAAAGCTCTCGTTTGTGTGTGGTATGCCCCTCTTGGTTACCATTGCTGAGGTTGTACCTAAGCACTTCACACCGGTATGCCCAATTCTAGAAGACAGAGAGATTTCCAGTCAGTTTCTGGGCTCAACACCAATCGCGCAGGAGGTTGTGGCTGATCTAATCACCAAGCCAGTTAAGAGATTTCCCATGATCAGAATTTTCATCCAGTGCATGGAGAAGAGCCATTTTTCCATCTCAGATTAATTATCTTTGTGCTGATATCGTCTCGATCAGGTGGACCCAGCTTGGTTAGAGTCAATGGTGACTCATCACGACTTATGGGCAAAGACCATTGGTCTTCCTACCGAAGCATCCACCTCATATCCAGGCAAATTTTTTGCTAGTCAATAGTTTTATTGAGGAGTTATTTTTCAGTTTTTGAAAGGTAGTCACCAAACCATTTCTTGGTTGGCGAAATTGTAACCCTTTTTTCTTTTTGTATATATAAGTCATAATATGAAAACCTAGTAGGGGGGAATCACATGGAAATAATTAGTGTAAGAGATGTATGAAATCTCGAGGAACAAACTTTTTGGAGTTCGTGGAGCTATAATAGAATGATCATCTCTTCATTTTGGAAATACAAGTGTATGAATGGCTTGCTAGTCTATGAATGTTCATGGATCATGCGTTATTGCGTTAACACATGTTTTAATGTTTCCATGCCCTTGGTTCTGTTTAATTCTATTGGCATGTTAAAATACGAAACCAGTTTTGCAATCTATTCTATCAATCTTTGTTTATTGCTTTAACGAGAGTAATTTGTGCGATTAGAAATTTTTCTGAAAGCATATTTTACTGTTGCTGATATGCACTACAATTAACGTGAAACTTCTTCGATTTGATTAATGGTGTCTATATCACAGCGCGTTGAACATAAATAAAGTTTGTTTCTCTTCAGATTAATATCAAAACGCTCCTTTATAAGGATAGGTAGTATGTTTATTATTTTAAATAGTTTCATTTCTGCTACTCGCGAGTCTAAAAAATAAACAATAAAGAAGTAGTTTGATCCATCACCATCAAAGTCCTCTTTGAGGAGAGGAATTTACACACATAGTAATGGAACTGTAAATCCGTCGAGATAAGCTACTCCAAACAACAGAGGGGCTAATGGGGAACCTTTGTTGGGATTTTCTCTCATTGTTGTCGTAACAAATTTCGTCCAGCCAACACTACCCTTGAACTCTAATATCAACTAGGTTACTCGAATTTCATGAATGAATGAGTTAATTTAGGTTGATTGATCATATAATTGGTTAAACACTGAATATGCACCGCACTTCTAGACCTCCCACTAGTTCCTCCAACAGTTGGAACTAGTTTAACTGAACTTGACTCACTGTTTAACTAAATTAAATTGTTAGAACTGAAATTAACTTAGCCTAGGCTCCTAAATTTTAGGAATCATTGTACACAACTCAAGTTCATGTCCCAAACTCAAATTAAATAATATAAATGCATGATAAAAACTATTTCAACTCAATTAACTCATTCAAGTTGTTTGTTGATGTGAAATTTCGATTTTCTCCTAATTTAATTAAAGGAAAAAAATAAATTAGGAATTTCTTGGTGCATTTTCAAAACCCCCTCTCAGTAATAAAGGGATTATCAAATATCCAAATCCATCTTCTATGTAACTCGAATTTACCCCTTGATAAGGCTTTTGTCAAAATATTTGCATCCCATTCCTCTGTAGGAATGTACTACAACAACATGTCAGATCCTCCTCTACACACAATCTCGTAGATGGTGGTACCGGATATCAATGTGCTTGGATCGATCATGAAAAATCGGATTCTCAGAGAGTTTGATACAACTCAGTTTGTCACAGTAAATCATAGTAGGATCCATAATCTGAATGAATAACCCAACAACAATATTTCTCATCCATATAACTTCACAAACTACTTGGCCGGTAGCCATGTACTCTACTTCTGTTGAGCTAAGTGCAACTCATCTCTATTTCATGTTGTACCAAGAAAATGGTGCTGACCTAACACTAAAAATTCCTCCTAAAGTGATCTTCCAATATGATGGAATTCCCGCCCAATATGCATCTGTGAAGCCTTGAAACTTCACTCCCTCCATTTGTCTGTACCAAAGTCCAAATTGAGTGGTGCCTCTGAGGTACAAAAGTACACGTTTAACATCCCTCCAAAATAATTTGTTCGATTGAATCATGGCTTGGATCAATTGATTGACCGCATAAATTTTTTTTGGTCATATGTTCACCAAATACATGAGAGAAATCACCAACGGCCTATACACAGTAACATCCACTTCCTCACCTAAAGTGGCATCCTCTTTTCTCTAGTTGGTCACTAGAAGAGTCCCCATGTGTTTGCATATGTCCATGTGGAACTTCTAAAGTATATAGTTGGCATAATTTCCATGAGAGACAAACAATTCCCCTTGTCTCTGCCATACTTCCAAACCAAGGAAATAGTGCATCAACCCCATGTCCTTCATTTCAAACTCTCTTGCAAATTCCTCCTTGAAAAACCTGATAAGTTGTTCATCACTAGTCAAAATCAAGACATCAACATATAAGACTATAATCAACAATATTTTTTCTACCATAATATGGTAAAGGTTTTCATCTGATTCACATTTGGTGAAGCCCAATTTGGTGATTTAGCTATCAATTCTGGTGTACCAAGCACGAGGTGCTTGCTTCAACAAATACAACGATTTCTTGGGTCGACACACATGTGACTCTATTTCAAATCCTTCAAGCTATTCAATGTACACTTCCTCCTCAATAACTCCAGTGAGGAATGGTGTATTCACATCCATATGGTGGATCTTTCACCCCAATTGTGCAATCAGAGAGATAATTGATCTGATGGAAGAATACCTTGCTACAGGAGAAAATGTATCTTCATAGTCAATCCCTTATAGCTGAGAGTACCCCTTGGATAAAAATATGGCCTTGTGCTTCTCGATGCTTCCGTATGGTGCATGATTTTCCTTGTAAAATCATCTCAAACCCAATATTAACTTGTCTGAAGGTCTTGGGACTAGTTCCCAAACACTGTTTTTGACAATAGAATCATATTCCTCTACCATAGCATCAACCCATACTAGTTTCTCTACTGCTTCCTCGAATGAGGTTGGTTTTGTTTCTACTATATCACTCATCAGATCCATGTAGATAGTGTACCAATATAATGACCTCCTCTACCTGCGCTATGATGTGGGTGCTCCCACACTCTCTATAGCATCATGTAATAATATTTCAGCTTCCCTGTTACGCTTTCTTCCTTCAATGGATGTCTCTACTTGAGTGGCTATCTCCACTCTTATATCCTCTACTTGTGGCTGCTCCACATCTTCTTGAGGCTCTTCATTTGGAGTCAAAATATCCTGATCTACATGCAACTGAAGCTCCCTCTCAAGGGATCACTTCATTTCCTTATCTTCATCGAACTTCACATCTCTACGAACAAATGTCATCCTGAGAGATTGAAGGTACACCTAATAGTTGTAAGGTGTATCGATGTACCCCAAAATATGACCAACTCAATTGTCGTCTCTAAATTTTTCCTTGCTTCCTTGGAAACATGGAAATATACTGATAATCTAAAGATCCTGAAGTGTGACACATATAGTTTCTTCTCTGAAAAATATTATTCTGGTGTACTCATCCCGAGAATAAAATGAGGACTCATGTTCTGCACATATATTGCTATATTGCATGCTTCAACCCACAAGTGCATAGGTAGGCCCTCATCATGCCAAACATCGCCCATGCAGATCCCACAATACTTATGTTTTTCCTCTCAGCCACCCCATTATGTTGTGGGTTATGGGGTTTTTTCAACTCTCGTCGAATGAATTCCTTTGAACATAATTTTTTAAACTCATTCAACACATATTGACCATTATCGCTCCTGAGAGCCTTCACTTTCATGCCAGTTTATTTCTCAACAAGTGGTTTAAATTCAAAAATTTTGGAGAATGTCTAGTCTTTTTTATGCATGAAGAAAATATAGCACTTACGTGAGAAATCATCCACAGATATAACATAATTCCTATTCTTGGACATGAAGGCTATTGTGAAAGGTTGACATACATCAAAGTGGATGTTTTAAAAGATTGCATGTGCTCTGCTATCCCGATTATTGAAGGTGGATTTTGTGTACTTCCCTAAGGTACACCCTTTTCATGTATTCTGCTGCTCTAGTGCTTATTTGGGGAGGCTTGTGGTGATCTGTTGCATGATATCCAAAGCACCATGGTGAAAATGGCCAAGTCTTCTATGCCATAATTCATTGACATTTTGGCTCTACACCTTTTCTGGATTTGTTATCAAATCAATGCAGTCTACCACATCCAACCTGTAGAGGTTCTTCACCTGAACCTCGATATGCTTCACTTATCCCATGGTGATGTGCCTCAGGAATGCCTTTCATTTGGTGAATATCACGTCGTAGCCATGATATTCCAACCTCGCGACAAAAACCAAATTTATCTTTAGACCTGGAACAAACATCACATTATTGAGCCTGAGAGGTGAGGCAGACTCCTTATGAAAAGTAATTATACCAATAATAATCACGCTATACCTCCCATCATCTTCCATCTCGATGTGCATCTACTGAGATATTTCTCCTCCAAGTCAGTGAAGAAATATCTACTCCCTTTCAATGGAATGAGGCACCATTTTCGAGATACCAAACACTTCCCATCACTATGCTTTCCATGCATGAAATGAGGGTAAAATCAAGCTCAAATTGTGAATCTAAAGCTTCAACTGATACACCCCCTGAGGTCTTCTTTCTTGTTTTATTATGTGTCCATTTCATGGAAAAGTGCCTGAATTCATGACAGTGAAATCACTTGATTTTGGACACGTATTTATTCTTCCCCCCTTGACTAGAATCTCCTTTGGATTGGGATTTCTTCCCTTTCCCTTTCTTTGCCTTTCCTTCCAAGGCATATTTCTCCTCATCCTCAACCTTAGATGAGGTCCCATCTCTATTTCTCCGCCTAATTTCTTCCTGCACTAGATAAGACCATAACCTCTCCCACTGTGGTAGTTTCTCTCTACCATTTACTGAATATTGATAACTGTGCCATCTCTTGGGAAGGCCTAAAATTGTTAGAGCTACCAAATATTCTCTAGGGAAAGTAACACTGACACCTCCAAGTTCATCACGACAATGTGTGAACCTACTTAGGTACTGTGGAATTGTTTCATTCTTTTTCACCTTTATGTTTCAAAACTTGTCCTTAAGCGCTAGCTTCCTGTGGTCGCTACTATTCTGGAAAAAATATTCAGTGCTTGCTACATTGCGTACGGAGTCTCTTTCCTGTGGATATTAGGGACAATATGGTATCATAGTCCCTCCTATATGAATCTCCTTTCCCTAGCAACACACTTCTTCCATTCTGCTAGATTCTGGGCATCAACTGTTGCTGGTTTAAAAAAATCATTATCAATGTATTAATTCAACCCATTATCCTCTGACACTGCATCCATCCAGTCCCTCCACGTAACATAATTCAAGTTTCCCTCAAGGGAATACTCGAGCCTTAGTACATTGAAAGACATCTTCTCAGTCCTGAAGAAATCTTGCAACTTGATCTGCAACCTCAAATCTCTTGCAATGAAAAATTCAAATTATCTTATACTGTGAATCTAGGTCTGATACCATATAGAATTTAATGTGTAGATCCTAAAATTCTAATAAAATTTACTAAATCACAAGACTGGAATGTACTCTACCAATCCGTGGAAGTAAAATCACGATCGAGAGCATAAATCATTAACATGCATCAGGATTCAACACACAGACAGATAGATATATCTAGAGGAAAGAAACTGCTCAAAACCCCTTACTATCTATATTGTATTAATCAAATAATCTGGATGAATACAATATGCTCTGTTCAACCTTGAGCTTAACCTGCACAAGTATCTTCTATCCTCTACACGACTGGATGAATTTGGCCAACACTTAGCCAATTTTCAAGCCCTATAAGCTCCTATTTTATTGTGATGTTTGATGAGTAATTAACCTCTATTAATTAGGGAAATTGATCATTGAGAATTGCACAATTCCTTTAGGCCCTTCTTTGATTGCATGCATGACCCGTACAACTTGGAAAATTCTACAACTGATAGTACACTACCCTTGAACTCCAATCTCAACTAGGTAACTCGAATTTCATGCATCCATGAGTTAATTTAGGCTGATTTATCATTTAAATGGTTAAACATTGATGATGCACCCCACTTCATACCTCCCACTAGTTCCTAAAATAATTGGAACTAGTTTAACTGATCTTAACTTAATTTAACTGAATTAAATTGTTACAATTGAAATTAACTCAACCTAGGCTCCTAAAATTTATGAATCACTATACACAACTCAACCTTTGATGTGCATACAACCCACTAGAATTTTCACTGCCTCAGGAAATTTTTTCTTGCAACCCATTTTTCCTCCTGCAACTCACACTTCCTCTGGCACCTATCTCCAACAACTAGAAATCGATCTGCTGCCCAACTCTACGCACTGGCTAATTTTTACTAGTTAGTGCAACTTCTATGCAGAATAATTCAACCTATATTCCATTCTATCATAATGTTGGAATCTGGTTAAGAATTCCTTCGACAATCACTCCTTAATTCTTCCCGCTGAAACCCTTTTTACTTGTGTCTTCATCCGCTTTAATTGCGGCCTTGCTAATCATTGCAACTGGGTAAGTTGAATTGCTTGAGTTATCTCCAATGTCCCATCGAATTTCTCTTATAGTCTCTCGTTGATCAACCAATGAGCATGATCTAATCTCAATCAATGGCTAATATCATATAGACCCCATCAAATGAATTTTTTCATAAGTCTCTAGAGGAAAATTGATTTTCCTTTATCAATTTGATATAATTAACCAATTTTCTTAAGTTAGACTTATGAAAATAATTAATAATTTTCTAATTAATATAATTAGGGTGTTTATTGTGAAAATGTTTTTTGGTTATTAAATAAAATGTGTTCCTTAGCCTTATACACCATAGAGACCAGAACACCTATTCGATGCTACAAAAAACTAACAAACTTAAAAGTTTTGAATGGAGTTTCAAGCACATATTTCACACAAATCCTAAGGCATGAATTTCTTTATAAATTTTTAAGTTAACAATCATTTTCTTTAACTGTAACATGGATGCAACCACTTGTGTGTGTAATGTTATGTTTTGGATTTTTAATGTTTGTTGTAGATTATTAGCTAATATCATTTTATTTGAGTTATATAATTTACCTCACACATTCCAAAAAGTGTGTGCACTTAGTAAAGAGATAAGAATGGATTATAAACAACTGATACATTTCCTAATGTTTGCATGATATATAATGGAGAAAGGAAAGTAAAATCAAAGCAACACACCAATTCTAAAACTAGAAAACATCACACTGATAAGGTGACAAAAAATGCGTCTTAAAAGGTTATTCATCATATCCCCACCATTTCATGTTTCCAGTGATTGTTCAAGTGCAATAACATAATATGTTTTATGAATATCATTATCAAATGAGTGGTTAGGATGATATTATGTAGACATATTTGCAATTAAGATATTAAGGAAAAACATTCCCTCTTTAGAGATGAACCTTGTAATGCTAATCTTTCTTTAGCAATTGATGGTCGTAATGTCTTTGTAGAAATGAAACATGTTTACTCAATGTAGTCAATGTTTGTTTAAATAATAATTTTATTTCTTGAATGTTAATAAATAATGAGTATGTAATATTGTTGTTGATACATCTAAGTATTTATATTCCAACCACTTACAATAAAACACCTTATTTTTATTGTTTATTATGTATTATGATGGAATATGTACAAGGCTTTAAAAAATACAAAGAAATATAAAATTAGAGATATGGATGTGTATATTTATCCTTTTATTGACAAATTTTAGATGATATGGGCTTGGATCACTATGTATGACATATCCAAACTAGTAAGGTAAAAGGAATTCCAATTGCATGGAATACTTAAATGGATGATATATCACATTTCCATAGCACACAAAGTTTATTGGAATATTAGCTCATCTATTAATTATTTAAAAAATTATTGATTATTTGTAGTTTCATAAAAACAATATTGTATATCTTGTAGGGGTTTTAAAAATAGGTAAATATGGTTCTCCATTGTAATCCCAAAATCACTTCTAGATATTCAAGTATTTTAAGAAAGGAGGTGTATGATAAGTTCAAATATTTCCTTTCAAAAATAAATTCAATGGTAAGGAAGAGAATAAAACAAAACCCCAAAGAATGACACCTCGGCGATGGAAGAAGGCTTATGCTACAAGTCTTCATGGTAAAAAATTGGTTTGGATTACATTTATGTATGTAAATTTTCAACGGTTACTTTTGCAATTACTAACAAATGTGATTCATTTTATGTTATCAATAGGGCAGTGCAATGGGTTTCCTTAAGGTATGAAGTGTTTTTCCGTATAACCCAATGAATTTTGATATGTGGGCACCTTATAGTAGGTAAAATGTTTGACATATAATGCATATTGAGAAGATTGGAACAAAATGATATGGAAATTATCAGATGAAGAGAAAAAAAACAAAAAAATTGCCAAAGTAAGAAGTGACATTGTGGAAGCCATGTGATGTGAAGTTGAGTCAATCTTCTGGTGGTGTACAATTGAAAACTACTACGTTGTTATTAATAAAGAAATAGAGTGATGTAATGAAATATGTTGTAAGGACATTAAATTTCTTACTAATTTCATTGGAAGCATAAAAACATTTTGACAACAAAATATAAATTTGATGGGAAAAGTTACATGATTAACATACCTTTATGAAAATTGGTCTTTCTATAATAATTACCATCTAAATAATAAATAATATATATATATATATATATATATATATATATATATATATATATATATATATATATATATATATATATATATATATATATATATATATATATATATATAGATAGATATATAATTTATTATTTATTTTTATCAAATGTAGTCCATTGCGAAGTGTTTCTTGTTCTAAATTTATCTCTCCTAGACCATTTCAAAAACAATATAAAGAAAATTATAATCAACTAACCAATTACATGAGGTGAGTTAAAAGCTATAATTCAAATATCATGGTTGGTATTTAATTGGAATCAAGATTATCATTTGATTATACATTGTATATATATCATTTTTATTTAAATGTGTCTCATTATTACATGAAACTGGTAATCATTTAAGGAAATACATCGAGAATCCTATTACATATTGGATGAGAACAAATGAATTTATTTTTGAGCTTCTTCAATGCATAGGGGTGCCACCTCATTCACTTGGTTGAGAGGATTGAAATATGTGGGCCTATTCACACATGAGCAATGTTGTTGGTGGAAAGCCATTTGAAGGCATTTGTTAAATAAGGATCACATCCCAATGGGTCAATTGCTGAGCATTTATTAGTCCATGGTGTATATTAGTGAGTATAGAACCTAAGTAGATATTGATGCAATTGGCACATAGGATGACAAGTACACTGAGAAATTGGAGGAGAGGTCTGGTTTGAGAAAGTGATTGAGAAAAAAATAAAAATGGAGACTGAAATATTTGGATATATCTTCATAAATAAATGAGTTATAGTCACATATATGGTACTTAAAGTTAATTATAATGAATATAATGGAGCGACATCATTAAGTATAAATATCTTCCGCAGCAGAGTCTGGAGGAACTATACATCGTGGGCTAGGAGAAAGTGACTAAGGGTTCATACATATGGAGGGAATTTTTGAAAATATGGCCCTTGTTCGCTGAATTTTAAGGTGGCGATTTGGGAACATCCAAAAAATCTTGATTGGACACACAAGTATCCGGGGTTACCCACAGACCCATCTCCTTAGTGTGGGATTGGGGAACTATCTGAACGGTAAAGGAATATTCTATCTGGGACAAGCTATTAAAGAATGGGTGGAAGGTGTACCGATATGGAAGGACGCAGAGGAAATGGATATCCTTGAAACCATGAGATTAGAGTGGTCGAGATAATTGGAAATTTTAAGAAGTATGGGACTTGGCAAAAGAAATTATGGAGACCAGGTTATATGGGCCAGTATAATGAACAAAGGAAAAATTAGAATCAATGAAACCTACAGAGATATGATGAATGTAAAACTTGGACATGAATGAAAAAGCTGGTTTAGTGAGATATGGAAGATCAAAGTACAAACAAAAATGATTATTTTCTTTTGGCTGGTCTGGAAGGACAAAAATCCCATGTGGGACAACCTTCAGAAAAAATGAAATGTAGGGCTAGGTATCTGTAGACTTTGCATGAGGGAGAATGAAGAAAAAAACCACATTTTCTATTGCTTTCCTTTTTCATAAGAGATACACATCTCCCTAACCAAGAATTTAAAATTATAGGATCCAGTTTACTTGACTGCCGAAGAATGCATAAAATGGTGGTTTGAGAAAGGTAAACATTTTAGAAAAATTCCTATCATTTTTCACTGGTGTCTTTGGTGCTGTAGGAATAGGTGGATATTTGAAGAGCATGTAAGTACATATGATAAGGTCTTCTCACAAGTTATTCGGCACCAGGGAAAACTGAGAATCCAACAGAAACCTCCAAGTGACCTTTCGAAATGAATTAGACCTTTTGAAATCCATTACGCAACTGGTTTTTTCGATGGGGCAGCAAAGAATACGAGATGTGGTTGTGGAGCATGGTTGATGATCACTCCCCAATGTAATTATAAAATACACTGGTATGGAGGCAAGGGGACAAATATGAAGGCAGAGATGTTGGCGTTGTGGGGTTTGTTGTGGTTTACGAAGAAACTATATATAGATAAGATGTGGGTTTTTTGGGATTCACAGGTTCTCATTGATCACATGAAGAAAGGGACCTCAATGGCTCCTGGTCATCTTACAGCTTGGCTAGAAAGGATCAGTGATCTGCGACAATCCTTCTCCACTATAATTTATACTTATATTTTCAGGGAGAAGAACATAATGGCTAACCGCCTCTCCAAGAAGGGGCTCACTGGAATTTTTGGAGAAATGAAAGATGAACTCATAGACGCCTCTGGATGTGGGGCAAAAGGTATAGTAAAATTTTTCCGAAATGATGATCTCACCGGAAATGGTGTGATCAAGTTTTTAGGTGTAAATGATGATACAAGAACTTCCTTTAATACAGGAAACATTACAGTTTACTCAGGTCTTGGTTATAAAGAGACAAGAATTTTCTGCTGGCAGACATAAGCACAAAAGCGAGGAAAACATATAGAAAGATGGCTTTAAGAGAAGAATGCACAAATTTTATTTCTATCTTATGAAATAATTAATACCAAAAATTGTTAACATTTTTTTGTAAACCTTACTGTACTGGAAATATTTTGTTATGTTTGGCATATTAAAGACTGAAATTAGAACATAAATTTGGATGTAATACCCTTTTTGACTTCTGTGCTGGTACTTAATATAAACCAGACGTTTTTTCTACTGAAAAAAATATGAAGATACAGATGGAAAGAGGTGAAAAATTCAATGATACCATATCATGGAGTGGGGTGTCTCAATAGATTTAAAAAATGTTAATGAATAAGGATCCCATTCTTATGTAGAAGTAAATTGATTTAATATTTTGTGCAAAAGACAAAAAGATATATGTTATCATTTTTCTTGATTTTTTTCTCATTTCTTTTCCCCATGATGATAGATATGACCATGTTTTCTTAAAATGTGTGATGCAGTCGATGAATTACAAAGATATAGGGTGTAATGATTGTAAATATTGCATCAAAATATTTTGATGATAATAATAAAATCTTTGTTTCTAGAATAACTGCAACTTTCCAAGTGACTAATGTATCCCACAGTGGTGATATACATCTAGTCACATCTTCTGTATAATATTATGGCTATTTGGAAGATATGTTACAATTAGAATTCAAATACTTCAAAATTGATTCCTTTTTAGGTTAGGATTTATATCTTGTTTCTACAGGGTGTTGAAAGAACTATTATTGATCATGATAATGGTTTTGATATGATTAATAATGTTATGCATTAGTTGAGTAAAAATCCATGTGTTCTTCCAAGTCAATGTGCCTTTTATTCACTAGTTTTGGGTATACTAGGTTGGATATTTTTTGTTACATATGATCTAAGAAGAAGGCCTATAAACATAGTTACCGATCAAACAAGAACTTTACCGATTTCCTATTTTTCTGAGGTAGCAAAAAAATCACCTGATTTTGAAAAGTGGTTATTTGAAATACACATTTTTTTACACTTTAAATTTTATTATGTATTAAGTATGAACATTTTTTTAAATGTTAGTGATTTTCATACTGATTTTGAAAAGTGTTTGATGCAGCATCAACCCATTTTTTTTAGAGGGCTTATTTTTGACACCATTTTTTTTATATATAAAGTATGATTTTTTTTTTTTTTTTTTAAGTTCATGATTTTCATGCTGATTTTGAAAAATATTGGTGCACCATCAACCCTTTTTGTTTAGAGTGCTTATCTTTTACAATTTCATTTTTCTAATGTATTAGGTGTTGATATTTTTTTTTAATGTTGGCGATTTTCATGTTAGTAATAAAACATAAAAAGAATTAAAAAACATGACAAAAAAATCAAATATAAAAAAATATATAAAAAAAGACCAAAAAAACATAAATATGTAAGAAAAACAAAATTAACCTGTAAAAAATAAAAATATAAACAAAAAATAAAAGAAAAAAATAGCAAAAAAAATAAAATCCAAAAACACGTAATTTATGATTTAAAAAAAAAAATTAAGCAAAGAAAAAAACTACATTAATTTTTTTTAAAAGTGTTAAAAAAACAAAAAAAATAAATAAATTTTTTAAAAAACCACACAACTTAAAAATATTTTAAAAAAGAAAATATTAAAAAAGTTAATAAAATATATATATATATATATATATATATATATATATATATATATATATATATATATATATATATATATATATATATATATATATATATATATATATATATATATATCTATATGTTTTTGTTTTTGTTGGAAACAAAAAATAACAGATCGGCCAAAAAATAATATTATTTTATTAAAAAATAACAGATCGACCTCTTCAAGAGAGGTTTTTACAAAATGCTCTTAGAGCTTTACATTTCAGTAGTTCTTCATATCATAAATAGAAGACAAAAAAACTTCCTTATGCCACAAATCGTTATTTGTTGACTGTATTTTTTTTAACTTAACGCTCAGAATCATCCTCATATTTCTTGGTAATGAAAAAACACAGATTTTCCATTTACTGCCTTTCTTATTATAATCTTTCAAAGTCATATTATGATTGCTGCTAGACTGTTATGTTGTAGCTATATCCTCCGTTAATGATATGCCCGAATCCTCGGCAGAAAAAACCAACTATCCTTGCACCTTGGACTGTATTCTTTGTTAATTCTGATAGCAGAGTGTTAAATCCTGAATGAATCTTCAAAGTTTGAAGAGAAATCAATAATTTTCATTTGACCTGGAGGCAGTGTGAGGGATGTTTTCGATAATGCATCAGCTTCCATATTCAATTCCCGGAAAATGTGACAAAAAAAGAGATTTTGAAAGGCTGCCATGAGTTTTTTAATGTTGCATGTAATGGCTTGAAGATGAGGAGAGTGTATTTGAGATTTTTCCTGTGCCCAATCTATAACGAAATTTGAGTCACCGAAACACTGTAAGTTCCTGATATTTTTTCTCTTAGCCACAAAAAGAACAATCTAGAGAGAAGTAAGTTCGGCTTTATTATTTGAACCGTGACCAGTAGCATATAATAAGTTGAGCTTGGAATTTATATAAAGATGAAGAACAACTCTTGCACCTGTCAAAGGAGGCACACCTTGACTCGCCCCATCAAAGAAAGCCCAAGGGGTGCATGTGATAATAGAAGGAGGGATTATATTTCACACCTTAATAGGCTTTTGTGAGCACTTGTATTTAGAAACCCACTAAACAATCATGGTCACATTCAGCTCACTAGGGATGAGCTTATTATTGAAAATGGCCATATTTCTAGCTCACCAAATTCCATATGTGAAAAAGGCAGGGAAAGCTGCATAAGAGCTTACCCCATGATCAAACCACCACTGAGAAAATTTCTGTTCATATGAATCTGCAGGAGGCTGATGGATCGAAGTGAAAGAGGAGGAGGATTTTTTCCAAACTGACTCTACATATGAACAATGGAAGAGTAAATGAGAAACAAATTCTTCATCAAAAGCACATAAATAACATCTGCTGGGACCTATCCATCCTCGGTGTTGAAGGTTATCCCAAGTTAATAGCTTATTTTTTAGAGATAGCCATAGGACCAGCTTGGTTTTGATGGGACTAGGAGCTTTCCACAAGGGAGATATCCAAGAAGGAACAATTCCTGAGAAGGAGGAAAGAGTTACAACTTTATAGCCCAGCTTTGCAGAATAGGAACCATTTGTAGGATTCTGTGACCATACCAATGAATCATTTTCCTCAGAGTCCAATAGAATAAAATTGTTTACTAAGACAAAAATGTAAGTTTCCCATTATACTACAATAGGACCATCAAACCCCAAAAAATAAGCAAACTTCCAACCCATGGAACCCTCAACTTGTGGAGAGGATGATGCTGCATCAAAAATATTGTGAATGTTTAATTTATGCAGCTCCGATAGTAGATCTTATGAGAAGAGGTAATCATCTCCTGCTCCAACCCATGGGTCTTGTCCAATGCATATTTGTTTCCCATTTCAAATTTTCCATGCCGTCCACTGACCAATAAGAGGAAAAGCCAAAACCAAAGCTTTCCAACCAATAGAGGCATTTTTATAAGACTTGATTGGAGATCTGAACTATGAGACTAGCGAATGTCCAGGGATATATTTAGCCCTCATTATCCTACCCCAAAAAGAATCTGGGTTCTCTGTTAGTCTCCATAAATATTTGGCAGCAAGAGAGAGACAAAAAAGTGGAATATTTTTAATTCCCCATCCACACAAATCTTTTGGAAGGGTGAGCAATGTCCACTTTACCAGAGGAATCCCCTCTAATTTTTTACTAGTAGTCCAAAGAAAAGAGAAACATAATTTGCGGATTTTGTGGAGAATCCCTTTGGGGATTGAAGCAATGGTGGCCCAATAGACAAGAATACTTTGAAGAACTGATTTGAGAAGCACCAACTGACCTCCTCTAGAAAGAAAACGGTTTGTCCAATGTTGAATCCGCTTTTCCACTTTCTTGTAAAGCCACAACCAATCTTTGAAAGAATAAGAATTTGGTTTTAATGAAAAACCCAAATATTTGAAACCTGAATGCCATTCAACAACAGGGAAGGGGAGAGAGAGCTTGATTTGGGATAAGATATGATTCTGAAAGTGATTATGAATCAAGCAAGATTTATCTATGTTTATCATCATGTCGGTAGCAGGTTGAAAGAGAGAAAGGATTTTTTGGAGGGAGCGGGCATTTTCGACAGAGGCCTTGCAGAAAAGGAGGATATCATCAACAAAAAGGATATGAGTAAGAGATTCGATACCGGAAATGTGAATGCCTTTGAGGTATCCTCTATTTTTTGCATGATAGCATAAACGACTTAAAGCTTCAGTGATAAGAAGGAAAAAAAAGGGAGAGAGGGGACATCCTTGGCGAAGACCCCGAGAGGCACGAAAAAAAGAGGAGGGGGAACCATTGATGAGAACAACAAAAGATGCTGATTGAATGCATCCCATAATCCATTCGACAACCTCGATAGATAGACCAATTTGAATAAGCAACATTCTTAAGAAATTCCGGTTCACTCTATCATAGGCTTTGGACAGGTCCAATTTTAAAGCAATGGAGGGTTTTTTGTGTAGATGGATCGAATGAAGAGCTTCCTGAGCCAGAGAGACAGCGTCATGAATTTGTCTTTTAAAAAGAAAACCAAATTGTTCCTCCGAGATGATGGAACTTAAAATAAGCTTGAGGTGACGGGCTATGATTTTAGAAATAATCTTGTAAATTAGATTGCAACATGAGATTGGCTGGAAATCATCAAATGAAGAGGGCGAAGGCGATTTAGGGATCAGAGAAATGAAATTTGAGTTGATAGCACTCAAGAATTTTCCCTATTTCTGAGACTCTTTAATTACTAAGAGCAGATCATCCTTGATTAAGTCATAGAAACCGAGAAAAAATTCAATTGTAAAACCATCAGGGTCGAGACTTTTCCCTTTTTGAAAACTTTTGAGAATAAATTCCAGCTCCTCATCAACTTCTTTTGTGAGGGATTCATTCATCTCGTTTGTTATCATCCTTGGAAATAATTGTAATACATGTAAAATCTCCTGAATGGGGCATCCTGTCGGAGCTTTAAACAAATTTTTAAAATGAGCAACACCGGCATTAACTTTTTCTTCGAATGTATGAGCCATCTCACCAGAAGGAGTTTTGATTTCCAACATGGGGTTTCTGTTTTTACGATGAGAAGCATATTGATGAAAAAATATTGTATTGTTATCCCCCTCCTATATCCACAAAGCCCTGCTTTTTAACCGCCATGATTGTTCTTCCCTTTTTAGTAAATCTCGGCGCTTCTTTTCTAAGGCTTTTAAAGCAACAGATTCTTGCTCGGATAAGATACCAGAATAATTGTTTTTAAAAAGAACAACTATTTCTGCTTCAGAAGATTTGAGGGCATGAAGTTGAGTTGATCTATATTTGCAAGCCCAACTTTTAGTGACTCTTTTGATTCTAGAAATATTTTCAGCCCATAATTGCATGAAGGGAGTATGAGAGGAGGGCTCAAAGTGTAACCAATTTGAATGAACCAGATTTTTATATTCTGCCTCCAATAGCCAAGAAGGATTAAATTTCAAGGGAGGACGGGGCTTTGATTCAGGAAGGGAAAGGGATAAAACAATAGGATGATGATCGGAGAGCCCGCTCGACTCCACACGGGTGCTAATACAAAAATTTAAGGACATAAGGGTATCTGATATAAGGAAACGATCAAGAAATTTTGCAATTGCATCATCCAATTTTTGATTATTTCTCTAAGTAGGCTCCGTCTTTGGAGGAAAAACATCAATAAGTCCAAGCGTATAAATCCGAGAATTGAGAAAGGGAGCTAGAGGATCGAATCTTGCGAAAATACCCCAAATCTCATTTAGAGACAGAGTAAAATTTAGATCACCTCCAATAATAATATTAGGAAGGCCACTATTTTTAGAAAAAAATGAATCCCAAAACAACCTCTTGTCAACAATAGGCCCATAAACATTGAGAAGATTGAAAGAGATATCAGATCGGGGATCATGAATGGAGGTCTTAATATAGGATGTGGAAAGGGAAGAGGATTGGATAGAAATTGAGGGGCTAATGGCAGTGATGAGGCCTCCAGCCAACCTTGAAGAATCTAGAAATGAGAAAGACTAGTCCTTAAGCCAAGGTGCTAAGATCTCCTGAACACGAGCTCTTGATAATTTCGTTTCTTGAATAAAAATAACATCCGGAGAGACAATATGACAAAGGCGTTTGAGGGCTAGCTGAGCAGGGGCGTCCCCAAGACCCCTAATATTGAAAGACAGAATGATCATTTTGAGCCCTTATTAAGGGCATTTGATGCTCTAAGTGCCCTTAGGATAGTATTTTGTTTTCTGAAATGAACATCTAGAGAGGCCTGAGTCTGAGCTTTGGATAAAGCAGATTTACAACCGCGGGTGATTTTTGGAGGGAGCTCAATCACCAAGCCTCCTTTGACAACTTTATTGGGGCTTACTCGAGAGGAGACACAAGAGCACAACTTTTCCTTATAAGGGCGAGGGGGGGAAAGAATAGGGGAACAAGTGCCCAGAGAGGAAGACATTCGAGGGGGAGGAGGCATAACTGCCACAGAAGAGGAGGGTTTGGGGACCAAGGGAATGGCGCAAACATATTCATGGGAAGGAGCCTAAGAAACGTCGAGGGAATTAATCAAATGATCAGAAGGAGGAAAAAAACTATGAGAAGGAGAATTAGGGGAAGAAGTACCTATGTCAGAGTGTGAGAGCAAATTTTGATTGCTGACATGAGAGGGACAAGCTTCAACAGGAATCTCTGGAATTTTGGATGGAGCCAAAGTAGAAGGGAGCTCCGAGGATGGCACTGTGCTATCAGAGGAAGAATTCTTTTTCCATATGTTTTTATACCTTGGTCTAATATGTCTGGAGAAACGTAGTTTTGAGCCAGATGTCCAACTTGCCTACACATAAAACAACGGAAGGGAAGCTTCCAGTAATCCAGTTTTTGTGTCCATTTTCTGTCATGCATTTCTAGAATGATACCTTCGTAGAGATCCTCTCTAACATCTAGCTCAACCAAAATTTTTGCACACCTTCTGTCAAATTTGGTATCCCAATCCTTCTCCAGAGAGACAAAGGATCCAATTTTATTTCCTATTGCTTCTAAAAGCTCCTTTTGCCAAAAAAATTGGGGCAAACCAGGGAGGATAACCCAAAATTTTTGAAGAAACTAGGGAGAATGTTCTGCATTAAAAGAAACGTCCCAATTTTGTAGAATTAGTCCAGCAGGTCCCCAACACCAAACACGATCTGTTAGCTTCAGTTTTATCTTCTGAAGAGACAAGTTTGAAAAGGAGCCAACCTCTAGACAAATGATGAAAATATGGGGTATATCCAAGCAATGGCAACCAATTCTCTTCTAACCAGCTAAGAATGGAATCCATGTTCGCCACTCTGCCACAGAAACGCCCAACCAAAGTGGTTTCCAAATAGCTTGGAATTTCAGAGAAGGGAATATCAATTCCCACCACCAATTTCGCTGCGGAATGCTTATACCCGATGCTCTTCTTTCTGCGTGATGAGGGAAGTGTTCTCGGGCGAGTGTCAAATGGATTAGTGCCAGTTGCGGGCTCGGGGGAGCGAACTTCAGGATCATCATTCCCAGAAAAGGAGGGCGCCGCCAAGGGAATGTTACCCACAGGTGGAGCAGCCTAGAATGCAGGAAGACATGTCTTCTCATGATCATCCGAGAAGGGCGTTGGTGAAAAAGGATCAGCGCAGGCAGCCCGCTTCA
This sequence comes from Pinus albicaulis, assembly GCA_034641835.2. Lineage (NCBI taxonomy): Eukaryota > Viridiplantae > Streptophyta > Pinopsida > Pinales > Pinaceae > Pinus > Pinus albicaulis. The sequence continues at coordinate 370,968,814 of CM076582.1, forward strand.
TAAATTCAAATTGTCCCGGCAGAACAGAACCATGCTTCGGACTGAGGGAGAAGTCCCAATCCTCACCGGCCATGTCACTGTAAAATGATGAAAAAATAAGGGGCTTGGGGAGGAAGCGAGGCGCATAAAAAACCTGGCCCTAGACCAATCAAAACAAACTACCCACCCTAGACAGTGTGCGAGGGAGATCACATTTGAGGAAGGGGGAGACCCCCACGGGGGAAGACACCGCAGAACAGGCACCGCGAATAAATGAGCCAACTCCGCCCCTAGTTTATATATATATATATAAAATTAGACGCAGGAGTGGCCTAGGTCCATTCCCGAAATTGACCTTGCCCTTAACTTGTAAAAACTAAAAATTTAAACAAAAATTAAAATAAAAAACAAAATAAAATAACAAAAAAATAACAAAAAAAATAAAAATAAGAAAACACATAAGTTGTGATTTTTTTTTTTTTAAATTAACCAAAGAAAAAAATAGAAGCATTGTTTTTTTTTAAGTGTTAAAAAAAAACAAATTAAATTTTTTAAAAAACCACACAATTAAAAATATTTAAAAAAAGAAAATATAAAAAAACTACATATATATATTAAAAAAAGAAATTAAAAAAATTGGGCGCCAAGGTTGCCTAGGTCAATTCTCGAAATCAACTTGGCTGTTCAGGGTTGCGGTCCCTGCCGTGAACAACCCCACCTAGCCCAGGCCCGAGGCCTCGCGACCTTGGGAGGCCAAGGTCGAACTCGACCTTAGTTGCCAGGGTTACGGGGCCTCGGGCCTGGGCGAGGCAACATTGCACAATGCCGCCACTTAAGGCCCCGCGGCCCTGGGCGGCAGGACCGCGACCCTGGGCGACAGGACCACAACCCTGGGTGGCCAGGTCGATTCCGAGGCCCCCTAGCTTTGGGCGGAAGGACCGCGACGCTGGGTGGCTAGGTCGATTCCAAGGATCTTTTTTTTTCAACTTACAAAAAATGTTTTAAAATATTTTTATGTTTTGGGGGCTAATTTTAATTTTTTTTCTTAAATTATGTGTTTTTTGAATTAAATTATTATTATTATTTTTTTTGGTTTGTGTGTTTCTTATTTTTAATGATAAGGTGAATTAAAAATTTGAGTTTTTTTTTTCCAATGTTTGAAGTTTCGTTTTGTTTTGTATTTTTCATTTTTATTTATTTATATATCATTTTGTTTTTGTTTTTGTTTTTTTAATTTTTTTAAATTTTTAAATTTTTATTTTTATTTTTATTTTTTCTGCAGGGTCCGTGTCGATGCTCGATTAGCAACCCAATTCCATTATGTGCAATTTGATAGTTGGTTTTAAAGCTTTTGTTATAATGAATCGCGTTTTCTCCCACAATGTGTCAATTTCATTGTTGTTCTTTAAGTTTTCATTACAATGAGTCGATTTCACCTACACCACGCGTCAATTTGATGGTTGATTTTAAATTTTTGTTATAATGTGTCAAGTTGTCTTTGGCTAAAATTTTAAAATCGCTATACATTTAACATTTAAAAAATAAATTACTCTCGGTGTAATTTTTAAAGTTTTTTTAGTGATACAATTTTTCCATAATGTCATGCTTGAAATATTTTGAAAATTAAAATTTTTTTTGTAGTTATAATCTTTGGTTTTAATTCTATGGTTAAAAAATTGTCAAGATTTTAATGTTTTTCTAAGTCATGATATTTTATCTTTAATGCTATGGTTGAAAATAATTATAAGTAATTTTTATTTTGCACCATGACTGAAAATTGTTGAAAACTTAAGTTTTTTCAAAGACGTGGTATTTTATATTTAATGTCATGTCTAAAAATTGTTGGAATTTTAAGGTTGTTCAAAGACGTAATATTTTATCTTTAATGTCATGCTTTAAAATCATTGGAACTTTAAAGTTTTTTGGAGTCATGATATTTTATCTTTAACGCCATTATTATCAAATGTTGAAAATTTACCCCGAAAAAGAAGGGTGTTATTCCAACATCAACACTTTTCATTTTCACGGTGTCTTTTGCACATAAAAAATTGGTTTTTATTTCCATTTTTAAAAAATGTTAAAAATTTACCCTGAAAAAAAATGTTATTCTAGCATCAACATTTTTCGTTTTCAACCTGTTTGTTCATGTTTTTTTTTGGGTTTTTTGGCCAGGGTTCTTGTTTTGATGTAATAGTTCTCATTTGATCAGTAACTTTGTTTATAAAGTCTGTACTTGAAGATGTTTCAAAGAAAAAAAATGATGGAAAGTGTGAAGAAGATATGGTAGAAGGTGCAATGGAGTAGGAGGAATATGGGAATTATGAAGAAAATGTTGTTGAAGAAGATTAGGAGTTTGAAGAGGCATCAAATGAGGAATTCCTAAAGGTACATCATTTAGATGAGGAAGTACAATATAATCATGATGACTTTGAAGACAATGTGGTTCTATTGATAATGTTGGAAATCCGTGAACTAAGGGGGTCTCTTCAATGAAAAGTCCAAATCAGACTTTGCATTGTTTGGTGTGGGAGCCCTTCCGGAAATAAGGACCGACTGTCATAATTTCTTAGAGATTTGAATTAGCTACGATGGTCAACACAAAAGAGTAATGGACATGTACTTTTAGATGAACAAGCGAGTATGCCTTGTAGAATGTTTAGTTGCAGAATGTATCAAGTTTCTTTTACCGAAGAGCAAATAAGAGTGAGCCTTTAAAAGAAGAGTAATATTACTAATCTATTAAAGAGACATGAGTATATGCATACGAATGAATTATTGATCAACTAAAAAAGTAGTTCACATAGAATCAATGATTGTTAAAAAATATACAACACACCTTTAACAAGATAAGTGCGAAATCCACCGAAATAGTTTATTGTACTTAGTAAAAATGAGAACAACATAGATAAAAAACATTCAAAATGTAGTCTTACAATATTTACGACATATGCATGAAAACAACGTTGAATCAACAAGCTTCAGCTATTAAGAAAAAAATCTAAGATGCATCAGTACAATGAACACCACTAACTCCAATAGTAGAGCATTAAAGCAACCACTTGCTCCTCCAAAAGAACTATCTTCCTCTTCCATGCCTAGTAGGAGGAGCCAATTTGAAAATTCCTTTACATGAGCTATGAGGGTGTATATATAACAAATAAGGTGGCCTTTCACCTTCCTTAGGACTCTTGGACTACTCTCATGACTGTTTGACTTCTTTATGACCTTTTTAATCCTTCATGACTTTTCACATTATCTAGATGAATCTTGGACTTCAAATTTACATTATATTTCTCATATATTGAAATTACATAATCGACGAATGATGACTCATATACACTTTGACATGACATTGATGACATGGACTACATGATGATATGACAATGTCAAGCCATTCTTGCTACTACTATCTTTGTGTCTTCTCAAAAGATGGTATATGTTCTTCTTCTTCCTCCTCCACAAGGCTTGAAGATAGGGAGTCTTTAATAGGATATTGATCTCCAGTTGTTGTCGCAATTTGGCGTCCCTTTGTCTTTTCTTAATTGATCAAATTGTATTTGTAACTACAAAGCTATCTTCTACTAGGGTCTTCTTCTTCATATCCTTCATCATCATGATGTCATAACATGATATAATACCTGCAATTGATATCCACTCATGAAAAGACGACATGAGTTTGATAAACCCATAGTCTAACATGCTTCATGACAACCACTAGCTGAGTTGGAACTGGGTGCTAGGCTAAGAGACTGGCTCAAGGATTGAGCAGTTGCACAACTCAAGAGGTCATGGGCTAGGAATGAGCCTTGATAATATGCATTGCACAATTTAGACAAGTTACGCAGTTGAGGGGCTGAGGGACAAAGGCATAAGGCTTGTGCAATTGTGCAGTTCAAGGAGTCAAGCTGGAGGCTTGATGCTTGAGTCTAAGCAATATGTAGAAGAAGGTGACTAGAAAGCAGGGTTGCATAGTTTTGGAGCTCAAGGGTTAGGGCTGAGCACTGAGACTACATATTGCACAATTATGGGAGGCATGATCTGAACATTGTGCAGTTCCAAGAGGCAAGGTCTAATCTTGAGGGTTGAGACTACATAGTGCGTAGTTCAAGAAGGATGAGTGAGGTCAAGATGCCCGAGAAGGCACTTTTTCGGATTTGGCTAACTTCGGGATCAATAAGGCCAAAGTAAACAATGAAAAAACTTATGCATGATCATACACTTAGAGAAATTGATGACAAAACATTGATAACTCGAAACACATGAACAACATAATCCCCTCAATGCGGCGACAATGCGACAACTTTACCCAAATGTGACACTAAAGGTTCACTTTGCGACCATAATGACAACAGTGCTTGAGACTATGGGAATGAGTATACTACATGTCTAGATGATAAATAGGACTCATTAACACCAACTTTTCCCCTTGAAACTAACGAAAACTGCATTTATGCAATATTCCATGCTTGCCATGCTAAAAGAAGACACTTTGGTTTTCTTCCAAACGGGACTTGAATACTTAAAGAAAACACATGGGATGACTCTTAATACTAGAGACAACAACATGTAGAGTCAAAGTAGGCTCTGAAATTGGATGTAGGCCAATATGTTGGATGGTGTTGTAGCAACGACAACACTTGGCGACACACTGGTTGAATTCTAGCTTCTCTACCTTGGTCCAATATTTCGTGCAGGGTCTAGTTTGTCAAGAAGTTTTGATTCATTGTGCAAATTATTTTGGAATCCATAATTACCCCATTTATAAACATAGTGCCCTTCATCTCTTTCTCAGTTGAACACAATCATAAGGCCATACATATCACAATGTTTCAATTCAGAAGAAGGGCAATGCAATTTGTGAGATTAAGATATTCAGTGTATGATTTTTCATCTATGGTGTTGATTTTCTTCCAGCAAGCCTGGAAAGTAGCCTGACCGAGTCACTATAGAACACAAGTATTTTTTTCACTGTCAGCGAGCCTGGCAAATACCACAGTGAAGTTACTTGCTTCACCTCCCTGCAGAGGAAGCCTAGTTTCTCTTATTTCACCCTTTATTTATTTATTTTATACAGGACTGTGCTTCGATAATTATTTATTTCATGGGGCAGAAGAGGGATTAAGACATATTGAGATTAAAAGAGATTTTTCCTTTAGAGAAGTTTATATATATACCTCTGATATTAGAATGCTTGTTAAGGTTTTCCCTTTTTCCTTCTCTACTTGATTTGATCAACGTGGAAACCACCGAAAGATAAAGAACCAAGCATAGAAACGAGGCTCCTAGAATAGATAGGGGTGTAATAGTTTCAAAAAAATATCTCCTTATGTAAGGATTTTATTTTCCATCAAAACATCATCGACCAAAAGGTACGAACCAAGACGAAGAAGAAGGACTAAACGTTGGGAAAATGTTGAAGTGTCATAAGGCCCTTTTCTACTTTTCCATATTGTATTTCGAGTCGAAGGGAACATCCTTCATGTAAAGTCTTATTAAACAAAACAAAAAATAAGAGAGAAGACACAACAAGGAAAAAAAATCAAAAGGACAAAGTAAATGGAGGGTAAACTGAAAACAGAATGCGAGACAAAATTAAGAAAATGCAAGAAAAACTATAGAGAGCGAGTGTACGATGAGTGTGTAAGGTGAGAATAGTATGTAGGTAGACCTACTCCTGACCTAACCAGCTAGAAGGTCAGGATCAAGTATAAGGAAATTTCCAATGTAACCATTGTAACTGCTCCAAACCTGCATACAAAAATATATAATCAATTAAAACAAATATAAAACAATATGCAATAGAAAAGATAAGAGCTTGAATAAATTGCACAAAAAAGTTGAATTTCTTTCCTGTCAGCATAAATATATGTCATAGCCAGTACTTCTAACAAGGTTTCACTCTTACCTTTTCGATGAAAACCATAATAAAAAAAACCTCAAAATCTTCTTGTGAATATATCTTCATCTGTACTGTCCTCCTTAGGAAACATATGAAAAGATCAAAACTTTTTATTTGTGACAGATCTTGCCAGGTGAGATTTCTAAAACCATTCAAAAATTGGATCATGAAAATTCGAAATAATTGTTGGACAATTGGCATTGTTTGGATGGCTAGTGGCTGATGTGTGTTGGCATTTTTGTCAACAATCATGTTGGGAGATGTGTTGGGAAGTTGAAATTGTCTGACAATTGACAAGAGTGTTGAAATTCCTGTCAACTAGACTAGCATGGATGTGTGTGGTATCAAATGTTGGCTTTGATGTCCACTAGCCTAGCTGTGATGGTATTTGGGATAGTTTGATGTGATTTATGTGTCAAGCATAGGAGGAGTCCTATGGTTGTTGCATTCTCTGGTAGAGAATCACCATAGTATTAGGCCTATTGGATAAGACATAAAATTATGACTATGGTGGTTGGGATTCGAGGATTCTACGTACAATAATAAAATTTAAGGTACAAAGAATGGTAGAGAGTTTGCAACCATGTTTTAGGTAGAAAATTTTCTCAATCATTGCATCGAACCTTATCTACTGGAAATTTCTTTCAATAAGATTTCTAAAGGTACGTGTAAGTCAATAAATGAATCTTGGGATCAAAATTTATTAATAGTCGAAGGACATTGAAGTCCTTAGGAGCAGGTTGAATTTTAGAATAAGGAAGTAGGCCAAATTTCAGAGTCTCAATCAAATGGAAGCAGGCCAAATTTTAGAACTTCGAGACCTCGGAGAGTTAGAGGTTCGAGATGTTGGAAGGTCAGAATATCAGAACCTCGAATTTCAGAAGGTCAGAATATCATAAGGTTGGCATATCACAACTTCATAGGTTTGGTACTTCAGGTTTTTGGAACCTCGCAAGTTCTTATTAATGAGTTCTTTAAAAAGCACCAAGGGTTGCGGGGAGCTGAGATTTACAAAGGGATTTGTTTGCAAAACCAAGAACCAGGGACCCTTTCTCTCTCCTTAGACATGACACATGGTAGCAGCTGATTGGACCTCATGATCTGATGATGGAAGATGACATCAGCATGACATGGCTATATAGAGGACACGTGGCAAGAATATTCAGGATTTTGGGTGGACTAATAGGGAAAAACCCGGGGACACGTGTCACCACTAAGGAAACAACATGTGGTGTGATGAAAATAGCATGACATCATCTTAGAGGTCGAAATATCAGAGGTTGGAGTTTTCTTAACTCCTGTGTAATTGTTTTATGAGAAATTTTTGATCCGATACCAGGGGGATGAATCTTAGAATTTCGGATCTTTGGGAGTTTGGAACATTGAATATCGAGATTTCGTAACATATTATTATGAAAAGCGCTGAGGGATGTAGGGAGATTTGATGTTGATTGAAACTTGGTCGTGGAAGCCCAAAGGACCAAGGGCGTTGAGCAATGCTTAGCACCTAAGAGATATGGAGACACCACGTGGGAATTAATCAAAGGTTTGGATTTCGTAACTCTTCCATATTTGAAATTTGAGAAAGTACTGATACTAGGGAGCTCTGATGTTGATTAGAGTTTGGTCGTTGAGCCCAAATAACTAAGGGAGTAGAGAAATAACATATGAAGATAGGCCCATGATAGAATACTGAAGGGATTAGCACCTAAGTTCTTGGTCGCTAGTCACAACACCCAATCCTATGGTGGAAATGCGATAAGGGGCTAAGAAAAAGGGGCTAAAGGCTAATCGAAATATCGTGATTTCGTAATACCTTCCATAATAAAAGTTATGAAATGTGGGGGATTTGAAATTGCACCGTGGTGTAAAAGCTACGAAATGTAAGGCTCAGATGTATTGAAGGATGAATGAGTTGGAAGCTGAGAGTAAATGCACGTAAGGAGTTGGTTGTTGGAATAAGTAGCGATTATCAAGATCGTTGAGTCAAGGTGACGAGGACCACAATTTGTTGGGAAGAGTGTTGGTCCTATTTGAAGTTGAAAGAAAGATACCTTTGATCTCTCGTCTATGCCTCATTGAATTAAATGAAGAACAAAGAAGCCATGTTGAAGTACCTACCAAGCTATATGGAAAATTCATTAGCATGGGGAGCTTGGTTGGAGTGTGCAGTTTGACAGAGAATTAATTCTTAGTATGGATAAATGGTTAGGAGCCCATTCCTAGTGTTTAATGTATGATCAATGGCCAAGTCAGCTGCAAAAAAAAAATGAATAACCATGCTGGGAGTAAAATCTTGGGTCGTGTGGATGGCAGTAGAGGCAATATCGACCAATGTGCAACGAAGGAACAAATCTCAGAATTTCCATTGAGAAATTGGGGTAAAGCAACATTGTTTTGAGTGAGATGTGTGGAGATCTCCGTAGGTGTCTGTGATTTTGTGTGAGAGGCCGAGAGAGCCCATGTTGATGTGAGAGAGGCTGAAAGTGCCTAAGCAAAATAAGAAGGCCAGGTGTTTATAGTATAGGGCTGAGAGTAGTATGATGTTGTGGTGTGGATAGAGTGTTGTATGGGCTATGATGAGTGGCTATTTTTGAGCAGAAAAAATCCTTGAAGTTGGTGCTTCTGGTAAGTTGATTAGGTGTCTAGAAAATAAGGGAGTTGGTGCTTCCTGCTAGTGGGTTATAGCAAAAAATAAAAGGGAGTTGGTGCTTCCTGTGAGTGGTGGCTCACAAAAATATTGATGTAATAGAGTAGGTGATCTTATTTTTACATCAATAAAAACAAAAAGCATTGGTTATTTTTTACCGAAATGGTTTCCACGTAAAACCTCCGTGTCTCATGTGTTTGCTGCTCATGATGTATATGCTTGTGTTGGTTAATATGGTTTTTGTTATGGTTGTTAATGGTTTCTCTCGTATAATGGATGCCAAGTTTGAATGAGGAGAAATAAATTGGCATAAAAGTTAAAATTTTCCTTAATATTGATTCACCCCCCTCTCAGTAATAACATTGCTTCCAATAAATGGTATGAGAGCCAAGTTCCTTCAGGAATAGCTTAATCTCTAGAAGGTAGATTAAAGGGAAACAATGGCTAATTATTTTGGCTAACATCAAAAGGAGTTCCATTTTTAAATGGATCATACTATGAGACTTGGAAGAATAGAATGGAGGCCTATTTAATGGTAATCAATGAAAAAATTTGGAAATCTGTGATATATGGAGAGAGGAATAAGTCAATGAGGAAGCCCATGAGATTATCATGAAAGGGATGTCTAATCCAGATGCTGATAAAGTGGGGCATTGTGAGTCGGCAAAGCAAATTTTGGATAGATTGCAATGTCTATATGGAGGATAATGGTACACAACTCAAGAGGAGGTCCAAGAACCTTGCCGCTTAAGCAGTAAACTTGAATCTATGAAGGCTACTAATAATGAGAAGGTGAGAAGGAAGAAGTTGAAGAAAGTATCCTAGAAAAGAGATGTTGAGAAGATTGAAAATATTCCTCTTAATGCACAATATGTTGTTCATCACTCTCGAGATAATGCTGAAGAGTTAGAAGAAGGGTCATGTTGCTCAGAAGGTATGCTATTTATTTGTGATAAATGCAATGATATAGTTACAACTAGTAGTTATGTAGATGAACATACTTTGGTAGAAGTAGAAAATGAGAGTACCTTAGAGGAAGAAGAGAGATCTTGGGTGTGCTCATCCATAGGAGAAAATGAGAGTACCCCTAGTAGGGATGAAGAAGGGATACCCCTTATACCCATGGAAGATTCCATGGACACAAAGATGGTTTTAGATCTCTGTGGTGGTTCATCCAAAACCTATAATAGTGATGAAAAATATCTAGATGAAAGGAGCTATCTGAGGAAGAATTTTATCTCTACTCTAAAAGAGATCAAGGAGCTATCAAAAGAAAATCTCAAAAAAAAGGAGTAGTTGCACGAGAATGATATTGAGAATGATAATTTGAGAAAAGCAATAGTTGATCTAAATTTTCAATAAGAAGAGGCTAGAATATTGAATGGAAGACTGACCATTCAACTAGATGAAATAGAATCTCATTGTGAGAGACTATAAGTTGAAGTAGTCTCATTGATACATGGCTTAGGATAGTCAAATAAAGAGTTGTCTCAATACTAGAAGCTTGAGGAGAGCAAAAAGGCCTTGGATGAGATGCTTGTTAAGCATAAATCCCTGATCATCAATGTTGGTTTGGGTTTCGTAGAAGAACCAAGATCCAAGAAGAAAAAAGTTGAAAGGTCAATAACCCATGTAAGGGTAGCTGGAAATTCCAACAATAACAAAGGAAAAGAAGTTGTTGGACAACAAAATCAGAAGGAAAGCATCAGTAGAAGGAAAATAAAAGGAAGAAACAAAATTCTAAGAAGCAACAAAAAGAGAGAAACAAAGAGAGACAAGTAACAATTGGAAAGAGTTCAAGGAAGCAATGAAAACTGCTATGGAAGGTACATAAAGATTAAAATAAGTCCTTTCCCCCTCAAGGTCAAAGCCTTCAAAGAAAAGGTAAATTATGTCATTAGAAGCTTTTTCATGTTTATTGTTTTTCTTGTAATAATTTTGGGCATAAAGACATAAACTGTAGATGGCATGGAAGAAAAAGAGATCCATTGGGTAGAATAAAACCAAGAACGCACAAAGTGGTCAAGAGTAATCATGTTGGTAACGATAGAAGTTTTGAAAATAATGTTGTCAAGTAACTCCTTTGCCCCATTCCTGTGCTATGTCAAATGCCACAATTGTGGAAATGTTTGGCATAAGAGAGAAAGCTGCAAAACTGAGAAGAAAAAGCATGCTTCTCAGCATATGCATGCAAATATTGCACCTTGGGCTTTGAAGCCAAAAATGAACAAAAGAGCAAAGGATTATGAGTTTGTATTCAATGCTTAGTATCAAAAGGACTTGCAAAATAAAGGAGGAATAAATCCATCTATAATCACAAGCTATAATGAGCACAAACTTAAGGTAAGGAAAGGGATAAATAAGCGGATCTAGGTGAATAAAGAGGATTCAAAGGAGAAGTGTCCTCTAGCCATGGATAGCCAAGCAAAGGCCCAAATATGGGCAAAGGAGAAGCTGAGAAGAAATGATGTTGCTAGAAATCAATCATTGAATATTTGGAAGAAGAAGGAGCATGATATGCTTAGTGGGATTAGATCCTCTATTTCTCTTCATTAAAGGAAGAGAATGGCCTTAAAGAGAGGCTGAATAAGTTAGATGCATGAAGCTAGAAAGAATAGAAAAAATGCACATTTGATTGTTGGAGGTATGGTTGAGTCCCCATGCTGATTATAGTAGTGTATATGTTTATTTCAAATGTATCAACATTGAAATAGAGAGGGTAGTGTAGCCAACATGGTTTATAGGGAGTACAAAATAATAGGTTATGTTTTGAGAGAAGGAGATGGGTTGCAGCGAAAGTGTGGATTGATAGGAAGCCCACATTCAAGTCAATTCCACAGGATCAATCCCCACGTAGAAGCAAGGAATCATATGTAGGATATGAAAGAGCTTTGACTTAGGGGGAGCTACTTTATTTAGCAGTAGCAGGCAACAATTTTCAGCATCAGGAAGAAACATTTCATAGTAAATGAAAGGTTTGTACCTTGGGTGGAATAACATTATTTAATTTAGGTTGTGAATTTGATTATGCCTAATAGTCTTGTGTTCATGAAACACAATTGGAGAAGTATCTTCATGCCCATTAACCTTCAATTGGTATCACTATGTAAATTGGTAGTCTTGGGTTTAGGTGGAGATTTTTTTTTGTGAAAATGAGTATTTATTTTTGAGAAAAAAGTTATTAGGGTTTACCTGGAACATTTTCCAATTTGTATCAAATTTTTGGTGCAATTGGTATTATTTAAGCAACAATCCATATTTGGAGTAGTATGATATCATGGGGATAAGAAGTGATTGAGAATTTCAGGAGAAGTGAGAATAGAGGATGAAGTAACAACGACGATGAAGAGAAAGCTGAAATGCATCTCTAGTGATTGGTATTTGCAACAACAACAAGACCATGAGAAGTTTAATTGATATTTGTTTCCTTTTAATTGATACAAAATATGCATTAGAAAGAGAATATTCAACCAACAACCATAAGGTGTCCAAGCCTAGAGGCACTCAAAGAAGTGAGGGTATATGTTCAGGGGATCATATCACATATTACCATTTTATAGGGAAGTAGAAGCTACAAGGAAGGCACAAGGACTTATTTTCTAGTGTTTTAGTTTATTAGATGTCTTTGCCCATGCTGAGTGCAACTAGTATTGAATGGAATATTTCAAGTGCCTCATTAGAGATATCATGAGAAGAAGCCTTAGCCATTGGTGGTCAAAAGAAGAGGAAGCAACTTGTAGCTCTTTTCCATTGATGTCAAAGGGGAAGATAATTATTAGAGATGTGATGACCCATGCAAAGGGAAGAAAGTCATTGGTGGCTCATGCTAGGAGAAGTGTGGAGGAAACATGAGGTTTGGCCATAAAAGTGAATAAGTGATGAGGTTAAGGTTTTGTCATAAATGGAAAAGGGGGATATTATTGGACACTTGGCATTGTTTGGAAGGCTAGTGGCTTCAAGTGTGTTGGCATTGATGTTAACACTCATGTTGGGAGATGTGTTGGGCAGTTGGAATTTTCTGATAGTTGGAAAGAGTATTGGCATTCATGTCAACTAGAATAGAATGGATATGCGTGGCAGTAGATGTTGGCTTTGATGTCCGCTAACATAGAAGTGATGGTAATTGGGCTATTTTTATGTGCTTGATGTGTCAAGATCAAGGGGAGTCCTATGGTTGCTGCATCTATGGTAGAGGATCACCATAGTAGCATGCCTATTGGAGAAGCCACAAAATGCCACTATGGTGGTTGGGAGTCTAGGATTCTAGGCACAAGAAGAAGAGTCAAGGTGAAAAGAATGGTAGGGATTTTGTAGCCATGTTTCATATATAAAATGTGCTCAAGGACTGCATCAGACCTTATCCCCTGGAAAGTTCTTTGAATAAGATTTCCAATGGTATGTGGAAGTCCATAAATGAATCTTGGGATTAAAATTTATTGATAACTGAAGTAAGGACCTTGAAGTCCTTAGGAGCATGCAGAATTTTAGAATAGGGAATCAGGCTGAATTTTAGAGTCAGCCAATCAGAAGCAGGCTGAATTTTGGAACTTCGAGACCTCAGAGACTCGGAGGCTCAGGACGTTGGAGGGTCAGAATATCAGAGTAGGACGAATATTGAAATGGATGAATATCAGAGCAGGCATAACATCAGAACCTCGAATTTAGGAAGGTAGAAATATCAGAAGGTTGGTATATCAGAACCTCAGATGTTTAGAACTTTGGGTTTTCGAAACCTCGTAAGTTATTATTAATGAGTTCTTTTAAAAGCGTCGAGGGTTGCGGGGAGCTGATATTTACAAAGGGATTTTTTGAAAAACAAAGAACCATGGATCCTTTCTCTCTCCTCGGACATGACACATGGTAGCAACTAATTGGCCCTGGGGAGCTGATGGTGGAAGATGACGTCAACATGACAAGGGTGTACGGAGGACATGTTCTAGTCAGATTTAGCATTGTGGGTGGCCTAATAGGGAAAATCCCGGCAACACTTGTCACCACTAAGGAGACACCACGTGGGGTTGATGAAAAGAGCATGAAATCATATTAGAGGTTGGAATATTAGAGGCCATATTTTTCGTAACTCCTATATAGTTATTTTATGAGAAAGTTCTAATGTAATAATAGGGGGACGAATCTCATAACTTTGGATATTCAAGAGGTTGGAACATCAGAGGTTGGGATTTCAGAACTTATTATTATGAAAAGCACTGAGGGATGTAGGGATCTCTAATATTGTTTAGCACTTAGTCATGGAAGCCCAAAGGACTAAGGGCATAGAGCAAGGCATAGTACCTAAGAGCTATGGAGATGCCACATGGGAAGTATATCAGAGGTCGAGATTTCACAACTCTTTCATATTTTAATTTTGAGAAAGTCCTGATACCAGGGAGCGTCGATGTTGATTGGAATTTGGTCATTGCGACCAAAGAAACAAGGGCATGGAGCACTAACATAAGGATATGGGCCTCTGAAGGAATCCTAAATGGATTAGCACCTAATTCCTATGCCTCTAGTCATATCGCCTGGTCGTATGGTGGAAATGTCATAAGGGGCTGAGAAAAAGGGGCTAAAGTCCAATCAAAATATCGTGATTTCGTAATACTTGCCTTAATAAAAGTTACGAAATGTGGGGGCTCTAAAATTTCATTTTGTTGTAAAAGTTATGAAATTTAAGGCTTCGATGTTGCAACATAGAGGCATTGAAGGATGAATGAGTTGGCAGCTGAGAGTAAATGCTCGCAGAGGATTTGGTCAATGGAATAAGAAGTGATTGTTAAGATTGCTGAGTCAAGGAGACGAGGACCATGACTTGCAGGGAAAAGTGTTGGGCCTATTCAAAGTTGAAGGAAAGCTACCTATGATCTCCTTTACATGACCGATTGAATTAAATGAAGAACAAAGAATCCATGCTGAAGTACCTTTAAATCTCCCTGGAAAATTAATTTTCATGGGGAGCCTATTTGGAGTGTGCAGTTTGGCTGAGAATTAATTCTCAGTATGGAGAAATTCTCAGGATCCAATTCTCAACGTTTAATGTAGGAGCAATGGCCAAGTTAGAACCAATAGAAAAATGGAGAACCATGATGGGAGTACACTCTCAGGCAGTGTGGATGGCAGCAGAGGAAACATCGATTAGTGTGTAGTAGAGGAACAAAACTCATAATTTCCATTGAAAATTTGGGGGAAAGAAGCATTGTTTAGAGTGAGATGTGTGGAGAGATATGTAGGTGTGTGTGAAGATGTGTGAGAGGCCGAGAGAGTCTGTGCTGCTGTGAGAGAGGCCAAAACTTCCTGAGTAGAAGAAGAAGGTTGAGTGATGAATGCATGTTGTTGAGAGTAGAGGGCTGAGAGCAATATGATGTTATGGTGTGGATAGAGTGCTGCATGGGTTGTGTTAAGTGACCACTGTTGAGAAGAACAGTAGGATGGTGCAAAGTGAGGAAATAACATAGAATGTTGTGTGGGCCAAGGGATGAAGATAACAAAGTTGATATTAGGTAGAGTGGCTGCCATGTATAGTGAACATTGAGTGTATGCTTGCGTTGGTTTATATGGATGCTATTATGATTGTTAATTATTTCTCTCATATAATGGATGCCAAGTTTTAATGAGGAAAAATAAACTGGCATAAAAGCTAAAATTAGTCTTAATACTGATTCACTTGCCCTCTCAGTATTAACGTTGTTTCCAACAACAATTATCTTGAGAACCCTGAGATCCTTAAAAAGATGAGATTTCAATTAAGGGTATGGAATCAAGATGAGAATCTTGTGATGGAAAATGAATCTGATTGTGTTCAGAGGGCTTTCCAAGATAATGAGGGCTTAACATAACTATCAACGAGAGATGAAGTGGATCAACTACTTAACAAGTATCCGAATAGTGAGATGATAAACCATAAATATCAAAGGATATAAGAAAACTGTCATCAGATGGGATGGTGAGAAAATGATAAGGTGAATCAAAATCATCAGGATCAAAAGGAATGATTAAAGAATAATATTCTCGATTATAAGACAATAAGGATAGGTCAGTTTGAATAATTTTGAAAATGATCTGAATAATAAAATCACATTCCTCACATGATAAATGTAACAAACCATTTCTTTGTAACTGGTTACACACTGCAATAACATCATAATCATTGAAATAAGTGAAAAGGAACGCCCATATATCAAACAAATGAAATCATTTAGGATAAAATGAGTGAAGAAAAAATTGATTCACCAAATAAATCATGCATTCATTAGCACTAAAGAGGATTTCAATGCGATGAAGAAAAATATTAGCAGTATAACATTCACAAGAAAATCCAGGAGTTGACTCTTCTGAAACACATCTGATAGGCATGATTCCTTTGACCAAAGATATTATTTTAAATGATTAACTTCGTAGTTACATTCTTCTATGAGAGATACACACTCCAAAATCGATTTAATTACAAGAGTGTTGCATGGAGATGAATCAACTAAAATAGAATCTTGAATCTGATCAGAAATTGAATATTGAAATTTCAAGAGACTTTATCTAAAATGCCAAACACATTTCAAGAAGGAATTTACAACCAGTGAAACCATGCAAAGAAAATAATTTTGTGAGAAAAACCAAAAATAACTTAGTTTTGTGACCTTATGAGGGTCGTGAGATCCTGACATAGCCACCAACATAATTTGAAGTGCCTCGAATTCCTAACAAGTCACAATACTTTCAAGGATTGTTTAATCACATTTTGAAGATTGAACCAAATCATGCATGGTGTAAGAATAACTACTTCCACTAATTTCAATAATACCACTACTAATGAAATTGCAACCATCTATGTCACTTATTTGATTGGATTTTACAACTTCAACAACCAAATAAATCAAGTTAAAATATTCTTCTGGTAAAGAATATAGATATGTAAGAACTAGATAAATTTCATGAGCAAGTTGATTTGAAGATTTTTCCTCATGCAAAATAGGATATGATGAGGGATGGAAAGGATACTCAATGATTTGATTGTTTCCTTTTTCATCACGGGTAACCTCACTACCTTTTTTCAATTGAGAATTTAAATCATTAAATGAAGAACTTGAAGAGCATGGAGTATCTTCATTGCATGTTGATGCATTACAAATGATAAAACACAAGGGATAGTGAGATGAAGATGAAGTTACCATAAGAAACTATCCTTTGACTGAAACACATTCTAGATCCAAATATTTCAAATCAAAATTTTCTCGAGAAACTGAAAGATCAACTGGTGCACTTGGGCATTAATCATCACATACACCAAAAAATTCATCATCATAAAAATTATTGTTTCCCAAGACTATAGATTGATTAATAAAATTAACCTCATTCGAACGAATATTGAGATTAGCATATTGAAAAAATTCCAAGAATGAAGGAAAAACATCTTGAGATAGAGGGTTTTGAAAAAGGGAAGAGAGATAAAAAATATCTTCACCTTTCTGCTACTCTATCGATGTAATATGACCATCTTGTACTTGATCGAAATTTGCACTAGCAAATTGAAAATCAAGAGTTTGTGAAGAAATAGTTGGTGGAGTAAATGTATCAAGCATATCAAGATAAAAAGAGTAATGGCATGTAGATGATAGAGGACAACAAATTCCCCTTGTAGAAGTAATACTTCCAGTGGAACCAAATTCAATATTGAGGCTGGGAATGCTAATATCATCTTGATGAATGGAAGGATTAGTATTCACCCTAGGCTCCATGAAATATTCCAAGGTTTCCTCCATTAGATATGAATCATGAGAGATGGATGAACGTTTAAGATACAAATAAAAAATTTTACTTTCATATTTTTTTATTTGAATAGGTTCAACACAAGGCACAAAAAAAGGAGGAGGAAAATGAATGAAAGGAATAATAGGTTCCTCCTATGAAATTAACGGTGTCTCATGTATTTGAAAAGTTGGGAGAATCAAATCATTAGAGGGTTGAGACTCACCATGTAAATATATATGAACCAGATTCTCAAACTTTTGTACCAAGAAATCCAAATTCGTATCTTCTTTAGGAAATTCATAAAAAGGGTGAAGGAATCGATTAGAAAAATCCTCAATTGATTCATTAGGCTACATTCTTAGTTAATTTATTTCTTTTAAGGACATCCAGATAATCATACCTATAAAATGATAAATGAAGTTCCTTGACGAGTTGTTCAAAAGAATGGATGGAAGAAGATGGAAAGGTATGACACCATCGGTTAACTTGACCTTCAAGGGCGAGGAATAAAAGTATAAGAACATCATATTCACATTCGATTTCATAAAATTCACAAAAATAGAGAAAATTAGAGATGTTCTTGGCTATGGATATTTCACCCTCACCAACAAATTTCAATTGAGACAAGTTATAAAGAGGCTAATTAGGGATTGCAATTTTAGCATCATATTTTATTTTTTATTTTAATTTTTTAATTATTTTATTATTTATTTAATTTTAAATTTTAATTAATTAATTAATTTTATTTCATTTTATTTATTTATTTATTTTTATTTACTGCATAAGACTAATTCTATTAAGAAATCATATGGTACAATATGAGATTACAATCAAAAGAAGCTAAATAGCAGGGGAGATGGAAATGATAAACTATCAACCTTAGTCTCGAAGAGAAACCATGAAATAGGCAAAAAGGATCACAAAAGGTAATAAGAATCAGTGGGCTAGACATAGGAGTCTACCCAGAATGGGTCGAATCTTCCATACGACATTTTTTCCCTTTCTTTTTACTAAATTTGACCTAGCCATTGTGGTGCAAATGTGTAGGAACCACTTGCAGACTGTTGTGGGATGAAGGAGGAGTCTCTTTGCCTGAATTGGAGGTGGAAGACTCATGAGTGTGTTTCAGCGAAATAAAACAAAAAAAATAAGAAACCCTTTGAGTAAAGGAATACCTTGCCATTTTTGGTCTAGTTGGAGTGGATCCATTGGTATAGATGTGCAGTGCGAGGCTATAGTCCATTAAATATGCAAATGATGGCGGATTTTGAAAAAGTTTGGTATTGACCATCCAACGATGGATGGGAGATTTCGATGGAGGGTGTTTCCTCCATTTTATCCACCAAAAAAGGCTTGGGAGCCTCAAATGGTTGAGAATATTTCTTGGGAGGCTGTGCATGGACAACATCTTTCTATGAGAAAGTAGGGGCAGATGATGGCTACCCAGATGCTCCCCCTCGCAGACGAAGGGTAAGCACAACTGAAGCATCTCTTTCAATACTATAAAAAGAATGGGGAAGAGGGTCCTCTAGTTGTTTACCTTCATGAATTAGTCTCTAAAGAGTAGAGGGAATCCCTAGCCTGAGTTGAAAGTAATGCGAGAGGTTCTGCACCAGATCTATTGCGTGCACCCAGTGAAACATGGTTTTTCCTGAGAGAAGAGAGATCTGGATCTGATAAGAAGGGGAAGAGTGATTTGAAGACACCTGCCTGTCAATGAAAATCTGTGTCTGTACCGTGCTTGATCTCTGGTTTTCCAGATCAGTCAAGCCTAGCTGGGCCTTGATGGAGGTTGAATGATGAGAGTAGCCACTACAAAACTGGGTATTTTTAGCTGATAGTAGCACCCCTGTGCATCTAACTTGCAGATCCGAGAGGCTGAGATGATGCAAGGCCTCGACGGTGGTAGGGTCTGTGTATTTGCCTATGTAGGCCTCATCTTTCATGTGGGCGACTTTATTTTGTTAGATAACTACACCTCTTAGCCAAACTTGAATCACGTCTTTGATGCCGAGGGGAGAAAAATTTTGTACCACGGTTGTAGCATCGTATGCAGTTGTGGCGATAGAAGCAGAGCTATGAGTAGCATCCAATATACCATCACCCTCATCGTTGTTGGTATAAATGAAGTTTTGAGGAGCTCGGAGCCAGATCGGTTCCGTATCTAAGTAGCCGAGGGAAGTTGCAACCGATGCAACCTTTATAGAAGCGCGATCAACTATGGTGGTGATGGTAGAGCTGAGTGAGACAGTCACTGGAGCTACAACCTCAATATTGGCGTCAACATCAAAGCAATGAATAACCCTAACAGAGGCCATTTCGCTTTCCCTGAATTTACACCAATAATGACCCAATTGTAAAAGAAATATTAAAAATTTACCATCATATTTATTAGAGAAACACCCAAGGATGATTATTTGGGGAAGAGCCATTTAAGATAATAGGTTAATAATAGAATCAATAGACACAAATTGTCATATGTCCCTCCTTTTAGTGCCATTTGTTGATGGTTCTGGAAATCTGTAAACCAAGAGGGTCTCCCCAATGAAAATTCCCAATCACACTTCACACCATTTGGTGTGGGAGATGAAACGAATACCATATGTTCTTAGATATTTTCCTTGGATATGATGGTCAACACAAAAGAGTAATGTACATTTACTTTCAGATGAAAAAGTGAGTATGCCTTGTGGAATGTTCAGTTGCAGAATGTATCAAGGTTTTTCTACTAGAGGGGAAATAAGAGTGATCCTTTAAAAGAAGACTAATAGTAATAATCTAG